>VWYH01002771.1:307622-907622 GCA_013399365.1 Pampusana beccarii
CTCTCCAGCTCCAGCGAGGGCAGCTCGGAGGAGGAGGACGAGGAGGAGGAGGACGACGAGGAGGGCAGCGGCGCCTCGGACTCCAGCGAGGGCAGCTCGGAGGAGGAGGAGGAGGAGGAGGAAGAGGAGGAGGAGGAGGAAGAGGAGGAGGAGGAGGAGGAGGAGGACAGCACCTCGGACTCCGACTCCAGCTCGGTCTCCAGCCAGGTCTCGGTGCAGAGCATCCGCTTCAGACGCACCAGCTTCTGCAGCCCGCCCGGCGTGGTCCACGCCAATTTCTTGTACCATCTGGCGGCCGCCGCCGCCCCCCGGCCCCCGGTCTCGGCCCCGGCGGAGCCCGGCGGGCTGCCCGCCCTCCGCGGCGCTCCCGGCGGAGTCAAGCCGGAGCTGCCGGAGGAGTGGGGCCGCCCCGGCTGGGCTCCCGCCGCCCCGGCGCTGCGCTGCTCCGGCGGCCTGGAGAGCTGCTTCGCGGAGATAAGAGATGATAGGGTGTCCGAGATCACATTCCCACACTCTGAATTTTCCAATAATGCCAAGAGTACTGACCTAACAATTAACTGTGTTGCAAAGGGGGCCTCTTCACCTAGCCCAAAGACAAACAATGCATTTCCACAACAAAGAATACTCAGAGAGGCAAGGAAATGCCTTCAAGCAACTACTACACACCGTGCAGATAACAATACAATAGCTGCTAGGTTCTTAAGTAATGATTCTTCGTCAGCGGCAGCAAATTCAGAGAAAGATTCCAAAATCCCTCATTGTATTGAATTTGCCACGGATTTGCCCTCTTTACAAACTGATCCTGAGGAGGATGCTGCTTCTGCAGGGGCAGCAGCAGCAGCTGAGCTCCAGTGCACTGATACAGGCAATAAGGCATTGCCATTCCTGCACAGCATTAAAATCAAAATAGAGGACAGCAGTGCGAACGACGAGTATGAGCCTGACCTTACAACACATAAGCTAAAGTGTGAGTGCAATGATACTAAGGATGAGTTTTACGGTGTGACTGAGAGTAATAACCAGGACGCTTTATTAACAGCCAAGGAAGATTCTGCATGCACTGAGAAAGAAACCACTTCCTTAAACCCACTGACTCAGAGTCAGGTCCTCTCATGCACTTTAGGTACTCCAAAACCTGAGGATGGGGAGTATAAATTTGGAGCAAGGGTGAGAAAAAATTACAGGACACTGGTTTTGGGAAAGCGACCTGTACTGCAGACTCCTCCAGTCAAACCAAATTTGAAATCAGCTCGAAGTCCACGTCCTGCAGGTAAAATCGAGACACATGAAGGAACACTGGATGATTTTACAGTTAACAATAGGCGCAAAAGGGTAGCCAGCAATGTAGCATCAGCAGTGAAAAGGCCATTTAATTTCATGGCAAATTTTCCCTGTCCACCATCACTAATTATTGGCAATGATGGGGATTTGTTGCCAGCTTATTCCTTGAACACCACTAAGGATTCCCAACCACCTCACAAGGCCCATCCTGTATGGAAATGGCAGCTGGGCGGTTCTGCAATACCTCTTCCACCTAGCCACAAATTCAGGAAATTTAATTAATAAAATAGTTTGGAAACTATTTTCTTGAACCACCTTTAACTTTCTTACATTTTTTTAAACTCTGCAGGATGGTTTGTACAAGTCCATTAATGCTATACACACTTTTGGAATCCTGTTTTATCACATTGTGAAGACAGAAACCGGATTACTATTTTATTTACCATTACAACAGTGGGGTTTTGTTTGGGGTTTTTTTGGTTGTTGTTCTGTTGCCTTTTTTTTTTTTTTTTNTTTTTTTTTTTGGTTACATTCCACAGAGTACTTCAGGCTAAAGACTCAAGTTAAACTCAGTTATTATGGTAGAGCTGGAACACTTTACTGTTTAAATGCTAATAATGCACCAGTACCTCAATTCAACTGCTGCAAATAAATGTCAAAAGGTTGAATAATAAATATTAGAATGAGCCATTAAATTTATGCACTAGATTTCGAAAATGGAAGTCTAACTGTTAATTCAGTTAAAGTTTGTTAAGTTACATGGTTGCACAGTAAGGGTTCACTATAATTCAATGTGGCAGCAGCCTACTTTTTGGGAGCTTTGTTTTCGGGTGCAGGGGTGTCTTTTTTGAAGAGCAGTTGCACTTACTCCTTTTTCTCTGGTTTGCAAAGGCTGAGGTCTGCCTGCGACCCCAGCGCTGGGAAAAGCTGCCTCATCTGAAACCAGTAAATAAATGTGGAGCTCTATTTTTGAAAAAAAAAAAAAAAAAAAAAGAAAAAAAAAAAAAAAAATAAAAAAAAAAAAAAAAAAAAAAGGAGAGAAAAAAAAGGTGTCTTTTTACTTGTACAGCCACTCTTTGCAATTGGGAAGCCTTTTTGTTTCACCCAGAGGTCTTAAATAAGTTTACAGTTACCCACTAATGTCATACTTAAGTTGTGGTCTGAACATGCCCCTTACAAACTTGCAAAGCAACTAAAATATTTGCCCGGCCAGCAGTACAATTTATGGTCCAGCCCCTCACGCTGGCTGGAGGAAATAGCAAAGCAGTAAATACAACACAGAAAGTGAAACGAGAGGCCGTAAGTGGAAAGAATACACAAAATGAGAAGACCATGTTATTCATAGCTTTTTGGCACCAAAACTCAGGCATTTCAACCGTGTTACACTTCCCGGTTCTATTCTAATCTCTCGAAATTTGTTGTCGTGGGTTTTTTGTTTTTGTTTTGGTTTGTTTTTTTTTCCATGCAATCCTCTCTATGTAGCAGAAACATTTCTACTGCACGTGACAATCAGAGGCAATTATCTATATTTGCACTTAATATCGAAATAGTCGAACAGGCAGGCTTCTAGAGTCTAGCCCTCGGTAAGACATGCTGGTATAATATATTGTGATGATGGAAGCAGTAAATCAAAATTATGGAAATTTGCACTGTTGAAAAGCATGCTTTAGCTTTATTTTCAATTAAAAACACTGTTTAAAAAAAATTCCTGATTCCATACACTTTGAATTATTGCAGAGTTATCCGTGGTTTCCTCTCCGTTTGTAAGTCCACTGTTTTTATTTGGAGGAAATACGCTTCAAGAGGTTAACTGTTTCCCTCCCCCCCCAAGCCCTCGAAAAGAAAGGGAAAAAAAAAAAAAAAAAAAAAAGGCTGGAGGCCGAGGTGGAGGCAGAGCTGAGGACGGGGGAAGGTCTCTTGCGGGGGGAGGACGGGTACAGAAACTCTGAAAATAGCCTGAAAAGTTTGCAGCTTGAGAAAGGCAGTTGTAATTGAGTTGCTGAATCAGCAGAGTTTAGGATGAATAATTGCTGGCTTCTTTCTTTGGATTAGTATTTTATTTATACTAGATCATTCCCAAATTAAATTTTAAGGATTCCACTCATCGATCAATCCCGGGAGAATAATTTATCGTAAATCAAAAAAGGAAAACAAAGCAACAATGTAATGTTTACTGTGTGACTCAAAGTCAACATTTCTGATGGCAATCCCCTGCCTGGGTTTCAATTTTTTAATTCCTGCCTTTTGTGATGTCCTCTCCCAGCCCCTCGTGTCTCTGAATACTCCAAGCAGTCACTAACTGATTTCAGCCCTGTTTACTATATCCACACCGTAGTTTTCCTCTCATTGTAAAAGGCCTGCTCTAAGAATACCTGCAGCCAAATATATTTAGAAAGAGTAAACAATTGCCTTTCAGTGGAGTTACCCTTCCCCCCTGCACACACACACACACACACACACGCATATCACTTTAAACTGCCAATTGCAAAAGGTGCATTGCATACTTAACCGCTCTGCTGAAATTACGATGGTCATGAAAAATCTGCTTAGTGAAGTTGTTCTGAGATGAATGTTTACATTTGTGTGTTTAGAGCTGCACAGATTACAGCCTTATTTCCAGAGAACTGTAAATACGTACAAAATGTACTGCTCAGGAAAGCCCCCCACTCTGTTAGAAAGACGTATCTGCTTGACAAAGGTTTTCCCTTGACAAAAAAAAAAAAAAAAGAAAAAAAGCCAAACCCAAAAGCTACAAAGGTGCAATATGCAAACTCGAAACCTAAAATTTCGCCTTGCCAGTTAAACAACGTATCACTTTCAAAGTAACTCCGTCCCTTGACCCTGTTTACTTCCAATTAGACGTATGCTGATTTGGCCAGGAATTGTAAATTACAGAGGTGCCTTTTCAGGTTCCAGAAATAATGGGGGGGGAGGGGGGGGAGGAATAAGCATAAATTTATACCAAATAGGCTCTTCAGAGTTGAGGACGTGAAATATGGCGCCTAGGCCTGGCAGCGGCCCGGGGGCTCCAGGCCCGGCAGCGGGGCAGGGAGCGGCCCAGGCCCGGCACCCCCGGGCCCAGCACCCCCGACACCCCCAGCCGGCTGCTCCCCCGGGGCCTCCGCCGGGCAGGCAGCGTCAGGAGACAAGGAGTTAAACAGCCAAATAATTTTCACACGTGTACACCTCAGTTTAGTGCAAGCCACTAACAAGGACATTCATGGTTTTACTACCGTTGGAGAAATGAGCCAGGTACAACAACTCACTGGGGAAGCAAAAAAGAAAAAAAAAGGAGAAAAAAAAAAAGAGTATTATTTCCAATTCTGGTAGTTTGATAACTGTTTCTTATGGCATTGTAATTATCATTGTGAGCAGAGTTAATTATAATTTCAGCCGTAATAATATAAAGTCATATTATTGAGTTACACATAAATAACCCATTTTCTCCCATAAAGGTAAGTTCAAATAACAAGGAAAAACAAAGATTTTTCCAGATTTTTCCAGGTTAATATTTTGTTACAATGTTTACAGGAGATAAAACCTAAAATGTATTAGTAATGCACCGCCACCATTTTCCAACTCCTGGTGTACACAAAAATGAACAGAATTTTCTAGAGGAAAAAGCAATTGAGGGAAGCGCGTGTACTTTCTGGACTCCATAGGTATTTGCCACACATAGAGCTCATCGGTAAATTTATTGGGAAGATTTCTGCTACCAGATGGAAGACAAAAGAAAGTTTTGGACTGTGCTTAATTCTCTAGAATATTAAAAAGGGAACACGTGTAATGCCTTCAGCAACGAGGTATATTGCCTTAAAAGATGTAACCTGCTGTTTACAACAATTTAAGAAGTGATTGCTCTATAACCTACACTTACTTGACTACAGTGGGATAATCTCTTTACTGGTTGTTTATTTAAAACGCCACTACTAGCAATAATGCAAAATAGTGGTAGCTGTTGTACGAAGTTTGCTGTTCAATCAATTCACTTGGTGATTTTTTTACATGGTCACTTATCCCTTTTCCTCTGACAGATTTAGTTGCCAATAAATTAAAGTTTCTGCAGAAATAAGAGTAATGCTATCGTGTTTTTGTTTGTCACTGTTCACACGTGTGAGTGGTAAAAAAGTGGCATTTTTGACACACGGCGCTAATACGCAGGAAAATATTTTACATATGCAGTATGTTAGAAAACATGAAACACAGATAACGTTGTTAATTGTGGGTTTTATGGTTAAGAGGATTGCTGGAAAAAATAAGTAATGGCTCATCCTGGGATCTATTTGGTCAGCCTGGAAGTACAAAAGGAAGGCGAGCGCCTCAAAAACAGAAAAGCACTGGCAAGCAAAACAAAAAGTGAGGCATCGAGATCTACCTTCCTAAAGTCTGCTTGCAGGCATCACCCATTCCCCTGGTATTTAGCCCCGCAGTCGCGCTTAGGGCAAGCGCGGTGTGTTAGCGGCCGGGCCGAGCACGGGGCTCGGGGCTGCGAGGCAGCCGGGGCCGGGGGTGAGCGCCGCGGCCTGCCCGTGAACCGCCCGGGAACGGACAGCGAACCGGGCTCGGGCCTTCCACGTTGCATTTTTTCACCGCTCTGATATAATTATTTGCCGTGCCCTAGGCCCCTCTCTCCCCCTCTCCCTTTCACTCCGAGGCGGCCTCACAAGGCCCCGCTTTAAAAGGCCCGAGATGTTTTGCATGAAGCGCTCACAATAGGGGTTGAGAGAATTGACAGTTTCAAAAACAAGGCGCCCTGTCCTTTCCAGATGCCGAGGACCCCTCTCCCGCACCATCTCTCGTTTGCTCCTCGCTGCTGGTGGCTTTAGCCTTAGCATTGCAAATATACGGCAACAGCTGTGTTTGTAAACAGGGGGGAGGCCGGCGGGAGCCCCGACGCTGCCACCGGCCCTGCTCTGCACGGCGCGCTGCCTCCGCTGGCCGCCGCTCCGCTGCCTCATCAGCCACCGCCTGGAAATAACATTTTACAAAATAATTTTAAAATATAAAAAAAGAGGCAGAGGGAGATTTAAAAAAATGAAGGGAGCGGGGCCGGGGCGCGGGGAGAGCAGCGGCCCTCGAGCGGCGGGCCTGCTCGGCGGCGGNGGCACCCTGGCCCGGCTCCTCCGCTCTCGGAGCGGCTCTCCGCGGCCGGGCGGGGCCGGCGCGGCAGCCTGCGGGGCCCCTGGGGGCTCCTGCATTTCTAAGCGACCTTTCGGCGCGGCCGCGACTCCCACCCCGGTCCCCCCTCCGGATCCTCCGCTGGGGCGTCCATCTTCCCGGGCTCTCCTGTGGCGCGGCCCGGCCCCGCTGCCTCCCGCCCTGCCTTCTCCGTGCACGGGGGCCGCGGCCGAGGAAGAAGCCACGGGGGAAGCCCGCGGTGGTTCCGCGGGGCCCTCGGGGCAGCTTCCGGGCGAGGGGCCGGCGCGGAAGGCCCCGGGCCGCGGCGGAGAGGCTGCCAGGGAGCCGCCGGCAGGGCGCCGGGGGAAGCCTCGGTGCTCCGGGGGCCGGTTGGGGGCTCGGCGGAGGCCGGGGGCTCGGCGGAGACCGTGCGCCCTCCGCCCCCGCGGAGCCGGCCCGGGGAGGGGACGGGGAGCGGGGTCAGCACAGAAGGTGCAACAGGGCTGTTTGCTCTTGCGTCTAAAATGCGGTCGGGGCTGTAAAGCGTGTGAAATTACGCACTGGTCTCTTAAAGAGTGGCTAATTTATAGTAAATAGCGAGGGCTTTGTAAATGGCTTTATTATGTTGTTTCTTGTTAATTGTTGAGAAAATCCCCATTGTTGAGTGTGAATGGCTTTATGAGCTAACCCGGTCTCCGATGCAATCCAGGGGCAGTAAATGGCCGCTCCGCTAATGTGGCCCGTAGCTAAAAGTCGGCACCAGCCGCGGTGACCTTTGTGCGGCGGTGCCGGGTGCGCGGTGGAGCCGGGCCGGGCCGGGGGTGCGAGGCCGGGCCGGGTAGCGGGGCCGTGCGGGGGCCGGGGCGTGCGTCGGTCGCACTAACATGGACGCCCCACAGGCAGCCAGGCTGCAGCTCCGTCCCCTCCGAGCGGAGCAGCGCCGGGACCCCGGCACCGCGGTGAACCCTTCTCTCGGCCCGGCAGCCCGGGAAGCAGCAGCGCGGAGCGGCCCCGCGAAGGGCCCGGCCGGCTCTCCCTGCACAGGGCCGAGCCCGCCGGCCCCGCCGCGGCAGCGCACACGTGCAGGGGCCGCTCCCCGCCTTTGTTAGCAGCCGCGCTGCCCGTCTGCCCCGAAACGCCCCGGCCGGCAGCCCGGGGTGCCCCTGCCCGGCCGAGGGGCGCGTCTGCCCGGAGAGAGGAGCCGGGGGGGCGCCCTGGCAGTGCCGCGCTTCAGCGCGGCCCCTCGGACTCCCTCGCCGCCGTCCCCCTTAGATAAACAAACAGGAGCCCAGCACCTCCATGCCCTGCTCCCCCCTGTGCCAGAGGGGCGGGGAGGGGAGATAGGGGAGTCGCAATGAACTCCCCCGAACTCCACATCGCGGCTCTCCGGCCCCCGGCAGCGTGGGGAGGCACCCGCTGCTCCCGGCCGTCAGAGAAACCGGGACGCGGGGACTCCCCCGCCGGTGGAACAGAAATGCCGTTTCACCGAAACGCCTCCCGAGTGCACGTGCCTGCATATTATAAAATACAAATCGCGATGAAATGTAAATTCCACTCTAGAAACTAATATTGGGCTATTCTCTTTCCAGAAATCTCTTCCCCTCTGATTTCGCTATTAGGAGAAATCCCCCTGGGTTTAAAGCACTTGTTTCACGGATTTCTGTACAGCCCACATCTGTTGACTTCCCCTCTGCGGCTCGCCCCCGCTGCAGGCAGAGGACGTCGCGGGTCTCCCGGCGGGGCCGCGCCGCGGAGGGGCCACCGCAGCCGCAGCCCTGCCCCTGCGAGCACAGCGATTTTCCAAACTGCCTTTCAGGATCGCGGTTGAATTGCAAACGTGTCAGATGCACGGCACCCTCTTCCCCGGGACTCGCGCTAGCAGTGGTTTTCCAGGCTGATTAGTAGTGTCGGAGCAGCTAGATAGGGCTGTACAGTCCATTTCCCTCAAAACAGGATGTTTCCATCAACCTGCATTTGGTTTTCCCCGAAGAGCAGCGGAGAGTTTAGCTGGGAAACACATCCTGGCTAAACCCTCGCCTTCAGCTGCCACTCGGGTCACTTCACATCTTTGTATGATATTTCATCCTGTCATTCCCCTTTCTTTACCTTCCCGGGTAAAATAAACAAACAAACAAACAGAGCCCTGGAAGAGCCGTGCCGATGGCGAAGCGCGGGGCTGCTGGAGCGGCGGGGCCGACGAGCTGCCCCTTCGCCAGCCAAGACACGGCTTGGCCCGGGGACATTCTCCCCTGCCTCCTGATTTAGCGTGTTGTTGCTCCCGGAGCAAACTCCGTGCTCTCCCGGACCACCTCCCGCTCGAGAAGCGGCTGCCGCCCCGGAGCAGGGCGCTTGCTGGGATTTCCCGAGTCTTTGTGCATTTGTGGAGATGCGTGTGGATGGGGCTGCGAGTGTTAAAACTACCACATAACCTGTGCGAACATATGTTTTATATTTACCCGCGATGCTTTTGTATTCACGGGATTCAGGGCTAAACTTCCCGAGACATTAGCAATCCTAGAAATATTATCTGGTAAACTGCATGAAAACTGCTCGGTTTTGGAAATTCTAATTTCCATTTACGTGGACATGACAGTTTGCGTAAGGGTAAATAGTGATAACGTGCTATTCCATGTACGGTTTTCCAGACCATTTGAAAAACTTTACTATGTCTGCCGCGGATGTTTGAAGTAGGACGTTATAACCAGACGAAGGATTTTCAGGTTGTTTCCCGCTATGACATAGTCGTCCCCGTCAAAATCTGGCTAAATTGGCCGGAGGGAAAAAGATGTCCATGCTAAATGATGTGGGAGAAGAAAAGAGAGACCAGCATTTAATACGCGCTATAAAATAATGTCAGATCTCCCCGGCTGTGATCTATCCGTCTCTCTTACGTTTTAGGGGAAGTTTATAAATGGTTACCTGGGGTTTACAAATTTTGCTAGTAAAATCTCATTAATTCCATTATGATTTCTGTATCCTTCTCCCGTAAAGGGGCCTGTAAAATGTATTAATTCTACACAAGCCCTGCCATTCATCAACTCCGCGGACATTTGTATTTCCCTATCTAACTGCGTAGAGGCTCTCCAGATAACTGCTGATATCTCTTGTCTTCCCCGAAGAGCACTTGGTGGTATTTGTTCCGTCCCGGAAAAACGAGATTCTTAAACAGTCTTGAAAGTATGTGAACTTTTTAAAATACACCGGAAAGTTGGGAATCTTTATATGTGTTTGCATTGCTCGTGGGGCAAAAAAAGGAGGATAACCGGCAGCAATTCCTCATCAGCGGACTTAAAAGAGGCTCCTGCCTTTCCCGAGGCCTCTCTCCCTCCCTCTCTGTAAACACCAGCACACAGATGCGGAGAGGGTTCCCGTGAAAACTCCAACGCGGAGCCCGGCTCCTCCGCCAGCGCGCGCCGTGCTGCGTTTGTTCCTCCCGTTTTCCGCAGGAGACGGGTGACATCGGGTTTAGGAAAAAGCTCTGGAGGGTAACTGGGAGTTTAGCGGCTCCCAGCCCCAACGCCAGCACAAAATGTAAGATCGTTTTGCTGCGGTTTCGTGCGACCTGCTCTGGCTTCACAAAACCTGCAAGCCCAAGCCGCCTTCCAGAGAAAATTTACTGCTTGTATTTGGTTTAGCAACCTCGATGGCGTCTGATCATTTAGAAAGACGAACTACATAAACATCTGATAGTTTGTATTAGAATCAAGCACAGTGACAATTGCACAGAGCTGGTTTTAATTTTATTCCAAAGTGTTTACACATCGACATATGGTAAATTTGTCTTCGCTGAGAAAGTTAAGAATCAATAGGGTGGATAGCTTTGCATAGACACGATAGCGATTAACATTTCTGCATCTCTACCAGCCCAAGGTTCCTGAAGATGAATGCTCGCGTGCTGAAAGAAAAAGGGGTTTCCATTGAAGATTAACTGGCTGTGCCCGCAAAAATACTTAGAGGTTACTCGTAGGCATCACTGAGTTCAGCAGGACTCACTCTCTCTCTGCTGACGGGTACGAAGAAGTAGCAGCTCGCTTGCTCCGTTTTTATGTATATTTTGCAATGCTTTTGCTCACCAATACCTGCAAAGCTCACGCCTGAAAAAAAAAAAACAACTGGCTTCTTCCCGGCGAGGAGAGCTGAGCTGTGATAAAAGGCTGGAGCCTGGTTCCCCCTGGCTCCGGCTGGGATGACAGCGTGTTCCAGGAGCCTCTCTCGCTCCCAGGGAAGCGGGAAAAGCAAGGCTACCCAGCCCGCTCACTACTTCGTACTTTCTATCAAGGTGCATCAGATATTTCAGGCTAGTCCGTGTTTTTCCCAAGGAGTGTCTACTGACCTCCAGACGTAGCAAGACGGGGTGGCCAAAACTCGATTCTGCTGGGACATTTTACAGAATCGAGGATGAGGTCCAGTGAGATCACAATATATTTCTATACATTTAAAAACCCCCTCGTAGGCAGGAATCATGGACATTTGCAAACGCTGCTAATGCAGCATTTCCCCCCAACGTTGAAGGACTGTTATTTTTAATTTTCAGGTGTTGCTTTAGGAAGATCACGAAATCACGTAGAAACTCCAAGGCTAACCCAATCCACAGATGTCTATGCACGTCTCTAAGTCAAACAGGTCAAATATTTTTTAAACACGCATTTACTGAGAGAGAGAGAGAAAAAAAAAAGGCATCTAAGCTGGAAACCTGTGGGGACATAACAAAAGGAAAGAGGCCAGAAAGAAATATCCCACAGTGGATTACAAGGTTATGGGACAGGTCACTATAGGAAAGTTAAACAAAAAATGAAGGGTACATTATATAAACCTCTATAAACCTCACATAATTAAAAAATAGTTAGTTTCAATGTTGTAGTTTTACCCTCAGATGTTTGTTGAGTTTGTTGACCAAGTGCCTGTGAATTTATTGGGAGCTTATTCTGTTAATATACCTTTATTTACCCGGCGTTTTTTTTTTTTTTTTCCACATAATTAGACAACTGACTGCAGTCTTTAATGGCTGTGTATTTAATGAAGACTATCATTATTTTACACCGCAGAAAAATGTACAGAATAAGTTATTATAGGAGGGGATGTAGTTAGACAAGAAATAAACCCAGCTTTACAGAGCGAGAACTCTAAGACAGTAATATATTAAATATTGCAGCGATCGATTTCAATACCCAGAGTGGACATGGGAATAAAAATTCACCCCCAAGATGAAATGATCAGAAATTCTTTGTTGGGAGGAAAAAAAGTGCCTTTTTTTTTTTTTTTTTTTACAGATCCTTTTTTTTTCCAGGTTGGAAGAGGGCCGGGCAAGCATCTTTCAAGCTCTCGGGTCCCGGTTTGGGATATAACCCTAAAGGTTAGCCGCATCTCAATGGCGTTTCTCCGTAGTAAAAAGATGGGTCTTTGTCCGAAGAGAGCCGGATTAAATATCAAGCCCGGCTCCGGTGCGCGGTACAGGGGCAGCCCCGCCCGGCAGCGGCCCCGGGGCGCCTGGCTGGGGGCAGNGCGCGCCCCGGTGCCGGCGCTGGAGGGGAGCGGCACCGCGCCGCCCCCCCGGCAGTGCCTGTGTAGCCAGGCCAATTAAAACGGCACACAAAGCTGCGCCCCAGCCAGCCCCCGCTCCGCTGCCCCCAGCCCCTTCTTACCTTCCTTCCCCGCACTTCCCCCCCCCACTCCCAAGCCACGGCCCTTTTCGGCTTTAATTAATAATTAAAAGGCGGAATGAGAATTAAAGAGGGGGCAGAGGAGGGGCGAGGCGTTTCCGGGCCCCGCGGGAGCCTGCCTGGGCGCTGGGGATGAGGGTGAAAGTGGCCGGGCGTCGTGCGTGGCTGCCAGGCTGGGGTCCCTCCTCACCCTCCGTGACATCTCCCTCCTTCTCCTCCTCGGGGGTGCCGGGGTGGCCGCCCCGCACAAGGCTGTTGGCGGTGGGCAGGGCTGAGGTTTGGCAGGGCAGCGGCCGGGGCCTCGGGTTTGCTCCGCTCCCGCTCGGCTGCAGGGGAGAAGAATTACAGCCCTGAAAATGTGAACCTGTTGACTGCCACATCCCGAGTGAAAGGGCCGGTAGTCTTTTACATTTGCGAACCTATGAAGTTGGGATGCCATCGCTGGGCCCCTGGATTCACCTGTCACTGCAATCACTGCCCCCGAGCACTGACAAATATTCACAATAAAAGAGTGAAAGGGTCTCTTAAGGTTCACTGGTTTGTGTGTAGAACTTTGGAAAACTGCAAACAAGCGAGAAAAATTGTCCATTCTTGTGAAGGGAAATACAAGTTTGCACTTAACTGTTCAGCGACAAAACCCAAGGACTGGCCAAAGAGCCGATGACATACACTGTAATCTCCATAACAATTTCATTTCCTCTCTTCCTTCTCTCTCTCTTTACTGGTTAGCAAAGGGGAAAATCTAAGGGTTTAATCCCGAGGAAAGCTTTCCATTTATTCCCAATGCAGGGAGAAGGGGATATCGAGAAAAGCCAACAGATCCCCAACAAAATGGAGAGGGAAGTCCTCGGGCTCTGAGCCGGGAGAGGCGGATTGGGAGCATCCAGCCAGAGGACACATGCAAGTCAGAGTGAAAAAGAAACTGGCTCTATTAAATTTCCTTTTAAGTATGCCTTTGGATTAGTTGTACGCGGAATCTAGTAATTAAGGCCCTTCTCTTTAGAGAAAACCTTTTCGGTTTCTTATTCCAGCGTCGGGCGTGATTGCTGCGTGTTCGAGAGAAAAAACGAAGGAGCAGTTTTTCCTTTGAGCACAGAAAAGTTGCTGCTACATAAGTGGTTTTTACTAAAGACGACATTAAATTGTAGGGTATTAGCGATAATCACCGAGGGATCTGTTTTACACCGTCTCAGGCCTCTGAATCTGCTGTTCCCGTCTTGCTGGGACCAGGGAAAAGCGCTTCCCGATTAAATTCTGCATTAATAGAACTTGGCAACCGGCAACAAAAGCCTTGCTTAAGTGAAATGAAGAGACAAAAGGCACTTTAAATGTTGAGGTTGGGGGCTGGGGAGCTTATGCCACTAATTTTAAATGAAGACGACGTTCATGTCTTGCAGCCGGCGAGAGCCCGTGCTTGGGCTGGGTGAGGGATAGCACTAATTCTCTTCCGTGGGCTCGCTGCGAGGCCGCGAACAGGGCTGGCCGCCCCCCGCATCCTCTCTCGCTTCCCGGAGACGCACCGGTTGTATCCGAGACCCAGGAGATCCGCGAACAAACCCCGGAGCTTCCCGGCGGAGCTGCCTCCACCGCATCTGATCCGGCGATTAAAACCAAGAGACCTCAGCTCTACTGGCCGTGGGGAGCCCCCGCTCCCGGGACCGATGGGGCCGCCGGAGGGCTGATGATGGACGTGTGTCCCCTCCCGCCCTGCCCGGGAAGAATGTCCGAAATGGGGCATTTCCGCGACCTGCTCTGGAGAAAGTTGTTTCTCCCTCCTCGAGAGCCGGGTGTCGTTCACCTCGGGGACAAGCGACCTCAAAAGTCCCTTCCCGATGCCCGTGAGCTCTGTGTGGCGCCGAGGGGGTGCGTATGGGGGGGTGGGGGGGGGCAACTCCCACGCGTGTCCGCGGGCCGGTGCAGCCGCACGCCCGGCAGCACGGCGGCGGGACGGGCTGCCCTCCCGCGGGGTCTGCGCGGAGCGGGGCTGCAGCCCGTGCCGGCTCTGGGCGCGGAAATAGAAATGTAACGTCTCTGCAGACAAATTAATTTTTGACGGATTTATGGCACGGTTTGCTTTCAAGATATTCATTGGCTCCTCCGAGCTGTAATAAAGTGCAGGGTGCAGAAGTATAAACACGCACCGTCTGCTTGGCGGAAACCCTCTAACAGTATCTGCCAGCGAAAGATCAAGACACTTTGTGCATTTTCCACAGATAATGCCCATATTCCGAATGAGTGATCAGAGAACTCCGGTATTGTTAAGTAAAATGAGAGGAAGGCGAGTGACGTGGGAGTCGAACAATGGCATTTCTGAATCAGTTCGGTTGATTGACATTTGGGGGCTTCATGACCCGAGGGAATAGGACTCATTACCGTGAATACACCAAAACATCAACCGAGATTAGAACTCTGGATCCTTTAAAAATCCTATTTCATTCTAAATTATAGTGGGAAAATACCAATTCTAAGAAAAAAGAAAGACCGAGGAAAGAAATTACTCCTTTATGCTCCTTTAATTGCTCAAAACCCCTAAATAGAGTAAGAAATAGCGTTAAGATTTTAGGCAGCATTTAAGAGGAGAAAATTAACTTTACAAACTAAAAACCCTGCCGCTGACAGAACACTGGGTATGAGGAAATATATATATTTTGGGGACCTGCAGATCTTGCACCGAGCTGACATGGGAATAGCCGCACGGTGCAGGAATAACTTAATAAGGAGGATATCTGACAGATTGATATGAATAACTAACTAGACATTATTCCATTTTCCTTTGCTACACGTTTTATATCCCAAATTCTCAGGAAAATGACGAGTAAACGTGAGGGGAAAAATATAGAGGGGACAATAAAAGGGTGAGAAAAAATGTGTCCAAACCAGCCTGGAAAGCTAGGAGAGGCAGTCGCGAAGGGTGCAGGGGATTCTGTTTGGAAGACCGTCTGGCCCTGAACGAAGTCAATTTCTTACAAAATTGGGAGCAAAATAAGTATAGTAGAGTGTGTGGCAGAAGAGGGCAAAGTCCCTGAAAGCCGGTGACCGTCCTTCCCCGGCAGAGGAGCCCCAGATGGAGTCAGTGGCCGTCACAATTTGTCCATCTTCAAAACTGTCTCCGGATCTTGAAACTGAAGACGTAGTCTCTGGGTCCAGCACATGGCTAACATATATTAAATATAATTGTATTTTCTCCTCTCCTATTTTAGAGGAAATAAACGCTCACCAGGTTCCTGATACAGGATGAAGCGCTTAACCAGTGACATTACGAATGGGGCCGCAAGAGAAGGTGGCCCTATTATCAAATTTTCGATCAGTTATCAAAGCTGAGGATTGCTGAGGAGTCATCGCTTTGCACAATAGAAACAAGGACCGTTTTGTTTATTCGGCGACCAAAAATACAAATAATTAGGATCCTGGTAATTTTGCCAAATATATATAGTGCTTTCAGGTTAAAACACAGGCACACAAACAAACCCGATGATTATCTAAATGTTCAATTATACATTTACTAATACGGCAAATGACTCAAAGCCTTCGCACATCTAGATATCATCTTTATCTGGAGACATCTTGGGTTTAATTAATGACTGCTTTATTCTCATTATTCTCCAGAAAAATAGGGGTCACGTCACATTAAAATTAAGATTATTTTAATTTATTTAGGCTCTGGAGCAAAAATCAATCTAATTACATTCCGAATGACGAGGGAAAGGCAATTTGACTCGTTGGAGAGTTTGAACAAAGGCTCGCCACCCGGTAACATATAATGCTGATCTCAGGGTAGGGAAGGAGCGACCCAGCTTTTCCGCACGTTCTCTCTAAGTGCCGTCAGGAGAGAAGAACGGGACACAGCGGTCAGGCTCCTGTCACCCGCCGAGACACACGCCAGAGCCCCGGCCGGCACCGGCACTCTGGCGGGAGAACTTAAACCTGCGGCGCTCCCGCCCGCCAGCCCATCCGCGGGCACGGCGGGGAGAGCCCGCCCGGCGCTCCCGGGAAGTGTCCGGCGCGGGGGGCAGCGGGGGCGCGGTGGGGCACCCCCCGTAGCACTGGCAGGCGGCTGCCCCGTCCCCACACCTGCGCGGAGGTCCCGCGGGGAGCTCCCGGGGCGGGCAGCCGGGGGAACAAAGGGGAACAGCGGCTCGGGGGGCTCCCCCTCGGCCGCGGCGGAGGGTGCCGGGCCCGCCGCGGGAGGGGCCGCTCCGCTCCGCTCCGTTCCGTTCCGCTCCGTTCAGGCCGCGGCCCCGCCCGCCACCACCGGAGCCAAACGCGGGCCGGCAGCGCCCCCTGCAGGGCGGTAGCGGCTGCGCGGCAGCGCCTCGGAGGACTAACCGGCCCTTAAAGGGCAGGAGCTCTTAAGGTGGAACGGGCGGGGAGCGCCGGTGGCGGCCCCTCCACGTCGCGGCTGGTCGCTGGGAGTCCGCGTATCGCCTGGCGGCGGAGGTCCCACCGCTTTTCGCGTCCTGAAATACCCTCGATGCTCTCGCCGTCTCCGTTCTCGCCCCCCGCTCCCCGATGCCGTCATGACTGTTTTTGCGGTGCACGTCAGTGAAGAGCGGAGTGCTGCCACGGGGCTGATTTTCCACGCGGGAGCCGCGGGATGGGTGGATTAGTCAGGGACAGCGGTGCTGAGGCAACCCTGCCGCCGGCTACAAAGTGGGCATCCCCGGGGAAGGTGCTGGTGGGGCTGCCCGAGCAGAACCGCCCCCTCCGACTGCGGCGGCGCCGCTCAAGGGGTCTGACCCTCGGGCCGCAGGACCCCCGGTGCTTCGCTTCGTGGCGGGGACCATCCTGCTCGCTCGTAGGGAGGCGAGGCAAGCCGTGCTCGCTGCTCCGCACCGCTCCGCACCGCACGGGGCCGGGAGCGCGCAGAGTTCCTGCCAGCCCCGCACAGCTGTAGCGAGGGGTCCGACCGGCCGCCAGCGCAGATGCTGTGCCAGGTGCCCGTGTTCCCTCCGCGCACACGGGCACGGCGGCAGCTTCGTTTAGGGGGAGATGCTGCGGGGGCGTTCCCGGGCAAGTTATTGCCGCGGAGCATCCTCCCCTTGCCTTGCGCCACTCGTCTCTAGGGCAAACCAAATAAAGTTAACTAAGAAAAAAAATAAAGTGCGGGAGGACAAATTCCCTCCTCCACAGTATGTTGCGACTGCCCGAGAAGAGCCGTGCGGCCCCATTCTGACCTCCCCGGGGCGGTGGAGGATGGCAGTGCCGCCGTACGCGCTCCTCCGCGTTCCCCCGCCCCACCCGTCAGCCTCACCTAGTTGTGGTGTTATTCTGGCTCTTGGGGTTAGTGAGAAGGAGCGGTGACAGTAGGAGGGGTCCTCCTAGAGGAGCCTCCGAGGGGCTGCGGGACGCAGGGAGCCGATGACCGCGGCGGGACGAGCGGACACCGGCGAACCTCAGCAACCCCACCCGCATCTGCGCCTCTTTTACCCTCAAAATGAAGCCGAGGAGAAAAACGCGGGAGCTGGGGACGCCCCTCGCCTGCGCAAGGGCTCGATCGTTGCTCTGAAAAATTAGGGCCGAATTTCTCCTGTTTCTAGACAGATTCTTTTTTGTGGGGAATGGGGTGGGGTGAGTGGGGGTGTTGTTGGAAACTAATGAAGATAAATCTGCACTAGAGGTACTCCATACAGGCCATTAAGCGCGAAGAGGTTTCCCTCCCATGTTTTTAAGGGGTGATTTGTGAGCGCCGTGTATAGTGGTAGCGGCGGCCCTACCGCGCAAAACCGCGCAGGGCCCGCGCCCTCACGCTGCCTTGCGAGCTCCGAGCCTCCATCGAGGTGACTGAAATAACAGCGCAATGTTTTCAAAATCACAGACCTTTCCTGCGCCCCCTCGCCCGGCTCAGCAGAGCTGAATGCTGGAGGCTGGCGCGGCGCTGCGCCGTTGTGCGCGGCTGTGCGCGGCGCTGCGCCGTGCCGTCCTCGACCTGTGCCGCTGGTTGTTTTAAGTGAAATAGCCCAACGAAGCTCCGAAACAAGGCGAGAAGGGAAGGGCCATGTCCTCCCCACACCATCGCCTTATTGTTTGTTGTCCACTTGAAGTTTCTGGGAAGTAGCCAAGAAGCTAACGCTGGGGCTCTCTTCCGAGCAGAGAATATTGCTGAGATTTAGCATCTGTATATTTACCTTGCTGATAGGCTTTAATGAGCGGTAAAGCCGAAAGCTTAGAAAAGTAGACAAAAATCTGCATCCTGCCAAACTGCCCGAGAGACACAAATGCTGGAGGGGAGAAGCGATGTTTGACGCCAGTGTTTATGCACAGGAGAATTAAAAATAGAACACGGCGATTTATTGATTAATCTAACGTTTGAGAGGAAGGCTGTAAAATCGCGAAGGGGCAAGCTGTGCCATGAGAAAGCAACAATCCCGCAGACTTCAGCGGACCGTGTCACAATAAGCCATAATAACCGCGATTAAAGCAGCAGCGGCAAATCAGGTACCTTATCTCCCCTTTTTATCTAAAGCATCAGAATATTCTGTCTTCCCTTGACAAAGGAGCTCTCATCCAAAGCTTTTTGTTCCTCTTGCCAGAATGAAACACGTTTTCCTCCCCAAAGTAAACATAATGCATGTGACTAAAACACTGGCAGGGCCAACAGCAGGGAATTTAACTTTTAAAGAAACCGATCTCTGTCCGTGATTGATGCTGTGTCGCTCTGACAACAGAGAGTGTGTAGCTAATTGCCTCTATAAACGAAAAAGATATTGCCCTCATTTTATCAAACACATTCTTTGTTCGGACCTAAAACAAGTGTCACAGTAAATGAACATGACTGTAGAGATTAATAGTTCCCCAGCAGTGAAATCTGAATAAGAACCCCACCTCGGCATCCAGTGCCTGGTTTAAACTGGGAAGGAGGTTTGCACTATTTTTTCAGGAGCAGATTTCCTTTCCAAGCGTCCACCTACGCGGCTGTGACTACCTGGGTGCTGCTGCTCAGGGTAACCCACAACTTCTGTCACCAGGACCTCGAGGACCTCCTGAAGGCCCTTGGGACCTCTCCAGCCCTGGGGATCTCTCTGTCCCTTGGGAGCTCTCTGGGCAGAGCTTTGGCCACGGTTGCCCAGGCAGGCTGGTCTACAAGGTGCTGCTCTCCCACCCACCCTCCATGAGGCGTCATGGAGAAGGGACTGCAATCGGTTTCCTTTGGGTTTTACTGAGGTACAGGCTGGTCCTGACTTCTTTTTTTTTTGTTTTTTTTTTTTTTTTAATATTTTTTTTTATTTGGGCAGAGAGGCTTCAGATGTTTTCTCTCTGTTCTCTAAGAATATTTTTTTATTTATATACTGCAGACCAACAGCCAGTATTAAGAAGAAAAAGGAAAGTATTTACAGCAATACTTATTCAAACAAGTAACAGCAAACTCTGTGTAAGAACCTAACAATATAAAATTTCATCTTCAGACAATAATAAAACGTGGCTTCTGGGATCCCGCAGCTGCTCAGTTTATACTTTTACTTCCATCCTTCCCCTTACAAGCCGTTTCCTCAACTTTATATCCAGTCAGGGTAATGATGCCCTATTGCACTCTCTGTTCTTTTCAAAGGGATATCGAAATTTTGAAGAGCATAGAAGTGAGACCCTCTCCTCCCTTATGTCTTGAAATCCCAAAGTGCAGTACAAGATTTTATTGGAGTGTATCTTTTCTTAAGGGACTGGATTACAACATGAAATATCCTCCAGAGACAGAAATGTGAGGCATGGAAGGTCTCTTTAACCTAGTGGAGAGAGGCATAGGCTGAACGAGTAGCTGGAAACTGAAGCCGGACAGATTCACAAGTGAAGGAAAGCACTCGTTGGTAAGATACTGTCCAGGGAGGTGGTTAATTCGCTATTTTTTGCTGCCTTAAAGTCTTCCTGGAAATTATGCTTTTGCCAGACACAAGTTTTGAATGCAACACTGGGTAAAGTGGGTAAGATCTAATGGCCAGCGTTAAACAAAATGTATCTGCTCTTCTAAACTTGATTTTTTTTGGTAGTGTCATCAAATTTAACACTGAGGCTCACAGCTGCTTCTTCTGCTCAGTGTGAACTCGGTGACACTTGGCAAGAAGCATGTGAAGATCCTAACATGCAGGTACCTTCCCTTGAGGCTGCTCTCGAGTAGTTTTTCATTTTCCTTCAGTTTATCTAGAGTTGTTATTGACAAAGTACCTCCAGGGTAGAGCATCTTTGCATAATCATTTGTGTGCCAGGTTTAAACTCTCGAATCCGTCCCCTGGTCTTTTTTCTTTAAGATTTTGCCCCTTACTCCATGGAATAACAAGCACATTCTCGGCGCTGATATTTTCCCTGGTGAACCTGCCTTACAGATAGCATGAACAGTGCAGTTATGCTGATTAGTCACAGTGCTCAGCCCTGGTGTTAGACTAATTTGGAAAGACTTCCTGCATAGCAAGAAACAGCAGGATTTGATCATAGTCAGAGATCCGTTACAACGTGTAGTAAGGCTCTTTAAAGAGCGCTTATCACCTGGAGCATTTAAAAAAACTGAGCTCCATGAAGCATCAGTAAAAAAAAAACTACGAAGAAGCACTGCATTAAAGGGAAGACAGATCGCATGATCTGTTAGATCTTTTCAAACACTGAATTCTAGGACCGTGATTTGATTAAATAGTAATAATAAAAAAAAGATCTGACAAAACAAAGAAAGAACGGACAGTGGATATTGACTCTTTAACGGCACTATTTTGCAGAATATTAAATTAATGTTCCCACATGATGTCCAGGCATCCATCCTGATCTCCCTGGGGTCAATGGTGACATTTCTATTGCCTTCTGTGGAAGAGGGCTATTTATCTGAGGGCATCTTGATCAAAATAAACACAAGGAAATAGATTGTACTTGAAAATATTTGGAACTTCCTTTTGCTTGATTTGAACAATTGCTTTGGTCCTAGGTTATTAAATCTTGACTTTACCCCAAGAGAGGTTGCTGTTGTATTACTATCCCCTTTCCTTTGCTGCAGGGATAATCAAACGTTTCAATAGCTTTCTGTTGACTGTGAGACTATAGTTACTTTTAACCCTTTTTCAGCCTAGTTAAACAAAAATGTTAATGAAAACATCTTCAGACAGCGTTTGTCAATCTAAATATGAATCAGTCTTTCAAAAACCCGAGTGCTCTATCACCTCTTAAAAAGGAAATGTTTTACAGAAAGGGAAAGACACTGATACACTTTCTACCGAAAAGAAAATCACCTTATGAAATGTAAGTACCAGTGCTAGGCAAATATATAGATTTTTGATGACATCTTCTGTTTTAAAATGCTGTCAGGAGCTAACGGCCCACAGCAACTGAGTTATTCTCCATTTTAACAAATTCAAACAGGCTGATCTTTCAATAAGCACTATGGTTAAAAACGTGTATCTCTTCCCGTTTCCATTAGACAGGCTTTTTGCTGCTTTCCTGTAACTCCTTTATTTTCCTCATGAAAAAATCCCCACGATAAGATTCACAACTGTTTACATTAATGTCTGGCTCTATTAGCTGCGAACAGGGAGAGCTATAAACTTAACAGGTTATTCTTGGGTTTTAACTAATGTAGCTGCCACTGATTTTTCCCTTGGTTCCCAGAACAAAAGTAAGTAGTAATGAGAAAATGTCTTTGGTTTTCCGAATGTCTTTTCGCAGGGTTCTTGAAGCAATAGTGTTCAGAAGCATGCAAAGTATGAGCCCGTTATATAATGTGATCTCTTAAGTATCAACAACGTGCATTTCTATAGCCTTATTTAAGCAGTTGAGTTACAAATGTATGGAGACCAACACAACAAACTCAGAGCAAGAATGTACCATCTTCGCCTCAGTATAAAAACCTTCCCCAAAGAGTAGATAATTTACTTTCCTTGTTCAGCAATATAACCCAGCCGGACAATTAGAGGCCCTGGGATTTTAATAAGGAGAAGGAGGAGGCAGGGGAGGGTTAAGCCTCTCCTTCCCAGCCCCTTCCGCGGGGGTGCAGGGAAAGGAGCGTGGCCTTTTTCTGAGAGGAGAGGGGTGCGAAAGGAAAGCCCCCTGGCCGTGTCGGCTGTTTGGTCAGGGGAAAAAGCTTTGTTAGGTATTACTTTGTTTATCAACGAACCATGTCTTAAAGGGAGGGCCTACAAGAGATGTGGGAGTTTCCCGGGCGGGCTGGGGTCTCCGCGGGCTGGAGGGAGTCCGGCGCCCCCGAGGATGCTCCGGAGGGATGCTGGGATCCCGCGGGCACATACCGGGCAGGGACACGGTCCTGTAGCCGTCCTTCGGGAGCACATGTTGCCCCATCAGGACCGCTCCCCACAAGTTTTCCCTCTCCATCCCGGGGTCCTTACGAGCCCATTCAGCGGCAACTCCATGCCCGCCCCCCACCTCCCTGATTCCTGTTCAGCCCCACGCGGTGTGGCGTATAGGGGGTGGGGGCACCGTCTGCTCCTGCTCCAGGGCAGCACAGTCCCGGCTTTCTCCCGGCTCCTGCAAGAATTTCGTGTCTTTACGGTCGCGGGTACCGTTTTGCCAGGATGGACCCACCCACGCGTGGGCGCTGGGCGGGCGGCGGGCAGCGCTGCTGCTCTTCTCTCGTTTCCTGCGGAAAACCGGGCTCGAAACACAACCGTCGGGTTCAGAGTCCGGGGGGGCCGCGGCAGCCCGGGAGCATCTTCTGCTTCTTCGGGGGCCGCGCCGTCGGTTTGACCCACGGGCTTAAAAATACAGAAGCGGGGACTTTCCGTCCCATCCCCCGCCTGACCCCGAGCAGCCACGGTTCCCAGGGGTTCTTGAACAGCTGCCTGGGCGCAGTGTTTATCTCTCCCGCAGGAGCTGATGCAGACCAAACCAGTGCTCCCCGCCCTGCTCCAGCCGCCGCCACCCGCGGGTGGGTGCCCTCTCCTCCCCCTTGCTCTCTTCTCTATGCCCTTCCGTGCATCCAGGTCTGCGAATGTAGCAAATCCATCAGTAATACTCGCGTTCAGGTATTCCCCAGGAGTTCAAAAACTCTTTTTGGAAAACGAAGGAGAATAGAAAACTGGGCGTTATCTATTCACAACCAAATTATTCTCCAGAGTTAACGGCAGTGAAACGCATTTAACGCTGGGTCTCGATGAGACAAATATTTCCTTAAAAATAACCTAATTCATTGCACAAACCTGATTAATGCTTTATGCCTGTGGCTGTTTATTGACTACCGAATCAAGCCGTGTGGAAAAAACCCCCACCCAAATCCTAATAATACATGATTGTGCAATTAAAGACTGTCTTATGATGTGCTCACAACAGGAACTAAATCAAACGCACAAGCGGCCATATGCCAGCATTCTAACTCTTCAGTACCTTTCTTTGTAGTCTGGGTTTTCTAAAGGTGAAAACAATCTCTCTCTTTTTTTCCTCCTAAGGTGGAATTCCCTGCCACGGCAGCAGCATTCCTCCTTTGCAGGATCTGAAACCTGAACCTTCAGCCGGGCACCACAGCTTGAGTTACAGGGCTAACTGGGCTGGTCCCATCCAGGATAATGGCGTTTTTTGGGGTGTGGAGAATGGGTTGCCGGGGTGACGTGGGGAGTGGGCAGAGCACCCCTCTGTCCCCCCTTTGACCGTCACCACTTGCTTTCAGCCTCCTGTGCAGCCGGTGCTGCAGCTGCTCCTGTGGTAGTATCTTGGGCTGGCCTTCAGTTGAAATGTGTAGGCTCAGTTATTTTTGGTGTGTTGCCACCATTTTTGTTGAGAATGTGACTGAAAGGAATGTTCGTAGCTTTGTATCTTGGCTAAATCATAGCAGTAAGTCACGGGACAGAGAAAAGGCTCTTTTCTGGTGCTGGGTCTTTCCTCTTGCTACATTTCAAAAGCAAGCTGAATGTATTATAAATTCACTAACATGTTCCAAAAGTGTTTTATAAAGGAAGACGTTTTGCAGCACAAATAGTAGGGTAACCACTTACTTAGTTTACCGACATTTTAAGTCAATCGTGTGTATTCCAAGGCACTGTTGTCAAGATATTCACTGCTTGTGACCTCCACCCTCATTATAAAATTGTTAATACTTCATTCACAGCAAATAACTGATTTTATTATTGTTGCCTTTGTCTGCATGTGAAAATTTACAACTAGATGAATTTTTTAAGACAAGTATATAGGGAAGGCTGTTTCTATGCCCTCTTTGCAAGAGGTCTACTTATCCCTGTCAGATTTCTGGAGGCCACTGCTGATTTTACTAAAACTGAAATGCTTACTTTGACTTTGCATTGTGCATTATTTTAACAGCAGAAGACGGCATATAAACACCTTTTATCTACTTTCCCTCCTACTGGGCTTGTAACATCAAAGATCATCCCATTCATCTTTGTTTCAAGGCGGGTTGTAAGTTTTCATCTGACAGGGTTGTTGAAAATCAAACTGACTATACTTGATCACAGTGGGATCTGCATGAAAATCCATCTACAAGTTGAGCTGTAATACTTACCTGTCTAGGTCAATTTGAAAACCACAAGAATGATAAGCACATAAAGCTGAAATAGTGTTGTTGCACAGTAGGACCGTTCCACTGCCAGTACAGCAGAAAAGGTTGATTTAAGTAAATGTGGAGCTGCATGCAAAGCCACATTATTTTATCCCAGAGGTTATTAGATGCAATTCATTGTGATAATTCATCTTTCCACTTGCCCTGACTTCGTATGTTGTATTGTCTGGGGATTATCCCAGTCGAAGAAGAAGGATTAAGGTATGTGAAGGAATGCAGCGGAAGTGTCAATAGAGGTTTCCTGTTGAACAGGGGAAGAGCAAAAAAAATGCATGCATATGCCTCGATGTCATAGGAGAAAATTGCTGATTTCCAGTGGCACTCAAGTTGTCACTGGAAAGCTGATGGGTGCAGGGCACAGCCACCGTGGTGCGAGCTGGAGGTTCACCTTCTGCTGGTGGCGGAGGAGCCCTGGAAGGCTGTGGTTTATTGTTGGTGTAGTTTTGGCATTGCTAAGCAAAACAGACCCAGCAGCACATCATATATTTATTGATATCTTCTCATTCTATCAATATTCTATCAAAATCCTATCAATACATCAATATAATTTATGTATGCAGAAAAGTGGAAAAATAAGAAAAATCCTTTCCCTTTACAAGATGAAATGACAGTATGCTATGATGTTCTGCCACTTTTGTGCAGTCTCGTGTATCGAATAACCTAACTGCATTAATCAGGTAAGTAGGCAAAAGACTTTTTTTCCCCTGAGAGTTACACTTGCTTTAAAAAAAAAGTCTTCTGACTTGGATATACTGTCTCTGCATGTACGTGAGTAACCATAAAGAAGCTATTCCCTTAAGTAAGTCTTGGACATAATGTATTTATTTGGAAATTCAGTAATTAGTTGTGCATCTTCCCATAATTCAAACAAGTTAGCCAGATATATGAATATTCATATGTCTGTTAGTGATCGAGCAAGTAATATTGTCTGTAACTAAACCTTTGTGACTCTTTCCATTATGTGGCCATGCTTATAACTCAGCCAAACTTTAACTACTGGGACTGAAACTTTCCAAAGAAATACTGAGCCTGAGGCAGAACTTTCAATGGAAAGTCTCAACTAAAAGAGTTCAGATTTTTTTTAAAACAAGAGTGAGAAAATTGCTTTGTTTGGCTTATGTTAACGAAATTAAAAAAAAAAAACCCGTCAGAAAAGCTGTAATGTGTTCTATAATGATGTCATGATCCAGTATTTGGGGGAACAATTTGGAAAGACATTTCTAGCTGCTCCTGTTTGGTCGAGCCATGATCCTCAGGGCAGTTACAGTCTGAGCGTGTTTGGGCTTCTGTGCTCAGGTGTCCCAAGGATTTGATGTGATTGGAGCCCTTGTTTCTCCTGGCCCTGGAGGCTGCCATGGGGCTGAGCTCTCTGGGGGGGCTGGGACAGCACCCTGGAGCATCCCACACTTTTGAGCCTGTCGGGCTGCAGGGAGAGGGGCTGTGTGGCACTGCCTATCTTCCCCTCGAAGGAAATCTCCATTAGGAAATTATATACAAAAATAAGTGAAGGTTGCAAAGCCAAGTGCTCAGGAATTAGGAAATGCCAGAGTGACATTTCCTGTGCCGTCTTCCCTCTTTGGCCCTCTTTGTGTAGCCGTTATGATGCAACCTTTGAGCGCTCAAACTGTTTTCACAGCTTTGTCCTTAAAGGCATTTCTTTTCTTGTGATAATGAAAAATAATTATTTTTTAATTGTTTAATAGTAATCATCTGATGGCTGTGCATATTACAGAGTAAAAAATATTTTTTTCTTGAGCAAAGTGGGTTTTTTTTAACCAAATTCTGATGTTGTTGAAAGCGAGTGTCCTGTGACCGTAATGGAGACAGGCGTCTGTAAAGGAATTTGATCTGTCAGAGCCGTTGTCTCTTTTCCTTGTATTTTGTTTGTTGCTATACGGTAATTTTCGACTGTTCTCAGTCCTTATCTTAATGTTGTAGCAAGAAGATCAGTATTCAGCAAAACAAAAAAGCGCTGGCTAAAACAGAGCAGCTCATGTTGCCCTAAAGAGGAAGGAAGGATGCCTCTTCCTGCCCAACCGACGGCATGTTCTGCAGGGCGTTACTTATTGCTCTGCTTTCCCCTGCCTGTTTCCTGGAGAAGGTGGAAAGCAAAATGATAAACGTCCTCGGCTGAAGCTTGCACAAATTAGGTTACAGAGACAAATTGCCTCCCAGATCTTCTTATTGTACATCCTTGGCAGGTTTCGTCTAAAATTAAAAATAGGTATTCTGTGTATTCCTACTCCATTATTGCCTACAAATAGATAAATTAAGCATATTAAAGCAGAACAGACTTTAATTGTGTCAGATACAAGTTGTACGTTCTTCCAAAAAGAAGTGAGTCTGAGTATCAGCAGTGGCCAAGTTCCTACTTTCATAGTGACCCAAATCTCACAATTGTCTTCTAGTACTTAAAAAACGAATTTTTACAACATTGCCTATAGAAAGCAGCGAGCTTTCGGGAACATAATTTAATATAAAACAAGAGGCTAGTTGAGCACATAGAAGACTAGATTTCTACATTTCTGCTCCTGGTAGAAAAATCAAATGTATTGTGCCCCCAAGCTTAACAAAATTGTAAATTTAACAAAACTGCAGAACTTCCAGTGGTGTTCTGACGTGCAGGGATGTGGGCAGCCTCCTCCCGTCGCCGATGCCATCCTGCCCCCAGCCCTGCAGGGAGGGGATGCTGCTGTACTGGGGGTGGCTGGGGGCAGGCAGGGCTCAGGGGCTGCCCCCAGCCCCCTGGCCGGCCATGCAGGCCCTCTGCTGTACATCGCCTTCTCTGGGGGATCTCAGCGCACGTGGGTGCCACGAGTCCTCTCTTCTGTCAGGAAAAATCAGATACTTCTAGAATATTACGGAATTCCCTTTAGCATCTGCCTGGAAGAGCTGCTGTGTGTTTTTTAGTGTTTGATTTTTCCAGTCTTTCACTGGAAAATCTGTACACTGGAAACTGCCTACGTTTTCTTATTATATTACAAATTATTAATATTATGCACCGTCTTTTTATATCAGCAGGGACAGATGGTTTAGTTTCTCAGTTTCTTAGTAAAATTCCCTTTGAAGAAATGTGCACCTGGGATTTTCCTCCAGATTTTTCCTGCTGTTCAGACCTCCCTGTGGGATGAGCACCTATCACTGCTCTCACTGCTGGTCTCTGTCCTGGTGCCCTCACTCCTGCCTCAAGCTGTTTTCCACCTCTGGGCATGGTGTTGCGCTGGAGTCACTGGAACAGGTCCCTTTCCTCTCACACACCTGTAGAGAGGTGAGACACCGTGTGTGAAAATCAGGCTGGTGTTTGTGGGGTTAAAAATAGTCCCAGTGGCAGGAAACAGATAGCTGAGCCCTGAGTCATGAATTGTAATTATCTGAAGCTACCTTCCTAGTATGGCCCTGTTGTTCTTGAATAAGACCTGTGAGCATGAAGCCAGTAGGGTGATTACACTTCATTCCTTTCACAAACCACCTTATTTATATATTTAAATATAAATATAAAAATATATAAATATAAATATATAAATATATAAATATATATATTTATATTTGCGTTATATTACACTATATATAATGTGATCATATGATTACCTTGAACTTTTGTCACATGGACATCAGGTTCCCTCTCTCTGTCACTATACATGTGGCCTCATGGGCTGAACCACAGCACCACAGATCTCATCCGTGTGTCTGTAACAGTTTCAAGCTCCTTTTCATGCTCCAGCAGCTCTGCTGTTACATATTTTCAGAAGTGTCATACACAACCGGAAGGCCGTGATTTCCAGGTGGTATTTTTCAGTCCTTGAAATTAATCTGAATGAACTCCAGGCAATTACTCTGTAGCTACTGTATTTGAAGTGGGGTCTCCTTTGATAGATGTTTCTGTGCACAGGAAGTCATCAGGATCCTTAGGTCGGTCTTGTCTGATGTAGGAATTGTACATACTTGTGCACTGCAAACAGCAGTCACATTTTCCTTTTGTTTTCTGTTGAGTTGTGAATGTTTATTCTGCTGGTTTGTGAATCCATCTCCATGGATGTCTTGCTAGGCTGTGCTTGATAAGGAGTTGCTACAGGTTGTTGTGAGCCTGTGTACACTGAATTCCTTATTGAGTAAATGTAAATTAGAGGATTTGGGGACCTTCACAACAATTGAACTCTCCAGTTCTGTAGCAACCCTCATTTAATCTGTGGGAAACTCATCAAAGAGCACCTACCAGCCCCACCAGTTTCGAATCTCACCAGGAGATTTTGGGGCATTGCAAACTCCTGCAGATTGAGGGGTGGGTCTGAAAACCTGAACAAAACATAGCTCAGAAACTCTTCCTTTGTTTTATTCATCAGCTCTTCTTCTTCCTTTGTCTAGATAATTTGTTTCTTAAACAATGAGATGATGCTGTTGATTCTGATAACGTGCTCAAAGCTTTTGTAGATGCAGTGCCTTCTGTGCAGATAGCCTGTGGTTTTGCCAGTATCTTTTTGGTTTTGTGCTTTCTGGTGATGGTCTGAAACTCTTAGCCTGTCCGTGCTGACTATACGCTCAGGATGCAGCTCCTTACAGGTTGCTATTTGTTTCTTGAGGTTTAAGCCTTTAAAAACTTAAAAATTGTTGCCACTCTTAATGTGTCTTATGAAGTATGTGAAAACTTATGCAGTTCTCAGAAACAACATTTTGCATTGAACTAAAATCTATTTAGTTCTTTAATTTAAAAAACTCTGTAGATCCTTCAGTACCTCTAAATTGTGCTTGATCTGTTCCAGGTTCAGAACGCACTCTGAAGGACTGAAGCAATCCAAATATGCCATTTGTTTCCTTATCCCTTTGCTCCCATTATTGCCTGAGATAATGGAAATTAAAACTGCTGAAATGTCTTGCTCCTAATACCTTAGCCATGTGTTTGACCTGCCTGTGCATTATGTCTCATGCAGTCAATGCATGTTTCTATGTCTCTTTTGGGCTTTTGAGGGTGTGCAGGTGGGGATGTCCAGGGTTAAGCACATTGTCCAGTCAGGCTAACCTCCAGAATATCACTTAGCTTCGCTGTTACCTGATATTCAGGGAATTCAAGCTGGGAACTGCCTGCCAGGAGCACTCCTTAGTTTAAGTGCGATCTGATGTTGCACTTGATCATATCTTGACAAGCTCCCCTTTATTCCTGGAGGATGCACTGGTGCAGCGTTACCGCAGCTGTGCTAATTGCTTCCTTTCACTGCCTTCCACCAAGACTTCTGTTAAGTCAATCCCTAACTTGTACCAGCCAGGCTGCCTCACCACTTTCCACCTCTGCTGCTGTCAGAGGCTTTGAGATGCTGTCTCCACCATCTGATTTTCCACTAGCTGCACCCCCTGCCCAGCCTTAGTGATGGCTCCCTTGCACAGCTGATTCCTCAGTTCAGCCTGTAACATCCTTCTGCTGAACGGCAATCTTGTTCTTGTGCAAGAACATGAGTCTCGCCAGATTCAGAAAGAGCTGGATTTTCACTGTTGCCTGCAGTAGGTGCTCAGCGATAGCCATTATTTTAATTTGTGTAGTCCACACTTGCTTTCCTTCCAGCATGTCAATTTGTCCCAGAACTGGAGTAAATTCAGACCTCTGAGCCATCACTGTGGTGTGCTGGCTGCTGATGTCCTCAAGCCCAAAGGTGCTCATGAAGCTCCTTGCATGGATCATACTAGCAGTTGCTGGCAGTGGCTTTATTCTCTTGCACATGGTTTTCCCCTGGACAGTGTGTGCTTAGTGCTGTTGCCTGCCCAACATTGCTTGTGAGCATCACCTGGCCTGGGGCCCAGTGGGGAAAAAGTCTCTGTTCTCCACTGTAAATTGGAGCTTCTGGCCCATTGCCCTCTCTAATGGGTAACTGCTCCAGTAGCCATCATTTCTTCAAGCGCATAAGGATTTGACAAAGAAGCCCTCCTCTGGCAGAGAATTAACAGCTAATGCTCCTAAGGAAACCACATTTCTCTTTTTACACATCTAATTCTCCAGCAGTAACCTGGACCAGGAGCTGTGGCTGCAGGGAGCAGGCAGTTGCCAGGGGCACTAAACTGCTGGAGACTCTTGTGAAATGGTCATGGATTTGCCGCCTGCTTTGCTTATGCCAAAATGCAGGCAGAACAGGCTAGTTTCTCTTTCTGAGGGAAAGCACATGGGCTCACCTTGGTGGAGGGTGGCAGCCCCTGGCAGCAGTTGTGCTGCTCTGCTCCTCTCTGCCGGCTGGCAGCGTCAGCAGCGAGCTCAGATCTTCTGGGATCTTCTCCTGGCTGGTGTGGTCAGCTCTGCCTCTCTCCATTAGCCTCTTGTTGCAGCGGGATCCTTGCTCAGCTGAGCCAGGCCCCTCATTCCTGGGGGGCAGACTGAGCAGTCACCCCCTCCTGCTGAGCACTGAGCTGGCTGTGACCTGCCCTGCACCTGCCCCGGCCCTGCTCTGCTCTGCCAGGGGCGATGCAGATCCCTTGGCACACCAGCTCTCCTCCGTGGGGGTCTCCTGCCACCCTGGGTGGATGCGGGGCCAAGCCACCTCCTCCTGGCCCCTCTCTGCCCCCAGTACAGCCCAGGGATGCTGCTTGTTGCTGCTTATCAGCCCTTCTTCTTCACCTGGCAGGGCCAACCCCCCGTTGGTCACTGGTTATCGCAGGGGGATGCTGATGGCTGCTAAGTTGCCAGAAGCTGATAAAAAGCAGCTGGGTGGATATTTTAAACAGGACTTTTGTTGCATCTGTAAATCTGTAAAAACAAACTCCAGGAAGAACCTTCAGTGAATTTATAGCCCTGTTTTGGGTTTCTAGCCCTTCAGCTCCCCCTCTTCTGGCTCTGAAGAGGGGGTGAGGTGGCACAGGCATTTGTGCCCTCAGACACAGTCTTTGGCCAAAGGTCCAAAACCATATGGTTTAGAATTCCACTTCTTTTTCAGTTTGGGTGACTTCTCTTCTTCCTTGTGATTAGGAGAATATATGTATTGTTTTTTTTCTGGGGGAGATGAAATGCAGCCTGTGGATCAGTGGATGACTTTGTGCCGCTCCATCCACTGCTAACCCTCCTTGATGCACTAGGCACATGGCTGTTTGGAGAGCCTGCGTTACTCCAGGTTATGCCACTGGGCTGAAACTCATGTACCCAATCTGCTGATCAATAGCAGGGAAAAGGAGCTTTGTCCTCATCCAGGACACAAGAGCTTTCCAATATTTTCCTCACTGCCCAGGGCTTCCAAAATACTATTCTTCCCTTCACTCATTTTTTCTTCAACTTTCCAAAAGTCTTTGACTTATCACTTCAAGTCCATTCAACATGATTTATTTACTGTCAAATCCTGTTAATTCCTAGAGGGGGATTGTTTCTTTATTTCCTGCCTAATAAAATGTTACGCCGTGCTTTGCCCAGTGAAGAAATGACAAATGTGATCAGAGCCTTGGTTAGCCTCCAGGTAGTGAAGATCTTGCAGAAGGAGCAGGGAAGGCAGTGAGCACAGGAGAGGACAGAAAACCCATTTCCCTTCCTTTTTCTGTTGGCTTTTTCTCCTGCTGGCTGGCCAGGAGATGGTAGAACCTTGCTCTCCCCTTTCATTGACATAGTTAACATTTGTGAAAGGATTTGGAGGCAAATTCCAGGAAAAAAATAAGAGCTATTTAGGCTAACAGGCAACGTTGGGTCAAGTGGAGCATAAACTGCCAACGAATAAACTTTTGGGTGAAAATTAGAAGAAGGTTTCCCACCATTAGAACAACATGGTTTTGGAAGCTTAATGGTGCTTCCTGAAGTTACGTGATATGATGTGTGTTTTAATTGGGAACTCTGATTAATTTAAACTGTATCTTCATTTTGACTTTTAGTTATAATCTAGGAACTATGTTTTCAGCAGTTTGCAGACTTACTTGGCTGCTTGTTTTGGTGTCAGAATGGTGCTTTTTCCTCTTGGGATTAAACTAATGCAGGATAGGTGTTTTTGTTTCTTATTTGTCTGTTTTTCCACTCATATGTCATTACGGCAATAAATCTGGCATAGGATATGGATATAAATATCAAGTACATTTTATACCTTTGTAATATTTAGCATAATGACTTTGAAACTTGAAGCTGGTATCCAGTGTGGATAGCAGAAGTATGACCTCCCAGGAATGAAGAGCTGGGGTTTTGCTGGTAAACTGCTGAAAAATGAGACCCAGAGCCTCTGCAGGTTTTAGAGCCCCCCCTCCATGTTCCTCTCTCTCCCTTTAAGGTGGGAAGATGTCAGAAGGCTGAAGCTGGTTTCTATAGATAGGCTGAGGACAGTCAACCATGAATTATAACTTGTATGGTGGGAGTCCTGCAACTCCTACACTGGATCCACTTAAATGCTTGGATATGTTAAGCTAATAAAGTTGCAGCGTGCTGCTGAAATCCATCCCAGAGTCTGTCTTCAATAGCCTCCTTGTAGTGATTAATGACAGCAAGCCCGTTGCCATTTCCAATGAAGGATTTGCTTGTATCTGTCTGCATTTGCAGATAGTGAAGTTTCAGATAACGGATTATAGTTCCTGTCGTTCTTTGTTGCCTGGAACACAGCACAGAAATTTCCCCTGCCCTGTAAATTGTTGTCAAATGCTGATATTCTGGTTTAGTATTCCATGTGTTCATTTTGCAGAGCTATAACTGAACAGTTACGGTATAATGTTGGGAGGAGAATTGTGACCCTTGATTCCAGCGGTGTTGCTGTATCAGTAGTTCAGACTGCTTTTCCCCTTCCAGTTCTGGATAGACGTATAGTGGAATATTTTTATAGATGTTGGCAGCCCAGGAAAGAATAATTAGTGTGATGATGACTAGTAATTTGCCATCAATGGCTTGTTTTATTTACCAAACATCTGTTCTTCATAAGTCCTCCTCTTCTTTCCTTTTCGTTATGCTTATACCCATGAAATTAAAAAAAAAAATCATTTTTTCCCCCTTAAAAAATAATTACACGGAAGTCACTCAAGTATTATATAAGTAAAATAAACTCTAGGAATCATTAAGCTATAAAATGTTTTGTATGTAAGTACCAATAACCATTCTCTAATTGTATTTCAATAGCAGTTTGTGGTTTAAATATTCCGCAGTTCTTGGTAGGATGGAGAGACAGAAAAGCAAAAAGAAATTCAAGTGATCAAAAGATCTGATTTCCTAAGATGATGTCTTGGAAATTGCCAAGGCTCTTGATGCCTTGAGGATGTCTTGTTTCTCATGGTAAAAACTCAGACATAGAAATGGACTTCCTGGAGTTCCATCCTTCTGTCTTCCTGCTAAAGCTCACAATATTTTTTAGATTTCTTCAGTGCTTTGTGCAAGAGCCTCAGGCATTAGCTAGATTGCTCAATTAGAAGCATAGCATAATGCTAAATGTTTTGACTGTCTAAAGCATCCCTGCCATTTACAACATGGCTGTAAGGTCCAACATATATACTTGCAAATCAAAAGTATCTTTCTGTTTCATTTGGTACCAGTCACAGTGCATGCAAGTATTGGGGATTTGATGCGTACAACCACAGGGCTTTTTGTTTACTTTGTTAAAGAAAATACCTCCCCTTAGACTCAGGTGGGTGATTAAGAAAAAATTATGCAGATTTCTGCAAAAATATTTCATCCACTTGAATTTGAGTGTTCAAAACCCACTTCTATTACTGGGATTTTCTTCATTATATTTCTAATTGTGTGTTACATCTATAGATATTTTTTGCATCGTATCCTTCACTTTCAATGCTTCCAGCATCCTTCCCATCAAAATTAATCTGAATATTTCTTTGCTGGGGGAAGGCAGGGAGAGGTAGGAGAGCAATGGGGAAATTCCCATTCATCGATTCAGCAGTACTGATGGAGCTGAATGAAATCCTTCCACTCATTCAGTTTCTATGGCCTAATATTCACCACCTCATGACTCCTTGGCTTGCGCTCATGGCACACTGAACTCCCAGATGGTCTCCGCATTGAAATGCTAGCCAGGCCTGGGACTGTTCAGCTTCCAAGACTAGGCAAAACGGGGTGCATTGAGTCTAGCATGGCGAAAAGCCAACCTGCACCTAACCATGTAATAATTTACAGATACATACAAATCCTTCATATTCTGGAAGGTATTTTTCATTTAATGTACATATACATGTCCCATTAAACTGAGTAGCAGTTACGAGTGTTCTCAAAGAGGAGAATAACTTCTGTGTTTTCCTTCTTACAAGGCATATGCTGTAACGATATATATTTTTAATTGATTAAGAGGTGGGAACAGTAACAGTGTATCTGATCCAAGTTTTTAGCAAAAGACTCTTTATTGACCTCCATACTGTAAAACATTATTCTAGGCATGATCCCAAAGGCATTTTTAATCATCAGGCTAGATGAAAAGGATATACATTTCTAAGTATCTTGGAAGTACTAGTAATTTAAATTACAAGTTTATCATGTTAACATTTTGTTAGGTGGGCAATAAGCCACAATTCAAAAATGTTAAACAAAATCCTGTCTTTTAATAAAAATATGTTTCAGGGCTCTGGAAGCTTTTCTCTTCTCAGTTGTTCGCCATTTGGATGGCAGGATCTCAAATGCTTGTCAGAAATACTCTCCTTGTTATTAGCAGAAGAATGGTCCTTGAATGTCAAGTTTAGGTTGGCTGCGGCACCTCAGGTTATTGTCTGGCATGGGCCCATGTTTGTCCATACCACAAGGATCCTGAGACCTATCAACCTGTCCTAGACATTATACCATCAAAATGAAGCATCATATCAAAAGCACACAGAAGGTGACTTTTCTGATATCTTCAAGAGAAGTAAGTGGCTGTGGCTGGAATCGCAGCTTTAGCTCATGCTCTTGGGCAGTTGTGGGGCTGCCTTGTGCACGTGTAATTTGTCTACTTGGGACTGTAGCCCTCACTTAGCACTTATCCTGTCCCCTGCAGCCAGACGACACCCTTGGCAGTGCTTCTTTGAAAGGTGCTCTCTTGAATTTCCCCCATCATTGTATTTTTACATTTTAAATAATGCTCGAACTTTTTAATACTAAAGGCCAATGTAAACATTTATATATGCTTAAATAATCGAAATGAGTGTACACAGTCTAGAGACTCTTTTCTAAAGAAAAATCACCTTCCTTTCCTTTGCAAATGATTTGTAGCATAAGATTCTATCATTATTTTCATAAGTTCATACTGCATGAAAGTGCAGCACGGATTGTCTCAGAGCCATTGAAACAGGTGATGAAAACCATAAAGTTAGGAAAGTACGAAACTTGTATGATAACTATTAATACATTCTCTTTGAAATAAGAATATGCCATGTAAAAATTAAGTTTTATGAGCAGACATATTAGCATGACCTCTTATAGAGGCCTCCTGTTAGTTTCTACTAAACGACTCAGTTCTCAACTGTTTGTAACTCTGCCATCTGTTATCTGCATAGACTGAAATTTCCCTTAGTGTGAACCTGGGTTGTGCTGTATTAGTTTGGGAAACTTCAGCCAGAATGGTCCATCTGGTAGGGGAAATGGCTTTAGTCATGTTAAAACTTCTTTTTTAATAGTATATGATCTTCTTGTTTTGGAATAGGCTTCTTGATAAGGGGATAGGGAAGAAGGGTCTCCGAGCAGGATTTTTGTTTTATTCTGAAACTGAAATCCTCATCAAACGTGATTTATAAAACAAAGCCATTGTGTGCACATGCCCTGTAGAGACACTATAGACTGTAGTCTTTATACTTCTAACCAGAAATCTCATGTGTCAAGAGCATCTCAAGCCCCTGATAGCTCATGTGTGTGAATAGAAACTGCATTTCTGGCAGCAGAGGAGGGTGATGGTGAGCCTCAGCTTTGGAGGCTGCGGGACTTGGGCAGCCTTGCATGGTGGGGCCATTCCCAAGCAGGACAGAGTTTGAGAGGACAAGAGCAGTCCTGCATGAGCAATTATTTTGTGGAGGATAGTTAGTAGGCAACATCGAGCACTTCAGAGCGATCACCTTGTCACACTCAGGAGCAGCATTACCACCCTGAAGGCTGCCACCCCAAAAACTCACAAGAGTTTCCCATCGCACCCTTTGGTGGTCTCACTCCTGATCTCTTCCCAGAGCAGCCAGGGAGCATGAATGGGACAACACTGCTTAGTTCTGAGCCTCTCTTATGGGACAAGGCCAAGATTTCAGCTTTCTCCCATCTCAGCTGCATTTGTGTGTGTGCCTGTGTGTGTTTCTATACACCAGGAATCAAGTGTTGCTGTTGAGACTGTCTGCCTCTCTAATTCTTGCTTTGCCCATAGTGATGAGCTAAAAGAAATGCCTGAGCAGCCCAGATGTAGTAAAGATTTGCCATGTTGCTAATGAAGGTCTGCGGTTTTCTATAAACTGAACTCTCAGTATTGAAGGTAAAGCTGCAGTTTCCTAGCTTTTGCCATTTTTTCTCCCTTCTTTTTATTTATCTTGTTTGACCCTAAAAATAAAAGGAATTAGTATTTAACCATTTACACATGAAAATTGAGACCTGTAATTTAAATATTTTTACCAATAAGGGACATTTGATGCTCTTTGAGAGATTGCCACATAAAGAAAAGTGTAATAAATAGAGAAGATGTAGATTATATAAAATCTGGCATAGCAAGCATTTGATTTGTTCTTCCCTTTTCTTTCTGTCTGTGTTCAATCAGTTATCTTGGTGGGTGAAATATCACAAATGAAAGCAACTTTTTGGTAAAAAAATCTCGCTGCAAAGCTGAGTTTGCTTGGGCTGTGCAGGCACTGGGGACTGAGCCTGTTATCCTCTGCCTAGCTTTGGTTCTTCTATCTGCTCTGGCTGGATTCTTGACCTGGATGGTGACTCCAGCATTTGAGGGAAATATCTCTATGAAGCAATCTACAGTGTTCACTGTAGATTTTCTTCCCCATACCCGAAGCTTTGTTCATGGCTTAAAAATAAATATTACATTGAGCTTTTTAATGTGCGATGAAATTATTGAAGTGAGTAACTTATTGACTGAAATTAATAGTTTCAGTCAGGGTCCAGTGAAGCTAAACCAAATACTCCTTACCAGGGGACAGTAACCAGAGAGACCCTCAAACAAAAGCCTAAAATGTCCCTAAGAATGGATGTGACATTGGTCAAAACCCTTCTTCCTGAGGAGGGACAGAGATGGAAAGCAGAGACTTTTCTTAATGGTTGGGTAGGGAAATAAATACAAGTTACCTGAGGTTCTCCAGCCAGGGATGGTGAAAGCCTGGTCTGGATGCCTGTGTCCCAGCCCCAGTGGCGTGGTGTTTGCTAAAAGCAGAGTCCGATTCTGAGAACTGATATGAGGCACCAGAATCGATTTTCAGCAACTTCGTCTGTCTGAAAAACTCTTCTTTTTTGATAAAAACAGAAACAGGCATTTGTGAAAGCAGGGACTCCCGGAGGGCAGCTCAGATCCTCACTCGGTCTGGGCTGAAGACTGGGGAGCTGTGGAGAAGCTAGTAACCATTTCTCTGATGTGGACTTCGAATTATGCAGACACATAGAAATAAATCCAAGGAATGCTGCAGACTCAGAAGGACAGAAGATTGTCTCTAGCTGAAAACATCTGCAAGGTATTTACTGGAAATATAGCTATAAAATGGAGCTTGTAGAGTCCTGTTAATCTGTACAGAATGGTAAGGATGGTTATCTTGCACAGTCTAGCAACTGGGCAGCAAGTCTTTATTTAGACAGAAACAGTGAGGACGGTTTTGGTTAATGTGATTAAAATAAAAAGCATCAGCTTTCATACAGATGCATTCTTACACGTCAACAAGTAAAAAATATTCATACTTAAAGATAATAACTGTAAACAGGGAATTTGCTGAAATAGCCATTTAAAAATGACATTGCATGAGAATCATTCTTTTATGAAGATTATTAAGATGCAATTATTTCATATATGCATCAGGTTACCTTAGGCTAATTGGCATTTATTTCAAAAGAAGAATTCACTGAAATAACGTTACAATCATGTCAATTGTACTGGCTATGCTAGGAATGATTGTGTTGAATATTGATAGAAGAATCATGACAAGAATGACTATCAAATTTAAAGTAAAAAATAGAAATGTATAAGCAACGAATTACTGGCGTAAAGATGTAGAATTATCTTTCTTCAAGCTCACCTGCAGAATTAAGAATTTTCAGTCCAGTACTGGACTTCATCAAGGCAAAATGTTGTTTTCACTGAGATTGTTTAGAATCTTATATAAAACAGCAGCTCCTAATGACATTAGGATTTTTAAAAATTACTTTCCGTTACTTTATTCCTCTAGGAGACTTCTAAATTTTTAGTGTTTATTTTGTTTATATATGTGATATGTTTTGGAAAGAAATTAAATTTAATTACAAGATTTTCTTCAGCTATTAGCCTCCTAAACTGGTCTCAAATTCTGTTTCGTGCCAATTTTGCAGTAGGGGAGTATTTGGATTCTGTATATTTTTTTAGTGGTAGAGTAAGAGAACATCTAACAACAAAACTCCTCTTTTATCTGTATTTTGTTTCTTTTTCACATTTGATTCGTGTCACAATGAATCGAATCTGCTCCTAGCCAAGAGGTACACAATCAGTTAGCAGGGATGAAATGGAGTGATATTCCTGAAATGTTCCTTTACATCTGCCCTAAAACCTGATCCCATGTGCTCTCGTTGTGTTTCTAAATAAGTTTGAACCTGGAACTTGTTTCCTTGTAACCTAGCTATTAGACTCTTTTTCCATTGGCACGAGACAGACAACTTGGTGCATTCGCCCAGCTCAGGGCCCCGTTTCTACAGACAAATTTACTATGCCAGAAGTTACATTAAAGCGTCATACTGCCCTAGTTGTTTTAAAACAGGATTCTGTAACGTGGTAAACTTTCCTACATAAACATTTACCTACGCAGAATTTATGCCTGTACATTTTTGCTTTTTTAAAAAATAAAAATCACATTTTTCATTCTTGAAGTGGTGAAGACAAATTTCACATATATACTACTACATTGCCTTTTTCTGCTTCCAGAGAAAAAAATATTGTCTACTGTGAAGTCGAACTCTTTCTGTTAGATTTACAGCATTATCTACACACCTACTCAGCTGAAAAGGATGAAGAGGCAGGAGTCAAACAAATGGACACTGCTGGGCTTACCAACCCAGAAAAAAGAAAAAAAAAAGAAGGAAAGCAGCCTCAGCGTATTTTATTTCCCACTAGATGATGATAAACATAACATAAATTAGCTCTCCTAATGACCCTATCTATACTAACTGTCATATGTGGGTATCTGGTACTCTAGCATGATTGCACGGCAGTCTGTTAGCAATCTTCGCAACTTCACAGCGCTTTGGATATAGATGGAGAGCAGTCTACACGTTGACTTACAATATCCCAGTAAATAAGAAGCAAGTCTTTAGGGCAGGGCTTTAGAAAGCTTTTCCTTGGAATGATATGTGCATGAGTAACTGGGTATGTGCACTGAGGAAGTGGAGCTACTCGAGCACTATTATGAGGTATAACTAGGAAAGCTTGCTGAAATAAGAATCATAAGAATATCCAAGAATTGGAGATCTAGAAGAATTGCATTCTGATTCATAGATGTGTTTGATTGTGTGATAACTTGGAAATTACTACCTGAAGAAAGCTGTCGAAAGACAATTGTTGAGGTGTTTGTAACGAAAACGGACATGTTCCATGCAGATCAAAATGGGACTTGACACACTAAGGCACTGAAAGGCTTTTCTACCTTTCATTTATGCTGTCCTGCTAGTCATCACCCAACCTGCGAAAACTGGGAAAACTTGTCTTTGTTCAATATTAATACATTCTAACATCCTTTAATTGATGTAATTGCATAATGTTTTATGGTGCTTTGCCTGTATTTAATGCCGGGAAAAACCTCGGGGAATGCCTCTAGTGCCAAGATGGGTATGGTGCGGTGGTCCTCAGGCAGCCCCTGGCCCCGCGCCGTGGACCCCAGCAGCATTATGTGGGTTTCGGCAGCAGTCCTGGCCACAGCGCGACTGTGCTGGCATGACGAGGGCTGCATCTTCACAGGGAAAGGGGTCTCCGGGCTGCAGCGCTCAGGGGATGCGGCTCTGCTGCTTCAGTGCCCGCAGCTAGCTGGGTTGGAGTGAGCTTAAATCTGTCTGCACCAGGCTCCACCGCAAGACAGAGAGTGGCCTTGAAAAGCCTTGGGATAATTAAGTTTTACTTTAGAAGCCTTGCCCCACTGAACTCCATGGCAAACCTGCAGTTGACTTCACAGGGATAAAACCTGTCTCTTATTCTTGCTAGATTTGGACTAGAAATCTCAGCTTCCACTAAAACTAATGGAAGTCACATGCACGTTCCGGGAGGAGAGCAGATCTCTTTCATCTCTTGAGTACCATGTTCCTCTGTGGCACTTCCAAGGCTGCATCAGTTATCGCAGGTCCGTTTATTTTAATGATGCAGCAGGAGTGTCCTAACTTCCTATGAAGGTACTTTGTTGTAATTATCTTGTATGTCTAGGGGCACCACAAGGGGTTACATTTATTCTACTGCCAAAGAACTGTTGTTTCAGCTGCAGTTCTATGAAGAAACAATCACATCTCCAGCAGTTTGTTAGATTAATCACAGGTGTGTAATCCCAGCGCATACCCTAGAGGGTATATCCTTTGACCCGTTTCCTTCTTTAAAGGGGAAACTCTGAATTAATATCACTTGCATTGCTTATCACCATTCACATTAGGTTTCTGCAGGATGCTGTGAAAAATAAACTAAAAACTTCTATGACCTTTATTTTACTGGTGTATAAGTGAGTATTGTAATTTAACAAACCCGAATTGCTAATTGACAAAATTCCCTGGAAAACAGAAAGTTAATGATAAAAGTTGGAATGTAGAACTGGTTTGGGAACTAAGTAAAGCCCGCAGAAGGAAAGAATTTGTCTACTCTTAGCACTTAGCTGTGCTTCAGTGTTTTATCCCAATGGCATTAAAATAATTAGATCACTAGCTCATTGTATATTACTTCACAGTAGGCAATAGGTAAAGATCTCTGATCCTCAGCAATCTATGCGGTCGTTGCACAGGTTTGAAAGAGGATAACTTTGATTTTAACATAGAAATCGTTCCTCCAGGTTAACAGTAGCGTAAGGATGCACCATTTCCCAGCTTCGTTCAATGCCTTGTGCTACAAACCAGCATCAAGCAAAGGTTAAGCATCTTTAGAGACAAACCAGAAGGTTTTCTGAACTTTTGTATTTCAATCATGTAACCATCTAATGTAGAAACAAGTAAATACCTAAGAACTAGAGCTTTTGTAAACTATAGCATGTTTAAAAGCCTCACCTGGGGAAAATTCAACAAGTATATGAGAAAGGATATGCATTTACCTTTATTATAAGTCGAATTCTTGCAATAAAACAGCCTTAAGAATAGAATCTCTGTAGGGGAATGGATTTCTGTACATTAAAAAGAAATACATCTAATGATTCATAGAAACATACGAATTGTTTTACCCAGGAGTATATTTTAAAGTAATTTTGGCTGCTTAGTCCTCTGTTGTGTTTTTTTTGGAAATGAGATTTTTGTTTTACCTGAAGCAGTGAACATTGTGGGTTGGTATCAGTGTCTACCACAGCACTCCAGAGGCATGTGTGCACTGTGAGAAAGTGGGATGAAATACGAGGGCTTGAGAATAACTGTATCTGTAGTTCTGAACTTCCATGTTGAGCCCTATCCTGAAACAAGTTCAGACTCAAGAAAAATAATTGTTGAATACCAGTACTCAGCTCCACACCAAAATGTGGTACTGTGAATCAGAGAATGTGCACCCGAATAGGTATTTAATTAAGGTGATGAATGCGAATGATTAATGACTACTGGCATGGATTTTGCAAGCGCTTGTGTGGGAATGCAGCTCTTCCCAACACAGAGCCCTGTGGGCTGCTGGTCCGTGGAGCTGGCCTTAACAGAACTCTTTTGCATGCCCTAAATATAAGTTTTCTATATGCCTCAAGGGTCTGTTCACTACATACAGTACATCCTTAGTTCTCCAATTTATCACTAAGCATAGAAAATCAAGCTTGCTATTGTTTTAGCAGAAGTCTCTCCAGGAAAGGAGTGGTCTGGTTGGTCTTGCAGAACGAGGCATAGCTACAATTCTTCAAGATATTTATTTGAAATGCATCCGATGGGGATTCAGATTCCTTCTGGGATTTCTTTCTTGGACAGGGTATTGCAAGTAATAACCTTTAACTGCTATTAATAATCTATTAACTCCTTTGATGGCTCTAGTGAACACAGCTGTGTGACAGGAAATCTTGTTTTTGGAGAATGGATGTACAGAGTCCACCCTGAAAAAGATATTTGTGGGAAGAAGAAAAGGGATTAAAAAAAAGAAGAATGTGCCTTGCCTCAGCTGAGAGTTTGTTTCTGCTATTATTGTGCTTTATAATAACATCAGCTTCAAAGCCCAATTAACACTTTTATGAACACAGTGTGACTGGTTGAAATAGTTCACATGTTTTTTGCTGAAGACCAAGTTATTTTCTGCTATGATGAGTTCGTATAAAGACTTACTTAAAACAGACACTATTTGAAACTCAACTGAAAATGACAACTTATGATTCTGCAAAAAACTGCACAGATTAACATTAATTTTTTTGCTGTAAGATTTTCTTTAGCATCACCGTGGTTGAGCCAGTGACGAATGCCTGCTCTGCTTTCCACATAATAAGGCTGCTCTGTTGCAGTAATAGAAGATTAATCAGATAAAACGGCTAATACTGGACATATAATACTTATTTTTTCAGGCACTGATAATTTGTTAAATTTGGCCTGCAATGATCCAAACTATTAACAACCACTGTGTTGCAATATGAGCAAGAAACTCTGTTTGTTCCTATTGAATCATTTCATGTGCTGGTATCTTTGCTTTGAGACTTGCAGAAAGAGAACTCATAGTAAGGAGGAATCATATTAACTTTATAAAAAAAGGATAAGCCTCCCACTTTGATTGCTTCCATTGAATGTTTAGTGATGTAAGATTTACCAAAGGACCACATAAGAATTGAATAAAGCCTTCAGAATTTCTCTGTGCAGTGATAACCTGGACCTGTAACCAGATGTTTCTTTTGCAAAATTGTGGGAGTACTTTCACTCTGTGTAAGTCTTGGCAGGAGAAAGTCGTAGCAATTGCCACAGCCAGGCTGTGGAGTAAATTTATTAGTATTTACAAACAGAAGAAATGGAGTGATCATAAATCCTACTCCAGTGGGGTATTTTATATTGTCATTTGAATTTCAAATCGGGAAACAACAACATAGGAAAACCTGATTTTACCAAAATTAAAGGGGAAAACTTGTAACGGCTTTAAGTAAGCAGAATTTCATCCAAGATGCCTATTCAAAATGTTTTTTTTAACAAGAACATTATATGTTGAATACTTCACAGGGGTATGGTACAGCAAAAACCCCTCTCCTCCTGTTTTGTGTGTGTTTTAATTAAGTCCCACAGTTCCTCTGAATGGGCAGGTAGAGCCACTCCACTTAAAAAGAATTATATTCCTTAGAACAGGATAGAAAGATGGGAAATCCATGGAAAGACTGGGCCAGATATGTCTTATTTATGTATATACTAACGCATACCTTACATAAAGCTATATACCATCGTCTGACAATCTCACGTGACCCTGGGAGATGACTTGTGGAACACTAACTGCTGGCCAACATTAGCACAGCTGGTAGATCATGGCTCTCTGTAGCAAAGCTAGCATTAAAAACTGGATGACAGCGGTTAAACCCTGTGTGCTATGCATAGGCAACCCCTTCTCTGATTTTCAAGGACAGCCCAATACTAGAACATGTTAATGCAATAAGGTTGTTTTGTTTTGTTTTGTTTTTTCCCAATTTAAAACCCATCAGGTGTAAGGAATACTGTTAGGATTTTAAATTTCGAAATTCCATGAAACCACCTTGTGACACCCACACCCCAGCATTTTGCAGGTGACACCCCCTCGCGCAGCACGCAGCTTTCCCACCACCATCGAGGGCCAGGCACAAGGAGAGGTGGCTGCGTGGGGAGGGGAGGCTGGGGAGCCACACACGGCTGTGTCCCCACAAGCAGGTCCCACCGGGCATGCTGCGCGGAGCAGGGGCCACCGGGAGGACGGGGCTGGAGACCCCTGGACTGATTGATGCTGGCTGGAGGCTGGCCTGCCGGGGGCCAGCGCCTCCGCCTCTTTGAAAGGCTTCTTTGAACCACATCTGTTTTTTCCAGCAACTGATGGTGAGTCAGTGCTAATCCAAAGACTAGTCATGCAAACTGTGCAGCCCAGATTACTTGTTTGCTGACATGCTTCTGATTTTTTTTTTTTTTAATTTTAGAGGATTTCTTCATCTTAGCTGTATGCTCCAGTGTTTAATGCATATCAGTTGGAGAATAAACACTGTGATTTTCATGTAATTGAGTGCTGCAGTATTCTGTAGGTGCTTCTCTAAGCAGTGAAATGTGGAAATGGAAATGATACATTTAATTAATGCAGTTAATTACTGATATCAAGGAAAGAGGAAAGGGAAGGAAAGGGAAGGAAAGGGAAGGAAAGGGAAGGAAAGGGAAGGAAAGGGAAGGGAAGGGAAGGAAAGGGAAGGGAAGGAAAGGGAAAGGAGAAAGGAAAGGAGAAAAAGGAAAGGAGAAAGTAAAGGAGNAGGAAAACCTACGAATACAAGATAAATTTTATTTTAAAATTAGCTGTAGTATCCCAGGTATGTCTGATGTTGGTTTACAGTATTTGACATGCATGTGTTTATTTAATGTAACCAATGGTAATCTCTCTGAAGTTAACTGTATATTAGTAACACCTGTTTGTCAGTTTTACATGCAGCTGCTCTGGGATATAATGCTGCATAACCCTTCCTGGAAAAACAGAACTTTACCTCCTGCTTCAGCAACGATTTAAACTGAGATGGAGATGTAGCAGAAATGCAGAGGACATTGATTCAGTGCCCCTGTTCTCTGACAAGTGGTGTTTGGTTTGGTTTTTTTTTTTTCCTAAAAAGCCTCATATTTTTTCCAGCAGAAAGAAGAGCTGTTACTCAGAGAATGAAGACTTAATCTGTACTTCAATTCCTCATCACCCCTGTTTGCCATATGTAATTTAGTGCATTCAAAGTAATTTGAACAACAACAACAACAAAAAGGAGTTTCCATGTCATTGCTGCGACATTCTATCCGAGGCTCAGTGCTTTATGAAGATTTGTCATCACATCACACAAATATATGATTTTGTTATTATTATATACACCTCAGCACTGGAGACGTGCAGCTCAGCAATCTTATTTTAAAAACTAAGCGGACCTTTCTGAGATACCAGGACCTGATCCTTCAAAGCATCCAGAGAACAGATCAACTTTTATGTTCAGAGGCCGATTCCGATTGACTTTGGCTGAGGGTGGGAGCGTTTGGGACCCCAGTGAGCTCCCCAGCCCCGGGGCACAGGTTCGGCTTGCCAGAAAAGAGGAACTTGCGGTGAGTGACTGTGTGCGAACCCCTTGCTTTAGGTGAACTCTCGAAGAAGTCTGCGGCAGAAGCAGGGCTAGAATTGAAAGGCAATGCTCAACTGTCTTAACCACAGCGCCAATTCTCTCTTCTTGCAAGTCATCGGCGCGGCCGAAACCTGTAGATTTACCGCCCTGATTGCTGCTGCTGGACGTAACGGAATAACTGGTCGCTTCAGAAGCTCTCACGTTCCTCACCCCGAGGGTGCTGTGATGTGGCAGAGGTCCCAGAGCTGCGGGAGCAGCAGCCCGGGGTGCCCTGCTCTGCCCTGGAAACTCTTGCTTGGGCTTTGCTTTCTTCAGCCTGTCTCACATCTATTTCACTCCTCCAACCCCCAATTTCAGTGCCAGGCTGCCCGTCCCCCTCTGAAGCTCCCCGCTAGGGCTCCTCACCCTGGGCATCCTCCTCAGCCAAGGAAAATAATTTTGAGGAGTGTAATTTGAATGGTTTCCTTGCTTCTGCCACTTACCAGAATACCAAAAGACAAAGTCTGGACACTTAGACAACTGCCTTCACAAGTTTCTAGTTCCCTACCCAGAAATACAAAGACTCTCCTGAAGCAGTTCCAGATTTTTGGACCAGTTTTCTCCTTTACTTCTGTTTTTGGATATGGCTGAGCTGTTTTCCCTGATGTTTTCAAGTAAGTCAAGCAGAGGCAGACCTTCTGTATGAAAATTTTATTCTGGAAGTTCAAGTGAAAACAGTCTTGCAATAGAAAGTGCCAAGACCACCTTCAGTTCAGGCAGAATGATCAACTTATCCTGTAATTCTCCTTTATTCATTCCATTCCTTCCTACTGTTGCTCTCTATTATGATCTGCTAATCAAAAAAGTTTGAGGAATGAGTTTCAGGGGAAAAAAAAACCCTGAAGTATTCCAAATAACCGATTTTGAGAGTATTTTACCAGGAGAATTAACAAAATACAGCAAATAAAACAAATTAATTTTAAACAAATCTCACATGAAAAATATATATAATTAGAACAATCTTACAGCAGAAAAAAGTGCAGTCTTAATACAGAAGTTCTTATAAGTTTTTAAGAAAACTTGCAGAAATTAAGTGGTGAGAAACACTAACAGGTAAGAGGTAACCAGCCAGTTGGGGGCTAAACCTCATCCAGGTGAGGGGGTGTCAGCCGGGGGGCCTCGTGTCACCCACGGGCAGAGGGCATGGCCTGGGCAGCAGCTCAGAGATGGAGGAACCAGCTGCAGGGCGGAGCGGGGCTTCTTACTGTTTGGTTGCTAATATGAAGCAGCGTTATTGTAAATATGGAAAATGGATGTGCTCAGCGTTATCGCTTTGTTTTTGGAGAGACTAGATTTAACCCTCAGCCTGACTTTTTATAGTCTGTTTACTCAGGCCTGTCTGTTTTAGTTCTGGTCATACCTATTACTGTTTTTCTTATTGCTGCTGCTTCTTTTGCCTTCTCTTTTGAGCTTAGGCTAAAAGCTTAACTGACAAAAAGACAAGGCAGCTGTCAGATTTTAGTGGACCTGTGTTCCTGCTACCTTTTTCTTCAATGTTTCCTGCTTGTCCTTTACCTTAGAAGCGGGCTCTGAAATCCACTTGTACTGTGCTGCATCTGGCAGAGCTGTGCAGCAGGAATGGGGCTCCCAAGGTGCTGCCCAGGGCTCACACATGATCCTGGGGACATCGCAAATACATCTCTTTGTCCCAGATGTGCTGAAATGTCAGAGCATGCAGTAGTAACAGCCTAGATAAGTACAACCATAAAAGCTTTATTACTTGTCAAAAAGATGCTGTATCATTCTTTGGACTGGGTTTTTATGAGGGGAAGTGCTGCCTGCTCTTTTGTGTTGCTGAAGATGTTTTTTAATCCTTGCTGCTTCCTTATTTGTCGGAGAGAGGAATTACGTAAATGGAAGGAGCAGAGAGAAGTAAGGTTCTGTCAGTAGTTCAGTTAGAGGAGGTAAAGGAGCCAGCGCTCAGCTAAGGACTGCAGCGCTTCAGGAAAAACAATTTTGCTTTACAGCTAGCTGAAAAACCATTCCAGTCATGTTAAAACTGAGGACTGAGCTGGGATCAAACTGTGGCTGTTAATTCCCAAGTAGATTTCACAGAAATTTAGGCAGTGTTTACCTGTTGGCTGATGTGGCATTTCTGCTTTAGGCAATCTCATTCTTGTTAAAAATAGTCTTAAAAAATACCTATGTCAAAATGTCTTCTGGTAATGCCATACAAACAAGACTGAGGTATATTCTGAGATAATGAGTATTAATCATTGATCAAATATAGTACCTATGCCTCCATGTGATTTTGAAACAAAATAACCATTAGTAGTTAGCATTAGCAGTTTTATGAATGCTGAATTTGAGTCCCAAACTTCCAGTATTTCTCCAAAGATTTAACTGCCATATACTAGTTAAACAAAACTTGATATCTGTAGTAATGCCTTCTAGCTATTTACAGTAATATTGCTTCTTTCAGTTAATATTTGATGTCTTGTACTGCATATTGTGATTGACTTGTGGCTGAAGAGTGCAATAAGTTAAAATAAAAGATTTCCTAGGGGTGATGGCTGATCAGAAAAGAGAGAAAAAACCCCAGCACCTTTAAAATACTAAGTAACTCTTTGGGAATAAAGCAGTTAAAATTGTGATTAAATATATTTTGATAGCTAAGTGTTGATTCAATTGTGGTTCAGCTTTAATAAATGGTTGGTTACCCTCCTTGGTTTGCCAACACTGGAAAAGTTACTGATCCGAATAGTTTCATTAAGTACTTACCTATCACTTCAAGTCACTCGCAATCTGATTTTTAGCAATTAAATGTAGTCAAAGTCTGTCAGCAGACTTACCCTTTTAGTCACTGCCAAAACAAATAACAACAGTTCAAAACTTATCCTTTTCTTGGCTTTGATTTTATTTAAGAAAATAAAACAAAAACACAAAATCCATTCAGAGTCATCTCTTCAGGGCTGGCTGCTTTCCAAGGTTCACTCAGTTCGTGCCCCTGGTCCTCTTGTAATAAACAGTAATAAACATAAGAGTTCTAACAAACATGGAGAGCCACCACTCCTTTCTTTAGTGTGGCTGGGAAACTGTGCTACCTGCGTCGTCCCTTTTGAAGATTTATTTTTCCCCAGCCAATGCAGCAGCCTGAAGTGCCTCGAGTCCAGCTGGGGCAAGCCATGCGGGACCATGGTTATGAGGTCCTCATGTGGAAGTAGTCTCTGGTCCTTCGTTTGGGGATGGATGGTGGCTGATGTGCACCAGCAGCTCCTTTGAGCATGATGGGAGGAAATCTGTGGCAGTTTGTACTGTTCCCAGCAGGTGGGACTGGGGCTGTGGGGTGAGGAGAGGCATCTTCAGCCTTCTGCCAAGAAAAGCTTCTCTAGGTAAAGCTTTGGTAGTCAGATAAGCTTGGACCTCATAACAGGGTACATGGAATTGGTTTCCAGGGAATCCAGCCTGTTGAAAATGCCTGATTAAAGACAAATCTTTGTCTTTGATGTAGTGTTGAGATGCTTCAGTTTTGCTCCATTATCATGGAGCCTTCAGTGATGTTCAGACAGAAGTTGATGCTCTCTAATTCAGACACTTGAGCTCTCACTTCACTTCAAGACTACTCACAAACACAAAATGAAACACAGTCAAAAGCATCTGTAGGACTGAAGCAGATGAAACACGTGTAAAATGTTTGCAGGGGTTCAGATCAGTATCACTTCAATATGATGAACTGAAAGCACAGAATGAATTTGTGTCACTGTAGCTGCTTTACTAGTAAAATCTCAGTGTTGCAGATTCAAGTCAGGAAGAGCTTGCTAATAAGAGATTGCACCTAATTTTGCCACAATTATTAAAAAAAAACCCAAAACCAAAACCCAAACATTTAAACATTTTTGCCATGTAACCTTTTTCTGTTAATTTTCAAGTTTGCTTTGGTGCAGAAACCCATGTCTCAGAGCTTTGTCTCAGGATATAATCACCCATCTTTGTTTCCAATTCTAACACAAATTTAAGAAGATAAGAGGAGAAATTAGACAAGGGCTTCCCTTCTCCCTGGAGGCTGAAGGCGACACTTCTGAGCTATAGCTGGTCTCCCCTCAATCCTGGCCCTTGCAGCTCAAGTCTTTCAAAGAGTGAGGGTGTGTCACTGCAGCTGCTGCATCAAACAAAATCAAAGAGATTTGATTAATATAAAATTCAAAATCAGTGCCATCTTTCCTTCACAAAATACTTCAAACACAGCAAGAAATGTCATCTCCCAGATGACGGAGGTTAATCTACTTAATCTCCTCTTTTCCTTGCATCTGAATGCAAACTACTGGAATATACCCAATTACGTCTCAGCAGTCAGGATAAATTCCTCATTCCAACATCTTCAATCAATTTGAAGAGGAGACTTTTAGTCCCTTTGTAATATCAGTCTGGCTTCTGAACCCATAAAGCAGAGTAAAGCAGGATGGACAAAACATCAACCACAAACTCCCTCTTGCCACACTGTCAGAGTGGCTGATTAAAATACCCTGGGCTAAAATTTGTCCTTTGATTTGAAACCTCCGAGTTCAATGGTTGTGGCAGGGGCTGCAGCCAGCAGGATTTCGCCAGCTATCTGAAGCAACAGTGTGACTATGTTATTTCAGAGAGGAAATCTTCATACCACCATCAGGTTTATAGTCTAGAAACTCCTAAATTTACACATGAAAGACTTGTTTCTGGTGCTGTTACTCGTTGCTTACAGGAGCTTTCTTCAGTCAATGATTTTTAAGACTGGCATAAATATATATATATGCATATCAAACTCGAATGTTTATTATTCACTCAATTATACTATCTACTGTTTAAAACTGCTGGTATGATAGGAAGTTAAATTTATTGCCATCCTAAGAAATTTCCTATTGCCAGTCCAGCACCACATCGCTCACTGAGTAACACCTCTTTATGGACTAGCCAGGCCTTTTTTTTTCATATTTTCTAATGTTATTTTACTCTCTTATCTTGTTTGCCTTCTGTTCATTCTTTTGAATCACACATTTAGAATGTTCAAGTATTCAGTGAAACTGCATACATTTTTCTCAGTAGTCTGAAGCTGCAGGAGTGTTAACTCTGTTCCCCAGTCCCTGTGAAACACTAAACAACCAGACACGTGAGCAGGATTCTACACATATTCTAGTTCTTAATGTAATACAAGACTACAAATGAAGTGTTTAGCTTTCAGTTTGCAGAAAAGAGCAATTCTAAATCCCTTCTGTGAGGTTACATAGCAAAGCAATTTAAATGAAATTGAAAGGAAACAAACTTCCTCCCCCCGCTACCTTGTACTTGAATCATACCTGGAGAACAGTGCAGTCTGTATTCAGGGGTACACAAAAAATTCAAGTGTCATAATGTAATATACCCACATCTCAAAATTCAGTTGATGCCTTTTTAAAAACTCGTTACAACTTGATAGTTATACTAAGACAATGATTGAAAGTTTTACCCCTTGAAGAATTAATTAACCTGATGTATGTATTGGAATAATAGAAGCCAACAAATAATCACTTAAAGTTTCAGTTGACATTATTTTTAAGTTGAAGATCCACATGCTTTTTGAAACTAAATTATTTAACTCAACTTGTCTGACTGTGGAAGATTTTTATGAGTCTGTCTTAAGTGGCTATTTTAGAGGAGAACATCTAGGCTGTAATTTTCCTTAGTACTTTCCTGTATTTAAATAGCCCCTTGGAACCAGTCATGGTGAGGTTACTGCCAATTTTCCAATTGCTAGTGAACAAAAAAACCAAATACAACAAATAGTTGCCAGACAGGGCAATATTCTGATGCTTTTGGCAGTAATAAATATGTATATGAGGTTTTGTTATTTGGTTAGTCAACTGTGGTGATTGAATGGCAATGGAATTGAAGACATTTCAACCTCAGCCATAAGCTCCCTGCTGTCCCTGCAGGCACCTCCTGGTGAGCCATGCTGGCAAACAATGAACTCAGGAACAAAAGGACAACTACTAAAAAAACCTACTAAAATAAACTTTTAACTCCTGCCCATAATCCTGATGTTTGGGAAAAGCCACACAGAGTGGAGCAGAGCTGCATTTTGGCTGAAAGGTGAGGGAAGGTAGGGCAGAAGCAAATCTGGGCTGATCATACTGTCCTGTTTCAAGAAAGAGGCCAAGTGGGGGTGAAGGCTGGGCTGGGAGAGATGCTGTAGCTCTGTCCACCATGCTCCAGGCAGCTGCCCTGAGGGAGAAGGCCGGGGAGCAGGGCAGGGGTCCTGGGGATCCCGCAGGTCCTGCTCCCTGGGAACCAGGAAAGGGCTGGATGCAGACACAGCAAGCTCTGCTCCTTACCTGCTTCTCTCCATCTTGTCTGAGGGACTGGGAGGCACCAATACGGGCTCACTAAGTCCATCAGTGGCTGAAACGAAAATACAAATGTTCCAAATTTGCACTGTGGCATGATTAGGTTACTTCGGCAAACTCTTTTTACATCAGGATTTCCTGTATTTCATAACACAGCCAACAGTTAACATTGGCCAGTTGACAACAACCAAGGGCTGCAATGAAAAGTCAACTCCCAGCATGGTAAAATTAACAGCAGAATGCTTTAAGATGCCATGCAAAGCCCTCTGCTGTTTCATGTATTTGTTTGTAATCTGGAAAGAAAAGAGACAAAAGGAGAAAGAGGAATTGGAAGACAAATCTACCTATGTAGGTTAGCCACTATGAAAGAAAATGGTGAGGAAGTTCATTGAGATTTAAACCAGCTAGAGAAACAAGCAAAAAGATGGTGAATAAACTTCAGTGTTGGTAAATGCAAAAAGTATATACTGGATGGAAAAATATAGAATTTTTTTATTCCTTTGAAAGACCCTTGACAATAACAGCTTCATGGTGTTAGACTACATATGCACAGAAATGTGAACAACATTGTAATACCTTTACAGAAATGAGGGTGAGCTCCCTCTTGGGAGAACAAATACCTTCTGCTAAAAAAAGGATGTTCTACAATTAGAGCACTTGGAGATGAGTAGGACTGAATTATCCACATCTAATCACATATATAACCTATAGTGAGGACAAGATTAGTTTACTCAAATATAAGCACTAGTGTCATTTTAGATGCAGTAGGAAAGCTTCCCTGGTGTCCAGTTGCAGCCCAGAAGCACACAAATCTCATACAAGTCCTTCACCTTTACCTCAGCCTTGGAAATACGAAGAAATTCAAATGGCACTGTGTTTAGGTGGATGAATTTACTTTTGAGTCCTCTTCCTTGCTTTTTTGGGTGCTCTTTAGCTCCCAGAAATTACACTCTCGCCTAGACAAATTGTTCCCCTCCCTGGTGCACAGCTGAAGAAATATTTATGATGCTATTTACTGTTCTTAATGGAGAGCTGTGAACACCAGCTTTTAGCTAATCACTACGTAGTAACTCTTCATCCAGTGTTTGTATGGTCTCTGTTTGCTAGAAGACTATTAAGAGAGTTCATGATCTTGTCCTTCTGGCATGTTTGAACTGCCTGTTTCATTTGACATCCCTGGCAAATAGAACATCCTCAGTATAATGTCATGTGTCCGCCCAGCTGGCAACTGTGTGATGACAAAGAGTATGGAAATTTATCTAGGAAAATTATAGAAACAAGCAAGAGACTCAGGGTTTTTTTTCTGGTTTCTTTGGATTTTATGTTTTTTTTTTTAATTTTAAATTATTATATTTTTTTATTGCTAGCTGACAGTAGAATTAAGCAGGTCATTCATATAAATACAGTAGTTCACATTCAGGGAGCTATTTTCACAACTGCGAGGGCTGTATTTTCCCTTTTATCCTTAAAAGAGAACTTAAGTTCTGATTAAATTGCTTGGGGTCACCTGCAGTGCATACAATGTTGCATTAGTAAGTGAGCATTAGTAAGTTAAATATAAGCACTGTTAGCTTTGTCTGGCCCTGCATTCAATCACTTGTCGGGGAACTGCACTGACCAACTTCTTTCTAATCCTTTGTATAGTTATAGGGAATTAATCTAATACACCTGACATCCTCTCCCTTTAATGCAGTTAGTGGTATTTTCCATATTTACCTCCGAGATTTCATAATACATACAGCACAGTAAAACCCAAAATATATTGGGCAGTTTCCAATATATTGGGCATGCAGCTGACCTGCTCTGCTAGCTGAAGAACACACATCCTAACTGTAGGTGTGACCTCACCTAGGCAGTGTCAGGTGGGCAAAAATTCTTACCATTTTCACCTGTTTAGTCTCATACACACGTGCTGTCTGTCCTCTCTTCTTATTCTGGTCTCCTACACCAACCACCAGCTTACCTATCCCCTGTGCTGGAGTCCTGCCCTGCCACCCAGCTGCCTTGCCCCGGCGGGGCCGGACACAGCCCCTCTGCGGGCAGCCGGCCTGTTCCCTCAGCATGACTCCTCTCCTCTTTTATGACTCCGCTGTTAGATGTTTCCAGGCCTGCTTTTCCCATTCCCCCCGGCTTTCCCAGCCCAAATTGCATGAGCAGACCTCACTCCAGGGAGCGTTCCCACACACCCTGGTGGGGTTACTCACTCCCTGTATGGCCGAGGAAGGACAGCTGAGATTGGGGACCCTATGGATTACTCAGTTATGGATTGACTCTTGTTCCCAGGGTGACATTGTCTACCTGAAGGCCGTGAGTTGGGAAGAGCCAGCAGCTCTGCCCGGGCTGATCTTCTCTTTATCTGGCTGGAACAAATCCCACCACTACTGGTGCAGTTTCTACCTTCTAGACCTTGAAAAAATACAAACTTTCCTCTTATCACCCAGTGTTTATGTTTTGTAGTCTTGCAGGGTATGAATTTTTTCTTTGATGAGGCAGATGGCTCCCTGTGTCCTCCCCTTTGTTTATTATATCCTCACACCTGGTTCTTTCATTTATATTTATGGTGAGATGCTTTTCTTCTCTGTGAGTGTTCTGAATCCAGATCCCTTTTTAAAAATCTCAATTTATCCACTTAGAAACATGACTAGGAAAATTTTTCCTTAAATTTTTCTGTTTAATTGTGACATTTCCCCATACAGAAAAGCTACATTATTTTCTTATATCGTAGTGAATCGCTACAGGACTAGAACAAGGGACCAGCTGAGCCATGGGAAAAGGTGGCAGTGGTTTTTTTTTTGTACAAATATATTGTCTACACGTGGTTTTAACTGTTCTTGAATACGTCTTGGTACTTTCCCAAACTGACTGATTCCTCCCATAGCTCTGTGAAGCAACAAATCACAGTGTGAAAATTCGAGCCTGCCACATGCATCCTCATGAATCTCACTTTAGTAGTTCAATGACACATTGACTAGCATAACATTGAACTTAATTAGTTGTCAGTTTTTTTGTTTGTTTTTCCTTATACTTTATCTTTTGTTGCTCTTCTTGTATTCCGTCTGCTTTTGTTTACTTTCCTCTTCTGTTTCTATTTCCTTTTCCCAAGGTAAATAAGGTCCAAATATTTAGTTGTTGCCTGTGGCAGTCACATTAAAAGTTCATCTGGTGCAATTTAGTGTCATACGTTAAGGACAGCTTCAGAGAAAGAATTAGAGGCTTCACAATTACTCTTCAGTTCCCTATAGAACCTAATCAGTCTCATTCCCTGAAGAACAAAGGTTTATACCCTCATTTTTTTAAATAAAGATTTTTGCCTTCTAATTTGTGAATGATTCCTATAGAATACACACAGCACTCCTAAGCATTTTTTCTCAGTTCTCCTAAGCACTTCACCTGCTCTCGTGAATGAATTCTGAGAACTAGTAATATATATTTTTCTGAGTAAAGAAGCATTTTCTTTCATCAGATCTGTATTTGTTGCTGTCACTGGCTGTCTCCTTGGTCTTGTACTAAAGGAATTATGCTCTTTTCCTCTGTACATTTTTAATTTTTCTCCTGCTTCCTCTTTCAATTAAAAAATCCCAATCTCTGAGAGTTTTTCCTATGCTTCTGTTCCCTTGCTGTCTCGAAAGCCATTCTGTAGCTCCTGTGTCTTTTCTGAGACGAGCTGACCAGAGAACCTCAGTTCAAGTGCAGGTGTTGATTCATACAACGCTATTTCCAGTTCTTCCTGTCCACCCCTGTAGGTGCTCATGCTTCGTTTGCTGGCTCGTCCACTGCTGTAAGTTACACACAGTCACAAGTACACATCAGGGTCCTCAGGGGCAGTCGAAAGGGATATCTATTTGGTGGCCCAATGACTAGAGCACTCATTAGGAAATACATCCATTTTCTTATGCAGGAAAACTGAATTTGAATGGAAAGTGCACAAGGAGCCCATGACCAGAATCCACACCCACTGTAGTGGTATTTTCCATATTTACATCTGGGATTTCATACTATGTATAGCACAGTAAAATCCAAAATGTATTGGGATGGATTTCTGAGCACTGGGCAACTGAGCAGTCTTTGGTTGTCTCCCTCTGTGTGTCCATACCCATGACCCATTCCCAGCTGTACAATGTCCCAGTATTAACTGATGATGGAGTGATGGAGGCTGAGAGTAGGTGTGCATAATTTTTCCTCCCTGCATGTTCCTGGGTGTGTGCTTGCCTGGTCAGGCAGGTCTTCTGCTATAGGGAAGGTGTGGGTTTGAACCCCAGCGACAGTAAAGGGCTTGCAATCTGGTTTTAATTTATTGGACCAGTGTTGTTACTCTGACATGACAATAAACGCATGGGCAGCAGTGTTTTTGACCAGAACTCAGAGCTGTGATGTGTTACCTCCAAAGCATGGGGAGAAAGTGAAGAAATCCTCTATACGTGTGTCTTGGGTGGAACTTGTCTGACCAAAGGTGGATATGTACATCTGAGCTGGTTGCTAGGACTGCCTGCATCATGGGTAGTAAGGGAGGTGAAATGACTCCTATCTGCTGTGTCTGAGTCCAAGTGAGCTTGTGGGAGGCAGAGAGATCTGCGGAGATCTGCAGAGGCAGCCAGGTGAGCTAAGCCAGGGGTGCTCTGGACACACAAACTAGAGAAGCTATGGGGTCCCATGGCTCCTGAAAAAACCTTCTTTGTACACTTGTGGTGTCTCAGGTACCTCATTGCTTACCTCAGGTCAGCAGAATTTTTGGATAGATGTTTAGGAAGTGGCTGACTTCCGTTCAAATTGCACTGTAAGTGCCTGTGTTTGCCTTTGAGACTCATGGAAGAGCATGTCTATACCAACCCGAGACTGCAAGCAGAGGTGTCCAGACTGGCAAAGACCAACTGAGCTCCAGTCTGAGAAGAAGGATGATCACATCAGCACATGCGGTACCTTCATGAGACAGACAGGCTTGCTAGCGTGGCCACACGGCTGCACATCTGTGGTTAGATTACCTCTGAGAGGGTGGTGTATCTGCTTGGCATTACCACATGTGGTGTGGATGGATGACCTGGGAGAGGCTTTGACTGGATCTATAGAAATGGCTGGGAAACAAATGCCAGCAAAGAAGGAGAGATACTTAAGTTGAAGAAGAATGCTGGTATAAGAACTAGTGAGCATGTGTTTATGCTAGAAATGATGCAAATGTGTTTAACGGTTAGAAGAATCAGTTTTTGAAACAGCCTTCCAGAAGCAATGGGGATAGCTGCTCTTAAAATGGAATTTGATAAATTTACGAGCAGGCCCTGCAGATGTCTGTAATAGCACAGGCCTAGGCTGATGAACCCACATGGTCACTTTGGGTGCCATGTCTTCTATTCCTAATAATTCAGGAGGTTTTTCAAATCCCTATAAGTATCCAGTCCTTTCAGAGTTTCATAATGCTTTTCCTTCATTAACCTTCTGTGGCAGAAAGTTACGTGGTTTATTTATATACATTATTTGATAGGAATGTGTTTTACTGCTTTGCAGTATCCCACCATCCCAGGAAAAGTTCCTTTATTGTTATATATAATAGACAGACAGACTAGAAATACCATCTCTGTGCTGTTCTTCAGAACCTACATCTTTTTATGTTCTGTATTTTTCATTCTCTTTGTAGGATATTTCCAAAGAAAAAATTTTTGGAATTTTTTGCCCTGTTCTTATGTAAGAGTTTCCTGTACCCTTGGTCATTCCTGTTTTAGATAAAAAAGCACTTGTGAGATCAAAAGCAGTATTGCTGAGGAGTATCCTTGCTCTATTTCAATGAATGAAAGGACAATTTATTAAGTAGATATATATTAAGGTATAGCTCCTCCTTGTGAATTAGAGAAATACCAATTGTAGTATGAATGCTATAATCTGTTGCAAATCAACATTTCACAAAACAATGTAAGCCTGTATTCTTTAGCAAAATGACTAAGCCACACAAATTCAAAATAAATTAAAATACAAAATTTTAATCAAGAGTTGCTGCCTGTTGATTCAGATTGCTTTGATTTCCTTTATCCTCTAACAGCCTTGCTGTCCCAGGGGCAAGAAAGCCCTGCAGCACTCACCGGCAACTGCAGTGATGGGCTGGGCTACCAGGTGCCCAAGCCAGCAGCTCTGCTGAGCAACTCCGGACAGGTCTCCATTGGCAGGTGGGCACAAGCCTGATCCAGTGCCAGATTTGTGTAACTGTCTCAGTGTGCAAGGATGCAAGAGTTGCAGCAGGACAGAGCAGGTTATTGTTATGAATACATCCCTGTCCTGTCTAAATGGCTTCTGGCTCAGTGGCTTATATTTGAGGAAGATATTGAGTGTAGCTTTTTGTTTGTGTGTGCAGACCTACCTTGTGTAAATGAGATATAAATAAAATATTTTCCTTGTGAGGATAACCAAGCATCAGAGCAGCTTCCCCAGACTCCACTGGACAAATCCCTGAGCAATCTGGGCTGTTGGGGTTGTCCCTGTTTCGAGAAGAGGATTGGACTAGAGACCTCCCAAGGTTTCTTCCAGCCTGAATTACCCCACAATTCCATGACTTCATGGAATCTATGGCTAGTTACCTAGAGCTTTCTCCAGGAGCACTTGGAAGGTGGAGAAGGCAGTCATGTCGTGCCCTTTCCCTGTTTCCCCGTACCTCCTTCTGGCCTCCTCCTCCTTGGAAGACAACATGTTAAGAAAGTGACTACAGTTCAGGTAAAAGCAACGAAAAAAAAGGAAAGTATGTCTACAAATTCTGTGTCTAAACACTTTAATGTCTGACATAACTGCAGACATTTGTATTTTAGGTGTTTCTTTCCTTGTGTGGGACTCCTGAAGAGATGACAGAAGTAAACAGCTGTGCATGAGCTACTCATGGTCTGAGATATCTGCTATGGACAGGATATATAATGAGCACATGCGGCTTGGGAAACATCCAAATATGGCTCCCATAGTAACACGGCTTAGGCATGAACTGAATGTGCAATGCTGGAATGTGATTATACACTCAGTGCCTGGATAAAGTAATTAACCAGTTGAGAAATGTATGATGGGCATACAATAAAAGGTAATAACAAACACGTGATACAGCATAATAGACATAGTCAAATACTTGTAAGGGGAAACCAGGGTCACAACTGAAGCCAGTTCATCATTTAGAGTGACTCAGACCATTGGATGGACAGGATCCTGCAAAGTACAGTTGGGCACCAGTCCCAGTGCCAGATGTCTTATCTTCTGCTCCAGAAAGGAAGCTTGAGAGTGAAGTGATCAGCTGAGTCTTGTGGCTGGCCAGAAGGTGGTTGAGCCTAGTGTTTGGAAAAGATGGGTAGGAAACAAACTCTGGGGCAGCCTGGGTCTTGGAGAGCAAACCATCTCCACAGAGAGGGCAACTACCACGGGGCAGAGTGGCCAAAGGGAGAAACAAAGCTGTAAGGAGCAGGCAAGCCACATATTTGATTTTAGAGAAGAGCGTGCCAGACTGAGTCTTGCAAGGACTGGAAAATGTGTACAGCTGTCTCAGCGTACAGCTCTGAAAATTTGGGAAGGTGGGTGGTGACTCCCACCTCCCTTCAGTTCTGCAAGAGGACAGTGAAGCACTGGTTTAATTCTACAGTGACATGTGGAAAATCTTGCTTCTTTATTCCATTCTTAGGAGTCTTTGATCAGACTAATGCGGAGTTCAGTTTCAGTAGTGAACCATGCTTTACTGCGGTATGTAAGTGCTGTCCTTACATTGACTTTGGGGTTGATTGAGAGCAATATGGCAAAAGAATCACTGTGTTTCAGTGTTGACTGGGAGCTGTTATCTTGCATGAGGCAGAAACGTGCACAGGACAGGCTTAGCATGTAAGCTAAAGGACTGTGTGAAAACATTCCTAAAATTGAGTCTTAAAAGTCTCATATAAAAGTACCTCTAGCCAGTAGAGTGCCAGGTATCCTGCATAAGCCATCTTTAGAATAACTTTAATCAAATATATTCAAAATATAGAACCATCAAGGAAGCATATACTTTTCATTTAGGCCTGGGATGGATTTCCACATCTATATGAGGAAACAGCTAAGTGAAAGGCATGTGACTGCATGAGTGAAATGGCAACAGCATTGATACCTTAGCTCATAAGGTCGTTGATCTAAAATCTTCGAACAGTTGGCTAAAAGCCTAAACAGAATACAAGTTTATGTATAAATGAGTTGTCTGGAAAACTTTGTTACCTCTAGCACAGATTTTGTAGGTAGGAAAAGAAAAAAAGGGTCTAGTAATATTGCTCTTTCAGACAGTGAGAATTTGTATTTCCCTCCTTTGGATTGAATGCATATAGCCAGATCTCCAGAACTGCCTAGCCTTTTTCTCTCGACTTTAATAGTTTTCTGTGTGATTAGAAACATTATTATGAAGTGTAAGGATAGATGGTATTTTCCAGAAGCACAAAATTCCTGGAATCAAGCGACTTGTGAGGATCTCAGCTTTTTATGTAAGTTTTCTGAGATAATGATTGAGGAGAAAAGCTTATTAATATAAAAAGAAAAAAAAAAACAAACAGGCATAAAACAAAAAAAGAGTTTCAAACAGTAGAATTATTCTAGTTTAGACTTGTTGTCCTCTCCTTATTAGCCTATTTTGGTAACATTTACTATAACATCTCTAATAATAACCTACATTCAGTTTAGTATCCTGTAATTCTGCAACTCTGCAGAGAGATGCCAACGAGATACATGTATAGAAACATCACCCTCTAATTAAATAGGTTAACAACATAACTCTGTATTTTTAACAAACTTTAAACTGTGTAACTCCCAGTTTTGCAAACTGATATAAAACATACATGGTAACATCTGTACAAAATTAAGAATGATGCAGAAAGGCGCCAGAGTAACGCTTCAACATTATTTTCCCTCACTCCTGTAACAATATGGGAAGAAGTTCAGCAGCAGAAGGTCCTGCTTATGGTGATACTGGGAGACTTCTGCAGAAAGGCAATCCCTTGGAGGAAGCCTGCGGGCTCCCAAGCAGAGAAGCAGTTGGCTTTTCACGGGCAGGTCCTCCTTGCTGCTTCCACCAGATGGTGCCACTCGGCAGCAGAAGCTGATCTCTCTGCTTGGAGGGAGCCTGCATGGCTGAAGCTCAAAGAAGGAGGAAAGTTTGTGGTTGTTTTTGTGTGTGTGTGTTTGTTTTTTTTTTTTTTTAACTTTCCCTAAGAAGAGAGTTCAGGTTCTCAGACGCACCTTTTAGTCTGTGACATGCCTTATTTGTGTGAAAATCTACAAAAGCATTTTTGGTTTTACACTTCCCCCCCCATTTTTTCATCTTTCCTCCTTCACTGAACTACCTAAATTAATTGCTCTGCTGTATGGAAATTGAAGGGAGGAAGAGCCTTAAAAAAAATCACAAAGAAGCTCTGTTACACAAGCTGGCTTCTTAAGTGCTGTCTCCATCAAGCAGTTGATACTTAATTCTACTTTCCGCCTACATTTACCACCGATATAATTTTTCACTTTAAAAATAATATGCGGACTACTGGATATGCAAATGCATCCAGTACTTTCATAAAGTGTAGAAAACTCTTCTCTGCAGTTATGTTCAACACCAAGAAGTCAGGGCTGGGGGAAGGGTGGCCATTGCAATGAACTGATATTTCTGTTGTCTGTGTTAATAAAAAAGAGAATGGAACTGCTAAAATCCCTCAGAACTGAACATGGTCAGATTTTCTAGTTATTAAAACTCTATTTTGTCTATTATTTGTCTTGGCACTATAAATTTGTTGAGTTTTCCAGTGCAATGTGGCTACTTTGTATGGCACTGACAGCACAAATCACTATTGTGAGTCAAAGGAAGACATTTCATTGCAAGGACGGTCTTGTTGAGAGGCCACTTGTCCCTCACACTCCCTGTGAGCCAGCTTGTGTCTGACTCTCCTCCCACGATGTTCATCCAAGGCAGGGGAGATGAGACCGTGTTACAGGAAAAACTGTGGCTGGAGCAGCCCCATCACTCTCCATCCTTCAGTGCCCAGGACCTGTACAATCGCCCACAGATCTTCAATGCACAGCCGGCCACAGCTCCCTCTGCTACAGCTTCAGAGCAAACTCCTGAGAGCTTACATCGACTAGGGGCAGGATTAGAGCACTTGAAAGGAAAGCTTTCTTCCTGACTTCTACTTCTACAAGGCATTGGCTGGAACAAAGTGAAACAGAACTATTTGTTTCACTTAGAAGAGAATAAATACAGTTGAATATATGTGTGAACAAACACCAGATCTTTTAACTTTAATGCTGTTGCAGTTTCTCTCCCCAATAGCTGGAAGCCTGTGTTACTCATACTTGCTAGAAGCACTCAGTAAGAGAAGATTTGCTTTTGACAGTAGAGAAAGTGGCATAAAAAACTTGCACAGGCTCTCTGTGCCATGCACCCTATTTACCAAAAGACTAGGAGAGCCTCAGTTATAAAGAATGATCAGGAGTTGCCACCCACCAGTACCCACTGAGCGAGCCTTTTTTTATTCACAAAAAAGTCTGTCAATTTGTCTATCATCTTAATCACCTCTCTGATTAAATATATTTTTAAAATTCACATGTAATTTCCTCCACATAATTTTACTGGAAACCAAAGAATTTATAAACCTTTCAGAGCTGAAGTCTGTGAATGTGCCCAAGCTGGCTCATCACTGACAAGAAAACGTCACCGGTGATTATTCCTGCATGTGGGAACCTGTCACAGTGACTCCAAGAGCCAAATATTCAGAATCAATTACAGGTCTTCTGCTGGTGACTTACAACCAAACCCATCTGAAATAAGCAGTAAATGTGGATGACTTTGGAACACATTTGTATTACCAATTATTATTGAAAGGGCAAAATTCAGACGTATCTACTGGTAATATTCAGCATAGTTATATTTTATCTGATTTTTTAGTCTCAATCAACTAGTGTTGAATTTGATCAGACTCAGCCACTGGCTATCCTTTTGTTCTCTTCCAAAATTTGCTGTATGTTCTGCTTTAAACTCCACTGCTGTGATCTGGGGAGTGGCAGGTCATAGCTGCCTGAAGGTGCTGGTTGATCAAAAGTCAGGACACTACATGTTTACCTTTCTGTTTTACCCCTGAGTTGGGATAAGAGCATTTACTGACTCCCACATAAACTCCAGGTTTAGTTTCTTTTCGTCAAAAGGCTACACAATGTCATAACAAAGTACAATGTGGCAAGGGATATATTGGAATAGAAATACATATGCTCTGGGTAAATAGAAGCTAGGACTTTTTCTACTTGCTTTTGAATAACTGCAATTTCTTTTTTATACATTATTTTTCAAATCACCAAATGTGAGGTATGCACACACAGTTCCTTATGATAATTGCAGAAAAGATACAATGAAGGTGGTATTTTCTTTGGAGAGGTGGCTGAGATGTTCTGCAAAATAAAAGTATTGTAACTTTGGCTTCCAGTCTAAAAAGCTTAGCATGTTCAAAACATTTAATTCTGATTTGTATTTGAGTTGCCACTTTCCCCAGCTATTTATCCTGATCCTCACGAGCTGTCAGGGAGGAACCGCTCTGCCAAGAAGCCATCCTCCTGGAGGACATAAGCAAGGTTTTCCTCTGAGCCAAGAACTCTGGGGCACACAGCACTGAAACAGCCTCTGTTCTCCCTTTCCAGACGTGCAATGCGCCTGGATGCTGCTGACCTGGTCAGAAAAACTCATGAACTTGCTCCCGAGCCCTGAGACACCTGGCCAGCTTCTTCAACCTTTTCAACAAGGCCCTTTAAGCTAGAGAATTTGTTTAGAGTAATGTTTATCCCTTGCAGACATTTTCCTGGGGCGGTCTCTCTCATACTTCTGCTCATTTGATTAGTTTCCATAGAGACACTTATTTGTAGAGTTTAGAGTTGCTCATAGCAGGTTTCTGCAAATGCCAGCCGCATGCATGCCATGTTAATAAGACAGTCAGTCCTATTTCTTTCCCTTTGGTGCTCTGATTTTGCTCTACAGTTTTGGGCATCCTTGGGAAAAAAGAAAAAAAAAAAAAAGAAGGGGGTGGGGGCTCTTTTGGATTCAAGATCCAGGGGCTGTCAGCTTATTATTCTGGATGGTATTTTTGACTGGACTCATTCTGTCTGAATTGCAGTGGCAGCCTCTGAAGGACTGTCCGTATGCATAAGCTATTATATAAGCCAGGGAAACCTTCCATTACAGCAAGGCCTTTAGACTGCTTCTTTATTTAAAATGCAGAATTACATGAAAAAGCAATTCACTTGAGTGGTGCCTTGTAGGTTGCCTTTTATCCCAGGTTGAAGTAAGGATGTGCTATTCTTCTAGGGAAGTTACTACTATTTTAAAAATAGCAGAATGCTAAAATCAGACACAAACCTGTGCACACACACACATCTTACCAGCGTGTGCCTGTGGAAGGGATAAACAAATATCTGCAGTAAGTGAATAAAAGGAGATTTCCATACTGACAAGGGCAATGTCAGGGACATAGTAATTTCAAAAAATACTGATTCTTTGGTAGCAATCACAACAAATTCATAGTAGGCTGAGAGAGAGTTAGGAAAAAAATGAGTTACTACATATAATCCACAAACAGGTATCCCCACCAGATAGGCATCCTCATGGGACAGCTTCTGGAATTTAGATAATAAGTCATTGCATATATTTTTTTCCACTTTGGGGAAGAATAAGAAGGAAAACTAGATTTGACAAGTCTTTTTTTTTTTTTTTCCACACTGAGTATTAGTTCTCTTGCGTTTCTTGCAGAGACTTTGAGGCCTCTCATGTTAGTTTGATGCATTTTTTTTCTTTTCTGCAGGACACTGGAATGTTGCTTGAGCTACCAATATTTATGCATAAGAATAAAGCAGCAAACAATTGCAGGAGTTCCTAATAGCAGCTGGCCAGAGGAAAGACAAGGAACAGCACTCCCAGGAGACCAGAAGTATGATTCTGCTCTTGTATAGGAGAGAAAACGAAGAACAGACTCTCTGAAGACACAGAAATTAAATTGGGGTAAATGCGATGCGAATCCAGCTGGACTCTGGCCCTGGAGTTCACACGCAAACTTGAATGTACTGCTGAGGTGGAGCCAGAGGAAATGGGGCATATCATGGAAGGACTGACCTGCACAAGCGTAAATGCTAACCTCCGCATTTTCCCCAGCAGCCTTTAACTCTTGGTAATGTAAAAGAAGATTTATTAATTGTATTAAAATAGCCCAATAGAAGAATAATACAATATCAATGTTAAAACCTGTTGATTTTTTAAAGACAATTCACTTTAAAGGAAAAAATAATAACTGTAGAACGAGAGCTAAAATTTTAAAGTCTGTATTTTCTTCCCTCCTCAGTCTTTACAAAACGTAAGTATTCAGTGGAGAGAAAGAAGAAATCAGATTTATAAAACAGTAAGTCTCCCTGACTTCAATACGGGATAATGTTTAACAGCTAGGCTACTGTGCCCTGGTCCAGCATCAGAAGGGTTACATCAAATTGTGAATTTCATGTGATGCAGTCAGCCTTCAGGAGCACAGCGAAGAGGAGAAGGAAGTCCTCAAAAGCATCCCAAGCTACTCAATAGGATTAATGGAATCTACTGGGGAAGGTCTTCAGCTCTGTCTCAGTGAGCCAGATGGTGGCTGCAGATGAAATCTTTCAAAGAAATCAAATTAAATCTCCCATAAATACTATTATGAGTCTAAGAACAGTGCTCTCACTACTTAGGTTGCCTAATTTCTCAATTTAAAAAAACACTTACGAGTGGTTTTGTTTTGTGGAGGCCCTTAGAAATTTATGGAGGGAGAAAGTCCTGTGAATAGAAAAGTGCATTGTTTTTGCCATACGAAATTCCATTCATGTTTGATTGACAGATTAAGTCTGACAGGAAGGAAATTGTCATGGTTGAGATGGACAAATGACATAGACCAAGTTCTTCCAGGATGCAAGTAGTAGATGCCATGTATTGCCACAAGTGGATTTTTATACGGTTTTACCAATTCATGTGTCTCTTCACTATTAGTTACATGTTAGAGCAGTGACATCTCATTGGCTAATTTTGCTATCATCAATGTTACTCTTCTAGTCCCTTCTCTCTCATGGGTACATCCCTTTTTTCTTATGGGTACACCTTAATAACTCCGGATACTCCTTTACTCCCATCTTTCTCACGGGTAAACCTTAATATCTTCAAGGCTGATCTCTCTTCCCATGCCCTCCACCAGGGAATCCATGGACCCACTGTAGTCCCCTGCAGGAAACGATGATTTTCTAGTCCGACAAAATAACGGCAACATGTCAAAAACAACATGTAAAAATGAAAAACCTCATCTAACACTGATTCTGCGCAAGGACAAAGCAAAGTGGCACTGAGAAGACCAGATGGCCTCTCTGGCAGGAGGGATGGAGTGCGAGGCCAAGCTCCTGGGACCCATCCACCCCCCCGATGAGGTGTGTGAGTCCAGGCCTGTGTCAGGAGTGAGTGGCAGTGGCTGCGCTGGGGCCGCGGTCGCTGTGTGGTGGCTTTGGCAGACGGGCAATGTGCTGTAGAACAAAACACCGGTTTGCAGTTCAGGAAGTACTCACTTGAAATCCCAGCCCCAGCTCCAAAACAGGATGTATCTACAGACATTTAGCTCATTTTACCCATTTGTGCTATCAAAACAGTAATGTTCTTATCCTGCGATGGAGAATAAACATTTGTGAGGCACAAAGAAATGTGAGTACTGTAAGAAAGGCCTTGAGGAAACAAGTAACTCTGCATTAATTGCTGGCACTGGGTGGATCACTAGAAATATGCTCTGCTAATTAAAAGATGAAGGATAAAAATATCAAATGCCTTCCTCATTATATGAGCATCAGTCAGAGAGATGAGTGGAGGCAGTGAACGGTAATGATACACATATGTAGGCTGACAGTGCTTATAACTGTAGGTTATGAATCTGTCCGTTACCTTGGTTTCCCAAGGAAGCAAGACTCACGTGAGTGTGCTGTCAGTCTGTCCATCCATCAATCTGTCTGTCATTTCCCCCCACGAAACCTGGCTAAGTTCAGTCAAATCCGACAGGAGAGCAAGAAGTCTAAAAGTTATAAAAATCAGTGTCTGGGCAAAAAATAGATTCTTGATTACTATCCTGGCTTTGGCCTGGACTGCAGTGGGAACTCCAGAGCTACTTTTTCAGTGTAGTTTGCCATCTAGCCCATCAGCACATGCACTGGCTGGCCAGTCAGCACAGACTTGTCTCGGACATTGCACATGCTGCCTCTTGGCTAGCATGTATTTTACAAACATAAGAAGAAGTTGCAAGTAATGTATTTGGGGCTTTACAGAGTATGAAGGAGAACTGGAAGCACTGCGGGGAGGTCTCAGTTATTAGTGGGATCTACTGAGGTAGGACACAGGTCTCAGGGAGACCAGACAACACTAGATTTGGGACTGTTTTCTGATTTCCAGTCAGAAGATGTATCTATATAAAGAGTACAGATCTGGGAGAAGATTTTATTGTCATTCAAAACTGCAAAATACTTTCTCAAATTATTTTGTCATTCATACTTATCGACTGACTTCAGGGGCTAAGCCTGCATTTGCACTACTGCAGTGGAGAGATGATTAAAACTGTTCAAGTTTATAACGAACAAAAACTTGCATGAAAACATTTACAATTTGAAAATCTGATTTTATCTATAGATAAAATAAAATATTCCTTTATGAATCCAATCTCATCTAGATTGAAGACAAAGGAAAGGCTTCTACTGACTTCAGGGACAGGTATATATGTTGCTTTAGAGTAAAAATATACTAAATATAATAAAATACCTGACAGTAACTGAAAAAGATTTGTAAAGTCATACTTGGAGTAGACCTCTCATGGCTGCAGAAGACACCACAGCTTTAGTAATCTTGGCAGTAAATCTCCAGGAGTGGTAGACAGGCCACAGCTATTGGTTGCACAGCTAGTGTTCTTGGTTTAGACCACTGGTGAGAATTTTTTTTTTTTTAATAAAATTGGTTTAGACATAAACCTAAGTTTGAATGATCACACTTTTCCCCTTGAAAGCAATTAGCCACTGAAGAAATGGAAAATGACTGATCTTTCATATCTTCAGGCCATGGGCAGTTTGTTCACCACAAGATGAATTGGTATCCAAAAAACCAGAATTTATTCTTACATGATTTAACTACAACTTTCGTAATAAGTCCAGAAATATCTTACCTCCTCCCATCTACCCAATACCAGTTGACTCATTTCTTGTGAGTCCTGGTTGCTTCTTATCTGCTCCTTGTATTACATTTATACAATGATATCCTATGATGAAGTTAATATTCTTCCTTAATAATTAAACAGAAATTTACTTGATCACTGTGACCCGAACAAAAAACGTATTCTAATGCATTTTGGCATTCAAACTGCCATTTTGAAAGAGAAGTGAGCTGAACAGCATATTAAAACCAAACTTAGTGTTTGGCAGTATGCTGTTTATCCACACTGCTAGGGACAGATACTGAAAGTTCTTTACAGACACTAGATAAGTCCCAAAAAAGTATTCATCCCATAGGTACAGACCTCCAAGCCTCTGGCGTCCCTCATTAGCCCCAGCTTGTTTACGACTCTCTAGAGCAGAAAATAGACCTCACTGTCTCATTTCTGAGCCTGAACTCGTCAGCTGATGCAGTGCCTAATGATTTAAATGCGGTGTACATGCCAATACCATGCAGAGATGTAAGAGCTGCCTTTGAACCACACCTGCTGGGGTAGCAAAACGAACTATGTAAAATCATCCCCCTCAGAGGGCTTTGCAGCTTTGCTTTTCCTGTCTGAATGAGCTCGCCCAGGTAAAACTGCTGGATGTTGTGGCGAGTACACAGGTTGCTTATCCCTTGCCACTACCCGAATGCATCTGGCATCCCCTGTTCAGTATGGAGTCTGTGCAGTTTCTCTGCAAACAATCTCAAAAAAAAGCACCTATTCTAACAATGGTTTCTGTGTGTTTTCTGCATCTTTAGATCTCATGCCATGATTGACAATGCTGGGCCTTTTGTTTATCATGCATTAAAATGTCAGTGTGACACTGTGTAACATTTAAGAATTTTAGCTTAGTTTAATAGCTTTCTGTCATGGAGGACTCACAGTAATTTCTCAGGCTGCTGCTACCCTCCAAAGGAAAAGAAATATCAACATTCAAAGTATTTGTTTTCCTCCTCAAACCCTTAAATTTTACTTCCAGTTGTAGAATCTTCAAATCTAGATTAAATTTTCTCCTCAGGCATTTAAATAGTGCAAACATTTTATTCAAGGGTAAATGGCTGTTAAACTTCCTTTGGCTTATCTAGCAATTTAAAAATCTGTATTAAATGAGCAAGAGTTACCAAATAAAGCTCAGAGCCTTAGCAGAGTGTTGAAACAATAGCAGAAACAGCACCTAAAGGAAGCCCATAAAAGTGGATGTGTCTGGAAAACCTTGTTATAAAACATAATAAGTTTTGAATATTTCTTTCTTGATTCTTCTTGAATGAAGTGATTTCTTTTCATAGTAAAATGTTTCAGAAAAAAGGTTGTATTTGCACAGATGCACGCACTCCACTCATGAAATATTCATAGTGTCTGTCTGAAGCGTCCATGTCCTCTCACCTGAGCTTTATCACATTTTGCAGTGTTTGTGCCTATAAATTAAGGCATAGATGATAAAAACTGATGTCTGATGAAAAAGCTGGTCAGGAATGACTGAAGTTGTTAATGACTTTAGATTTCATAACTATTGAGAAAGGATTAAGGGATTAATATGAACTAATCTTGTTATCTCTGAGGTCCTGAAGCTGTAGAATTTGATATTGAAGCTAAATGAGGACAATGTGCGAGGTTGAACTGACACTTTGTAATAAACTCTAGGTAATGGTAGCATAACACTCCATTTTGTTGCCTTAATCTTAATGATGAATTACAAATTATTCAAAGAAAGAAATATACCATGCAGTGGCTACCTTCAAGAATAGCCCTGTCAGAATCTGAAAACACAAATGGTAGAAAACAAGTACATTCTGTGAAAATATGAAAACTTAGAACTAAAGTTTATTTTAAATAAATTCAGATTAAGAAAGATTTCTCTATACTAGATTCAAACTTTTTCTACTATATTTATATAGTTTGTATAGATATTACGCTGTACTGCTGAGTTCTTAGTATTTCAAAGTCATGAATCAGAGCATGAGGTGAACAAATACACAGAAAATATAAAAAAAATTCTTATTTTTACCATCTGTTTTTGATATCTGCAAACCAAATATTCAACCTAGAGGACTAGAAATTCATTACAAAATTAAATAGAAATCAAACTGAAATTATTGCAGTCTTACAACCTCTGGATTGCAGTGTCTGGAGTTTTAATAAAGAAGACACTAGCATGTTACTCTAAAAAATGTTTCCTTGATAAGACTAAAAGCATTAACTTTGATTTCAGCTATTTTATAGCTATTTCCCAGCTGTGGACTATCTATAAGCAATTGTCTCATGTTGCAGAAGTGCTGTTCTTTCTCATGAATTTGATCTCAATTATCTTGTGTGTGAAAAACAAACAGCTGCAACCTGATCAAATGTCTGGTGAGCAGAAGTGGCATTTGCAGTATTGCTGGCCCCTTTACAAGGACCTGCTGTTGGCTCCCTCCACGGGATGGGAAGGGGACTTTACTGAGATGAAGACAGGGACATGGGGTGTTTAAGTAGCCCTGCAAAGAACACAGTCCCCTGGCTGTGGTGGTGGCCAACACTTGCTTTTCCATGTGTCCCTGTTCTGGGTAGGATGTGTGGGAGGAATACGGAAGCAGGGCTGCTGATCTGGAATTGGATCACCACTTTCTGCTATGTCGTACTTCTCTGTACAGACACCTGTTTTAAATTCTAAAGAGTCCTTAGCATTTTTGAAGTGTACCACACAGTGATTTGCATGCTTCAGGGAGACTTCACCACTTAGAGCTATTTTGCACAGCCAGAGCAATTTAGAGTGAACACTGATGAAAAATGAAAACTCTTAGGTAAGCCTTTTTTTTCCTCACTAGATGCATTATTTATTATGGAAAAAAACTATTCATTTTTGGAATAAATGCTTAAAATTCTTAATCTTATTTTCTATTGAATTGGTTTTAAACTAGTTTCTTTCATATTTCACAGAAGTGTTTTCTTGTGCCTTTCTGCACTTTTCTATCATCATGAGCTGCCGCTTCTGCTGGTCATGGTAATGTTACCAACATTTGCAAGTGAAATACGGATCCTGTAACTCAGCATGTAAAAAAAAAAGACGCATATGCTTGTTCAAATGTGATTTTTAAGTACACTTATTTGCAAATGGTAAAGCCCACAGAAAAATTCCACTGGGATACTAAACAAATGGTAACTGACCTCATCAGATGAAGAGGCTGATGCTGTGGGAGCAGAGGGAACTCTCCCCAAAAAGCTGTGAAGCAATGCTGCGGAGAGACTATCGCAGTAGTTTCTGAAGGCTGCCACACTTCTGGAGGGTTTCCATGGCTTCGTGAGAATTCCCCAACCTTAAACCTCCCGTGCCCTCTGTCTGTTGCTGGAGAAGAGACTTGCACAGCTGGATGATGATCTAGAGGACTGCAGATTCCATCTGAAGTTTAACAAGGCAGGTGAAGCACCTTTACAAAATCTTCTGCATTTGTCTTAAAACAAAAAATTGGAATATTGGATTCCTGTTGGGAATGTCAACAACAACAAAACTGGTTTCACTTGGAGACAGTTGTTAGAATTAGGTAATAGGCTCTGCTGGATCAGAGGGTTGCTGGTATTTCATCAGATCCCATCTGAGGCAATAAAGAAATGCTTTTAAAGGAATTCTAGTGAATTTATTAGCATTTTCTTCAGGTTCTATTAAAAACTTGTAGATGGAGGTCTCTCAGACATGAGCCAGTGAATCATTACAACAAGGACAATCTCATGCTTTAAATAATGTTCTCAAGTTATGTAGTTTGCAGGATCTGGGACAGCTTTTCACTGCTGGAGTGCAGGGTAGTGCTTCTGAAAGATCTGAGGAGAGGCATCAATGGCAAATCCTTGTAGTTGGTTAGTGAGCTACATAACGAGCTACTTGTCTTCGCTCTCCACGTTCTTCATAGTCTACTCCTACAATAACATTTCTCACAGGCTGCATAACCACCTCTGATCAATCTACTGCCTTTCTGGGCTACTTGTTAAATTTTCATATGAAGTTTCTTTGTTCCTTCTCTCTTGCTGGAACGAAGCTCACATAGATATTAATGAGCTTTTCAAAACTTTCCGCAAATGTCTAAGAACTTAAGTTAGTCTGTACGTGTGTAAATTATATCACAGTTATTCAACATCATCTCATTCTGATTCTGTATTTGTCTTATGTCTTTATTTGCTTCTCGTTCTTTGCCTTAGACTGCTAAGTATCTATGAAACTGAATGTCTTCTGATTTTGTATTTGTCTGAGAACTCATAAAATGGGCTTTGGATCAGTAAATAGCATGAGTACGTACTGCAGTAACAAACGTAAGCATTTGGGGAGGTAGTCCCCTTGTGATGTACCACATTTTGTGATTGTGCATGTAACGGATGTTGTCGATTTGAGGATCAGCTCAAAATTAAACTATCGTGTTTTGTTTACTTGTTTGAATTAAACTTTCCTAATCACTGTTTTGACCATCATTCTCAGGATTCTTTGTCCCTTAAAAAACTTCACAGGCTGTCTGCAGCGGACATTTAGAACTTTCCTCAAAGGCAAAGGAATCTGCTTATACCTACTTCTTCTTTAAAATGGGGAACTAATGAGCATCCACAATCCTTCTGAATTTAATATTTGCTCCCTCTGCTGAGAGATGGGTTCTCTGACTACAGCTTTCCAGACCAAATACCTGTGCTGCAAAGGCTCTGCCTCTGTGTTTGTATTGTTTTCATATTTGTCTTCATATTTGTCTTCAAGTTATCCGGTTTCTTAAATTCCTCACCCAAGTTGAGCAGCCCATGTAGAGCACCCTCCTGCTCCCCTGTTTGTTCGGTAGAACTGGGACCTTGGCAAGGTCTCCCTTCAAAGCTGCCCGAGCAGCTGGGTGCAGCCACAAGCCCTGAATATCTGCAATCAGCAATGGGCAAACCTCGCTGGCTACTGAGCTCAAGAACAGATTGTTATTGTGAAGTTAATATTCATGGTTGCTCTGCACAGTTTCTGAGACCAGAGTAAGACATACTGCCAGCCTGCTTTCTAAGAATAAGATTTTTTTTTCTTTTTCAACAAAGCCTTCTTTAAACACTATTTTATAAGTTGTGGTAGTGTTTATGCTCGGCACAGTATCTCATCAAGCCTTGATGAATACCTCCTTGCCTCTTCACATGTTGGCTACTGAGAATACTTTATCCAACCCTTGAGTGCAAATATTCCAGATTTGCTAGGACTGGGCATGATTTAGTAGTTGTATCACCGTCTAAGTGCCTGTAGTTGTATGGTTTTTGGAGCAGTGTCTGACATATGAGCTCTCTCAGCATCAGCAGTGACATTCTGAAAGCACACAGCTGCTACCAAAAATGAAACATTCGCCTTAATTTCAGTCCAATGCCTCTGAAACTAGCACTAACCCTCTCAGTCCTACTCCTTGCTGAGCGCTCACCAGAGTCCTAGTGAAATGACGTGCCCTTTTGTTCAGGGACAAATACAGCTCTGAATGGGTGAGCTGAGTCCCTGTGTTGAGCCACTGCAGCAGTACTGGCTCACATGAAAGAGATGCTAACAGCCAGGAGGGGAGAGAAAACACAAACACATTCACCTGGCTGCAACACAATGATGAAGCTTCCATTTGGCCATAGAAGAGCCAAGGAGAAGGTCCAGCACCATTGAGCTCTATCGGAGCCACCAGTGGGGTAGGTGAAATGGAGTCAAAGTCAGGGGCTAAGGACTTGCCAGCCTTGCCCTGGAAATTTGTGCTTATATTTCGTTCTTCAGAAAATGTACAATAGCACAAGTTATTAGCATGCAGATTCAGCACAGGCACTATTATGTAAGCATGTGCTGTCTTCCCTCTAACCTAAATTTCACTTACAGAGAAAATACAGAAGATTTGCAGATCCATATGAAAATAACATCCGAGTGCCTTCAGCCATCTAAGCCTCAGCGGGTTTTTGTCACCTCTCTTAATGTATGGAGACCCTTGATTTAATCTTCCTTTCCATGCCTTGGCCATTCTTTTTCTGTTCTGGTTGCTGAGACAGATCTACTCAGATTATTACGACTTTCTAGTCCTTTTGCATTGTCCTTAAAGCTTCACCTCAGGATTGCTGAGATCTAACAAATTTTTCAAATTTACCACCAGCTTGACATGCAGACTCAAAAATTGTGGTTCTTGCTGCTCAGCCACCCCTTGTAGTTGACTTCAACTCCCTGTATAAGTCAGATAGTCCTATTCACAGTTACGAGACTCTATAATTCTGCAGCATGGCTTCTGTGTAGCACGTCACAGTTCCTCTTAGCAAATTGCTGATTCAGTCTACATGGAAACATTCAGTGACACAGAGCTTTTATAAAATCAATCAGAGTTTTCAGGCTTACATAGATAGATTTCCTGGTGTCAAAAACACTAAGAAAAGGACAATAATTTTTCTTAGAGATTTATTCAGAAGATAATAATTTTTAACCATTATTAAAAGACAGCTTTTGTGAGGCAGCCATTTAAATCTCATTATTTTTTCAAAGACTTCCAATAAGTATGAGAGACTATGGCAGTGGAAACCTATATATCACACTATGAGTCTGTCTTTGAGCAGTCAATTCAGCATTCTGTTTGCAGCATGTACCATGTCAATTTCGCATCCCTGGAGAAATGTGTTTGCTAGATTGCAAATAATAGGCTGATCAGTTCAAATTCTTGGAATAACAAGTTGGTTCTGAACCCACTAAATTTATTGTTTATCTTCCTGTGAAAAAGCCCTTTCCCAAATTTTATATTGTTATTTTCTTGGAACTAACCTAGTTCAATAAAAGGATGGAGTCAGCTTTTTTTTTTTTTTTCTTTCTCCATAATTTGCCTACACTGGTCTGTAGTGTTTACTGCATTTTAGACAGAAGCATTTCCATATTAGATAAATTGCTCTGATTTCTACACTGACTAATGAAGCTAATGCTTTTTCCAGGCAGACAAAAGAAAAGAAAAAAATTGCCTCCCTCGCTTTCACCTGAATTTCACCAATGTTTTAATTTATTAAGGAAAAGAGCTTTAAATATCTTAGTAAAATCAAACAGTAAGTAAAATACAATGGCCACACATTTTCTACTAAGCAAACATTTAGTGTACTTAAATATATGCGTCCTTCTCAGGTTATTCAGGACATCTTATGCAGAAAGCACTCATCATTTTAGGGAGATGTAAATAAATTAATTCAAGCTCCATTATGGACCTTCCATGTAGAATAACACTATTTCTACTTATATAGAGAGGATACTCAATGAAAGTTCTATCAACATTTCCTTTGGGTAAATGCTTTCTGTTTTCTGTCAAAGAGCAACCCAAAGCATTAAACATCCTTGAAATGTTAAGTAATAGTGTTCCAATCTGTCACTAAAGCAGCAATGCTGGGCAGTAGTAAACCTGCAATTTTCAGAGTTGGATGGTGCATAGAAAAAAATCCTGTGAAATCCTTAATTATAAGCAGCCATTCATTATCTTCAGTGAACCCTGGAAGCTGCTGGAGTACAGTAAACATGAATTATTATAGTTAAGATGGAAAAAACAACATTTAAAGTTTTTTTTCTTCTGAATAAAATGTTTACATCTTTTCCAGGAAGACATGCACTTAAAAAGTCTCTTTACACTTAATAAAGCCTCCAGAAATGTAAATATACTTTAAAAATCACCTAAGTAACTTTGTCACTGCCTTCTAACAACTAAAAAAAATAAAATGAAACAAAATATAGCACTGAAAAAAAAACCAGCAGCCAGTTGCTTCTCTGTTAAAACAAGAGGTACGTCAGTACTCCGGTGACTGAAAACTGTGAAGCTATCTAGCTGAACCTCTGTACGACTTGTTTACAGATCAGTTGGATTTTAGGCTCTTCCAGTATTTAGATTGAATTTCACTTGCCTTTATATCAATAGAGCCACATACTGATATCTTCTCAAATAATTAGATGAAGTCTTTTGGAGAGGAGACAGTATTAATGACTTTCCTATGAATTAGATAAGAGATACTCAAGATCTTCATTCCAATTCAGACCTCTTTTTTGCCTGAGAAACCCCCTTTTTACATGTCAGAACTCCTCCTCATCAAAGGCCACTGTAAATTTTGCAAGGCAGAATCCTGCTTCTGCCCAGATTTTCTTTCCTGTCCCCTCAGGCTCTTGTCTTGCCAATGGGGCCATTTGCTCTCCTCTGGTGCGGCCTGCGCCCACTGCTGGCTCACTCATAGCAGAAAGGCACATGAAACAGAAAGGAAAATCCCTCCCAGGGAAAGCTGGGTCGGTGTTCAGAAACAGCTAACATGGAGAAACCACCCGATCAAGTCACTTGCCTGAAACGTATTTTGAAAGGTATTTAAAAAGGTTGACCAGCCCCAAGTTCTTGTCTCAATACACATTTAAAACCATGGAACAGTTTAGGTTGGAAGGGACCTCATGGATCACCTCATTCAGCCTCTCACGCGAGGCGGGCTAGCATCAGCACCGGCTCACCTATCTTTAATGCCCCACGAATATGGAGACTTTATCACCTCCCCTACAGATGGTTTATTCCAGTGCTTTACTGTTCCCACTTTTGTATTTTTTTCTTAACATCTAACCTGGATTTAGTTAATTAATAATAACAGTACAATTTTGTGACCTTTTCTGTCTTGGTCCAAGAAAAACCTGTTGACAGGAGAGGAAAAAAAAATAATCTGTTTTCAGTGCTACAAGAACAGGCAGCTCTACATAATGTACCCCAAAGCTTGCCAGGCTTAGACCTTTCTTAACCCACCATAGTTGTGAGGGCTGGAAATCAGATAAGTTTTCATTATTATTAGTTCTCATTATTATGTAACAAATGTTTTAATTTCACACGTATTTTTTGTGCTGGAACTTTCTGTTATTCTTTATGAACAATATCACTGCATATTTTAGCGCTGGGAGTTACATTTGTCTGTTATTATTTTAGGGGGATTATGTTACCTAAAAGAAATGTGTGGTTTGTGTTTCAGGCAGTTTGGCAGGTTAGCAGAAGGTCTTGATTTACATTTGGAACAGTTTGCAGGTTAGTTGATAAGAATGGCAAAAAAGAATAAAGAGAAATTTCACATGACAGTTATTACATGTAATTATGAGAATATACTTGACAAATTTTGGTATAATTTGAAAACCTGACAGCTTGTGGGTTTTCTGATCTATCATTAGTTGAGTGGATTAATTTTACAACTGTAACTCACATGCAACTGAGTTCCTTCCTTAATGATTTTTTCATATGTTCTTCCTTTGCAGGATCATGAAGAAGTTTTCAGTGTTGTGTTAGAAAAATTATACCTAGTAAAAGGAGTGTATATGAGTTGAAAACAAATTAAATGCAACAAACTTCTGAGTCTAGATTTTTTTCTTTTTATTGTCATTATGCTTGCAGTTGAACTGTGATTTTACTTTTTCTTCTAAAAATAAGATTGTTATCTCTTAGTGATTAGGACTACAGAATATTAAGTAATACGCTGTATCTGTCATATCAGTCACCTTCCCACTATAGAAGCACTCAGAAGTTATGATGGGGAGCACAAAACCATGAGTTAAAAATACCTCATGGACTAAGTGACTGATTTGCTATTGAGAAGATCTTGATGTTCGAGCTGGCCGTACTATCTACACCAGTTTAGATATGCACAAGTGCAATTTCAGTTTTGCTTACGAGGCAAGTTTTCTGATAGCATATAACATTTGATCTGCAGTGCAATCCTGCCTTATTTAACTGTATTTATGGAGAGTAGAGGTACTGTAGTTATACAGCGCATTTATCCAGAATGATATTTATACATTGACCTCAATATTTATCCCCGTTGGAATACAGGCTGAGCAAAGGAAATCAGCCAAGCTCCAATTCAGAAAAGTCTAGAAAGTATGGTAATCTTTTCTTCTGCCTAACTTCCAAAGAGCCAGGCACAGTATGTGTCGTGGCCCCAAGTATGTGGACTGAGGCACCATATCTGAATAACTGGAGAAGCATGTGTTTACTACACCAAAGTGCAGAAATATACTGACATTTTCCTCTTAAGGTAATTTAAGAACACCAGAGCACAGAAGTTTACTATTTTCTATGTTTTGTTCGAAAATTTTCCCTTGGTACAATTTCCAAGGTGATGCACTATTTAATAAGCTTTCTGCAAGCATGAAGAACTTGTTTTTACTAAGAATGTATTTGAAATCTGCCTTGCAGTGGTTAACACCTATTTATCAGGATTTTATGTATAAACAGTTCTGGACTTTAATTCAGTATAACAGTATCTGAAATGGCTCTCAGAAATCTGGCTTCTCTTTCACCAAAGAGTTAACTACGATGAAGAGAAAAATAACGGTTATGAACAACATTGTCTCAGTAGCTTCCTGTCCACTTGCACCAACCAGTGCTGTGAAAGCAGCTTATGTCATTTAAAATTGGTGTGTGGTGCCAGCACGTAACCAACCACACTGTTTTCTGTTTATGTTGAACCTCCTCCTTAGTGAAAATTAAATAGTCTATTGTATTTAAACTCTAATCTAGCACACACGGATGTTAGTGGGAGTATTTTCAGTTGTTTTCAACATGTGTTGGATCAAGCCCAAGCAGACTAGCAAACTACATCAACATTTCTTTGGTCTGAAGACTTTTCTCAGGACGGAGTCTTGGGCTGGTGTCCCCAGATACATTCAACCTCTACATCTACACTTTTGGGCACAACAGCTATCCTACGAGCCCTTGCTTCACTTGTTTACCTCTCATTTGTGATTCTCCACAAAAAGAGTGTCAGTGCTATCCAATATTTGTCATTTTGTCATATTATTGTCTCTTAGTAGAGGGACTGAAGGCAGAAAATCGGGTTGAGCTTGGTTCAAATGGCTGCAAGGCTCTCATCCTGATCTAGCTCTGTTCTGAGGTTAGGAGCACACGTGGGCCTGTGGTAGAGACGGGGAGGTAATTCAGCCAGACGGGAATGTGTTTTTAATTCAGGTTGTGGTAGGAGGAAGGAGAGCTAAAAGGGATTCCCTCCCGCTTGCCCCAGATGATGCCACCCTGGACAAATTGGTGGCTTTGAACTGTGTTTCTCTGCGCCATCCAGCAGACAGTAGCTCCTAAGGAAAAAATGGGATTGGGTGCACCAACGCATGTGGTCAGAAGCAGCAGGGTGTGCTGCATGCTGCCATGATGCAGCTGGTTGTGGGGCAGATGCAAGCTGAGGGCCACTGCTGGGTTTGTACCCAGTGAATATCGTCAGAGCAAGGACCTGGCTTGGAGGAGCTGGAAATCTGGGGGAGATCAGGTGCTTTAGCCACACTGGCTAACCTGGGGAGCTCTCTTAGAATGACTGGAGTGGCTATCTCAGGGCTGCAGTGCTAAACCTTCATCAGAGAGCTCTCTGCTCTGTGGCAGGAGAGGAGGACGCTGCTGGCTGTGCTGTGCTGCCGGTGCGGGAGCTCCAGCTGCTGAGGAATCACGCTGGCAGGGACTCTGCAAACCAAATCCTCCGGAGTTTTCTTGCCTTCCCTTGGTGGACCAAGTAGGTCACTCTCATGATAATGTGAAACGTACTCTGCTGCCAAGCCAACACAGACAGCCAGACTACTTGGTCCAGAGTGTACAGTGGGGGAAGGGGTGGACACAGCCAAATCATTAGGGCTTTTATAATGTAAATGAAATAAATGAGACATTCTGTATAATGTAACTTCACAATAATGTCTGCTCCGGCATGTTCCAAAATTGTATCCTTTACACAGCAATACATCCACAATACATTGCCTTTTCTAAGATAACATTTAAGATAATTCATAGAAAGCTGTCAGGGAAAAATGAGAACTTCACACTGAAAATCCTCAGTTGCATGTTAGAAAATTTAATTTATGTGAAATGTTGATCTCCATTTACTTCTTGAGACTAAAGTTTATGTGCTACCTGCTATTCTAAAGTTAGAAGGAAAAAAACTTAAGTAGTCCCTTTTTGAAGTTTCTCTTTGCTTTGTATATGCCTTTGTGCTGTATTAAAAAAACACCCAAACCAAACCAACTCAAAATCTCCTCCAAAATGAAACATTACTTAGAGTCTTACTTGAGGTCTACAGTATTCAGATGAATTTTTAGCTGAATACTTCCTTTGGTTTTGTTTCTCCCCTTCTAATTTTTTATTAATGAGCAAGTATAGAGACCTGATGAAAAGAAAGGCACTTGGATCTTTTCCTGACAGTGCCATTGGGACTGCTATTCCCTATGTTATCTGTTGTAGAGAGGAAAGAAACAAAAATAATAGGTTCAAACTAAAAGGATGGCACAGATTTTATAAAGTGCCTGGATATACAACACAATTTATATTCATAGCATAACTTTATCAGTTAAAATAGCCAAGCTGTTTTAAAACATTGCAATAGATTTGTTAAGAATTTTCTAATGCATTTATATTTAATTTTAAAGAAATAGCAGATTAAATGATATATTTCTCCAACTAATGCTCACATAACTCCATATGATAGTTCTGTTTTAGGAAGGTGGTTCAAATTAGACTTTGTTCTGAGCCCACTAAAGTAGCCTATGAAAATACCAAACACCAAAAGATGTGGGAGAGAGGAGTCTTTGCTTCCAAGTTGTTATCCCTGACTTTTCAGCGAAAGCCACAGTGCACCAGGCCATAACTGGTGTGCTTCAGGTCACCAGAGATCCATGCAGTGGTGAGGATGAGGGCTGGGTCTCTGCCTTGGACTTGTGTTCCCAACCTTTCAGTCCTTGGGAGCTTCATTGTTAAAAATCCAGGTATAAGGAAGAACTCATAGCCACATCCTTACGGTGTCTGAGCTGAGCTCAAAGTGAGATGGGCTTTGCTAAACTTATCATAGAAGTTTGTTTTGTTTTTAGCGGTTTATCTTGGGGTATGTTGAGGAAGGTGAATATTCTTTAACCCCATCTCCTCTTCTATTGGCATGTTCTGCAAGCCAGGGACCAGGAATAGTGCTACAGAAGCCAATGCTGTTGTTGTTTGTTGTTGCTGGGAGAAGACTATCACCAGCCACCGTCTTGCTGACAGAAGCCTATAACATATCCGAACTGTTTTTTCTCATTTGTTTATTTATAGATTATAATGCTAGAAGTTTGTAAAATATTATTCAATAGCCTTGGAACTTATCATCTCTATGTTCAAAACAGAAAATTTAAATTGTAACACTGGAAAAATGCTAACATCGAACTACGAAGAGATTTTACTTTTTACTTTCTGGAAAGGGATTTTGCTAACTTTTCCAGGAATTCCCCTGGAATCCATCCTTCTTTTTAGCAAGGCAGTCATGCTGCACTTTGCATCCTCCTCCTCCTCTCTTGCTCCCTTATGCCCCAGGGTAGCTGCAGCTGTTTGGCAGCTGCAGACTGGGCCATCCAGCTGTGCCTGGCATGGGGGGTTAGAGGATGGGAGAGGAGCCATGGCGCAGTGCTGCGAATGAGCGTCACACAGGCTGAGCTGCAGGGAGGTAAGTTGGGAGCCAAATGTGTGAGACTCCCCCTCAATGTGTGAGAATTGACAGGTCTGCACTGTGTAGGCTATAATTTTAAATTGGAAATAGTTTCCTCTGAAGCCCAGAGTCAGGCATGTTAATGATTCTGTGTCTTTATTACAAGAGGCTGTTTCTTTTGGCAACAGAGTGAGCATATTCCCTATGATACTTCCAGGCCATCGACAGAGTAAGCATATTTAGTTACTCTGAACTGGTCACACAACCTTTTAAAACATCAAATTCAAGTATCCGGTCCAATCACAGCCCAACCCTTCCTGTATTTCACTAGGTTGTTCAGTTTAAAAAGGAAACCTGATTTTAAAAAGCTTTATAGACCATGTTCCATGTACGTGAACTGTTTATTTAGGCAGGAAGCTACTCAACTACTATTTCTGGAAATAATGGGAAAGTAGTTGCATAGACAAGAGTATTAATAATGCCATTGTTGTCCTTTTATTCAAAGCTACCAAACCCCTCTTGTTAGGTTTTAAAATCCAGTTTAGAACCCTAATTCTATCTCTAAATTTTTATTTTGTTCTCGGGCTGAACATAGGTCAGTAAACAATAACCGGAGTTAACAAATTAACAAATCCATTTCATCTTCATAAGAAAAATCAAGTAGCTTTATACTTTTACTCAACATAGGAAACAAAAAGTGATAGATATTAAAACAGAATGAATAAGTCACATTCTGTCCTTTCGTAGCTGACACTTCAGCATAGAGCCTTTTGCCTGGACTGTGTTGGACTGGTTGTCTGTGGCAGTACAGTTTTTGAAAATGTCTTTGGATTAGGATTACACAACTAGCTTTGATTCTTGACACCAGGTAGTAGAGTTGACTGAAGACAATAATCTTCTTCAGCTTCTCCAAGAGCTCTGATGATGGTTTTTCATTCCTGTATCAATTACTTGTTCATGGAAATCAGTTTATTTATCAAAATACATAGACTTTTAATGTCCTCTAATCCTTATTTCTTCTTAATTTGTTTTTATTCCTACAAAACATGGTAGGAATCTCTAATTCTGAGATTCTCCTCCTCCCATCCTCCCAGAAAGGGAGGAAAAACAGAGGTGGTAAAAAAATTACCAACACTTTTAATGCAATATACTAAAAAGATTTGCTCAATTTATGTGGCTGGAACATCCTCTGAGCTGTAACTGGATGTAAAGAGTACAAGGACTGTAACAGAGAGAAAGGAATAAGAAAACCCATAATAATAATGTCTGTTTCTTCTAAGCACTGTCACTGGATATGGAAATTCGATTTGAAGGCTTCTAGATTTCAGACTACTTTTGATGCAAACACTGTTTTGGGTTCTGTGAGTTCCTCACCTTGGTCTCCAAAGCAAGTGATAGACTGAATGGTTGGGCTGAGGCACTGGGCCCAGCGCAGCTCTGGCAGCGAGGGGCGCAGCTCTTGCTGGGCTCTGCCTACACCTGGCTACATTGCTCATTCCTCTCGAACTACACACATGCAAGTTTAATGTGAAGGGTGCACAGACACTCCAACCTCTGATACGACTAACTCAGGTTGACTGTTTCTAGGTTCCCAAATCACTGAAGACACAATTTGTGAAATATTGGATGTATGGCTACAGCTCCCTAGTTGTGCTCATTTGCCTACCTCTCTGCATATGCCTGCTAAAAAAAAGCTATCACTCAGGCATGCACTGCCAAATTCTCCAAACACCCTGTGTATTGCTACCCACAGACTTCTACCTGCTTTGTGCACCTGAATTACAGAATACCTGTGCTTCACTGATGCCGGCTGCTTTTTCTGAAACACATACATAGCCACACAGGCAATAGGACTTGCACCTGAAGTTTTTGATCCGCTGCTTGTTCATAAATCAGCTGCTCTAGGGTTCAAACAAAACTAAATGAGCTAGGTAACAACCTTCTGTTCAGCATAATCCAAGTCACTGGCCCATTTTACTAAGCTTTATTACAGTTCCCTTTTGCCTTCTGTAAAACATGAACACAAAATATCTTTTTTTTTTCTCTCCATAATTTGAAGAGAATTATCATGTAAGCATCTTGGAAGACCCATCAATAATGGAAAATCCTGACTCCAGGCATAAAGTAATAGAAACCTCTGCTGCAACATTAATACTAAGAGAATAAAAGCCCCTTCTTCTAGACAATTCCATAGTTACACTGACTCTTCATTATTACTTTTTCATATATTTGTTAAGCATATAGCTATTGTGGGATGCAGCATTCCATTTGCATGCTTTCCAAGTGAAGAAAGGTGATCCTAAGAACAGAAAACACTGCTGGTGACTGACTAACCTTTTTTGTTCTAGTATTTCCTTACTCTATTAGATTAATCCGAGTAGCTAATGACTGAATAATTCTGAAATGCATATTGAAATTCCACTGCAGAGTGTTGTTTGGATCATATTACAGAAAATAATAAAGTCTAACCATTGCTGGGTTTTTTTTATTTTGGTAGGAAAACATTCACTTTCAGTTTTAGCTTTTCTATAGCTGAAGCTGAAAACATACTTCCACTGACCCTTGCATACAAAGAGTATAAATTACTCTTTCACAGTAGAGAATTTAAAAGCACATTTCTCTAACAGCACCCCGGGTAGCTCTAAACAAGGTCACATTAAAATTGCATTGTTCCTATTTGAAATGTAACTACGCAGTTTCTTTTTTTCTGTGGTTAAATGCAAGCTCAAACAGTAAGGGTCAAAATTGACTGGCAACTCCTGTGCCAACTAATATGGGTTTAATGTTTTCCCTTCCTACATAATTTAGGATAGACAAAGAATTTCACAAAACTTCTTTCAGCATTATTTATCTGTATTGCAATACTGCTCAGAGACTTCATCTGCAATTCTCCATGCAGTGCCTTAACCATGAGATCATCCTTCCACTTAAATATGATACAATACCTATCATCTGCTAGAACTTTTATGCAAACATGACAAACTGTTGACAGCAGTAAGATAGTATTTTAAGTACATTACCTTAATTTGTCAGTTATCCCAACTTTTATACATGTATAAAGAACAGATCAGGTATGAAAAATCGGTGAAATACACCAAATGTTATTTTCACAACAGTCCTTCAGAGTATAAGAATATGTTGTCATATTTATTCCAGAAAAATGACCAAATCATGACACTGCAATTGGGGCATCAGCTGTTAACCAGGGCATACAACTGGTGATGGTATTACCTGATAGAAATTGCAACTTTAGTAACCACCATTTTACCTAGTCATAATATTTCTACTGCTGTAACACTGCTGCTCCAGAGGGTCTTTCTCACTTGGACCACTGTAGGTATGCTGAAGAAAGCATCTAGTTGAAAGTGTTGCTGATTTGCATTGCTCAGCTAAACACCCACTTTTCAATCATCTAGGCTAGATAAACAGCCCTGAAATGCACCAGATGAGACCAGTATAACAACCTAAAATCTTGGGACACCACTTATAACTTGCCAATACATACCTATCAGTTAGAAACCAATGTTGGACCATATCCAGAGGTCCACCACCTGTTACGGTTTCCATGCTTCTGGCAACAGGTCTTTAGCTACAGTGCAAGGTCTTTGCCCTTCTGTGCTTTGCAGTCTTTTGTTTATATGCTCTTAGTCAGTGACACACCAGCGTGGTTGTATTTTGCTTTGCTGGACTTTACCATTGCATCATTACCTACTCAGAAAAAGGAAAGGCTACTGATGAGTAACGTTTCACTGCTTTCTCACAAACAATCACGGGTGAAGTAGATTTTTCTCTCCCACTGGTTTGCACAGAGCAAAAGAACCCGCTTTTCCTTACAGTAGCACTAGAAAAAAGTTGTGGCTGATGAGGAAAGCGCTCTGTGCTGTGGAAATGAAGACCGTGATTCAGACACTGTTCTTCCCCCCTTGTGGAGAAAACTAATAAAAGTTAATAAAAGGATCCTGAAATAATGTATTGGAATGGAAATATTGGAATGCTTTTATACTACCAAAACACTCAATTCAGATACAACTGCATGTATTCCTATTAATTTTACTATTCCACTTCTAGTGTTCATATTTTGGCTAATGAAAGTTTTCCCTTCAAGAATAAGGCAGGAAATTTCATTGTAGCATTGAGACTGAGGGTAATATCCAAATGATTTTTGTCTGCACACTGAGGAGAAGGCTCTGAATGTGATTTTAATAATCTGGAACTTCCAGGAATTAAGCCTCCATCTCAAAGATTTCACAGTAGCACTTTGGGGGAACTGTATGCCTCCAGTTATTTCTAATGAGCTACAGAGCCTTTTCACCTCTAAGTCATTCAAGTTGAATCTAGTCTAAGAATTAAGTCAGCCAAGCAAGTGCTGTTTTTTCCATATAAGTAACATTCACTGCCTTCTATCTGAGATTAATTCAGCTGGGTCTCCATCCCAGTTCCTTCTACAGACTCACTACTCCACTACACTGTAGCTTACCTACGTGTTGGGCTTAATTCAACTCAGATGTGATCTTAGATGGATCTGCAAATGACAGTTTTTGCAGAAAAAAATGACTTATCATGTATTCAGGTTTCCTTTGCCAACATACTCAGATGCCTAGCATTCAGAGTTTCTTGAATAAAAGCCATTGTTCACTGCCAGTCAGATGGTCCGACAGAAAGCGTAAGGTAATCTGTACAGCACAGACATGATGAGACTTACTGCACTGCAGAGTGCAACTATTTCTGTCTGAGACAGAAATTTGCCTCTGACTGAGGCCAAACTTGTCTTCAGGTATTTGTGAAAAAATGATCATGCTATTGTCAGTGATGAACAGGGAGAAGACAAATCTCAAATTCCAGATCAAAACTAATTTGGTTAAAATAACAGTAAAAAAAATCTGATTCAGGATTTTTGAGAACTGCAAACCACTAGCACTTGCCCTGCAACAGATCAGTCTGCAGATCGCAGGATGGAAACGGAGCTGGTTGGCAGCCTATTTGCTACTGCATCAAGACAGCCAAAGCAGAAAACAAGCATTTACAGGACTGCCTGCAAATCTGCTTTCCTGTTGCTTGCAGCACAGACAGCATCTCAACATTATGAGTTTCATCGGGTGCCAGATGTTTATGTCTAGATGAGGCAGAAGAAGCTCTACAACTTCTATCATGCAATATTCAAAGCCTGATTAGGTATTTCTCATTTAATCACATATATTATTAATTTCAATGAAATTACTGTTTCTCCCCACGCCTTTAAACAGCCAGTGTATAAAAGTTGGGTTGCTAAGGCAAAATTATAGCCAAGTATTTCAGTTTAGCTGACTGCATTCTTATTACTTAATAATGCCCAAGTATGTGCAGAATTTGTCCATGCTGTGCGCCACAGAGTGCTGCACTTCTGAAAAAAAACACTCAGAAAAGGCTGCGCTGCATTGGCTTAAGCGCTTTCCTCAGCATGGTTTATACTCCAGGTAGTTAAACAAGTCTACAGCTAAGGAAAAATGGATGACTTGCTGTACCGTTCCCACAGCACTAACGAGCAAGTAACGAACGGCAAAAGGCTGATCTGAGAAGCCGAATTTACCATTCCGGCTGAGCTTTGTGCCCCGTGGGACGGCTGGTGTGCCCCGGGGAGGCGCAGCCTCGGAAAGGCAGCAATACCGAACGGAAAACGAACCGGGATACACAGCGGGAGGAACGCACAGACGCTCCTCACCCCGCTATCGGGCACCGCGGGGCTGCGGGTCAAATCGCCGTGAGGCTGAGGCCCCGCCCGGTCGGGCCCCCCCCGCCGGCTCCGCACAGCGCTGCCGCCCCGCCCCGCCCGGCAGGTGTCCGCCGGCGCTGGGCCAGGCTTCGGGCCTAACTTCGGGGAGCGACCGGGCTGCCCCGCGGCTCCCTCGCTCTCGCTCTCGCTCTCCCTCTTCCTGCCGCTGGGGCGAGCGGCCGGTGCCATAACAGCGAGCCTCGGGCAGGTGCGCCCAGGAGGCGGCCGCAGACCGGCGTCCTCCCCCCGCCCCGCGCCTCAGGGCGGCGGCGCGGAGCCCGCCATCTCCCCCCATCGGGGCGGCGGCGCGGGGCTCGTCCTCCTCTTCCTCCCTCCCTTCGCTGCGGGCCGGGCTGTGCCGCGCCGGTGGGCTTGGCTTGCGGCTGCAGCGCGGGGCTCGGCGTGAGTCACCCAGCCCGCGGCGCGGGGAGCCGAGCGCGCAGGCACACGGAGGAGGAGGCGGCGGGGGCGGGCGGCGGGGCGGCGAGCGGGCGGGGGCGACAGGCACCGGCTCCCCGCCCGCCCACTCACACATGCTGCCGAGCCGCAGTCAGCTGGAGCGCCGCTTCCTCCCCAGCCGCCGCCGATGACCTCCTCGCCCGCCGGCAGCCGCTGAGGACCCCCGGCGTCCCCGCCAGGGCAGGGGATGGTAGATCGGTCGCCCGGAGCCCCGTCCAGCCCAGCTCGCCGCACAGCAGCTTCGGCCGCCGCCGCCCGCGGGAGCTGCCGCCCGAGAGGAGCCGCAAAATGAACCCCCAGTGCGCCCGCTGTGGCAAAGTGGTCTATCCCACCGAGAAAGTCAACTGCCTGGACAAGGTGCTGGGGCGCGGGCGGGCGGGGACGGCGCCTCCCGGGCGTGCCCACCCTGCGCCCCGCTCCCCTTGGCTCCTGCGGGGCGGGCAGGGCCGGGCCGGGCCGCCGGGGGAGCGGGTTGAGACGGCAGGTGGCAAATGCAGCGCGTCAGGGGTGCCGCTGCGCCGGCATCCGCGCCGCCACCGCCGGGCGACAAGCGCCGTGTCACCGCACTGGCGCAGGGCGCGGGTGAGCGGGGGCCGCGGCGGGCCGGAGAGCCCTTGCAGTGCCCGAACGGGGAGTGACGGCGCCTGGGGATGAAGTTGTAGGCAACCCCCACCCGGCTATAGTTGTCGGTGCCTCCCCGAGCTGGGGCGGCTTCGGCTGCCCTTTAAGCCATGGGCACCTCGGCAGGACGGTGGTCGGGGCACCGCGGCCGCGACAGCCCCGTCCCTCGGGGGCGTCCCTGGGTGATGCCGGGTACCGCCGAGCGCGGTCGCCGCGTAAATAACAGCGCTGAGGCCGTGACAGATGCGCCGAATTACCGTCCTCAGAAAGGCAAGGCTGTAGGAGCCACCGGCGGAAAATACTGTTATGTGCTAAATTTAGTGTCTGTTCAGTGTACCAGAAAGCCAGCCGTCACATTAGTTAGTGATTTTATTCGCGTAGTATTGCGTTCTAGCAAGCGGTGTCGTCGTCTTCTTTAACGAGGCAAAATGTGAAACTCCTGCTTCGGTTATCTTTAAAATAATCCTGGCAGGGTCAGTGTGTGGAGGTCTTGGCATTCACCTTAGCAGAGAATTTACATTTCTGAGAGTGTTTCAGAAGCAGCTTTGTTTTCACGTGAAAGTAATTATTTTGATTTAGTTTACAGAGGTCTATAACGCGTGGCCAAATATTGATGTGTAGCTGTTTCTACATTTACTATACCCTAACACAGCTTTCAGAACATCAGTATTGTAAGTAATTCTTCTTTATGTTTCTTTACAGTACTGGCATAAAGCATGTTTCCACTGTGAAGTTTGCAAAATGGCTCTGAACATGAATAACTACAAAGGATATGAAAAGAAACCTTATTGCAATGCGTAAGTATTGTAAATGTCAAGTCTTGCAGAAATGCACATGAAAAGAAAACTTGGCCATGAATATTGTCAAATAGGTATTGTTGTTCTGTGAAAACTTAATCTAGAGATGTAGCAGTGCAGTCTAGAGCAGTTTAGTATCTCTTCAGATGGCATTTTCTACTTGCATTGAAGAGACAGAAGATGAAAATATTTGATTATGATATATTTAGGGAGTGTTTTAATATCAGATCTCGGGAAACAGGTCCTTTCTTCCCAGTAACTGTCAGATCTGGTCCTGACTCCTATTACATTTGGTTTTGGTCTGCCGGATTACAGTTTCCATTATGCAGTTCTCTGTCCAGGGTTATGGACCTGATCAGCATTTTGTAGTAAGAAAACAAACAAAGTGCTTCTCGGTTGTGTAATTTACCAGAGACAATATCCTGTTAGAGAGCATGACAACCTATTTTCAAAACTGTTATGTTGTTCGTATATCTCAGGTTACCAAACTAGATATTTACAAAATCACTGCTTCAGGTGCTTCATGCTATTTTGTGTTTTGATTCTCTCTTAGATTTTGATAAAGAAAATGGATGAATTTTGGTCGTAGAGTATAATCATCTTGTATTCCACTTTTTAGATTTGGTTGTTTTGTGGATATGAGGACTGCTTTGAGGTTTGGCTTGCAAATACTGCAGAAGAACATTTTGATAATGTGTAGAAAAAAGTTGATTATTGTTCTTTGTACCATGCTTTTCAGATTTGCTAAGTGCATTTCAGTATGTTTTAATCTTTAGAAACAGTTATAATACGCTTTGTTAGAAGGTTATCTCTAAATAACTTGGACTAGAATGTGATCTTATGTGATATTAATATTTTGTTATTAATTTCACCTTTACCTCCTTAAAACATATGTTTTAAGAGAGAATTTTGAAACTATAGGCGTGTTGTAATTTTTTTTCAGAAATATTTTCCTGTACTTATCTTAAAATATTTGTTTCATGTTGAGGTAGACAGTCTATGGCTGGCCTTCACAGAGTAGTTCAACAGCATATGCTCATTTCTTCCAGGCTAAAATTGAAGCCAGCCAGCGCCTGTCTAAAATATGAGTTGTTTTTTTTTTTTATAAAAACTGCTGTGCTGCCAACACTTGAAACACCTGTTTCAGTGTGCACAGTTGTACTTAGATTGCTTTAGGAACATATGGAGTTACACGCATACATTTCTAGCTTTCCTTGAAGTGCCCTGCAGTGTATGGAGATGACATTAGACCTCTTGTAAGAAAGTGTGGTCAGTTGCCAGTCTTGCATGCTGTAGAGAAAGCTCTGTAGGAAGGGGGATTCGTGCTTCAACAAGTGGCGAACTACAAGTTGAAACTAACCTAAAGGTTATTGGCCCTAGATGGGACTCTGCTTTTGTTGCTACTGTTGGAGTTGAAGTACAGGCTTACATCATTTATAGGTAATTAAAACTCTTGATAATACTTTGGTGCCTTTTACCTAAATTTTTGTGGTTAAATTTCAGCAATGATACTTTGGTTGCTTGCTCTTTCCTAGTTAATCAGATACTTGTACTTAATAATGCTGTTTGTTTACAAAGTCTCCTCCATGCTGTATGTTGGTGTTTTCATGCTGTGCATATTTAACTTCTGTTGTAGGAGCGTTTTTAATCTATGTAGTTAAGTTATATGGTATGTCCTTCTACTTATGGATGAGGGGTGGTTGCTTTAATGAGCTTTGTAATAGTGATCCTTAAAAAATGATTTCTATATTTGACATGTCCCTCAAACCTGATGTATGAAACAGGAGGAAACAATGTAAAACCATGGAAGAGTGGGTTTCTTCTGTTAAAGAAGAGAGAAAATTTGATACGTATTATCAATGATGTGTATTTTGTTCTTAAATTTTGGTAAAGGTAATTTTTCTTTTTTTAATCTTTTTTTTTAATAGAGATACTTTAATGTAAAAAATGTTAAGTGCTTTATGGATCCACTAAGGGAAGACCAAGGTGTGTTTTGTGGTTTCAACAAACTTCAATATACTTCAAAGGAGGGTTATTTATGCAAAACTGTGTTTTGAAAATACAGTTGATTTAAATGATCGTATTTTGACACAGTACTCTTGCATCACAAAGGTTACTTATTTGCAAAGCAGACACCATTATAGTATTTCAAATTATAATGTGTCTTATCCAGTGTTTACTAGTAAAAGGCAAATCCATTTTGATGTGAAATGCTTCTTGATCATAAAATCAGCATGAAAAGAATGCAGATTTACTCATACAAACACCTAAAAGCACTTGACAAAGAGCAATTACTGTTAGACTGTTTATTGAGACCATCCATCAATAAGAGTGTAATTTGTATATAAGAGTGAAGAAGTATGCACTAATTTGAACAGGAGAGCAATACCATGAAGTTGTTTAGTAGGTTTGGAAGCTATGGGTGTTTTTTTGTAATGGCAAGTTGAAAAACACGTAACTTCAATAATTTCTGTATCTATTTGTTAGTTCACAGGTTAGATAACGCACTTGAGTATATGTTGACCTTTGAAATTAACATATTCCACTCTTTTTTCAGGTGCTGAAATTAATAGCTTTTTCTGCATTACTGGCAAAGATCAGAAGTTACTTTTAACTGTAGAACTTGATTGTGCTTCTGTTAATTAAAAAAAAATGTATTGACTTGTCAATGTTGAAATGATACTTTTGGTGTAAGAGAGTAAAATCAGATGGATTAACAGGAACTAGCAAACCAAGAAGGAATATATTGTGAAATATTCCATTTCAGTGTCTATTGGAAAAGAGCAAAACTATTTGTAAATGCAGGATTCTGCTTCTTTTAAAGGCAAGTTTTTTGTTGAGCATCTTGTCACATTTCCAGTTAAATGGTTGTATACATTCCTTGTGATAAGGATACACTGATAGCAAAAGTCATAACCGGGCTACTGGTGTAGTAGAACTGGTGAAGAAGCTGAGTTGCCTAGTATTGCACTTCTGATCCTGCTTTTGTAAGTTGTAGATTTATGAAAGATTTTGTAACTAGGTTGTAAGGGAAAAACTTTGTCTACGTATGCTTGTTTATAGTATGGCTTTGAGAAGAACGATCTTTGTATCACAGGCTTTCCATGAAGTTCCTTGATCTGTCTCCTTTAAACGTATTAGTTCTCTTGTAGTTAAAACATTATACAATCTCTCTATCATTTTTATTATTTCCATAATTTGCAAGCTGTTTGAATTAGAATAGTATCTCTCGTCTTGTTTGCATGGTACCTAGAATATCATGCTTTTATCTCAGCTGGGACCTCTGAGTAGTACAGTACTCTCATGGTTTATGGTATTGTGTTTCTCGCTTTACTTGCATTCACATTTGATCTGAAAGGCCTCACATACAGCATTTTTGAAGCTTGTAGGTGCTTAGCATGTGGATGCTGCTAGGTTTGCCTTAAAACTTTAGTCTTGCCTTTTACTTTCCGTGTGACTTCAGATATACCACGTTGCCAGAGAGCTGTCTGATTTATTAAACAATGTTGATGAGACTAAAGGCTCAGACTTGTAGTCAGGTTTTGCAATTCAGCTGGGTGCTATGCATTGCCTGACGCAGGTGAATGAGCCACGCTTTGTCTCTCCTAATGTGCATATAGGAGGTAAAAGAAGGGTTCAGACAATTCAAATGGCTTGGGCAATCCAATGATTGGTTAAATCAAGGTGGCTTTAATGCAGATCTGTAGCCCTATCCCACTTCAGTATTTGCAGATAGAGTATTAAATATTTGTTTAATAGAGATGGAAATGATAAGAAGAAAAGTTGTTATTATTATTATTATTTGCAAACTCAGAGCTGATTCTTCTCAGCTGCAAATAACCAAGATGATGCAAGGGAATGAATGGCATTTTGGCAACTAACCATCTGTGTACTAGTTCTCAAGCTTGTTAAATGATTGAATCATGTGGGATGATTATATGGTAACTTATTCTTACGAATATTCATATAAATACTTTTCTGACAGATTCACTAGACCAAAACACAAGACTACTTTTTATGCAAAATGTAGAAGCTGAAATGCGTATTTTTGGAATGTTCTCTCTCCGATAGCTATACCTGCTGATGCAAACAGGCTTCCTGCGTGTGTGAACATGTCCAGCAGAGATGTATTTTTTAATTTCTGCAAAACCTAATAGCTTAAGCTTCTGCAGACCTGATATACCCTCACTAATGGAAGAAATCCTTCTGAAATACTTAGTATCTAAAATTGTGCTAATCGCCTGCACACAGGGTAGCTTCATTCAAGTTTTTATTTATGACAGTCACCATATGGAATGATTACATAACTTTGAAATTTAAATCTACTGTCATCAGTCATAGCATGGATTACTGACTTGAAGAAAGGCTCGCAACTTTTTTTTTCCTGGACAGTTTCTTTTTAACTCATGCCAATAGGAAATAGATATGGAAATATATTTTAAGTATTGTGATGTTGCTAGAAGAATTGTACTACAGTTTCAATTTTCAAGTGCAGTCAAACTTTACATTTTAAAATACTATAGGGGAGGGATGAAAAATGTCAAAATTGTTTTATACCAGCTTGGAAGTGGTAAGAGCATGCTACAAGTTTCTGAACTGTCAGATGGGCTGGAAAGTGGAGTCAGTTGCTGGTAATCAGTGGATGAATATGGCCATTAAATGGAATCCATTGTCCTGAAAGGTGAATTTGTGTATAGAAGTTCGGTATTAGTTGTGAAACATGAGTGAGTTTTCTTTCTGCCAGTCAGAAAACTTCTAGAGGGTGACTGGAAGTGTGATCACATTATTATTACTAAAAATAGCTAGCATTATTTTCCACTATTGATTTCAGCAGGTGATTATTTCTTAATTTAAATACGGCAGGAAGAAAGAAAATGGGTAGGTAAGGATTTTATTTATTTATTTATTTATTTATTTATTTATTTCCTAATTCCCCATCTTCAGCTATACTGAATAACACTTGATTTGTGTAAATGGATACAACTGAGTTTGGGTTGAGGAGGAAGATTGTTTTCTGCCATGGTTAACCTTACAGCCAGTTTTTTTTTTTTTTCTCTTTTTTTTCTCCTGGTTTAGGGCTGTTTCTGATTATTAGGTTTGTTCAAAAGTAAGCTATTCTATAGACCAGCCCCAAATGGTAATTCTTACATGAACAACCCAGAAACTCCCATGCAAACCTTCGTAGAAGGCAAGGACTTGCACTTTATCACTTTATTTACATTGTGTATTGAAGACTTTCCTCTTAGGATTTAGTATAAAATGAGTAATGCCAATAACAGAACCACTAGAAAAACAGCTGGTAAGGGTCTCAAGTCAGAACCAAACACACCTATGTCATTTAAGTCCATTATTTCTTGTTCAGCATCCCATAAGTATGGACTTGAATATTTGAAAATAGCTATCATATCTGAGCCATTTTTTCTTTAAAGGAAACAGCTGTTTCCTTGTAGATTGTATTTTCTGGTAATTCTTGTTTCTCTACTTTCAATTATCTCCAAATGGTCCATATGTATATATGTTTTCTTTGAATTGCAGTGCCCAGTGGCACATTACCAGAGCAGGTAGAATAGCAAGTGTGCCTATGCAACTCATATATATTTTTTCTCCTAAGTCCCAACACAGTCTTTGCCATTTTTTTTAATTGCAAAACCCAAACTACTGTTAAGTCATATTGAGATGATTGTGGGCAGAATTGCAACCTCAGCAGTTGTTATTTTTCATTATCTGAGCAGTTAATTGTTCTTGGCTAAGCAGAGAATCTTCCACTTGGTTCTCGTTGAACTAAATCTCCATTTTTTCCCCAGGCTGTTTCTCCAATTTGTCAAGTTCATTTTATATTCTAATTTTGTTCTCTAATGTGCTTACAGCCCCTCCTATCAACCTATCAACCCTCCCACCAGAGAGCCTGTAAGCACATTGCAAATTTAATAAGTGTAATCTAAATTTCATCAGCCGGGTCTCTAGCTGAAGGCCTGGAAGGGTGCTGGGTGCAGGATGTACCTCTGCGGTCTGATGCAGCTTTCACTTCTGTAGTGAGCAGTGAGGAATAAGTGAGGTGCTTTTATCTTATCTACTTATTCATGGAGCACTAGATCAAGCGCTAAGTTCTGTGTAAGAAAGAAAATAAAATTGTGAAAGAGTGTAATCATTACGGATATTTATGCAATCTGTGTTTAAATATGAGGCACAGGTACAAGTACTCTTGCAGAGGGAACATACATTTCTGCTGCTGGGTGCTGTGATAACTTCCTTGATTAGTTGAGTATTGAGTCCAAATTAGTGTTGGTATTATTCAGTAATGTAAAGGAAAATAGGGCAAGAAACTGAGCCTGTTTGCTGGAACAATTGAAGAAGTTTCTTCAGCAAAATGTATCTGAGCCTCTGAAAGGTGTTTGATGCATATCCTTAAACTCTTTGAATGAGGCACATGAGACCATTTTGTCAGAGTTGCTGAATACTGTGTGTGAGGTGGATGGCGGTTAGTTGCAAAGGAATTACTGATCATCACTGACACTCAGATCTTGGGAAGAGTTAGGCTGTGTTTTGCTGTGGCTGTTTCTGAGTAGTGGGATGCAAAAACATTTCTCAGGTTCCATTTCAACATGTTCAGTTGGCTGTGTCCTCATTTCGTGTTTGATCAAGACCTGCAGATGACACCATACATGCACGTGCTGGTGGGGGCTCAGGTAGAGGACCCAGTGTGGTCCAGCAGGTTCCTTGGTTTGCGTTGTTGTGGACTCTGGGGAGCACCATGGAGTGCTGTAGCTCAGCTGCAGCCAACCTGCTTCCCTGCTGGGGCAGGTGGAGCAGGAACACTGCCACAAGGGACAGGAGTCGTTACCTTTTTTTCTCTTAGACCAAGTGAATCCTCAGTCTGCACTGAGCCAGTACTGTCGCATCTATTACCAGATGTGAGTATAAGGTCTGTGTTTGAAATTCACGTTTTACTATTCTGCCTGTTGGTGTAATTGCTCCAAAGGGACAGTTACAATTTAGTGTTACTTAGGATGTTGCTGGGGCAAATAAATAGAAAATGTGCAAATGAATATTATATATTTTGTTTTTATTTTTGTGCAGGACTGCAATAGACGTGGCATTCAGAGCTATTTGCAAGAAGTGCTTATAGAATTCATTGCTGTTTGAAGTCCTGATTTGTTGCCATTTTATGTCTTGGCTCAAGTAAATCTGTGTTTTAATTTGTATGGTCATTGCTTATCGTAGACTGCAGATAATTTTTCCAAAGAAGAACATGTACATCTCCTCAGCACCTGTAGTCATAGAATACATTGAACATATATTCTTACGGAACTGTAGTTACTGAGACACAATTTCAGTAAGTGGGATTTTCTTTGCTTGCTAGTATTTTAGCCACTGTTGATGGTCAACATAATCTTGATTTTTCTTAACAGCTGTTACTTCCTGTACTCATTTCTAAAGACTGATGAAGTTTGTTTCATTATATTTACTAAAATATTTAGGCAACAGAACAAAAACAATAGATGAAATTTTTTAATTCCAAATAATTTACTTGCTTGCATTGCATAGTTTGAGTTTTGGAAGAGGTAATAAGCACTTGCAGCAAGCCTTTATAATCTTGATGGTATGTTTTGTTAACAGCTTTGTGATTTAACTGTTTGGGGTTTTAAATGTTCTAAGCCATATAATTTCCTATCATATTTGCTGAAGAACTTAAAAAAGAAAAGTATTTTCACTTGGCTGAATTTTAAGTTCTGTGTAGCTCTGCTAATGTTGTTGATGGTTGCAACTAAGCCTGCTCTCCTGATGTACTCCATATACTTTATAAAGCTTGAAGAAAAATAAATGTATGTTCCAATCTTTCATGTCACTTTGAATTTTCAGTTGGTGATATCAATAGAGAATAATGACATCATGCCAGTCAGCTCAGTGTCAAGAAGCTTTTTTTACTTTTTACATTTCATGTTGGTAGAAGCTTACTGTCATTGTCCAGACAATGTGTAATCTTGGCTGAGTGATTAGTTAGTGTTATTTTCATGATTTTGAACATTATGGAGTTCTTACAGAAACCTTGCTAAATTTAGAGATTGTAGAAGTTACACTGAGGGCAGAGTTTGGCTGTGTGATGTTGAGGTTCCTTGAAAAGGAGACAGTAGGCAGGACTCGGAAGGGGAAAGTTTGCTCTCAGAAGAGGTGGGTGAAGTACTTGTGGATGAAGTACTTGTTGAATAACTGTTTTGCCTGAATATAAACAACACCAACCAGTTCATGCTGCCCCTAGTTGTGTCATCTCACACAGCAACTTTTTGAAAACCCCCCAAACTGCAGTTAATTCTCCTCCTTGATTCGAAAATCAGTCCATTTCTTCTGATGTTGGAATCGATGTTGCATCGGAGTTGGCCAAGCTATTTTATTTGTTTATTTATTATTAAATTTTATTTGTATCTGGAGGAAAAGTCTGGATGATGAGCAGTGCAGAATTTTGTCTCTCGTATCTCCTCCTCCACCTGTCTCTCCTGCCCCCCTCCTCCTGTGCTCGGTTGTGGTGGAACTGTGTGATGTTGGCTGATCCCATAACATCTTATTGGAGGAGGGCACAAAAAATGTGTGAACAGTGTCACACTTGAGAGAAGACTACAGCAGCTTAGTTTTGGAAGTGAAAAACTAATTGTGATTTGGCCAGTAGTCATTTAAGCATATGTTGCAAAGGCTTTTCTGGGAAGTGCATAGTTACTCTTGAAAGAGGATTTCTTAAAATGTAGAACTGTATCAAAATCGTGTAAATTTCCTCTTTGCTTCACAATTTCAAAAATTCACACTACCCTTTCCTTTCCTTTCCTTTCCTTCCCTTTCCTTTCCTTTCCTTTTTTTTTCCCCTCCCCTTTTCAAAAGCAAATGTTTGGAGGTAGTCCATCATGTTCTGCCTCTCTAAACGACAGCATTTTCACACAGGTCTATTGATGTAATGCCAGATTAACAAATTTAAAAATAAATTTGTGCTGAATTTTAATTTAGTTATACCTCAATTTTTTTTTTTAACTTGGCAAACTAAATGATAATAGCTGATTTTGTTTTATTTTGTTCCAGTTTTACTCTGGAAGAATTTAATACTTGTAATGCAGTTCCTTCTAACATCAGAAAATTATAAATAGAAATACTTAGGGAAAGATTTTTTTAAAATGCTGATTTTAGACAAGTGGCTAAGCTTGTGGAGGGGAGAAGTGATAAGATGAAATATGTAGTCTAAATAAGAAAACATGGACTGTTTCTGTTGAACGGTGTGGAGTGGCAAACATTGGATGTAGTAGGGTGTTCACATGTTGCATAGCATTGGTTGTGTGCGTCTGTGAATGCAAGAGAGAAGAAATTTCTGACTGGATTTGCCAGGTCACACAGAAGGAAAAAGGGCCAGTATGAGGATTTCTAGCAACAGAAGTGCTCCATAGGTGGTTGACCAGGAGACTGTTACCTCTGTTACAAGTGGCAGAATGCTTGGGATGTTGCTGTAAGGGAGGTTGCAGTCCATGTTTTAAAGAACCTGCCTGAAAATACATATGTAGAATTTTCCTTTTTTTTTTAACTACTGTTTGTGTTTGATACAGAGATTTTAATGCCTTTATTGATGTTAGTATTTGCTGGGTAGTAGAGAAGTGATATTGATGAGAGTGAGTGAATAAAGAGAAGGAATGCCTACTGGAAGAATTTTATTCAACAAATAGTTAGTGAATGGCTCATCATGTAGGTGTGTTTCATATAAATTTTGTTTTAACAGAGGAAGGTCTGAGAGTTTTATTTTGAAATAGTTTATAGGAATGTGTTAGGCTATCAGAAAACAGAGATGAAGTTTGTTACAACTGTTAGTAGTATAACTTATTGAAACACTATGGTGTTAGCACAAAGTTGTTAGGAGGAATGGGGAAAGGGAAAACCAGGTTGGAGGAAAAAATATCAAAACATATATTTAGAAGAACAATATCCCCTGAAATATGTGAAAGAAATGGACACCTCTAGTAAACAAGGCCTTTATGGGAAACAACAATGATGATGTGTCTATTTACACATGGGAAAAAAATGGAGTATGCAGGCATGCATGCAGACAAAGCAAGGATAGATAGAAGCAAGAAATAATTAATTTATAAAAATGTTTGAGTTTTTCAATTTACCAATAGCAAACTAAATTTCTGAAAAGGTTGCACTTTTGAGTCTTTGATTAGGAAAGGGGTACAGTTATGGTGAGTGATCAGCTGGGAGCTGTCATGAGCTTTTGGCTTATTTTGATCTGAAGATCAAAAGTGAGGTAGAACACAGTCATTCTCAGACAACTCACTATTTAAACTGAGATGTGGTTTGTATTATAGTTGTGTCAGAAATGTTGGAAATCCATATTAACAAGAGTGGAACAAGCTGGAAGAATAAAAAGAGCAAGTAGCTGAGCTTTGGTTCAGTTAATGGTCAGTTTGCTCCAGCTCATGCTTCTCCACGCAGCCAGGTTATTCATTTAGTAATTCCTCCTTGTGCTGAAGACCTCCTTTCAGGATGACTCCTGTCTTTGTGGAGGAGAGATTCAAAAAAGTAACATTCAATTTTTTGTACTGATTAAATGCTTAACTTTCACGACCGTGTTACTGCTGTTTCAAGGCTCATTTGGGTCAGCAGCAGGAGTCTCTCTTACTGCCCAAAAGGCAATGTCAGATTATGTCTCCTGTGCAGAATAATACTGTATGTGGAATATATTATCAAAAGGAAAATTTAAGCTTGTCAAACTGGATATAGATGCAAAGGAGACTGCAATGTACTTTTAGAAGTTGAAGGAAATAGGGTAAAAATGGTTATTTTACTCTAATTACTTATTTCAGCCAGCTGAAAATGGCAGCTTCCTTTTTTCATAGTTTACTCCATTCTGTCACTTTTGCTGTACCAGAGATGTAGGCTCTGGTGGACTCAGCTCAGGGAGCAAACAGGCTCTTTTGTTGCCTTCTGCCATGTTTGTTGTGCATTGGCAAAGCCACCTGGCTGTTCAGTGTCAGCTGTGCTCACCTCAGCTGTGACAGTAACTGAGCACCTGATGTGCTGTGACCGCTGCCTGTGGTGTGGGAGGCAGGTGTGTCTCCCTTGTATTTTCCACCTGTACTGGTTGTATAAAATCTCGGGTCTCATGTGTAAATGTTTCAGGGTCTGTTTTTGATCTGTATCTTCAAAAAGGCTGCTACAGTAAGGCACTACTTCGCAACTGAGGTAGCATATGAATATGTGTGGTTAATAGTAACTACAGATCTTCTACTGAAGAAATCAGAAGTGAACATTCAGGAGCAGACTTATAATGGATCTTTGAAGTTGATAGTATAGCAGATTAACAGTTCATAGTAATAATTAATACTACTTAATTTTATACCTGTCCCAATTTTGTTTCAGTGGAACAATTTAATAGAATAGAAGCAGAATTGTTTCGGTTGGAAGAGACACTGAAGATCATAGAGTCCAACCGTAACCTAACTCTAGCACTAAACCATGTCCCTAAGAACCTTGTCTAAATGCCTTTTAAACACCTAGATCTAACTTATTTTGAATTGGATTTATTACCTTCTGCAATCTGTGTTTCCTGTATAATTGCTCTGGAAGGTTTTGGCTGATGGTCTAAAACTGAGGGTATCTGCTGAAGTTTGTGTTCTTGCAATGAAGTTACAAGATAAAACTTTGGAACTTGATGTCTTCTGTAGTCACATGTTTTGGCACTTTGTTGTTTTTCACAGTGAAAGGACCTGTTATGGTTTTGTACATTTTCTTTTGTGACATAACTGCTTAGTAACTGTGAGCAAAGTAAAGTCAAGACAAAAATGATTTCTCTGTATTTCCGCACAGCTGTATGCATGCCTACTTTAACCCGAACAAATTTTTTAAAAATTCTAGGCTTGAAAAAATACATCTGTAAGTGCTAAACAAAAATATAATAATAGTCTTGTTTTCCCATCCTTATTTTAGTGAAAAAGTATACTGAGCTGTAAAATATATAGTTGTTTGAAAAATTTGTATCCTGGAAAGAACTATGTTGGTCATTACAGTACATACATTGCTTGCAATTTTTATTTTGGGCAATTATGTTCAGTTAGACAATGTAATAGTAAATTATTGTCTTACAGATTTTTTTCTGTCGCAGTGTAACTTGTGAGAATGTTTATGTTAATTTTAAAAAGTTCTCTTTCAAAAGCAAAATAAGGGAAAAGAAGTAATCTGGCACTTTCTTTAAAGAAATAAACAGCACTGTAAGCCTTCATGGCACCATTTTCATATCTACTATAAAGCAACTATACTAAAGAGTAATCTGTTCTGGTCATAGTAAGTTAAGGAGTAGACAAGAACATGGAAAGCATCAGCATTCAGAGCTCTACAAATAGTTAAGCAACTACCAGTTTCCCCAAAGCAGTGATGGGACTATTTTTGAATAGAGGAGGCTTAATCACACCTTTAGTATGTGGAAGACGCTGGATATGAAACCAGTGGGTAATGTTAGGAATAGACATCTGAGCTGGAAAGATTTTTCCATATGCCACAGGCATACTAAGGCTATACTAAGTAGACCTTCATAAACAATTCTGTTGATGCACAGAAATTCGTCTCAGCTGTGTTAGTCTTGCAATATAGATGGGTGAAAATCAGAAAATGCTGTTCCTGTAAAAAATCAGACCTTAAGACAGGAATGCACTGAATACATGAAAGGAGAAGATCCTGCAGAGTCAGAATGTCATTTCTACCAGCATTTTTAAAGTGAAACTCCTGAAGAACACTATCATCAGTTGTTTCATTTGTTTGTGACATGCCTATAACTGGCATGGTTGAATACCTTTTATCCAGGAGACGTTAGTTATATGAAGCTGATGGGCTAATATATTATAAAGCAGTACATATTTCTGATGAGGAGCTGGAATTCTTCATGTCCTGGAATATCGTTTTGAGGACTGATGGGTAAAAGAGAGGACAGCTGGCTGAAAAAGCCTTGCCGTAAGTGTAGAGTATTAAAGGAGGATCAACAAAACTAGATACTGAAAAATACCTTGTGAGCTGTAGTATGGTGGCAGTTTTCTTCAGACACTGCTTTGAAGAGGATCTTTTAAAAGTTAAAGGTGCTTTTTAGATATAGTTGCAAATAGTCATCTCAGAACTGATGCTTGTATCTCCTAAGCTTCTCCCATCGCAGAAGAACAGTAGTGTAGATGGTGCTTCTGAAAAGCAGTTGAAAAAACCAATTGAAGTAGGCCACTACCTATTCTATGTTCTGTTTTCTCAACGGAAGGAATTAAGAAATACAGCCTTTTGTACTTCCTTGAGTGTTCAATTTGTCACCCTTTCCACAGCAGAAAATCATGAGAGGTGTGCCCAGTAGAATATCCTGTTATGGTTTGATTTCATTCTTGCTGTAAGCAGAAAGGCTTTTATTTGCCTTACAAGAAGATGCACATATTAGGATAGTGGAGAATGTGATGAACTTATATTTTGGCTGACATAAAATATTAAGACTTGTGACCATTTCTGTAAGAAATGTAATATGTAAAGCAGTGGGGAAATAAGTACTTAATGCATGGTACCACTAGCACAGAGCAGTGGTGTATTAAAGTACAGCCAGGCTGGAAGAGGAGTGGGGAGGTACAGAAATGTGACATTCCGGGAAGGCTGGGGTATGGACCAAGCTGTCACTGCAGGAGAATTCAGAATGGAAAGGGTGCTGCACTTATTGTGTGTTCTTTAAATGTATGAAACAGGCAGAAGAACTTAAAAATCATGAGTGCATAAAGCTGGCAAGTTTCCCCTTCTGCTTCATCCGCACAGGTTGTTAAATGATTCTCCTTGCCCTGGTAGCAGAGAGCCTGCCAGGAGTGCATTAAGCATCGTGATTAATGTCTGTCACATGTTTATGCTCTCATCTTCTCCCCAGCAGGTGCTGTGTATGTGCAGTGGGGGTGGTTTTTTGTAGGTTTAAAGAAAACAAGACTGTTTGTGAAGATGCATGTATGTGTAAAAGGAGACAATGTCAAAGAAATGGAATGTGTGCTTGAGGCAAAAAGGCTTGTGGTGGTCCTGCGTTCCTGGAAACCGGGCTGAACAAGGAACAAATTGCCTCCAGGAAGGTTCTGTCTCCATTGCAGATGATTTCTGCTCTCTTGTGAGCCAGAAGTTGTAAAATCAGTCTTCCTTACTTAAATTTGGGTTGCCTTTTAAAATATTTAGTCGCATTCAGGATAAGGTCAGGCAACTTGAACTTTGAAACTCTGTAGGAAAGCAGCACTGACAGTGGCAGAAAGGTTTCATGTGCTTATGACAACCTCTTTTCCTTAGAGGGTATTCTGGTCTGCTCTGTATGAGCTGGAGTTTCCTCATGTTGCCTGATAAGCCCACTGAATATCTGAGCACAGGAATGATGGAGACATGCATACCAAGTGCAGCCAGTTCTAAGAAAGGTGCTAATAGTTAAGTGTATTTACAACTGGAAAAAAGACTGTTTTATGTTGTAAGTGCAGCAAAAAAACCCCCACTGTGTTACAGTATTCTTCTTTCACACTGTAGATGAGTGTGATGTTTTTTCCTTAACATTTTAAATAGCTAATAGTACATTATTTGAAGTAGTATCAATTTTTTGTATAGTTTGAATACCATTAAGTGGAAGAATGAAATGCGTGTGATGAATAATGACACTAATTTGAAGAAGTTTCTAGTTATTTTATCTGAAAAATGTACTGGGATTGTTAGATCTTTGCATGGTTCATTGCATGGTGGAAATGCCTACAGCTGATACACACAGATTTACATCTACTACGTATCTAAGCTGTTTCAATAACCATGACAGTAAACGAACCTTTTTCCTTTAATATGAAAACATTCAACTTTCTTTGGCTATTAAAAGTGAGGTTGTATTTGAGTATTGTTACCTTGGAATTTTAATCTCATTTACACAAGATCTTGGTTACAGTTGCTTAGTAACATTCTGCGGAAACAGATTTGTTGATTTATGATAATGTATCTACAATATCCTTATAATTAAAGATGTTGTAAGGAAAGCAAGTACACAATGTGGGTGTGTATTGCACTTGAATGTTCCTAATAATCTCCATCTTCACAGTGTACCTTACAGTGAGTGTGTTTGTACGGGTTGATGTTTTATGTAACTCACCTGACATCTGACCCACATTGTTGTATGTGGTTTGGTGGTAGTTTTGGATAATGCTGATTTGCACTTTGTAGTTTAGTTTGAAAATCTGAGTTTTAGCAATTTATTTCCATGGGACTGCAATTGCAACCTGGCAGTTATTTCATGAGAGTTGCACTGATATCAGGAATATATCAAGAACAAACTGTAAGAGAGAGAGAGGCTTATGGTTCACTTTTACATGGTGTTCCCAGAGTGAGAAGTGTGTTAGAGATTAAGCATTGTGAGACTTGTAAAAATTTTTTTGACAACTAAAGGAGGTATCTAGAGAAGTGTTGACTGTTGCATGTGTTCAGGTACTTGCAATTACTGTATTTTAAGGTTTCCTGAAATCTTCTTTCATTTCTTTGCAAAAAGGGCTCAAGATTTTTGTTTACCTCCTCTGTAATATACCGCAGAAGAATTAAGAAACAAATAAATTTCTAACACTAGCATGTTTATTGTGTAGAATGTCTATGAAAGCAAAAATTAAGCAAGCATCTCTGGGACAGATGGAGTGTTATTAAAATTCTGGACCCTGCTTTAAACAGAGACCCAACCCCAAGAAAAAATGCAAATAAATTTAGCCAATTTATAAATAAAACAAAAGTAAATATCCTGTATGATGAGGCCTGAATTTAGTCTCCTGTTCTATATGTATTTTAGAGCATAAAAAGCTTGTGTTCCTCAACTCAGAGCACTGAAATAACTCTTAAGATAGATACCTGTATGTTTTGTTCAAGGCCACATAACACATTGGTGCTATAGAATGAAATAATAATAGTTTTACCTCTCTGCCCAGTATATTTACCTCTGTTTCCTTGTGAAATTAAGTTATTCAGGTTCCTATCAAGCCCAAAAATTTACAAAAACCCATACAAATTGGTATGTCTAATTTCTTCTTCAGATTTTTTTTTTCTATATGTAGTGCAGGAATGCAGAGGAAATAATTAGAGTGCCATTCATGTGGCTCTGTTCAGTTGAATGTTTTCCTTCCTGCTTTCAAATGCTTGTAAGCTATTATGGTTGTTCCACTATTGTCATATCCCTTGACCGGAAAACTGTGGGTGGCATTAATCTCCCCTACCTTCGACATATCCCATGCCGATGTATGTGAGCTGCAATCATTGCCCTAGTCCCATTTTTGTAGTCAGTGGAGAAATAAATGCTTTATGATTTCAGTTTTTCTGACTCATTTTATGATAGGTGAAACAGACTCATAGTCATCATTAGGTATGCTAACTTAATCCTCGTGGACTGACTCAGATACAGAGGTTTACTTTTCATGAAGTGAATCTTCTTCCGTGTGAGAGACAGTTGATGATGGCTGTCCCTGAACAGCTGTCAGAATCAAGTATTTTCATTTTCTGGAGCTCCTACCGACTCATGTTTCCAGTCCTTTGGTGTATCATACGCATTTGAGCAAGTTAGTGGGAGAGGAAAAAGTCCAGTTTTTCCATTCCATCTTTAAGCCTATTTTTGAGCTCTGCCTGTCGCATCACTGCATGCTCACCCCTGGGAGACTGTGTCACTGCACCATGGCCTTCTTCAGATTCTTGTGTTGTTCAAACCTGCATCATTAATGTAAAAACAAAAAAAAATGACAAAAAATTCTAATGTTTTGTAGCTCAAAATATTTATATCCCAATTTAAAAAGAAAAATGCTTGTTCTTCTGTGTTTCGTGATCTCTCGTTCTACATCTCCAGGCTGCACCTGGAGAACTGTGTCCAGTTTTGTTCCCCACAATTCAACAAAGATGTAGACAGACTGGAGAAGGCCCAAAGGAGGGCCACAAAGATGATCACACGACAGGAGAAACTGCCCTATGATGAAAGACTGAAGGCCTTAGGTCTTTTCTCCCTGGAGAAGAGAAGGCTCAAGAAGGACCTCATCACAGTATTCCAGTACTTAAAGAGAAGCTACAAAGATGAAGGAGGCTCTCTCTTCACAAGGAGCCACATGGAGAAGACAAGGGGCAGTGGCTATGAGTTGTGTTGGGAGAACGTTTATCTTAGGTTTTTTACAGTAAGAACAATGTCCCCAGGGGTGTGGTAGAGTCTCCATCACTAGAGGTTTTTGAAATGTGATTGGACCTATGAAAGGTTGGATCAGATGATCTCTTGAGGTTCCTTCCAATGTGGGCTGTTCTATGATCCTATGATTGATCTGAAATTTATGACAGCATTGCCTTGGGTCTAACAGCCAATGGCAGGTGTGAATTCCTCAAGCATAGCTATGAGGAAAGTTAGGTGAGTTCAAACATAATTTATTTTGTATTGATGAGTTCATGGAGATTGAATTTGTTGTAAGCCCAGATAAAACTGAGAACGCAGGACTCATTCAACTGAGATATTTTTGAATTTTGAGTTACACATTGGATTGACATTTTAAAAAATATGTCATGTATCCTGAGGAAAAAAATGTGTTCCACAGCCAATTAAAAAGATTACAAAAGTCTGAATTTAGTCATATGCGTTTTAAAAATCTTAATGGAAAATGTAGAGTAACTCAGCAATAAGCCTCTCTGCTATTTTAAAAATATTCTTCTAAATGCAATTTTTAAAAGAAAAATACACAGATTTCGATTGGTCTCTGAAAGTACATGCAGAAGACAGTGAGGTAAAGCATTTATGACACCCAGAAAGATGTGATGACACTGTATGGTAGGCTGTCCAATGAGCAGAGACCTTTTTTTTTCCAAGACACAGGATCTCAGTTACCTGGGGCAACCCTGCAGCCAGACAGAAAAGAAACGCTATGCTCTTCTAGTGGAAGATCTGTTGGACTACTGTTGGTTTTTTTTTTTCTTCGCAATTTACTTTTGCCTTTTCAGAATGTTTTGATTAATTTGTGTTCAGTGTCTGGAAATCCTGTCTATTGTCCTTCATTAAAAAACCAATTAATTTGCTAAATCCAAGGCAGAACTTTATCTCCTCTCTCTGAACTCTCTATTTGTTTTGTAATCTCTGGTGTGTTTTGTTTGTCTTTTATTAAATCTGTATTTACATATAAAGGAAGATGTACAAATTATTGGACAGAAGATCTGTGCTCATGATACTGTATACCTAGTAAATCTTAAATTTATATAATAAAGATCTATCCTTTACAGGAACTGGACAAAAACAAATACTATTAAAATGTAACTTTTTCTGTTAATTTTAAAGCTCAAGGAAACAGTTCGCTTATCTTGATGTTAATTCTGTAGGCAATGGAAGCAGTGTTTTCAGAATACTCTGCTTGTTAGTCATGAGACTTTTTTTATTTTCCAGGCTCTATGGAGGTGGTAGTTGGCATTAACCATTCTTTTTAGTCAGTGCTGCAACTCCAGCATATTCATTTGACCACACGTCTCATAGGGTAAAGTTGTGGCCCAAGTCCTACAGTGGCTGGATTTACTGTAGAAAGAAAAGGGAAACCCTGTGACACCCTGCCTATAGAAGGGCCTGAATTCTCATTTTTTTTAATCCAGTGGAGTTTCTGTCCATGGCAAAGCATCGTGCTGCCTTTCACACCATGGAATCGCTCAGCTGATAGAGCAGTTCCCATCACGTGGGTTCTCCTGTTTGAGTGTTTGCTTCCCATTGTGGCAGAATGCGGAGGCTGCTCTCTGCTGCTGCTTGTAGGCATTTGCCTGGGTCTGCTGGGGTCATTCCTTACAGCTTTTGAAAAAGCAAGAATTGAATAGCTGTTATCTATATGACGTAGTTTTTTTTCCATTTGATTAGCTAAGGTGAACAATGTTACTGTTTTGAGGGGAAAAAAGCTTCATTAATATTTTAGAAATGCAACTCCGTATGAAGGTCCTTCTGCATTCCCTTTGGATTACCCCCTATATCTGTACAACTCACATGCAATAGGAATGAAGTATTTTACTTAGAAAGAAACACTATTACAAAATGTTCATTTTGTTTCAGTTTGGTCATTGATGTTAATGAACTGTCCAACTAATAAATTGTATCCAGATTTAACAGAGAACTTAACAGTTGGCCCATGTATCGCTGTTGTCTGTGGCTATTTTTGTTGTTACTCACAGAGTGATTAACAAACTTCTGAAAAAACCTAGAGGCTGGAGAACACAGTGACCTATTATCTGCCACAGTGTTTTCTTTGTTTGAAAGAGGATAAAATTCTTCATTGAAAAAACCTTGTTTCTTAAGAATTTGATATTGAAACTGTTACATAGTCAGATATTTTAACTAACTGGAAAAAATTCCATTTGATTTATTGTTACTTATTCTTTTTTGAGGGACCCTTTCCCTGCTCATTTACTTGCAGTGATAAATTTTCCATAAGATAGACATTTAATTTTAAATTTCTGGCCTGGTTATAATGTACCCATAATCTCATAAATATTATTCTGACATTATCTGTGAAGTGGAAGGGAAGTTATGAATACACTTCTTGTTCTGCCTTTATAATATCTTATGTAAGATGTATACTTCAGACTATACATAAATTAGGATTTTCTTTTTTCATAGAACAGGTCCTGTATAATCAAAATTCATAATTTTTCAACATTTTTTTGACTTTGAATATTAATTAGATCTTTGGTCAGTGGGGATCACTGGTGGAAATATATCAGCCCCATATTAATATTCTCTGTAAACAAAACGTGGAAAAAAATGTGTATCTGGTTCGATACTGAATGTCATGTTTGTCTGACTAGGCACTAAATGTTAATTTTTGTTGTGCCAGTTAATACAGTGATATGTAAAACCAGAAGACAGCACCTCTCTAACCCCAGGCTTCCTTATTGCTGATAAGACCCAGTCTATCTAAAAGCATGTGCTACCCTTCGTGTTTGTGTGTTGCCATCAGTAATGATGAGAGTGAGTGAGCTCTGTACCTGGGATGCTGAGTCCTTTTCTGATGCACTTCTGGAGGGGCTCTGAACTGTGGTGAGAGGAAAAAAAAATAGAGCTTGGATGTTGGAAGGTGATGGATGTGCTGGATAAGGGAGATTCTGTGGAAACAGAGCTTATTTTTTTCAAGTGTCTTTATGTTACTTATAAAGAAAAAGGGACCAAAGGCTTATCCTCGTTTTAGTTGGCTCATAGGAGTAGTCTAGGCAAGACACAAATTTTTGACACAAAAGGAAATGATGTTCCTAGTGTCATGTCTGAGACTATTTCAGCTCTGTCATGTGTGACAAAGTATGTACCCAATGAAGGTCTGCAATAGAAGGCTCTACTCAGCACACACTGGTAAGGATATACAGTAATAATACCTAGAGATGGAGGAGTGTCCTTTTGTCTACCCTAAGTGGAAATAAATTAATATTTATGAAGACACTCATAAAAATTAAATGACAAATCAATATCATTATTCTTGTTGTTCTGTGTGTCTTTTTATAAAAATACAGCTAATGCATACATTTGTCTTAGTGTAGTGCATGGAAGAGCTAAAGACTGGAAACCAACTTTAGATCATTTTAGTCCATATTGCACTGCAGTAGGACTAAGTTTACCTAAATTGTTCTGAAATATGTTTGTCTAATCTGTTCTTAAAATTCAGTATTCTTAAGAGTCCTTGCTCTACTATGTCCCTACAGTTCACAGACTTCCTGGAATTAATATTATTTTCTGCAGTTTTATCTTCTTCTTTCCTAGTGGATGTGGAGAACAACTATTAGCTCTCCTTTTTTTAACATTTTATGTATTAGAGCACCATTGCCATGGCTTATTTCAGACTTTGTCTTTTTAGACTGAAAAAACTTAATTCCTGTAGTTTTTAATTGATTATACTTTCATAAACTCTTATAATTCCTTCAGCTTTATACAGATCCCTCCTAGTTTGTCTCTTCCAGAGTGACATTTGCATTTTAGTGATAGTATCATAGTGCTGACTTGTATTTAGCCCGTCTTCTCCATTGCTTCCAGAGGCTCTCTTCCTCATTGCAGAATAGGCAAAAATGAGCTGATGGAAAAATGTGACTCTTAACAAAATTTCTGAGAAAGCGTCTAAATGTGGAATACACTTAAGGTGGCTGAAATGACCATCTCCAGAGAAGAACAAGTTGTTTGCTGTCTGTAGTGAGCTGATTATGTGAATGCTTCTGTCATATTAATTGGATTCAGTAGTGCAACGGATGTCAGAAGTTGCAATCCTCACTAATTGGTGATGCCACTAGGGTAGCAGCCTGTGATCGTGGTGGCATCAGAGTGCATTAGGAAGAATCATAGAACTGCTGCCCGAGGTGGTGGTCCTGTCCAGTGGCTAGATGAGTGCCAGGGTCTGCGGAGACCTGAGGTCTGTGTGAGTTCTTGGTTCTGCTGGTGCACAGGACAATTATTTCGTTTCTCTACACCTAAGTATTTTAAAAATCTGTTAAATGAGGTGACTGATATTTGCTGCACTCATGAGAAGCACTAGGTAAGAACTGATTTATATTCTGTTTTTTCTTACAGACATGTTTTGAACTTGTATAGTAGGATGTTATTAAATATAGAAAAGTAAATAAAGGTCATACTCTTGAATGCCTTTGCAAACTTGCACAGATTTAAATATAGCTTTATTTCAAGATAGCGTGAAACATTCAGTTATTAGGCACCTGTATCTTCTGGTTAAAACGTACATTAGTTGGAGAACGATTGGAACGTTGTGAGGACAGTTTTATTGCACACTTGCATAATTTGAAAAAGATGTAGTGGAAGCACCTGAAATGAAAGGATGGATTTGGCACGGTATCAGCTTCCTGTTCTGTATTGAAAATTGTTAGACCTCCAAACATTACAGAGAAACAGCCCAAAATGCTGAGAGGATTAAATGTTTCAGCAGCAGTCTTCTGATGAGAATTACAATTTACTTCATTTACTGAGTAATTATGGATCAGACTGTCCAGAGAAAGTGAAACGTCAAGATGCTTTCAGTGGAGGCTCTGCTTTTAAGGAAAAGAAATCTTCCAATGTTCCTGGGTACACATAGTCTGCAAAGTATGCTTGGCTTTGAAAACTTGAGAACTGAAGTGAGAAAATATTTTTTAATTCTTTAAACTTTCATAACTGCAAATATAACAGCAGTTATATTACCTTCAATGTGCAGTTCAGCCCCTGTTCCAGTCATGTAACTTGCCCAGCTTGTTTCTGTTGTATGCTGAGTGGTATAGGTTGATCAGCAAAGCATACAAGACTGCTCTTAGATTTAAAGAGTATGAAAAATTTCAATGTAATTCAAGCAACTTCTGGATTCACTGTATCAGTTTGCATACCTATATATGTATTAAATATTAGTGTAATAACATATGATGCATGTCTATTAAGCATCTTTTCCTCCGTATTCTCCTTTGCCTAATGTACAGAGCAAATGTGCGTATACTCTTTGATCATCCTTAGGTGACAGATAGATAGACAGATCCAGTATCTGACTACTGTACACAAAAGTCAAGTAAAGATCATTTATCCTCGGCAAGACTTTCCTCTCAGCAAATTTTAACCAAATCAAATAAACTCCTGTTACTGTCATGAAAACTTTCTAATCTTTATCTTTCTCTTTGAATTTTCTTCTCTGGAAATATCTTAGGTGTACTTTAAAATGTTACTTCCTCTTCTGTTAAACATGGCATCTCTTCCCATTTTATTTAGTGGCAAAGAGATGCTGTCAAGGCTTCTCCATGTCTGTGGTCTGCCATTAGCTGACTGGTTAGCTAGTCTTAGGGTGAAACAGAAACATGGGTATCAGACCTTTATCTCTAGCTTCACCCATGGCCTTTTACTGTAGATTTGGACTTGAAAGAGACCCTGGCATTAGGTACTTTGCCTGGCTCTTTTATTTATGTGTTGGAGGCCTAAGTACAATGGTTCTCTGTGGTTTGTGTTCTGGGGGTGTGGCATGCAGAAGGTGCCAGAATGAAGGTATGAGCTCTATCCATAGTTGTCACCTAGTCTGAGGGGCAGAGCTGCTTGAAATCTTGGGGTGTGCGCCCTGACTGCTGTGATCATTCACCAGTCCAGTAGTCACTGCTTGTCCACCTCGGGACTTGAATGTCTCCATTTCACCCACATGGATCCAAACGAAAAAAATGATGCCTGAGGCAGTGAATATGGTCTGAGCCAGGAAGGTGAAATGAGAGAGTAATATGTGCTGTTTAGTGAGAAAACACTGCCATCTACATTCATCCTCCTATCTCTTCCAAAATGGACTGTTGTCCTGGGGTCAGTACCTGGTATTTGTGGTTTTTAGTAAAACAAGACATCTAGAGTTAGGATCAAAACAGGTACAGGATTTGAGGTGTGGCTCTTATACTACATATATTGTTATGTCCAGGTAGCCAGCTACGCTTGAGATTTAAGAAGAACTCAGAGAGGACCTAGAAATTATGTCTGGATGAGATAGCCATAGTAGTCCCACCTAGTGTGGAGATTCTGCAGCAGAACCTGTGCATGTGCAACAATTTTGACCAGACTTAGGCTGACTGTGATTAAGTGACTTTGCACTGAAAGGTTTACCCAGCAGGGACTGGATCAGCACTGCACCCTCCAAAATGCACATGGCCTCCCCATGCTGTGGGCTTCAATGGACCCAGGAGAAGGTTATATGCAGTTAGAGAGCAGCAGAGAGGCTGTCTGATTTGGTGAGCTAGTTACAAATGGATGTTGGTTTTGGTTTTAAACGTATTTCTCTGTGACCTTGGCCAAAAAAATTACCTGAAAGTTCTTTACCTGCAAAATATCGCTTTTTATCTAGAGATGAGAATACCATAGAGGGGGCATGTTAGGAAAGCTTTTTTACGTTGTTTTTTTTCTTTAAAAGACAATATACTCTTCCTTCTGTCCTCCTACGCACCTCTGAAAATGAACAGGGCTTTAATCTTCCTGTGACTGAGGTATGCAGGGCTCCTGTTCTCTGTAAACCAGGGCATTGCACCAGCAGCACGGAACAGAGCCGAACCCCGGTCCCTCAAACAGGGTGTGAAAGTGCTGCTTAGCAACGTGCCAGCGGCCGCCCCAGCCCCGGGAGCCTGCCAGGGGAGACGAGTTTTCAAAGTGAGATCTTCTATTTAAATATTTCTTACAGTGTACAGATAGCTGGAAAAGAGGGCAGCAGGCAGAATGAAAGCAAAGAAACTGCGGAGGAGGAATGAGAAATGAAGGAAGGGTGTCAAGGCTCTGAGTGAGTGAGGATCCAAGGAAAAAAGAGAAGGAGAAGAGAGAAAAATTGGAGAAGGAAAACTGCAGGATGTAAGAGGGGATGTGATTAGAGACATCAGATATTGGGAACTACAACTGCTAGAAGAGGGATGTTTTCGCCTTCAGGATGAATCTTTGGGGATAAAATCTTACCAAAGTGAAATAATATTGAGATAAGAGGGTACAGCAGTGATGATGGGATTTCTGTATTGTTTTTCTTTCATTCACCTCTTTTCAGAGTGTATTCAGAAGCTATTAAATACAATTATGCAGTAATGATATAGAATACTGTTCATAGTAAAATGGCGTAGTAACTCTTATTAGGAGAGATTTAGAAAAAATAAACAAGTTCTGTGCAAGCTTCTGTGCTCCTAAACTCAGAGAGTTATGTTTTCTCTTTGTTTAAGACAACATTGAATTAGTCTGTATCACTAGAAGTGCTTTCTGTTATTTTCTGTGTAGATGCAGACAAAAGTCTCATTTATTATCAGAATTTCTTGGATATGATAGAGAATTAGCAACATTGCCCTTTTCTTTCAAGCTTCCTTAGCAGCTACAGTTCCCCTTTTCTTCTCCTTTATGCTTCTGTGCTGCTTGAAAATGCTGTTTGCTCTCTTATCCCTGACAGTATTGCTAATTCTCTGTTTGACAGTCTCTTCTTTGGTGTCTGTTACTCTCTGGAAGTTGCACTTCAGACTCGATAACAACAGTTTTTATCTGGCCACATTGTAAGAGACCTTTTTACACTTGTACCTGGGTATTTCTGACAACATGAGAGTCATTAATCACTCACATGGAAAATGCTTTTCTCATTCAGGTTTCACAATGGTGTTTTGTTTTGTAGTGGTGTTTTTTTTTTTTTTTAAATTTTTTTACTTTTTAATTTTTCTTTCTCTTTTTTTTCCTTTTCCTTTCCCCCGCCAAGTTTGGGCATGGGTTTTGCCAACAGTTCTGATATCTTCCAGTGCTTTATGTACTGTTTTATTTATGGTGTGGGGAAGAAGAACTTCCATCAGGCCTCTCCTCATCTAACTTGGTAACTCATCGCCAGGTAACCTCATCTTGTTTTGGGATTTTATATGTTAGGTGTGCATAGAGGTTTAATAGATGCTTTTTCCTTCAATACCTCAGACTTTTCCACATGGTGTTCTGCCAATAAAATGTAAACATGGTAAAACCTGTCCACCGCTCCCCGCCAGGCTCTTGTGCTTCTGCATTTCCTTGAGCGCCACTGGTTCGTCTTCCTGCCCTGTGTAACATACTGTGGTATGTACCTTTCACACCTCTTCCCTCAGCTTGATACCATTTCCTACTGCGTTTCACTCATTGCATCTCCAGTAGTGTCCACGTTGTCTCCACTTCTGTTTTGAAACTGTTGTCGTGGCTTTAATGGTTTGTAACTTTTTTTTTTTTTCAATGTCCGGATCTCCATCTCTTGCCTCTCTCCAACCTTTCTAAATGTGACCAGGAACTGCACTATTTTGTCTCTGGTTTTGACTGTACCTACTAGATGATATGGAACTATTAATTCCTTTTTCATTCCCTTCACTACCACCCTTGTATTTCACATCCTGATTCCATTCTCATTCAAATCCCTCCTTTATGAGCAAGCATTGAAAGAGACCTTTAAATCCTGAGTTTTCTGTTGCATCTTCACCAAGGCTTACTTTAAGAAGTAAAATGACTCAGAAAATACAGAAATAAGCAAAAAAGAACTCATTCTAACCTTGTACAAATACAATATTGCTGTATTATTCTATTTTCCAATTGCATTGACCTTCATTACTATTTCTTCTTGTGTTGTCTATATAGATTATAAACAACTGGATCAAGGGCTGAGTTTTTCTGCAAAGTACTGGTGCACTATGGGAGAAGATGGTAATGACGATTTAGCAAATTTAGGACATCTTAAAATTGGATACATTTTAGTGTTTGACAGACTTTAAAAAAAGTATTTGATTAGCATTTTCTTCATCTAATAGAATGACTCCAGCGTTATGCACTTTGCAGTGAAAGTGTTATCTGCCATAAGCTGTGTTGATCATACACATTTCTGTTGAACAGACGTTGAACACGCATGTTTTACCTGGCCAGTAATCTTTGTGTGTGTGTTGTGACTGTGAGGTCTGTACACTTGAGAGTTATGAAGGATTTCGCTAATTTCTAAGGCACAATCAAGGCGGTGGTTTAACTTTTGTTTCTGTCAGTACAGGTATACTGACTGAATTTGTTTTCCAGTTTTGAATACTTTCCGTGTATAAGATCCAAGTTCACCTTTAAAGTATGCAAGGAATGGAAATTTCCACTGTCAGATTTTACTTGCAGTGAAATATTTTGCCTCCCACACACTGTAGTAGTATTATATTCACAGTCCTACGCAGGGTATGCCTGATCTGTTTCTTCATCTTGTCATGCTCAAACAGGGGCTGAGATGTAGCTTTAGATGTCACTGTATAAGTACATGTAGATTTGCACCATTTCTGTGGCTCTCAGCTGTCCATCTTGGAAGAATAATTGAAATCCTGTGCCAGTATCTCTACCAGAACATAACTATGGAATGGTGGAAAACAGCTGTGGTAAGACAAAGTGCTGCAGAATTCATTCATGGTGTAAGACTGTAAAATGTAGGACCTTCTTCTTTATTTTTATAATAAATGGTGAAAAGGTCACACCCAGAGGGGAATTGCCACTGGATAATCAGAATGTTCAGTGTGACTCAAATCAGCCAAGACACTCAGAGTTTTGTGTTGTGCTGTTTTGTATTGTACTCCAAGGTAGCATCAGCTGTTTCAGAGGCAGTAGAGAAAGTAGTTATTTCCATGTCAAGCACAGTAACAAGCGCAAGTCTATCTGCGGTGTCTTGGTAACTTCTACGTTTGATTCTTAGTGTCCTCATTCTGGAGGTGATTTTGAGTTGACTTTGAATGTGGGATAGTATTTTCTCTTTTTCCTCCTAGTATCCTAGTTACTGCAGCCTGGGGAGAAAAGAAAGCAAAGAAGTGCAGACTAGTGAACAGTTAACTCCATTTGTGATGTTTTCTTTGGAAGGTTAGATACTGCATATGTGCAGTGGAAGTTCTTGGAAAGCCTTGGCAATTGCTCATCTTCCTTGAATGGTAAAGGCTTAGGAAATACGTGTATGTCTATAGCTGACCTGTTACAAAAAAAGCTGAAAAGCTGCTGCTCCTGCTGGGTGTTGCTTACAGCTGGGTGCTCAGCAGTTGGGACAATAGGATGTATTATTTCAGAAGGGCAGAGCATTTGTAAAAGTTTCTAAGCCACTCTTACTGAAATGAAAACTGCGTTCCTTTTGTTTCGTTTTTTTTCTTGTCAAATAGATGAAGACTTTTTTTTTTTTCACTCACTTTGAATGCTTATGACTTTGAACTCTCCCAACTTTGTGTCTGCCCCACTCAAAACTAATTTTTGTGAATCTTTAGAAATTATTCTGTCTGTAATTGCAATTGGCTGTATTGTTGAAAAACTTGTGTTAAATGCTGCTTGCTGCATAGCTGTAATTTATGGCGACTGCTACAATTCATGGCTTGATACTAGCTGTGGGTATCCCTAAGAAATTGCAAGGGTGTTATTTCACTGAGCTGCATTTGACCATCTTCCAGCTACTCTCGTTTTCAACTGATGTCAAAGAAGTACAAGGTTTCGCAGGTGTGAGGTAATGTTAGAGCCTTGGCACAGCAACTAGATCCATGGGCCAAAATAGCTGGTGCATTTTGCCTGGGAAAAAGTTGCAAAATTCTGTCATTACACATCTAAAAAAAATTATGTGCAAAACTGATGGAGACTGTGCATGTTCGTTTTAGGGCAAATTCTGGTCAGTGTAACTATTCAGTGACAGTGTGGTGAGATATCATGGTTGTCTGTTAGTGTAAAATGAATGTGCCATCACGGTATCAAATTTAGTAGCTGCAGTTTAAATGCTTGAGTTGTCTCTGTATGTTTGGCACAGTTTTAGTATTACTATTTCCAGCTGCTTAGTACTGAGCATTAATTTTTGAGATTGCTAGATGTTGTAAATTACAATCCTGGCTTTCTTGTTTGAATCAGTTACAAAGGAAATTAAGTATCTCTGCTGAAATGCTTATTCAGTAAATTAATGTAATTTAACAATACATTATGCAAAAGAAGCCAAAAATCAAACTAGAAGATTATTTAACAATTAATGAATTTTTCATGAATAGATATTGGGAGAGACTGGAGAAGGATAAATGTTGCTTCCCTTTCAGATTTCTGATAGAATGATTTAATGATGATTTAAAATAGAAGATAAAATATCTTCTTAACATTAATTTTGATGTGTTTGAAAGAATGAAAAATCCAAGAAAGTTATAAAACAGTTGATGACATCCAGAAAAAGCTATGCACAAAAGGTCAGAGAAATTTTGCATGATTCAGGCTATGAATAATACATTATTTTTCAGAGAATATTTTATGAAGTGATTGTCCTTTGTTATGTTTATGTGTGAGAACTGGGTTTTGTCACCGGTGAGAAGAATTCATTTTCCTGTAGCTTTTTCTTAAATGCTAATTTATTGCTATGAAAGATGCCAAAGTGACAGTTCTGAAGAATGAAGCCCTTTATTTATCTTCTGAATGGACGGAGCACGAGTAGCAGTGAAGCTTTTCTCATGCTCTTTTGCCAGCGCGCCACAATCTTTTTACCATGTCCTGAGCATATTTTTACCAGTGAGAGGTGCTTATTCATTCCATAGTTTCCGTAATGGACTACCAAGGGTATCAATTAGTGACAAGTGAACAGTAGCTTTACAGCTTGGATACCTGCCCAGTAGGAACAGAAACTACCAACTCTTTCACATAGGCCAAAGGACAACCGTCAAGTAGTGAATTATTGTCACTGCAGATAGGAGCTGTTTGTAGCTGAGCGAAGGGAGGACATGAAGATCCTGTTTTTACCACCAAACATTTTAACATGGAGAAAAGGATTCCAGTTTAGCTCACTGGTCTTTACACTGTGGAATCATTTTTTTCCTATGACACTAAAGTTGTAGTACTAGAGATGCTGCCGTAGAGGAATAAGTAAATAATAGGTGGAATATTTTTGTGTGTATGTTTTCTCAGTGCCCTTTTGTCTGCTCTGTGTGAGCTTGACATGAGAGGTACGAGTGCTTTTAAAAACCTAGGACTAGAAAATAGGATTATTTTGGCTTAGAACTCGCATTTATATTCCAATTTTATTTGCAGTGTTGTGCTTTGTTTGGTTATGAGTACTGAATTTAATTCCTCAGACCTGCAAACATTAAAATAGAAACAAGAAAAAAAAATAGCAGAAAAGAGCACGATACATTGGAATCTTGTCTTAAACATGCGTGAAATAAAAGCGATATTTGTTTAGATATGCCTTCTTGACCATTCAGGTGATATAGCTTTCCATGTTTTTAACAACTGTCCCTGTGCCTAACGCTGTATTACATCAGTTATTCTACAGCAGATTTGTTCTTGTGAGTCTTGTCCAGGCTTGCCCAGACTTCACATTAAGTTTGAAACTCTCCTAATTCCTTCCTACTTCCAGCTCCCCTGCTGTCAGGTTTGTGCTCCAAAGGCAGGCACAGTTCTGCACCCCCCACTCCCCGGTCTTGGCTTACACAAAACTGAGTGCACAGATAGCCTGAGAGAGAAGCTTGCAGGACCTGTGTTGCACAGCCCCTTTGTAGGGTGACTGTTGGGCATGCTCGGGAAAGTGAAGTTTAATTAACAACAGAGTGAATTTGTAACATGTTAATTAAATCAGATTAAACTAGGCCACTTTACTTATGAATGAAAATGTCCACATGGGGGTTTAATGTGTTTTAAGTAATGCATTTTGAACTCACTGGTGAAGTCAATTTGGCTCAGTGTTCACAATTTTTCCTGCGCAGGTATCCCCACAGAATTTAAATAAGACAAAGATTTGATGCAATTTCTAATAAAGATTTCCCCCCTGCCCCCCGCCTCTGGAAATAGATCTGTAAGCTTTATCTATCAGTGAACAAAAATAGCAGAAGGGGTGGAAGCTAGATACTGAACAAAGTTGGTGCGGTGCTCTTTTCTCATGCTCCCAGCAGTTTACATTACTTAGGACAGGGATTTTGGGAACCAGGTTCCTGGTCCAAATTAGGCTGAACTCCTGTATTTCCCCACACATGCACTCTAGGTATCAGTAAGCGAGGATCTGGGATGCCACACTCCCATGCTTAAGCGCTATGTGGGTTTTTTGTTTGTTGTTGTGTGGGGTGGTTTTTTTTTTTTTTGGTGCTACCTCCCAAATAAGAGTCTAAAACATCCCACTGTAGACTCATTCTGACTGTGCTGACTTCTCGCTCAATGAATATTTAAATGCTTCATGAAAAGTTAGATATCTCTGAGGAAAGAAAGATTAAAGGACACCACTCCAGAGCACTTAGTGATGCAGCAATTAATGCAAGATGGTGTCTAATAATGCTTTTTTTCACAGAAAATTACAGACATGAGGTGAGGTGAGGTAGTGTTTCTTAAAATAAAAATATTTACATGCAATTTGCACAGGAATGATATTTTAAAAAATCGGCTCTTTTGTTGAAAACCGGCTCTTTTGTTGTTTTTGCAGCCTTCAGTTTTGGTGAAGGAAGTTAATCAATTGGGAATGAAAATAACATTACTCCTAAGAGACTGACTGTAATCCTAACAGACCTTTTTTTGTTGTTTTAGAAGTGAGAGAGTGAGAGGGGATAATTTTTTAATATTTTTTTTTTTTTTTTTTTTTTTTTTTTACTTGTAAGTATGTAAATCTGGAATAATTGTTACGTTGTATGATATCTGAATTAGGGTGACATTGGAGATCTTGACTAATACTGCTGATTTCTTATTTAATACAAGTAACTAATAAAGCACTTTCATGTGGCTTGTCTGTAGCAAGTAAACTTATAATCCTTTTAAAAAGATAATATAGCTAAATTGTGTGAAGCTTTTAAATATCAGTTTTTTAAAAAATGTGCTTGTTCTAGTTATCAAGTTACACCTTTTTTCATAGTCACAAGTTCATAAGTACATTTCACAAGTAGCCATTTTTCTCTCTTTTACAATGCCAGAAATTTAAAAATTCCCATTCTGTTGTCTTCATCAGCTCTTCCTTCATTTCACTGTTCTCAAAAGACAAAGAAAAAATTTTTGGTGACTGATTTTCCCATTACTTACATTCATGTGAAGGAGGACAACTTCATTTTAGCAAACTCTATTCTAGCAACCTTCTGATTCACCTCACCTCTTGTTTCAAAGGGGAAGAACTAGATCTCTTATTGTTTAACTGTGTAGCTTCTGTTTTTCCACATGTAATTACATGGAAGTTGAGCTATAATAATGGGCTATCCAGACAACATCAGCTTTTGTTCATATCAAACGCCACAGACCATAAGCGTCTGTTAATAGTAATTCCCAGCCAGTATCTTTAGACTATTTAGGCGTGAGCGGTCTTGTTTTTCACAATTATCTTCTAGATGCAAGGACTGAAGTTTATAAAAATTGCTATGCATACACACATTTTTAAAGTTTTTAATGTATTAAATTGGAATTTTCAGCTCTACGTTGTTTGCTCTGGAGTCATGAGCAAATTGTTTGTAGTCCTGGCATTAGTTTGGGTGTTGCTTTGTGACCAGCTTAAGCTGAGCTCAGACTGGACTGCCATTGAAAGGTTCAGTTCTGCACTCCCTCCTGCTGCTCCTGTCACTCTTTCACCTTCTTCTTGGGATCAGTACTGGTGCTCGAGGGTGGTGGGTAGTGCTGAAACTCGAGGGACTTCAGATTTACATAGCAGGGTGGTGGGGGAGAGGTGGTGATGGATCCCATCTTTTGACAGTAACGTGGTATTAGGTTCTTGCATTGACCTAAGCTGATTAAGAAACTGGCCTATTTAAATTATTTGTAATTTCAGTTGAGATCAGTGTGTGGCTCGTAGTTCCTGCCACACATTCAAGTGGGATAGTGGTCCGGATAACTTCAGTACATGTGAAGATGCCTCAGTCAAATCAGTAGCAAATAAAAGTTCATCTGATCACCCTGTGATCTTTTTGGCCCTCCTGATTTTAATTTCAATATGCCTCTGAATTATTTCCTGCTCACAGAAAGCACGTGCTGTGTTAGGAGTGAGTAACTTCTTTTTTTAATGTGTGTGTTGGACAACCCACCACCTGGTGACCAGGTTTTGAACTACCATGTTGCTTGGGGTTCTTTCTGAATGGTTTCCGCGTTTGGAGATACTGTGTGGAGTGAGCAGATGGAGAGGACTTTCTGGATTGCCTCAAGAGCAGCTTTGGTGAAGTACACACTCTGACTATAAAGGACTATCATCTGTCCAGATCATGGGCTCTTAACTACACTGTGTTCTGTTACTGATGATTCTGTGGCTTGGCCTGACCAGATGTGCATACCATAATAGCTGTGATTATAATGGAAAACACTGTGATGATGATACTGCTTTGAGCTGTCAAGTTAGACACAATCCTCCTTTCTCCTCCAAATCCAATTAATTCCATCTGCAGATTCTTCTAATTCCCAGTGGTATTTATGAAATAGAATCTTAAGTTTCTAATCTAAGAACTAATTGTAAATTAATAGCGGTAGTATGTAACAAAGAGAAGGATTAATGCAGGCCCACACAGTCACTTTTCCTTTTTGATTGCGTTTGTGTATGGGATGGATCTCTCAGGACTGCTACCAAGCTGTAACATAGTCAGGAAATTGTTTATACGGTAATGAGGGAGGTGTGGGTTTTTTCTTTTTCGTACTCATAGCTTGGCTAGATTTCTGACTTTTTTTTTTTTAAGTTCTGTGTTTCTGTCCTGTGAACAGTCTTTCAGTGGTTTTGATGAATTGCTGTATTTATTATTGAGGGCATGGGAATGATTTAGAGTAACTATAGATGGTTTTGCAAGAAAATCAATGAGATTAGTGTTTTCTCTTGTTGGTTTGCTTTTGTGTTGAAATGCTGCCAGAATTACTTGTAAAATGGAAAGCCTAAAATTTACTGTCCTTTAACTATTGGAACAATATTCCTGAGCTGTATTTTGAATGTCTTGAATTTATTACCTACTATCATTTCTTGTGTCCTTTATATTTGTATAATTGAAGGCATTTCTCTTATTAGCTTTCTAAATGTTAAAGTGCATTTGCTTGCGATACATGGATTTGCATTCATCTCAGAAAGGTAATGTTTTCAACTTGAAGAGTGCTGATAGTCTGATGATGATTAATGTCTTTTTTTATTAATCAGACTGTGCTGCTTTTCTCTTTGTGTATCTCTGCTTTTCATTAGTGTAAATGTTTAGTACTCTGTTCCACCTCTGTACGATGCTGGAGGAAATATCTGCAGCTTGGCTCTTGTTTCCCCTTAAGTCTTGCTCTGCTATTACTTTGGTCTTGCAGGGACTGTCCTTTATAATTTCCTATATTGTCCATATGTGTTTGACCATCCTTGATATTAATAACAGATTAGACCTTCACTGTCTGCCATGAGATCTTCTAAACACTTCCTCTGGGCTTAACATCTTACCAAAGAAGAAAGAGAAGAGGGGGACAAGGCTATTTGGAGAGCTGAAAAGACAACAAGCCAAGATTGCTCCTTTGGGTCTGTCTCTGTGAGGTGTCCAGTTCAGTACCTCTTTTCACACAGCAGACTTTTCTAGACAGATCTGCTTTATCTTTTCAGGATCAAGCATTTTGTTGGCTTGCAGCATAATAGTGCAGAGGCATTACTGCAGCTAAAAGAATCTTGTATATAATTATTTAGGCTTAAGAAAAATAAATGCTTCCTTTATCTGGAGTATTTAGGATTCATTTAACTTTCTAAACCTTCTCTGTCATTGTGCTAGTTTGAGAGCCATGCAAATAATTTTTTCACAGGAAACCTGTTAAGCCTAATGACAAACGTTAAATTTTCTCAGCATCTGTATCGTGTGTTTTCTTAAAGGAGTTGTAAAAGTAGATGTAAACGCTGAAACACATGCAGTCATCCAGTGGCTCGATTCTGACTCGGTCAGTTAATGTTTCATCGCTCCTCTGGAGGAAATAGGTCTCAACCAGCCCGGACTGGCATCTGGTGGGTTTTTCTGCTGTGGAGTGGAGCTCCTGACCGTTGGAGCATGGAGTTGTCTGTGTTGCCTCTTCTGGGCTTGGGTGGACAAGCAGTGCCCAGAGGGAGGAAGTGTGGGACATAGGATTCTTAATTTGCTGTTAATATCCAGCTGCAAGACTGGCTTTTGGAGTCTCTATGCCCTTGATTTTTAAACAGTAGCATCATGAAGGTAGTTAAGGTAGTTAGGAGGAGCAAGCCAGCATTTTTTGAGGCTTCTTAAGCTAGAAGTGAGCAGTATGTCTTTATTAAATAGTCAACTGCCTTGTTCAGTTGGAGATGCTGGCTGTTCTAAAAGAGGCTCATGGAAAGGGTTATGAAGCCTTTCCTGGGTGGAGGGAGTGCAACTTTGCTAAATTTAAAATCAGATTATTTTCTAGTTTATTAGCAAACCTTTCCTTTCTGAGCAGACTGATGGACTAATCAGTCAGTGACTCTCCTCAGACCCATCAAATTGAAGCCAGTATCCTTGGTCCTACTGAATTTCAGTTCATACCCAAGCTTGGGATAAAAAGACATTAGTATCATCAAGCAATGCTGCCAATAAATAGTGGACAAATGTCTAACTACCTTTCTCTGACTTAAATAATCTGATAGTTTGAGATACTGATGACTTTCATTAATGGCAGGAGCAAGGGCTTTATTTTTCTTGCAGTAGGAAAGGAGAGGTTGTTCATTAAAATAGGATGGTTCATTTTTTACTGCTAAATAACCAGACCAACAACTACTGCAGCCCTAAGGATTCAGATCATCCCTCTCCATGGAAGAGTTTTCACATAATGATGAGGGTAGGAAAGTAAGCAGTTACAATCAAAAGTTTTGAGAAAAGAGAAAGCTATGCTGCTGTTGCTGTTTTTTAAGTGCATAACAGAAAATGCTGCCTAAAAAAAAAAAAAAAANAAAAAAAAAAAAAAAAGGAGGAGGAGGAGCCCTGACGTTGAATTGGTATTCACTCCATACAGCCTGTTTAATGTATAGTAGTTGGAAGGAATGGCTTGGCATAGCAGCAGGGTGCATTAGAAGTGAATGCTTTTGCTGAAATAGACTAAACTGTGTTAGTTATTTGGACTGGCTTATGTTGTAACTGATAGAATTCTCAAACATATCTAGTTTGGATATTTTCTGTAATACAAAGCAAGCAATAAATGGCTTTGTTTATAAAGATGAGACGTTAACTAACCGTATAACTGATAACTGGTAGTACTAAACATATATATATATATACCAGGCAGTTATCAGGAATTTTCATTTACATTGATGTGTCAATTAGTTGCACAAAACCATTTGTCCAATTTAAAGTGTGGATTTACTTCCAGTCTACTGTGTCAAATTCAGTTTCACTGTAGAAGGTCCGTGTCCTCTTCTGTCTTCTGTATCTCTGTACTTTGACTGCAGTTGTTTTCAATATTTTATGCTGGATTGTTGTTAGTGACTTTGCATGTGCAGGTGTAAATCTCTGGCATGTGCCCCAGCATGCTATTAGTTGGAGATTATAAAAATGTTACACAAAATGCCTTTGAACAGAAAGTGTGATTAAATTTCCAAAGGAGAAATTAAATTTCTTGACCAACTATGCTGTTAATATTGATGTTTGGATGCTTGTATGCCTTCTTTCTGTGATTAATGAATCCTTGTGATCCTCATACACATTCATACTGGCACCCAAAAGGACTGTCTCAACATGGAAATGAGCCTCTCTGTTGTCTCTTCTCTGCTTACTGTTCCATTGTCAGGTCCCAGGGATCTTGGAATTGAGTTTAATAGAGGTGGGGTTGTGTGGTTTTGTTAATTGTCGTTTTCAGCTTTCAGCACTCCTCTAACAGAGCTTGCAGTGCCATTCAGGGTCTTTCGAACCCATTTCTCCACCTTCATACATCTTGCTGATAAGGAGGCTGGAATTCCACCCCTGTTATTCGGCCCTTCATTGCAGTTGGCATCTTCCAGGAGTGAGCCCTACAAGAGCTGTAGGGATACTCCCATTACAAACATACATGCTGATTTTAGAGACTGTGTTCTGTTTGCTTGGGGCAGCCATATATCTCACTTCATAATTTAATGAAAAGGAGGAGTTTCATTTTGACAGTTAAAATAAGCTGGCTGCTGATTGAAGTTGCCATTCCTTTAAGAGGAAGCATTCACATGCTTCAGCTTCAGATGGCGTAATACTAGTGGTGAGCCCTGTTTGTAGGGAGTAGGAAGGAAATTGCATCATTTAGGAGAGATACAATTGTGCAAAAGGTGCAAATTACAGCTGGCTTTGGAGCTGCAAGTAATTGCTTTGATTTGTTGACTTAAAATTGTAGGGGCAAAGCACTGCTGGTGTTTCTTCATGAAACCTCCACTGGAAGCTCTTGGTGGCACGTTGTGTGTGTGTAAATTGACACTATTCACTGCTGTTACTGTAAACAAGCAAACTCAAACCAGCTGAGGCTCTGCCCCTGTATGTTTTGTGTACAGTATTACTTTGTCTGATACTAAGAAAACAACTGTTTTCCTACTTGGCTTTGCACAGCAGTGAAAGATTTATAGCTTCATTCCATCTGAATGAAGATTACCCCTTGTGCTCTTTCCAGAAAGGAATCAGAACAAAGTTCAAGTTGCTGTATGCCAAAGGAGTTAGATAAGTGAGCCACACTCTTGAAATTAAGAACATCCATGAGAAATGGTTTGTGAAAACATCTATTACATGTATTTGAATAATTTATAGAAACTGAAGGCTATAATGGGACAGTGAGCTGTATGCAAGGCTAAGATATTAACCCACACCAGTGCTATCAGCTCTCCGTTAGCAAAACAGAAGCTGCATGTAGGTCCTAGCTGTATTCATTTTCTTCTGTTCACAGAGACTATTCATACTGTGTATCCTTTCCACATGGATGAATTTATAAATGGGAAGAATGCCTCTAAACCGTTGTTCCTCAGCTCCTGTCTTTCACCAAGCCCTGCTTTAAGAGTTGAAAATTATGGTCTTGCAGGGAGTAAAGAGGGGATTGTGTTGTTACCTGGGATTCCTCTTTCCCTCATAGCCAGAACTAAACTGTTGAGTAAATATGATAGAAACAGCTATACGAGATCAACCAAAGCTCCATGTAGTGTGTATCCTACTTGTAACAGTGGCCAGTGACAGATGCTTCAGAAAAGAAGTCTGAGATGCCGAGAACATAGGAGATTTCTGTCATATATTCCTAGTTTCCAGCACTCTGTGACGTGTGCTTCCTTGGTTAAAGTTCTGTCTTTGTGTTGAACTGTTCTGGATGGATTTTTTTTTCCCCTAATTTGTTTAATAACTTATTGAATCCAACATCTGTCTTTCTTCATGTTCTGTTGCAGATTTACTGCTATGTTGTACTATATAGAAGCTGAGTAACAAGGATTCCAATGCTAGGAAGAACACCTAGTGAAGATTTTATTATTTCTTTAGCATTTCCAGCACCAACCCTGTATTATTAACTTGGAGTCAGGAGTCTGTATGAAATTTTTGAGAATTTGCTCTCAGATTGTGTTTATACTTGCTTTTTGGATGCAGTGGTTGTGTGTTAGGCCTGCTCTTCTCTGGAGGTTTCCTCACTCTAATTTCTCATCTGTTCTTTAATAGGAACATAGACCTGACTATCTTATTTGTGAGCCATCTTTAACATACCGTGTTTTTCAAATATATAAATTTCAGGTTTTGAACCCCATTTTTGACAAGATTGCAGTGTGAAAAATAATAATTGGATGGAATGAAATTTTGTATTTGAAGCTAGATTGCTTTTACTTGACAAGCAAGTGGAAAAAAATATCTGTCATTCAGAGTGGATGTGAAACTTGTATCCTGGTCACTTGTAGTCGGTAAAGAATGTGTAGCAATTCTGGAAATATTAGAAGCATCTATTCCTATAATGCCTGAATTCTAGATTTACCGATGATGTTTTGTATTTCTGTTTTTTAAACTGAAATTTCATTATAAATAATGATTCTTTTTCCTCCTAAACAGGTACCTTAATGTACCTGTAAACAGTTCCTTTTTTGCTAGAAAAGTGAGTGAAGTAAGCTAACACAGACAGTAGTTTAAATCACAGAATTGGAGAGCAGCTGAGGTTGCAGGGATCTCTGGAGATCATCTAGTCCATTCCCCTCCTCAAAGCACAGTCAACTAGAAGAGGTTGCACATGACCATGCCCCGTCCTCTCCTGAATGTCTCCAAGGATGGACACTCCACAACTTCTCTGGGCACCCTGTACCAGTGTTCAACACTCGCACACTTGGGGAAGGTTTTATCTACATTTAAATGGATTTTTCTGTATTTCAGTTTACATCCATCATCTCTTGTGCTTTCACAGGGAACTGCTGAGCAGAATCTGTTTCTGTCTTCTCTACTTCCTCCTAGACCCTCAAGTATTCATACACATGCATAAGATTTCCCCTGAGCCTTCCCAGGGACTGAGATGAGCCTGTGGTTGGTGTCCATCTCCCTGGATCATCCTCCTTGACCTTCCTGAAGACAGAATTGACATTTGCATTCTTCCAGCCCTCTCTAGCCTTGCCCAAACACCATGACCTTTTAGAGATGATCAAGAGCCTCCTCACAATGAGAGCAACCAGCTCCCTCAGCATTTGTGAGCGCGTCCCATCAAGTCCCATGGACTTCTGTATGTCCAGTTTGTTTAAATGTTCCCTAACTGATCCACCAAGGGTAAACCTGCCTTGCTTCAGGCTTTGTCACTGGCCTCAGGGCCTGTCATGGGTGGTCAGGGCAAAGGCGGCATTGAATATCTCAGTCTTTACTATCTCCTTTGTTGCCAGATTCCCTGCCCCATTCAGTGGAGGGCCTGTGCATGTTGTTTTTTTCCCTATATATTTTTCTAGTGCCTTGGGATGATGGTTGGTGTACACTTGTCTATTTTTGTTGGCTGTTTTTCTCCACCCATGGCGATGCTAGTAACTAAACTTACCGGAACATCGTAAGTAAATTTCTGTTAGAGATAAAATGTGAATTCTCTGTTTTCTGCCCTTGTTTCATGAACACCTACCATGATAAAAGCTGCTCTTCTTGAAAAGTTACTTTTCTTCTTAGACCTGTTAGTTGAACTGATGTCGTTCTTCTACCTTGCACAACTCTGGCATTGCGGTGAGTGTTTTCTGGGTGATGTTCAGGAAGGTTTGACATCTTACACAAGGAGGTACATGCTAAGGTTAGGAGGGCACGGTCAAACAATTTTGCTCTGTTAGCTCAGTCTTCTCTGTGTTGAAGGAGATCTCTGGGTAGTATGTTTTTATTCAGTATTCGATATTGTGATATGGTGTTAGAATATCATTGCTGCCAACTCCACCAAATAGTAAATTTGACTCCTGCCACAGGAGCTTTCATAAAAAAATCATAAAAATATGTAAAGATTGTGTTTCCACAGATGTAAAGGAAAGTGACATTTCTCTACTTGGTACCCTGTAACTCAGGAGAACAAACGCAGAGGTAGCTGGGAGACCATGAGTCCAGCATTTCTGTTTCCACTGATGGTTTCACACAACTCTGTTATTAACTACAGCCTCCTACCCCAAACTTAGAGGATGTAACAGTGATTATTTCACTTCCAGCTTTTTGGGGCTGGGTGCATCCTATGCAGGTGATATAAAACACTGATACGAATTTTTGGACTAAATTGTGCTATGAGATTCAAGAAACAAAATCAAGAGTCTTCATATCATAGTCTGTGGATATTGGTGGATTTGAAGAACGTAGATTCAGATCTTAGTGATATGTGTTAGGTGGAGTAAAATGCAGATTGTCTAAGACAAAGGAAGGACAGTTAATGTTTGCAGTGTTCCACTATGTTTGGTCTTCTTTTCATTTATGTATGTATGTATGTATGTATTTGTTTATAAAAAAATTGACTGTAACCTATTATTGATAAACAGAATGGGATATCCTGAAAGACAGAACATTTACCTGTGTTCCTGGTGATGTCCATAAGAACCTAGATAAGACTACACCATTTGGGTAACTGGCCTGGTGTCTAGAGAGTCAATTGAAGTCCTCACAAGAGCTCTTTATGATATATCTAGAAGATGGCAGGAACAACTTGAATAGACTCATTGGCCAATTATTTACACAAAAGTTTTCTAAGTAGTATAATCATAAAAATTACACTCAGGTGGTATCTTGAGAATGTGATATTTTTGCCATGAGATGACAAGAAATTACTGATTTAGCAACAACCTGTGCATGTGTATATGTCTGTAAAATGAGAATTTTATTGTCTTTTTAGAGCTGTCCTTTATAATAGAGCAATTGCAGTTGACAATTCTTAAGTTCACTCGAGGATTTCCCACCTTACTGAAGGAAGAACCATTATTAGCATTATTATTTTGGATAAAACAAAGCTGAGAGTAGATGTTTCAGCAGTGCCTAGAGGATGGGTATAGGCATCCAGCTCTCATTTGGGGGGTTGGTGCACAACTTCAAGGTGCTTAAAAGAATGCAGCTCTCAGGATATGTCCCTGAGGCACAGTGCAGTGCTATGCAGAGATGCACTCAAGAGGCTCTAAACAAGCTTGTTCAAGTACTAAAAGCAATAGTGCTGTGTTAGCACAAAGATCTGCCCGAGGTAATTAACCCTGCGGAAGAACTAGGTAAAACAAGTGTGGTAGAGAGCTATACTTACACTGCAGAGCAGGGGTAGTGGAAAAGAACAGGCTATTTGGTCATTTTTGTGGCATTACATTAATGTATGCCATAGAGTTATGCAGTAATATAAAAGGAAAATCATATTGCTAGGAATTTTATGAAGGAAAGTTGCAGGTAGTATCTGTTCAAGGACCATCTTTCATCTAGACCCACCAGGCATGTTTTCGCTCGTGAAGGGTAAAGCAATTTTAGCCCTTTCCCAAGCATTGCGCCATGCTGTGTGTGAGAATCAAGTTACATGGCATTATTGGTATAGTTTTGCTGGACCTCTTCTATCCTTTTCTTCTTATCTTCTTTTCCCCACTGTGGTTTTAATGAGACCCGGACATACCTTAACTGCTTACTTTAGGACATATTTGCTCTATATGCAAGCAGAGTGACTCACAGTTGATAACCAGTGGCTTTACACTTACCGTATCTATTCAGCTCTCCTGTCAGATAAGAGTGAAATAGCAACGGAAGAAGTTTTGAGTCTGTATATGCTAGCGACCAAACCATGTTCACACAAAAACGGTGAGGTGTGATTGAAGTAATTGACAATTTTTGGTCTTTTTGTCTGTTCCCTTGCAGAGATGCAAATAGAATTGCACAGTCTAGATGCTGAAATACAGGAAGCAGCAGCAGCAAAAAAATAATGGTGTTTGATATCAGTGGCTCTCTGCTTGCAGTTAGGTGCTGCCTTGAAGTAGAGCCTCAGAGTTGTGTTTCATGGCTTTCACAGCAGCTCCGCTCTCCTGTGTTCTGCTCAAAGTGCCAGGGATCCTCTGGCAGGAAGGGCTGGGGCTGGGGGTGGCCGGACAGGACAGGACAGGGCAGACTGCTGTTGGTGGATGCAGCTGCCCTGGGAAGCCAGGGGCATCTGTTTGTGGAGGGTCTGAAAGCCGTGGGGAGAAGGCAGAAGGGAAAAGCTCTAATAGGAAAAGGGGAGCAGCAGAACGAAATTAAAAAATCTGATTCATTACTGCAATATTTGAATGAATTATTTGATATTGCGAGTCACTGTCCGCATGTCACTGAAGTAGTAAGTCTAGACAGAATGGTCAAAACCAGAACAAGAGATGGAACAGAGTTGTTTAATCTGCCTTTCAGTGAGTAGGAAACCTGAAAAAGGATAATGGTTGCAAATAAAAATCCTATTTTTTTTTCTAGGGTTTACAAATAGAATAAAGTGTATTTGAATTAGTAAGTCTTTAAAAATAAATTACTGCTGCATTGAGCTGATGCCGTTATAGTGACAGATGACCTGGATTGTTTTGCTGGGAAGGAAGAACCCTTCCCTCGAGAAAAAGTCACAGCTGTTTATCTTGGCTGTGCAAAACCAACATCTAAAATGTTTATGTATTTATGTATTTTACATGGAGAGTTCAGAGGGGAAACAGAATTTGTTTTGTTTGCAATAACAATGAAATAATTCAGATTTGATTTTGCTTTGAGGACATGTTATGGATATGAAAAATACCTGTGGTGAGTTTGCACTGATCATTGACATGCCACTTCCACACAAAAGGAGTAGTGACATGCAGATGGTAACTTTCTGCAAATCACTAATATTATATCAAAACAAAAATAACACAGTGATTATAATTTCTGAGCTTTCCTTCAAAGGGCTTGGTTGTTTCTCCTAACCTAACTGATGGAAAATCAGTCATGTCTGGCTAATTTGTCTAGTGGCTAATTTTAAATTCTTTGTTCTTGTGCTTTAATTAATGACATTCAGAAAGACTGGTGTGAAAAAGTGTCATTGGATGTGGGGCAACGGGCACAGACTGAAGCATAGGAGGTTCCATCTCAATCTGAGGAAAAACTTCTTTACTTTGAGGGTGCCAGAACACTGGAACAGGCTGCCCAGGGAGGTTGTGGAGTCTCCTTCTCTGGAGACATTCAAAACCTGCCTGGACACATTCCTGTGCGATCTGCTCTGGGTGAACCTGCTTTAGAAGGTGGGTTGGACTAGATGATCTCCAAAGGTCCATTCCAACCCTAAGCATTCTGTGATTTGTTTCGAGATCATGTGAAGTAGACAGGGAGAGAGCCTACATCTCCCTGTTCTTGGTCGTTTCTGCATGGGCAAGGCTGCCTTCCATGGATGCTAAAAGGTGTTTTCCTTCTTACACAGCTGAGAGCAGTTGAGGAAATCACTAGAGAAGTGTGATTTACAATTTCTCCCCCTTCAATTTAAATTTAGATACATAAAATTGTGTATTTTGAGAAATTACTTGAAACTTTTTTGCTACTAAAAGTGTATCTTACATATAGGCTTGAGAAATTTTATTTTCAATTGTGAAAATTTGTAATCTTAAATACAGAACAGTGTATCTCTAAATCGCTAAGTCCTGTCACTTTAATGTCACTTCTTGATGACATGTAATCAAGCATGTATTAATCAAAGCAGAACTGAAACATGTCAGCAACTTTAAACAAAGGCAAAATATTTTTGACTGCGCACATGCAGTGATGCCATGTGAATACAACAGTTTGCTGAAAGCATGCAAGTTGTCGTGTTGGCACGGTTTTAAACAAGCAAGGCTGAATGAGGCACAATATGGCATTTTGGAGTTCATGTTGGGAGTAAACATGCCACAACAATCAACTGTCTTGTCAAAGAGCTACAAAAATAATTTATCTCCCCTCTTAGGGAAAGAATAGAGTATTAGCTGTCTGGGAGAAAATTAATATGGAGATATGAGAGGGGAGAACGCTTGGGTCATATGAAAAAGAAACATCAAAAAGAGCTGTAGTTTGTTGAATCTATTTTTTTTGAGCCCCAAAGTGAACAGCTTACCATAATTTCCATTTACAAGTATATCTCACCAGCAGGATGTATAGATAAAACCGCTCTTTGAATATAAAACACATTCTTGCCTGTTTGGCAAATTCTTCCAGTATTTTCTTTGATCTCTGGTTTATCCTAAAACTAGTAAATATATGTAACTGTATATAAAATATTGCTATACGTAACAGCAGATTTTTTTTTAATGGTAATTTTCTGTGCGGTTGTTGAAAGGTGTTTAAAATAGGAAGTTATATTTCTATATATTTTGCATTGGCACCATAGTAAATACACTGATTTTAGTTTCTTCCTCGAGTTATCATCTGAAACCAGCAATAAGACCTACTTAGGGGAACTTTCCCATCAGAAGTGTTTGAGCAGGAAGCAGAATGCTGTCAGAAAAGGACATTTCTGTAAATCAGAGTAGCTCTGGCAGGCGGGACTTTAAGAAGACTGCCCTCCGTGGTCAGTTAGAGAAGCTGAGGGTCTGAGTCCTTCCTGTAGCACTCCACCATCCTGCCATTTTGTTCAAGGTTTTATTGTGAATCATAAAAATGCTTCTGTTTCATACAAAAGCTAGCTCCTGAATTTAGGGAATTAAAGAGAATCAGAAAATAAATCTGTAAACCTCATTAAAAGAAGTTTTTAGCAAAATTTTACCTCATGACAGTAAAAACTATGATTTGGGCATTGGCATGGAGACTTTTTTTTTTACAAAACTTTTGGGGGTCACTTAGGTAATAGGCCACCTAATTTATGGACCGACTTTGTGATGACTTTGGACTGCAAATATATACCATGTTCATAAGCAGACTTGTGAGGACGCTATGTTTGGTTAGAAGATTTTGCCACTTTTTTGACTTTTTAACTGTACTATTGTGCTCTCTTTGTCCAGACAAACCTGACAGCAGTCTGCTTTCCTCCTTATGCTGAGCACATGCCACGTGTCTGGTCTGATCATTCCTTAGCAACTTTTAAGCCTTTTGCTCAGTTTCAACCGAATTTGAAGGAAGGTCAAGCAAAGCTGATAGTTTGTGTGAGGTTCCCAGAAAGGCAGCCAAAGAGAAGAGGGAGAGAATGGGTAAAAGCCTATCCAGATGAAAGTTCATGATAAAGTGAGGTCATGAATTCACTGCATCTGGGATATCAGGGTACCTGTGTGCAGTATTATCTTCCAAATTTAATTCCAGCTTTTCTTGGAAATACTTGTTTTCTGCAATGTTTCATTGTTGCTTTTCTATTAAACTCTGTTTGTCGGCAGCTTTTCCTTTTACACTGAAAACCTGCATCTCGGGATTGCCTTCTAAAATATCCATTCTTCTCCTTAATTGCTGACGAAGTCCTTGGTAAAATTCAGGCTATAATAGGAGATACTGTGACCTTGTTTCTGAGATTTCAAGAGAGCTTTTTTGGCTAACTTATTGTCTTTTTTTGGGAGAGTGGTGGTGTATCTTTTGTAGCAAATATTACCAAGGGGCAATGCAGAGTATGTATGTGTTACTGTTTGCGTTGGGGGAAGGGAGATGCATATTAACCTGATGACTTGCAGGATGAAAGATGGTGAGGTATTTAAACTGGTTCTGGCTTTAGACCGAAGTGAAAAATTAATGGGCTGTAATGTAGTTGGCTTTGTTTGATGAAGTGCTCAGTGAATATTATTCAAGTGAAGAATAAATATTCTTGATACAGTTGTTGAGAGAAAAGAAAAAACATTACAGCACATTGTAACTTGGTAGCATTAAGCATTCATTTAATCAGCATGTTAATCATTAGCTTTGGTTTTGGTTTTTACGTTTTGGCATGAGGGAAAAGGCTTTTTTGAAAAGAATGTTTAAGAATGTGAGGTGGCCAAATCAGAAAGACTTAGTTACTGACCAGCTTTTATTTCAAAAACTATGTGGTGTATTGCAAAAGGCTGAGACTATGAAGCTTTCCCTGACTTTCCTAAATTTAGATCCAAGTACTGTATTTCATTGCAATGCCTGCAACTTTCTGTTGCCTTCTCATCAGCTGGAGCCATCTGCACACTAAGGTCATTATGGGCAGCTGTTATGGCCAGTAAGTGCCAGATAAGTGGATAAAGAGACCTAACAAGGATAGGTGCATTTAGAATATCAGTGGATGAGTAAATAGTTGAATAAACTTTTTATGAAGAAGTTTGTGGTAAACACAAAGTACATAGTACAAGGAAATATTTTTTTTTAGCCATTTGTACAGCACTCTTCTGGGTATATTAGTGGTAATCATCCTAACTGAATAGCACTTTGCAGGGAAGGGTATGATGGTGTGGGAGATGTTTGTTTGCCCTTTGACATATTATTCTTATGTGCATGTAATGCGATTTTTTTTGTGAGTGAGAAACAAGTTGTGATTGAAATCTGTGATAAAATATCTGGTGGTTGCTTAGGGGAAAGGCATTTTTACTGGAGAAGGAGGGGAAGAAACTTTGAAAAAGTGGCACATGTCCAAATGTGGGATGTTGTCTTGTTGGGTTAAATGTTGAATCATACAAGCTGTTGGGTTTTCTTGATAGTTTGAAGCTTCAGTTATTGCACAATGTGTAATTCATATTTAGGGAGGATTACTAAATTATTTTTCTGTGTTATGTTTGTAGGAGAGTTAGTGTTGGTGAGGTTGGTAGATAACTCTCAACTACAGTACCCTATATAATCCTTCCAATATTGAATTAATTTTATTAGGCTTTATTATTATTTAGGTAAGGTAGCACAAAATTCTTAATTAAATTTGATTATTCTGGTATGTACCACATTCATTTATCTTATTTTTGGGGATCAAACTTAAGAAAAAGATAAGTTAATTGGTACTATAAAGTGACTTGGTTGCTGCAGATACAATAGAATAATACTGATAATATGTAACTTAAACCAGTTACAAAATACGGTGAAGATGTACGGACTTTCCTCTTGATAAATATCTCATTTTTTGTGAGTAGTGAAAGTTAATTTTTGGTATTTCGCAAAAAGGGCTCGTAGTTAGCACTGGCAGTTCAATTTAAGAAAGGGCCAGAACTGGCCAATTCAATAATGGCTGGAAATGAACATCAAACCTCCCACCTCCTGCACAAAGCTTTGAAGTATCTGTGAAGAGTGTTGGCAGAGACACGTTGTGTGTGCAACATGGAGCTCTTCAGATTTTTGAGGTGAAAGCTGCCTGTTTGGCTAGTGCCAAAGTATTTTTATATAGAAACTGTTTAAAACACTACCTGGGAGATTGATGTGTATTTTAAAAGAACAGGACCAATGAAAGCCACTTGAGTGGTAGGTTTCATGATCGTGAATTAAAGAAACCACAATAATTCTTCCTGCAAGGGCAAAAGAATTCTAGAAATATGAGATGCACTTTTCTGTGAACTGACTCGAGGAATATGAGAGAAATTGTCATAAATTGATGGTCACTGTTCTTCTTTTTACCAGACTTGCAGTCAACAGAAAAAGGGTATTGATATTAACTGAAGTGCTTCAAAAAGATGTAAGGTACTGTATGAAATGCATAAGAAGGCTTCTGTAATTCTCTGTATAGGAAGCAATCATCGACCTGACGAGTTTCTTTGTAATTTTTTTTAAGAATAGCTTTACAGTCACTTACATTTGGTATAAAAAAATAAGTCTTTGAGAGACTTTTGCCAGAAGTATGAGAAAAGATAAAATACTGATTATTATTTTGATTTTTTAAAAATGTCTATATAAATATAGTTATTTTTTAAACCTGAATTTTTGGTACAAAAAAGGAAGCATAAATACATTATTACACATACAACAGCCCTTTGATGCTGTCTTGCTGATGGAGACTGTTGTTTTCCCATATGTGCAAAGTGGTATAGATTTTTCCAAACTGGGCAACCTATGCTGTATTATGTTACGCAGTTTACCTTGCAACCAAAATAATATAATGCAGCAGCGTTCCTTGATAAGAAGCAAGGATAGGTGATAAGATCCAATGATTATTGCTTAGGAAGGAGTGTCAGGACTGATTAGTATCTCATTCAGGTTCAGTAGCTGGTGGACTTCCCAGAGCCACTTGTGCTGGGTTGCTTCCACTTGAGCTCCTTCCCCTGTGAGAGCGGAAGCTCGGTGATAGTTGGTTGCAGCAAGTACCTCGCTTGGTTTTTCTCCTCGATGTAGAAACCTGAGCAGAGACTCTCAGTTTTTTACTACCTTGCCAATATTCGTATTATTTACATATGAACTTCAAATTGTTTACACTAAAAAACATGAATCAAGAGTCAGGGCGTTTGCCTGGTTACCTATTAGTTGATTCTAGGAATGTGTGCTTGACTTCTGGGGCATTTGGGATTTTTTTGTATCTTTGTTGTGTGAAGCTTATAGAACTCAGTAGCACTTTATATAATCAAGATTAGTCAACTTTAAAATATCACCCCTCATGATGACAGTAATGTTGCCACTTCGTGCAATAGCTCTCCACCTAGACTGTCAATAGATTAAAAAAAAGTATTTTTTTGGTTACTTTTTGCATTTAACATCCATGCTCCAAAGTTCACTGTCACACTTGAACAAAAATTACTGAGTGAAGACGTGAATATTTTTTAGCATTTACTAAATTTTTCACATGAAATATAAATATCATTAGTGCCTAGGTATAGAGGACTCTAAAGCAGGCTGAGTTTGGGGGAGCTCCTCCATCTTTCTGCACTTTAATAATCTATCTGCACGTGGAAATGCTGAAAATGCTGAAGGATGTTTGGGTCTGCTCTTTCTCAGCTGCATTTTTATGTGTCTGTGATGCAGTAATGAAAACCTGGGTGAGAGTAGTTTCGGGTTTCTTTTAGCAGTATAGTTATTTAATCTGCACTTAACGCTTATGAAGATTATCTCATCCAATAAACATCCATTTTTGTCCACAAAAGAGTGATTTTCCTAGTACTCAGCTGTTCATCTGAAACTTGGCGCAGTGTCAGATTTTTGGATAGAGATCACAAAGAAAGAAACAAAACATAAAAAAATAGAATCACATATACCTGTGTACTTTAGAGATCAGGAACTTCACTGAGCAAAGGAACTTCACTGAGCAAAGAAACTTCTATGCTAACTTTAATTTTCTCAGCACTTGTTACACCTTTGCCAAATTTGACAGTGACATTGGTAAGGAGTTTAAGAAATCCATGAGTGTTTTTGAATGGAGCATAGCTACATTCTTGAGGTTGTATTGCAGAGCAAGTGGGGAACTGTCTCCAAACCCAAAAACGTGCATTGGTGGCATTTTAGTAACACAGACAGACCTGTATGTTTTTACTGAGGTGTTTGTGTAATTTGTTCCAGTTTCTTCATTTTAGCTAATGCCCAGTTGGATTTTTTACTGTTTCACATAGCAGGAGGCAGCATGCCAACTTACAGGCTGGCTGGAACACTGTATTTTTGACTGGGGGCTGCGGATCATCCCTTGAGTGGATCAGTTTATCACAGGTCCCATCAGCAAAACCCGTTAAGCCTTCACTGAAGAAAGTGTAAGCAAAGCATGTGCTTTCAGGTGTTCCTTATTCAAACACACAGGTTATTGGTGATTGTTTTAGATATCAGTATTGGGCATCTGTTGTTGGCGAAATGTTACTTTGCCATAGCATACAGCCAACAGCTATATAATGTAAATTGTTGTTTCTTTTCATTGACCTTAAAAACTGTTAGTGATTTATTCCATATAGTGATGTCTGGGCAGCTAACTAAGAACCCATTATGTGATGCCTTCTCTGGGGAGGAGAGAGCCCATGCTCAGCAACAGACTGACAGTTACTATTTACTGCAGTGGCAGAACGTTGTTGTATTTGTGATTGTGATTCACACCTTTTAAAGAGAAAAATCAGTTATCGGCAAAGTAATAGTCTAAAAGTAAAAAAAGACCCACCAAGCCAAACCAAACAAACCCCTCTGTATATTAATTTTCTGTCTTTCTGTGTATCTGCTGTCCAGTGAATTATTAGTCAATAACAATTTTCTGTATTCTGACTCTCATTCTGTGATTGTCTGAAGATCAGCTTTTAACAGTGTTTTCTTATTACAGTTCTCTCTTGTTTTTCCTTTTTGTGCTCAGCCAACAGTCATGTGCTGCCAATGACACACTTTCTTCTAGCTACAGCTTCAGAGCTGGTGTTTATTAGAGATGATGATCGTACCCTCCTCTGTGTTTCCTTCCCTGCAAATCTTTCTGATTGCAGTCGTGAGGGAGTAATTTTCCCTGCTATGCAGCTGCCGTAGTTGTGATTTCTAACGTAATCAATATCTCCAGAGATTTTGAGAGTTTAGCAGGCTCTGGATCGTAGGCCTACAGAATGCTGAGTCATTTTCCCTGAACCATAATGAAGTGTCGCTTTTTGTTGCTTCTGCCTTCTTTTTTCCCCTCAATAATTTGCTCTTTTCTTTTTTCCTTTGTCACTTCATATTTACAAAACTCTGTGTATGCGTATATATATATTTTATTTCATTGGGTTGTCTGCCTCTGCCTCCTTTATTTTCTTTCCCACTTTATTTTTCTTTTTTGTTATAGAGTTCTACAGTGGCACTGTTTGTGTGCTGCTGGTAACGTTGCCTTTCCCTTTTGCTGGCTTTTGTGAGTTTGCTGTCACCCACCAGCAGAAGTTTGGCTCTTTACTCAGAGCTGTGAACTGAGCTTAAAAACAAACAAACAAAACCCCCAAAGCCCCAAACAATTAAAAATGGTAGTAAAGCCTCTACAGAGCAGTGAATGGTCACCTTGCTCAGGATATGCGTCACTAAAAAACCCAGATAGAGCAGGTTTGCAATTCCAAGTGGGATTCTTCTGAGAATCTTTCAATAAAATGCATTTTATGTCTATGTTATTTTCTAAGTGGGAAGTTCTTTAGATCTGATTTAGTGCACTTGAATTGTAAAGGACACTCTGCATTCCTGAGGCTCAGCTAAGGAGGCGTCACTGGGGAACCCTCCAATTGCACATGAACGTCTTGGGTCTGGTTTTGTTTGTTTTAAACATATTTTAGCTAAATCAAAGACAAAATGTAACACTTGGACACCATGTGGATTCATGATGTTTATGAGAAGTATTATGAGGGATATGAGATTCATAAATCAGGGAGTAGGTCCCATTGATCTGTAAGTGTGTTCTCTTTCCCAGTGACAGAGACAGATAGTCATATTCAGCTGTCTAGACATTTCAGGGCAGATAATGTGAAAGAAAGCACAGGAGACTTGCTTGTCATTTGCTTGTATTTCATGTTGTGTGTTTCTAAAAGACCATCCTGTCCTCTTTTCTTCTGGACAGAGACAGCAATGTGGAGCTTCTGTTCTAGCTTTGTTGACCCATTTTCCATCTATTTCTATCACTGTGTCATTTAACAGCATGTTAGCACAAAATAAAATAGTTTATGCACTATTCTTCAGCTGCTCTCCTCCACTTCCCTCAGTTATGAAACACTATTGTTTTGAGACCCTCCTTTTCCTCAGCCTCTCCCTTTTTTTCTTTCCCTGAGATACAACTGCATACTTTATCCTAGCACTGACCATTTTCTCCCTCCATATTTCCTTGCATGCTCTCAATTCAGATGGTTTGGGCTCTCAGTGAAAGGTTAGTTTTCTAATCTATGTGAAATCTGTCTTTTAAAAACAGACAAAGCTCAAATTGAACTGATCAACTCAAATGAAGGAAATGGAAAACACTAAACTGGTTCAACTCAAAACTTGTAGCTTAGTTTAGCTTAGGCTAATATGGATTAGGTCACGTTTGACAAGAGTATGCATCTCTGAATTGCATCCATTAACTGGGTCCATGCTCTCAGACTCACTGGAAAAATAAAGACAAAGTAATCGATGGAACATGAAGTTACACCATCAACCAAAAACCAGGAGATAATTTTGCATTTTCTGTTCTGGCTGCATATACAGGTTTTACATTTGAAAGTGTTGCTTTGTTTTAATTTCTGCTACATCCCTTTTTTCTGTCTCAGCAGAGGTCAATAAATAAAGTTATGAAAATTTTCTCTTTTAATTATAAGAGGTCTGTGGTCCACATTCAAAGCAGGGTATAGCTGAAGAAGTCTTTCAGTTAAATAGCTAGATATTTTGACTGCTCACCCTCTTAGTCTTTGAGTTATTGCTTATTTCTAATATTTTGCCCTTTGCTGGCACCTTGGGTGTGTGTCCTGGGGAATAAAAAAGGTGCTGTGCAGGTATGTGATGGTTTAGGCTGTCAGACTTTGGTACCACAAGGTCTTTCCTCAGGCAGTAGTCTACAAGGGGGACTGCAGCGAGAAGTCTTAACAGACCTTCCCTTCCTTAAGCTGAGTTCAGCTGCTAGTGGGATGCAAAGCCATGGGAAGCTACGCTGTGTTCCCATTGCAGTGTTTCTTGGAGCTACTTGGGACTGTGCTGCCGTCACATACAGCAGACAGTCCACTTTCATCTGCTGACGCAGTTGTTCACTTTCTTTCTGTTCCAGTGACAGCCCCTGCTCCTTGTGTGCGTCAGGACCATCTTAGCCTGGGTTGCCTTTGCTTCCTTCAAGGGCAGTTGCAGCCTGAGCACCTTTGGACTGGTGGGGATCTAAGTGGAGTGTTTTGTAGTAGATGTGTGTGCATGTGTACAACACAGCAATGGTGTAAGAAAGGAATGTGCTACAAACAAGGACAGGGTAGGTTATTCAGTATCGGGGTAATAATGACATGTGGGAATACTTGCTGTAACCTGGGAAAACAGGAAAAAAAAGGTCATTGCTTTGTAAAGGACCTTGTAATTTTTTTTCTGTATGCCCTGTTCTGCGCTCAGTCCAATTTTTTACCAGCCCATCTCTGTGTACTGACAAGATTCCTGCTGAGGGCTAGTGAGCTGGCACATGAATGCACTACTACTCTGTAGCACATTTACTGAACTTGTTTTTCATTGCAAAAAGTCTGTTTTGTTCAACTTTTTGTTCAACTTCACTCTGTCTGGGAGGGTTGAAGCACATGCTTATACATGTGCTTCATGTATTAATATAAATACATACATGGATAAATTCTCACTGTTCATGTCACAAATGAAGTCACAAGGCAGCTGAGATTTTGGCACCTCCTAACTTCTGCACCCTATTCTTTGTGCTCAGCCTGGTTGTTGCATGTCCATCTTTGATGAAACTCAGGGAAAACCCTGCTGTGGGCTACCGCACAGACATAGTACATTTCCTATTCTGATATATATTTTCTTTTCCATTGTGCTGGAGTACAGTGCAAGCAGGTGCACTTTCTTCACTTAGTTCAAGGAGGAAGTAAGACTCAGATTTTACCAAGGGTGTAAAGTTTTGCTGGGTATGGACCCCACTATCCACAACATAAGAGCCACCGCAGTTCAAAGATATCTGTACAGAGCCCTACAAATGTGAATGGAAGCTATCACAGGATCATATGATAATTCAGACTGAAGTGACCTCAGGAGGTCCTGCTCAGAGTCAGCTGTAACCTGTCTTGAAAACATCTCAGGATGTGTAACCCCTTTGGGTAGTCTCTTCCACTACTTAACTGTTGTGGTGGAAGTGTTTCTTCTTATATCCAGTCTGAACCTCTGTTATTTCAACTTATGCTCATTGTGTTCCCTCAAGGCACTACTGTGAAGAGCCTGCCTCCCTCTTCTTGATACTCCTTGCAGGAGTTCTCCAACTCTTGCAAATGTTGGAAGGCTGCTGTTAGGTCCCTTCAGAACCATCTCTTTCTCAGGCTGAACAAGCCCTGTTGCCTTAGCCTGTTCTCACAGGGCACATGCTACAGCCACCTGACCATCTTGGTAGCCCTTGTTCATCTCACTCCAGTTTATTGATCTTTCTGGTGTTGGAAGCCCATGGCTGGGTGCAGTGTCGTAGATGTGGTCTAATGAGTGCCAGGCGGAGGGGGATAATTGCATCACTCAATCTGCTTGCTGTGTTCCCCTTAATACAGCCCCAGGTGTCCTCCTGTGTAAAGAGAAGCCGTGTTGCCCCACGCAGGGTGTGAGCAGAGGGCTAAGGCTATCTAACAAAACAAGGGTGTTTTAAACTGCAGCTTCCATTGTTGTGCAAGTAGCGAGAGGCAGATGGTTGAGCCTTCTTCTCTAGTAGCAGTCAGTATGCCACCGTGGTATGTCTCTTTCTGCTTCCATCTGTTGTCAGGCTGGTGTTGGAGTAACCTATGGTGGGACATATGCAAGGCTATCGTTGTATGCAGCACCACATAGAGAGAATTGTACATATGCTTAGCTGTACTGCTGGCCCTTTTTTTGCAAGAATTATTGTTGGAAACAGAACCCTTTTCTGGCATGTCAGAGTCCTTGTTCATTTGTTGCTGTCTTCTCAACGCTTTCAGCCAAGAAGCAATAGGCGGAATTTTAAGGGCAGGGTTTGAGGCCAATAACAGAAGAAAGGGACAAGAAGTGAAAGGCACTGAGGGAGTTTGAGTTGCGTTTCCCTGATCAGCTTCAGTGCTGGCCACTGCAAAGATTTCACCTTCATCTCTCTACTGGTTTTACTTGGATTATGAGTATTTGCAGCTATGTTTTCCTCATTTACCTTACTTGGCAATTGCTGGCTTTGAGGAGAAAAAGAACTACATGATTTGTTTATGAGAGTTCTCAACAGTGGGAAATTTACCATTAAGGCATCGTAGTGACAAGAAACTAGCAACCATAACAAAATTTGCCCGTTAAAATGTTAAATTTATGTGTCTTTTTCTTTCTCACCTAAACCACTGATAGAGTTTTGAACCCAATATTCAATTTTTATCCTGGCTTCGGAGAACAAACATGGCAGCATCTCAGAAAGTCCAGGAGTTGTGAATAGGAGGGTAGGTACCTATAGCTCTCTCTGAAAAGCACATCATTATTATTGTAATCTCTGCTGTTTTGTCTATTGTTTATATGAGTACATTGTATAGTCTGTTGGCTCTTAAGTTTATTGTCATCGTTATCATGCACATGAAATCAAACCAGAAACATTTGTATAAGCAGATGGAAACAGAGTCATTCTGTCCCTCAAATGGAGTTCTGGATTATTGGGGGTTTTCAATAAGTTCCAGTGGACATGAAATGGGAATTACACAGAAGGGAATTATTGATTTATTTTTAACTTGAGGGTAAGAAGAAAGAGGAATTTGTCTACCATTCCCATAAGAATATGCCGGTCAATGAGGTTTAAAAAATAAAAACATTCCCTTCTGTGATTCTGGGAAAAGTTAGCCACTAAGAAAAAAAAAGGGAGGGAGGTGTTATTTGGAAATCTTGACATAAAGTAATTCAATGTCAATGGATGAATTGAGATTTCAGTGAGATGGAATGAGAACTGCCTGGATGGCAGAGCTCACAGGGTTGTGATCAATGGTGCAGAGTCTGGTTGGAGGTCCGTAGTTAGTGGTGTTCCCCAGGGGTCAATACTGGGTCCAGTCCTGTTCAACCTGTTCATCAATGACCTGGGTGAAGAGGCTGAGTGCACCCTCAGCAAGTTTGCTGATGATACCAAACTGGGAGGAAGGGCTGATACACCAGAAGGCTGTGCTGCCATTCAGTAAGATCTGGACAGGTGAGAGGGCTGGGCAGAGAAGAACCTGATGAAATTCAACAAAGGCAAGTGTAGGGTCCTGCACCTGGGGAGGAATAACCCAATGCAACAGTACAGGTTGGGGGTGGACCTGCTGGAAAGCAGCACTGCAGAGAAGGACTTGGGAGTCCTGGTGGACAACAGGTTGACCATGAGACAGCAAGGCGCTCTTGTGGCCAAGAAGGCCAATGGTATCCTGGGGTGCATTAAGAAGAGTGTGACCAGCAGGTCAAGGGACATTGTCCTCCCCCTCCACTCTGCCCTCAAGGCTGTATCTGGAGTACTGAGTCTGGTTCTGGGCTTCACAGTTTAAGAAGGACAAGGAACTACTGGAGGAAGTCCAGTGGTGGGCTATGAAGATGATTATGGGTCTGGAGCATCTTTCTATGAGGAGAGACTGAGAGAGCTGGGTCTGTTCAGCCTGGAGAAGAGAAGGCTGAGAGGGGATCCCATCAATGCTTATAAGTATCTCAAGGGTGGGTGTCAAGAGGGTGGTACCAGGCTCCTTTCAGTGGTGCGCAATGATAGGATGAGGGGAAACAGGTACAAACTGAAACACAGGAGGTTCCATTTGAATGTGAGGAGAAACTTCTTTACACTGAGGGTGACAGAACACTGGAACAGGCTGCCCAGATAAGTTGTGGAGTCTCCTTCGCTGGAGACATTCAAAACCCACCTGGACACATTCCTGTGTAGTCTGATCTGGTGACCTTGCTTTAGCAAGTGGTTTGGACTAGCTAATCACCCTGGCAACTGCAGGCCTGTCAGCCTCACTTCTGTGCCTGGCAAAATTATGGAAAAGATTATTCTGGGAGCTATTGAAAAACAGCTGAATGACAATGCAGTCATTAGTCCCAGCCAGCACAGGTTCAGGAGGGGGAAGTCGTGCTTGACCGACTTAATTTCTTTCTATGACAAGGTTACCCACCTGGTTGACCAAGGGAAGCCTGTGGATGTGATCTTTCTCGATTTCAGTAAAGCCTTTGATACCATCTCTCACAGTATCCTCCTGGACAAGATGTCCAACATACACCTGGGTAAACACGTAATGCAGTAGGTGAGCAGTTGGCTGATGGGCTGGGCTCAAATGGTTCTAGTAAATGCAGTTCTGTTGGGCTGGCAACCAGTCACTAGCGGGTTCTGCAGGGATCCATCATAGGGCCAGGACTCTTCAATGTCTTCATAAATGAGTTCACACAGGACTTGAGAGAATACTGAGTAAGTTCACCGATGACACAAAATTCGGGGGAGCTGTTGACGTTCTCAAGGGCAGAGCGGCCCTGCAGAGGGATCTGGACAAATTGGAGAACTGGGCAATCACCAACTGCATGAAGTTTAACAAGGGCAAATGCTGGATTTTGTACATGGCACACGGCAACCCTGGCTGTACATACAGACTGGGGGACAAGATGCTGGAGAGCAGCTCTGCAGAGTGGGATCTGGCGGTTCTGGTCGACAGTGAGTTGGACATGAGCCAGCAGTGTGCCTGGCAGCCAAGAGGGCCACCCGTGTCCTGGGTGCATCAAGCACAGCATGGCCAGTGGGTGAGGGAGGTGATTGTCCCGCTCTGCTCTGCACTGGTGCAGCCTCACCTGGAGCACTGGGTGCAGTTCTGGGCACCACAGTATTAAAAAGTGATTGAGCTACTGGAGAGTGACCAGAAGAGGGCTATGAAGCTGATGAAGGGTTTGGAGGGGAAACCGTATGAGGAGTGGCTGAAGTCACTTGGTTTGTTCAGCCTGGAGGAGACTGAGGGGGGACCTCATAATGGTCTACAGCTTCCTCACAAGGGTAGAGGGAAGGGTAGGTGCCAGTCTCTTCTTTCTGGTGACCAACAACAGAACCCCAGGGAATGGCAGGAAGATGAGCCAGGGGAGGTTAGGTTGGACATTAGGAAAAGGTTCTTCACCCAGAGGGTGGTGGACACTGGAACAGGCTCCCCAGGGAGGTGTCACGGCCCCAAGCCTGACAGTGTCCAAGAAGAGATTGGACAATGCCCTCAGACACATGCTGTGACCTGTGGGGTTGTCATATGCAGGGACAGGAGTTGGACTTGATGATCCTTGTGGGTCCCTTCCAACTCAGGACATTCTATGATTCTATGATCTTCAGAGATCCCTTCCAACACCAACCATTCTGTGATTCCATGATATTTTAAATTATGAACAGCAACAATAGCTATACTCCGTTGTTCCATTTTATTTTGTAGTAGAGCAGAAGTTCTGTTCTTTACTGTTCTTCAACTAGCAATGCTGATGGTGTTCCCTGTACCTATTCTTTGTAATGTATCAAACTTCACATCAAAATAGAGCATTTAGTCTTTCGCTGGTGAGCAATGGACAACGTACATGCTTTTAACAACTTTGACAAAGCAGGATTAAATCAGTAGTCCTTGAGGTGTGTTGTTGTTGTTTCTCTTTCCTCCTCCCAAGATGTATTTTTATTCCACAGAAGTTATGGCTTGTGAAAATAGGTGTTTGTTGTTTGTTTGGTTTTTGTGGTTTTTTTTTTTTTTTTTTTTGTACTTGTTTTGGACTCCACCATAGCCTTTCACTATTTGGATTTCAATGGAGCTGTGGATGCTTGTCCAGATATTTTAGTTTTCTTTTGTATAACACCAAACACTGAAAACTTGGTCTATCGTGTGCAGAGGTTTAACCTTTGCTTTTCTTGGCCACGGCTCTGCTTCACAGATGCCTCAGCTTTCTCAAGTGAGATCTTCCTTAGCTTGGGGTTCAGTAGAAGTGATGATGCTAAATGCTTTGCCAATCTTTGTCCCTGGATTTTGATGAAAATGCAAACAGAGCTCCATCAGCCAAGGTCTCATGTGTGCTAGTACAGGACAGACAGAGTAAGGACGCATGGCACAACTTGAGCTCTTCTGCAGACTTGAGCGATGTGTTTTAGGTTTTAAATGTGTTCTCAGTTTTTGTGGTTTTAAGCAGATGCTTTAAGAGATGCTTGAAGCACTTGGAAATGCTCTAGTTTGAATATTGAAGCTGTCTTTATTTGGTGCATTTGTTCTTGTGCTAAAACCTGTTTGTGGCAGGAGCTCTATGCTCCAGCCTGGTAGTAGACTTCTTTCAGTGTAAACATCCACATGAGGTCCCCAGCAGTATTGTCAGTACAAGTGAGGAAATAGAATTATATATCCAAGAGACGTTTGCAGTGCAGTTCAGGTTTGCCAGAAGGCTTATGGCTAGTTAAGCTTTAAAATAGTATTTTTGTTTCTGAAATATACAGGAAATACAGAGTTTTTGGAATCTAAAAGATTTTATTTTAGCGTGAATTACGAAGGGCTTCCAGAGGAAGCTTGTGCTTTACCAGTGATTTGATGCCAGTTGGCTGGCATTTGGGTGATTTTAGTCACTGAGTTGCTTCAGAGGCTGCAGGCTTGCTCCTCACTAAGTTGCAAGAAATCAGTGAAAACATACTTCTCATTTCTGTGAACAGACATGGTTGGCTGGCTCACTGTGCACAGATTATCAGTAAATCTGTAGGACAAAAAATCATCTAACTCCCAATAGAAAAGTTAGTGAGTCTGTCTAAATTGAGTTAAAGTTGCTTATAAATAATTATTTCCTGATTGCTTTTCCCTTAATCTTTTTAAAATAAGTATTTTATTTTTGCTTTGGTGAATGGTTTTGTTAGTAATCATCTGTATGTAATTAGAATAAAATTCGGTGAAAAAATAATTAGCACTATAGTAAAATAGCAGAAGAACAAAAAACATTTTTGTTGAAAAGTAATTTACCACCTGAAATAAACTCTGTCAGTTTAAAGGAATATCTGTGGTTTTTCAACTTTGATTTATTAACTTCTTAAGATGATAATTTAATGATTTAGCTTTCTTTTATGCTAGCAGGGAAAAGAGGTGGTACTGATCGTGCATTTACAGTACAAATAATATTTTTCCAATCATGTGACTGGTTTTAGGTGTTCATGTGCAAGCTTCAGCTGTGAACATATTTCCTGAAAGTCATTGTGAACTTCAGTACAGCAGCTACAAATAGTTTGCTTTGCATTTCCTATCATCTCTATCTTTATCTCTTACTCCAAGAAACATATTCAGTTTTATTCCAAATTCAGTTGCTCTCTGAGGGCTCTGGCCATGGAGGATCTAGAAGCTGATGGGTTTGCGGGAAGGTAGCAATAGGTGTAGCAGGGGCTCAGACAGTGACATCTGACAGATTTATGGCCTGCAGCATTTAGGAATAAGGAGGAGCGTTATGAGGTATTTCACTTTTTTTTTTTCATGATGATGAATACCCTCCCAGGTCTTCTGTGTTCCTGTGGTGTAAATGGTATTTAATGGCTAAGCTGTGTGATTTGAAGCATGAGCTTTTTGTTTCATCTTACACATAGCAATCCTTTTCACGATTAGTTCAGTGATTTCCTTTCTTCTCCATCTATCCCATAATTCACTTTTTTTGCACTTGATCTAGCAGCGTGACAAAGCATCTGCTCTTACAGGCTGAATTTTTATGTAGCTCATGGAAATTATTTTTTCTTTGGTATTTTGTTGTAGTTAAAATACTTGGTTTGTGCTTTGGGAAGGCTGTCTGTAAACTAACTTTGGAATGGCTTGCATTCCTCTTATATGTTGTTCAACTAACATAGATTTGTTTCGTGAATATTTTCCATCTTACAGCATTAATTTGTTAGGATATCGGCAGCCATTCAATAGTCTGTCCAAGGGGAGAGATGGAAAATGTTTCTTTACCTTTTGATCTGAAGTTGCTGACAGAGGCAGATGAACAGCGAGGTCTTCAGGCTAAAAGAGTGAAAAGCTCAGGAGATATCATCAAGTTCTGCTTGTCTGAGTAACTTTCTGTGGAAACTTGCGGAAGTCCCCTCAGATGATATCCAGTGTAGTTGCTTTGGTCTCTGAAACAGTATTTGGGTGGAGTTCAGGGTCTGCATCCAAGAACATGATGAGAAAGCCCATGCTCTGTCAATTATCTAAAGCTCATTCATTCGCCTAAATCTTTATTGAAAATACTAAGAGCTGTGACACCAACCCCAAACTTTAATGGGGAGATACATGGTGGTGTACTTTCAAGCAGAGGGAAAAGAGAGCAAGTGAAGAGGAGAGAGTACAGTCTGTGTGGCAGTTAAGACGGAGCATTTAGTTAACAATGGCAGCTGCACCTGATTCTAGTCAAAATAATTAACAGTCCACAAGGAACAGAGAGCATCACGTATGCAGAAGGTGTTTGCAGGGTACTAGTGAAAATGTTACCTGGTTGTTGCTTTTTCAAGGTAAATAAATGAATAAAAAGAAAAAAAGTGGTTTGGTTTGATTACATAGGCTTTAGAATTTGGTACTTATAGATCAGATCTTCTGTGGATTATTACATCCTTTGCAACAACTGTTGGTCATTGTGAGTGGCCTATGAAGTGTTACATAGAACTGTAATAAATTAATTTAACGATACATTGACTTTTGCCAAGGTTTTACATTAAAAATTACGGTGTTTGGTTTTACATTCCCTTTCAGCAACATAGGCTAAAGCAGGATACTGAGTGTATCCTTCATTTGCAAGCAAAAGCTGGATGTATAATGCAAAAACTTTGTACAGGTAAATGTGCTGTAATATGAAATCTTATATGCCGTACTAGCATAAACTATCTCTTATAAGATGCTTACATGATATAATGTTTTTTTCTTAATCTACTAATACTAGTTTTGTACAAGTGGATACATTAGAGAAAGTTCATAAAACTGTACAGACAACATAGCTGCTTAAAAGTTACAATGTGTGAACAAGCAACTACTAAAATTTTAAAATTATTAGAAGTATTTTATGCAATTCAAAAATACAAATCCATGCTTTCTCAAGGTACTCCTTTGTAGTATTAAGTGACTTAAAACCTGTACTGTAATAAAAAAAACCTGGAAACCCTTCCAAAGAGATAATAATTTCTAAAGAAATAAAATAAACCCCAGTACTAATAACAAGTCAAGTTCTTTATTTTTGGGGCTGAAAAAAAGGAAATACTGAATATTTTTATCAACTGTGAGTTTGTATATGCTATTGTTTGCCAAACCTGTTAGAAATGTAAAAGCAGAATGGAATCTCTGCCCTGCAGATTCTGTCATTTTACACTTGGCAAAAACCCAGCTTTTTTTTTTTTTTTTCCTCCTCCAGCACACGTGTAAACATAACTCTGTTTAATTTATTTTTTTGCTCCTAGCTTGGAGTTATTGATGTTGGCACCATTTTAGAGGACAAATACGTAACACACTACAATTACAGTTAAAGAGGTGACAATATTAAGACATTGGAGACAAGTTGTTTCCATCTCCCTTCTGGTCTCCTCCCCCAGTTTTTTTAATAGTGTCTAAATTACTTAAGTTGCAAAATACGAGCTCTGCTTCTGTAGTTAGTTGCAGGAACAGTCCCTCTGAAGGGAGCAGTGCATCACAGAGATGGCTCAGCTCTCCACAGTGACCTCTGTTGCTCCCAAGGAGGTTGGTCAGTTATGACTTAAGCTCAGTTAGACTGTCTGATGACTTGGCAGATGCCTTGTGGCTTTTAGGGGTCTTAGATTTCCTACCCTCTTGATAACCATCTAAATAGTCGTTTATTGTGAGGTCCAAAAAACCTATGATAGCTTCCTAGCACTTATTTATCTTCTGACTTCCAGGTGGCTTTTTAGTGTCCCCCATGTCCTGTTTGCCATGTCTTTGAATGATAACTTTGGAATTCAGAAGCACCAATGAATTGCCTAATGTAGCTTGGTTTTATAGTTTTGCAAAAGAAAGAAAGAAGAGCATAAAGATTAAAAGCCAGTAAGATTACAAAGGAGAAGAGTTAAGAATTAGAAAACATGGAAGCTGGGAGCTAGAGAAAATCTAGTCCATATTCAGTTTTCTGGGTTTTGGGCTTATAATTAGTTTTCTCCATTCAGTTTTAGGAAAGTGTAACAACTGCACTCCAATTTCATTACAGATATGGTCTACCAGTATGTGACCTAATAGTTTTTCAATGCATGAATGAGAATTTCAGTTTTTACTGGCAAATATTCTTTCAGTTGATAATTTCTTTGAAGACAAAGCTTAATACAAGCTGTAAGCAGTAGATAATCACTGTTTCTGGATCCCTGATGTTATTGTCATAGATTTTTGATATTACAAATTTTAGAATGAAAGTTCTATTGTATTTGTTGCATTTGAAAAGCTGGTAGAGAAAAAGACATTAGAATTGATTCAAGTTTTACTTCTCTTCTGCTTGTGGGTGGACTTAGTATCAGAAAACCTTACATTTAGATGCCTGTGTAGATGTTGCATTTAAATCTTCCACAGAATCACAGAATGGCTGGGGTTGGAAGGGACCTCTGGAGATCATCTAGTCCAACCCACCTGCTAAAGCAGCTACACCTAGAGCAGATCACACAGGAATGTGTCCAGGCGGGTTTTGAATGTCTCCAGAGAAGGAGACTCCACAACCTCTCTGGGCAGCCTGTTCCAGTGTTCTGTCACCCTCAATGTAAAGAAGTTTCTCCTCACATTCAAATGGAACCTTCTATGCTTCCGCCTGTGCCCACTGCCCCTCATCCTATCATTGGGCACCACTGAAAGGAGTCTGGTACCACCCTCTTGACACCCACCCTTGAGATACTTATAAACATTGATGGGATCCCCTCTCAGCCTTCTCTTCTCCAGGCTGAACAGACCCAGCTCTCTCAGTCTCTCCTCATAAGAAAGGTGCTCTAGGCCCCCTCATAATCTTCGCAGCCCACCACTGGGCTCCCTCCAGTAATTTCTTATCCTTCTGAAACTGGGGAGCCCAGAACTGGACTCAGTACTCCGGATGCAGCCTCACCAGGGCAGAGTAGAGGAGGAGAACAACCTCCCTTGACCTGCTGGTCACACTCTTCTTAATGCACCCCAGGATACCATTGGCCTTCTTGGCCACAAGGGCACATTGTTGGTTCATGGTCAACCTGTTGTCGACTAGAACTCCCAAGTCCTTCTCTGCAGTGCTGCTTTCCAGCAAGTCCACCCCTAACCTGAACGGGTGCCTGAGGTTATTCCTCCCCAGGTGCAGCACCCTACCCCTTGTCAAACTTTATTAGGTTCTTCTCTGCCCAGCCCTCCAGCCTATGAATGAACCTTGCTGAATGGCAGCACAGCCTTCTGGTGTATCAGCCCTTCCTCCCAGTTTGGTATCATCAGCAAACTTGCTGAGGGTGCACTCAGTATCTTCATCCAGGTCATTGATGAACAGATTGAACAGGACTGGACCCAGTATTGACCCCTGAGGAACCCCATTAACCAGACTCTGCACCATTGATCACAACTCTCTGAGCTCTGCCATCCATCCAGTTCATGATCCATCTCACCGTACGTTCATCCAGCCCACGCTTCCTGAGCTTACCTGTGAAGCTGTTGGAGCTGCCTGCTCTGGTCTTAAGTATGCGTTCATAAGATGTGTTTACTGGCAAGATTTCCTCAGCGTGACAAAATGAACAGCTGAAATTGGGGTGTTTCTTGAGTACAGTGTTTTGACTTTGTCTTGAATGGCAAGCATTGATGTGCTGCAGAGAACATCAATAACATTAACAAAAATGCATAGAAAAAATAATAATTCAGGGGTGAAACAGTCTTCTTTAGGTACATCAGTTGTTGGGACCTCTTAATTGCAGACAGGGATGCAGTGACTGTTGGATATTCACAAAGTAGCTTTAGTTTCTGCTAATAGAAGGAGTTTTGACAATGTTACCCAACTGGATAGATGTTTCACTACAGAGAAGAAGAGAATTAGATGTAGACCCTGTAACCGAGCTTGATCATAATGCAATCATAATGCAGATCATAATGCAATCAATATGCAATCATACAGAGCTATATAAAATCCTACACCAGATGGGTTGTGGTGTTTACTGTCCCTACAATTTTCCTTTGTAAATACAGTATTGTAGTACTGAAACGGTATTTTTCCAATATTCATATGATGAATGTAGTTTTTATCGTATGCCATTTCCTTGTTGTGCTGTGATATTTAATGCGATTAAATCTTTTGAAATCCTTCTTGATTAACGTTTAAGGGAGGTCAGCTTAGCATATCTTAAACTGCTGCTTGGAGGGGCCTTTCATGTCTTCATTAGTCATGAGAAAGCTTGAGTTTCTCTAAAAACACAGAAGGAGTAATTCTTTGTAGTTTTGGCAGGCTGGGGTATAACACTGCTCTGATGTAATGACAATTTTCTATTAGAAGTGCCTTACCATGTATGAAAGACAGGAAAAATCTAGATGTGCTGTTGGAACATCAGGGAAATAATACTGGTTATGCTCTATTACTTGTAAAGATGCACTTTAATGTAAAATGTTGTTCCGTTTGGTAAAGAAATTATTAGATAAATTACCTATTCTATTGGGTTTGCATGGCAAGGTTTTGGTAGTGAGGGGGCTACAAGGGTGGCTTCTGTGAGAAGCTACGAGAAGCTTCCGCCATGCCCAACAGAACCAATGCGACCCGGCTCCAAGGGAGACCCACCACTGGCCAAGGCTTAGCCCATCAGTGATGGTGGTAGTGCCTCTGGGTTAATGTAGTTAAGAAGAGGAAAAAGAAAAATAGCTGCACAACAGCAATTCCAGCCTCAAAGAGTGAGAATGTGTGAGAGCAACAACTCTGCAGACACCAAGATCAGTGAAGGAGGGGCAGGAGGTGCTCCGGGCGCTGAAGCAGAGGTTCCCCTGCAGCCTGTGGAGCAGACCATGGTGAGGCCGGCTGTCCCCCTGCAGCCCGTGGAGGTTCATGGTGGAGGAGAGATCCACCTGCAGCCTGGGGAGGACCCCACAGCAGCACAGGTGGATGTGCCTGAAGGAGGCTGTGACCCCGTGGGAAGCCCATGCTGGAGCAGGTTTGCTGGCAGGACTTGTGACCCTATGGGGGACCCAGGCTGGAGCAGTCTGTTCCTGAAGGACTGCACCCCGTGGAAGGGAGCCACACTGGAGCAGTTTGTGAAGAACTGCAGCCCATGGGAAGGACCCATATTGGAGAGGTTCATGGGGAATTGTCTCCTATGGGAGGAACCCCATGGTGGAGCAAGGGGAGAGCGTGAGGAATCCTTCCCTGGGGAGGAGGGAGCAGCAGAGACAACCTGTGATGAACTGACCACAAGGCCCATTCCCCATCCCCCTCTGCCATTCGGGATGGGGAGAACGTAGAGAAAATTGGGAGTGAAGTTAAGCCCAGGAAGAAGGGAGGGGTAGGGGGAAGATATTTTTAAGATTTGGTTTTATTTCTCATTGTCCTACTCTGATTTGATTTGCAATAAATTAAACTAATTAATTTCCCCAAACTGAGTCTGTTTTGCCCTGATAACAATTGCTGAGTGATCTCCTCATCTTTTTCTTGATCCGAGAGCCTTTCAATTTATTTTCTCTCCCCTGTCCAATTGAGGGAGGGGGTGATAGAGTAGATTTGGTGGGCACCTGGTGTCCAACCAGGGTCAACCCACCACACCTATATAGTCTTGGACAGATTTAACTGAATAAAAATAGATTTTATTATGTGGGGGAAACTTCCATAAATGATTTAAGTATATATACCTGTGATTACAAACAAGATGATGAAATGACAATGTTTGGAAGAAAGGAAGCTACAAAACCTTTGACTCTAAATCTGGTAACATCTGGTAGTCTTGATATGTAAGATGGGAAGCCCTGCAGTTAGTCATGTACAGCTACGTTTTCTTAAACATCGACAGGGTTTTCTGTATATAGGTGATGTATAAACCTGGATGAGCTCTGGATGAACTCACTGGGTGATATCCTGTGAGCAGTCTAGTAGTGGCAAGTGGTAAAATACGTATGCGTCTTCTCCCTTCTTGACTGATTTCCTGTGCTCTTTGACAGATTTTGCTGTTGGAGTCAGAGTTTTGCATTATTATATCAATTTGTGTTGCCATAGTTGCCTCTACCTTCCAAGTCTCCCTGAAGTTTCTGTGCATCTTTTGTGGATCCTCCTCCAGCACTGGCTCTCACTTCTTGATTTGCTGTCAATGTCAATCACTGTGCTGCCGATGGGCCCCTGCACAGCTCCAGGCTGCCCTGTAGTTCTCAGTGTGCTACTGTTCATTTTCTTTCCCCAAGCATTGGCATCCCTTAGCTGAGGAACAGGTAAATTATTGAAAGGGCGAGCACCTGGCTGCACTGAAAATTCTGGCAGTTCTACTTTTGATATCCATGGTGCTTGGATTTTACTCTTTTTGATCTTTCTGCTAAATCCAGATGCCACTTGGCTGATATCTGTATTATAACAATTCTTCTTATTACATGATAAGTTTCTTAAATGTGAACTATGTCCCTTCTGCTGTATTTTTTCAGATCTTTAAGAAGAAAAGGTTTTGACCTGAATTTGTCATGAAGCAAGACTGACCTGTCCCCCTTAACAATGTATCTTTATATGTATGATAAATATGAAATCGAGGGAGTTAAAAGAAAACTATAAGAAATGGGAAAAATATACAAGTATCACCTAATAGCTGGAGGGTTTTTTGATTCTGAAGCAATTTTGGGGAAGAAGAGGGAAGACAACAGTCCTTGGTCTTTGTGAAGCATGTGCCCAACAGCCTGGGTGATACAGTGCTGGTAGCCCGGTGGCACTTGTCCTTCTGTCTTCACTGATGCTGCTCAGAGCAGTTTTCGGGGGAGCTGGTTGAAAGAAAAGTCTCAGTGTGAGAACATTGTGAATTCAGATGACCCATTTATCTGCTGACCAAGATCTGAAAATGTGTTTGGAGTAGGTTTCTTGGTCATCTTTGATATTGTAAGTGCAAAATATTTAAGGTTGTTACCTCAGCACTTTTTTCCTAGAACCTGGCCAATACTGGCCACTTGAGGAATGTTAATGCTTTTGGATACAGGCTGTGAAAATGTTGGAAATTTACAAGAATTTACTTATTTTTTCAAAATAAATTGGCTTTTTAAATTCTAGAATAAGCTAGTGTAGTTTCCAGATCTTCTGTCTTGATCTGTTTTCCCCAGCTGCCCCTTCTGCCAGTGATTATAAGATTAGAATGTAGTCTGCTTCTCTGTGATTTCTGATGTTCTTCTTTATAAGACACAGAATTGCAGAGATAACCACTCCACTATTTTGACTCAGTAGAATTTCTGTATGGAATTTCAAATGGTAAGAGTAATTAAATTTGATATTAGCACTGACTACTCACTTTTTACTCTTCTCTCTGAAATGATAACAGCATTTTCTGCCTTGCTATTTTTCAGTAAATGCCTCATTTTTTCAGCCTCTAGCAGAGGACACTAAGGCACTAACTTGTGTCTTGTGGCCAGATAACAGAATATTTAATGTGGTCCCTAACCTTCGCTTTTGAAGGGAGCCCCAGATATGGATCTCTGTAGACAAGTATCGAGTGCAAGTTTGATGGTACAATGATGTGCAACATGTGTCTGGTTGCGTGATATGTGGCCTTTAATTTGCTCCAGGAGCAAGGATTTTATGGCTTACCCCAACAAGCAGATGGAATATCCTTGCCCGTTACTTTTTTTTTCATGGATCTTACTGTTTGCTAAATCTCCTGCAAACCAATACAAACTCATCTCTCTATGGGAATTTTCTCATAAATAGGAACTTGTATGTAGCCAGCATACTGGAGTGACTTTCTCTTTTAGTTCAAATAAGAAGTACAGATGCACAAAGTCCCTTGAACAATAGAAGACAAAGATAGGAAAAGGTTTTCCAGAGCAAATTAATTGCAACCAGAATATCTGTTCTTCATACAGCGAGGTAGATACTTATGAGGAATTGTGAAATCTTCCTTGTCCACTTAATTGCCTGAGTTCTGCCATACTGCCATATCCAGTAGTTACATTATTCTTCCTCTAAAAGCCTTTATGATCACATGAAAATATGAAATATTGTACAGAAAGTTCAAAACAAAATGGAAAACCCAGCAAAATCCCTCCTGGAGCTTCAGAGCAGAAAGGGCAACTGAGTTAGAATTTCAAAGCAAGCAGTCGGCTGTGGGCAACATTTCCCCCCTACTGTTTCTTTCTCTTCTGTTGTGCATTTTGCATGTCCTTCTGTGAGTGGCAGAGTTTCAAGGCAAGGGGTGAAAAGCAGTCCATTCTGTATTACTACAACTGTAAAAAAGTATATTCTTGTGTATTTTTTTTAAACTGCTTTATCTTCTAGAGCTGGTTTTACTTAGAAGAACAGTTATTACAAACAAAAATTAGGAGAGGACAGATATAGCCTAATGTGGCAACCAGTGATGGTAGTTGGTATTATGAAAAGATTTGAGGGACCTGACCCTCTGCTTAGGAGAAGGGAAATAATTTTGTGGCTGTTCTCTGTTTAAAAGATAGCACAACTTGTATGTTGTGGGCAATTTATGGAATAGCTATTCTAGGCAGAGATAAGCTGACAGAAATCTAGTAATTCTGACAAGGGTTATAATTCTGAAACTGCAAGGAGTTAATGTTACAGTTAGAAAAATAATTTTAAAAAATCTATTAATCATACCTTGAGTGTTGGACAAGTCAGAATGAACAAGAATGAGGTATGAACAAGTTAATTTCAGTACAAGCTTGAATTCATCTCAGGCTTTGAATCTGGCCTTTTTCAAGACTGAAAGTTCATCCCATTATCTCTCAGAACGTGTTCTTTATTCCTCTTGTTGGTTTGAAAGCATGGAAAATTTGATGAAACTTTACAACTAAATGAGTACTTGGCAAATTTCTGTTCTTATTCATTGGAAAAGCTAGAAAACTTTCAGGTACTTTCCTGAATTCTTGGAGGTTTTACTGTTATTGTTTCCAAATATCAAAAGTGAAGGAGCGTCCTCAAAAGAGTCAGAGATTAAGTTGTGATTTGATTTATTAATCAAGCTGTGCAGCTAAAGCTGGCAATACAGTAACCCACAGCAGAGACACCATACTGTGTATCCTGATTTGTTCTGGAGCTTCTTGTATAGGTCTTTATACAGGATTAATCCTAATAGCATTAGCGTAGTAAGACATATTGCTAAGTAGACTTAGACTACTAACAAAGACTTAAAACAAACAAAAAAAATCCTTTGGACATTGCTATTAAATAGCTGACATGACATGAACCTCTTTAACCAGTTCCCTGCTTTTTCTCAGACATCATCTTGGACAAAAGGGAAACTGAGCAATGGATTACCAGGGTCCATGATAGGTCTGTCAGCCTTTTTGATTAAAGGCTGTTGCCATCCAGTTACCCATCCTTATTCAGAACATTCTAACAAAATGTGGTATAGCCTTAAAAAGCAGATTTGATAATTTTAATGCTTGTGTTTAACAAGCCTTCTTTTTCAGTCAAAAGTATTCAGTGGTACAATGCTTCTTAGATAGTTTTCAGATAATTTAGTGTCTTAAATACCAATATTTTTAATGATCCTGAAAACATACTATAAGTAAGCCTAAACAAAATGTGAATGCTGAAGATATGATTTAAATTTAACATTTGTCTTTTAAATGGTTTTGAGGCAAGAATTTCCATAAATTAGAAGGGTTGTATCTAAACCCATGTCTTTCTGGTTTCATGTACTGTGTGGGTGGTTTCATAAATCAGCTGCAGTTAAAATGACAACCCATAGTAGAATGCTCTGCTAATTTAATTTTGCTAAATTATTATTATTTTTTAATCACTGTAATACATTGTGATAAGTGGTTAATATGATAAGTTTAAAGGCAGATTTGCATTTCAGCAGGCTTTTTCACTTCTGTCATGTGTGTTGTTTGCTTCCATGTTCAAGTGCAAATTCCTTTCATTGATATAAGCAGTTTACATAGTAATTTCAAGCATAATGAAGCACTACTTGTTCAAGGCTAAGCATACCTTTTTTTTTTTACTTGAAGCACAGAGCTATTGCTTCTAAAATGAGTAGTGATCTTAGATATGTCAGTTCTTAAGCAGTTTGCTCTGACTGCTGAAATACCTGTGAACTTCTGAATATTAATTGTGGAAGAAACTATTTCTTTTGCAAATGTTCAGAAGTAAATGCTGGTGTATGATAGGGACAAGGTATATGTTCCAATGCCTCAAGATAGAGAGGAGGTTTAATTTGGGAGCCTGGGTTTACAGGCTACTGCTATCAGGGTCCCTGAGGGCTGTGAACGTGACACCTGCCTCAGTGTTGTCCACACATTTCAGAAGGGGACTAGGCCAAAGAACCCATCTGGGCTGAGTCCCACACTGTGCTCTCCATGTTAAAAAGGATGAGTACAGGTGGTTGCTGTGATCACAATACCAATGTATGTAACCACAATGCAAAACAGGGCTATGAAAGTTTGCGGGAATGGTTTTGGCATTCAAAACGTGCATGACATAATTGTTTCATTGCCTGTGTGGCAGTTGATTTTTTTTCAAGAGCAGGGATTCTGTCACCTACGTGAGTTATTAATGGATATCGAAAAGGCTACTATTCTTTAAGGTGTGCATTGTGCACTGTTCATTGCTCCAATCTTTCTTGGATATCAGCAAGCCCTGACTGTGAGGTGGCTTGTTGCCTTCCCCATCTGTCCATTGCTGCTTTCCAAACAGGGCTTATGGCCTTCCTTGTGACCAGTCTGGCATTTGTTTTTTTCCTCTATACAGAAAAGGGATGAGATAGAAGAGGTGAAATAAAGAGGGGTAAATAAAAAAAAAAAAAAAAAAGAAGCCCTTCTGGAAGTATCTTGCTTGTCCCAAGGTATTAACATTGCTGGTACCATCTGCTTCATGCAAGAGCTGGTTCCAGTTGATGTCCTCTAAGCAAAGCCTAGGGCTCTGTCCCTGTGTGTTGCTGTGGGTAAGCCACTTGGCTGGCATTGTCTGGCTGTAAGTGGGCTGGTGATGGAGGACCCCCTAGTTTGAAAAAGGAGGAAGACAGGCAGCAGTGTGTGCGCTCCCAGTGGGTTCTCTGGCCAAAGCTACAACTTAGGTGGGACGTGGGAGGACTTGGCTGTAACTACAAAAGAATAAGCTGGATGGTGTCATGCCTAGAGATTTTGTTTTTTAGTTTTCAGTGATGTGAGCTATCCGAGATGAGTGGCTAACATAATGGGTAGGAATGTATTTCACTATAAGCTTTTAAAGTTAGAGTTGTGTTAGTCAGTCTGCCAGTATCCAACCTGGGCTGGCTCTTACATTTCTGTCAGGAAAAACTTCCTTCTCTCAGAGTGCTGCATCTTTGCTCTTTTTGTGCAGTTGTTAGTCCCTGGGAACCCCAAATCCCCTGGTTGTCTCATATTTTCTCTGTTTTCCCTGTGTAGTGACACCATAAATGAGGGGCCTCTTGTTGCATCAATCTGCTCCACTGTGCTATGGTGTAGAAGTCTGACAGTGCAGGATGTTGTCTGATGGGGAGGATCAGGCCCGTAGCAGAGTGGACTGTATGAAATCCAGGCAGTATTTCTCATCAGCTATTCCTTTTGCATTTCTGAGCGGGAAACATTCAGCTTTTGGCTAAAAACTGAAATGCTCCTTAATTTTTCATAGGTGTTTTATTTTTTTCAGATAAAAATGTATTTTTTTTTTTAATTTTTTTTTTTTACTGAAACCTTGCACCTCATGGAAGTAAAACTTGGAAAAGAAAACTTTCTAACAAAATATAGTTTTGGATGAAAATAAGTATCATCTTTACAAGGCACATAAATTTTATGATGGAGCTATAGCAACTGAACTAGTTGCTGAAAGAACACTTTAGAGGTAGCCTGGAGTTTGAACATGGAGATGTTTAGTACTGCAGAGCCTCAGTCTTCAGACACTTACTTGCTGCTTACTCCCTCTGAAGGAATTATGCTGCAAATGTTACATTGTGCTTAAAATGCTCTGCCTGTCGTTTTGTGCCTCTGAAACGTTAGAAGCACAAATGGGGCAGCTGGCAGACGTGGGAAGCTGTGAGTGGTAACTGAGGGCATGAGTGCCTCACGTGGTTGTAAGGTGAATATTTCGGTTAGACTGAAGATGCTGAGAAGTAATTAGTAAGAATCTGTTTCCACATAGTGATGCTGACTCATTATATTAAGCCTATTTTGAGATAGGCTGTTTAGTTTTTTTATTTCCCTCTCTTATTTTGGTGGTCTTTCCTATAATAGAACTTTTTGTTTGGCTGTAAAGTTGCAGGGTAAATAAATGAAAATGAATAAATAATGGTTCTGTAAATGAGGAAGATTTTACTATTAAAGTTGTCTATAAAATGCCAAAGCGGATAGTAGGAACATATTATAAAGGTGTAAAATTTCAAATGCAAAGAGAGATGCCTGATTGCAGTTCTGAGCCACTACAGCCTTTGGTAGTGGATAGTACAGCACTATATTGACCCATTTACCGTTAAAGCATTTGACCTTTCTGTACCTTGCTGTGATCTTCTGGGTTCTGCACTAATGGATTTAAGATACCATGGTACACCAGCTGGACTCACTGATGCAACTTTGCAGTTTCCATAAAATGCTTATATTTTAAGGTCTTTTAGTTTAGTCTTTATTCAGCACACAACTATACCAAGACACTGCAGCTAAACGTAGTTTTGTTCACTTTATTGAAAATAAATTTTGGCTGGTCCATCTCTGCAGTCAGTAGACAGGATGGATGGGTAGGATTTAGACTCATTACAGGAACCAGTTCATGTTGTTTCAGCAAGGCATAACTGACATTATATTTTTAGAGTAAATACTTAAAACACAAACCAAATAAACTATGAAAGAGTTTGGTACAATGTAGGAAAGAGTGCTGGGATGCATTTGACTTTCTAGCATGTGTAAATATTTACCGTTCGGCTTTGTGCTTCTTCTTCTAGACATTACCCAAAGCAGTCCTTCACTACAGTGGCTGATACACCAGAAAATCTTCGCCTGAAGCAACAAAGTGAATTGCAAAGTCAGGTAAATTAAATAATCCTTTTGTTTTATTAATATTAAACTGTCAGTCCCCTTCTCTATAGTTTTTCTAAGTAGTATTAGTATTTTTTTTCTACTGATATGTAGTAGCACTCTAATTTAATTCTAAAAAAAAATATTTGTAGGTTGGTATAACACTGCAAAACTCAGGCTTTTACTTCTGATTTCACTTATACTAGTTACCATGCTATTGTAAGTCCATTGACATAACTGAAATCCTTCATTTTTAACAGTATACAAAATATCTAAGTAGTTTTTAATGTTTGAAATGTTATAGCTCAGTCCAGAGGGTTCTGTTGCCTTAGACAAACTGTCATTGCTACCTTGCATCAGACTTAGTAATAAAATAGCTGTGTGATTAGCAAACAATTACTTTGTCATTAACAAACATTTATAAGCCTTTAATACTTGTCAACACTGAACTGACTGAATGATCAGCTTATGGATCTGCTATGTCCTCTGTGAACTCATATATGGAGCAGTCTGTAAGCCAGTTGTGATAAATATGTTATCAATCAAAACTTATGTAGGTTAATAAGATACACATTAGAATTAAAATGTAAAAAGAAAAGTGAGGGGGAAAGAAGAAGAAAATGGCAATGAAGACATATGTGACCCAGACATGATGTTTGGTTACCATTGTTTCTCAGTAGTCTATAACATGCAGTTATTATTGATATTCATTCCTTACTATCTGGACAACTTCTCTCTCCCGCCCTCCCCCTGCTCCCCCAATCAATTTCCTATTGTTTGATTTTATGCAACACTGGAATTTGGCCTGGCTGTGTGAGAAAATTTATAATATTCAATTGCATTTTGTTTTGTGAGAGTTGTTGTTTTATTTTATCATTTTTTATTAATTTATTTTTTAATTAGTTGTTTTATTTTTTACTATTGTGGTTTCAGTCTGGATTTAGTTGCAAACTCTTATTATAAATTTTAAATTATCTTTGTCAATTAATGTAATTAAAACCTGTAGCAGAAAACAGAAACAAAATCAATGGAGTGCTAGAGACATGCTAGCACAGATATTTAGCACGATATACATTTTTAAAAATTCTTCACCTTTTGACATTACAGTTATTGATTACAAAACTTAGAGAAATTCTTTCATGCTGAGATTCTGCTGTCTGGAAAAAGGAGAGTTTGTGGAACGTACCTCTCCTCTTGACTTCAGGGTGGAGTTGCTTAATTTTCTTCTTCAGTAGTCCTGTGTATGATACTTACCATTCTGTCAGAGTTATGAGGAACTTGTAAACTATACTTTTTACACATCTGTTTAAAAGAATTAGCTTTGTGCCCACTATTCTTTCAGTGTTTTGATAGAAAATGTTGGGATTCAGGAGAATAATAAAATTTTACTCCTCTTTCTGTCAGTTTTTTACTGTATTGTCTTGTGTATTTGCATATACAGCCACACACATGGATGTATATGAATCTCAGACTAAAACTTAAAGCAATCAGGTGTAAGCTTTGCCCATGGCTGCCTCTGTCTGTTTGTCCTCAAGATATCAGTTACACCGTGGGTGAGTTTGCCTGCTGGCACTTTATAAGGATTCAGCTACACAAGTCCAATTTGGTGACAATTTGCTGGTGATGGGTAGAGTGGAAGAGAAGCTGCTGACTTTGTCATGGCTATGTCACCTGCCTCAGGAGCCTGCGGTTAAAAAAGCTGAGGCAAAGATTTCAACCCTTGTGCTCACAATTCTGTTCTTTAACTCTTGTGCATTGTGAGCCTTAATGTAAAAGGTCCTCAGGGAAGCCTCCAAAGCCATATTTTTTGAAGTACTGGCAACAGACAGATTTTAATGAGACTGATTTCTGTAGGCAGGTAGACTTTAACTGAGAAATTGTTTGAAGTTGGTTAAGAAAAGTATGGATGTGAGAAATACTTTTTGGGCGTTTAGAGAGCACAGCTTTCCTGTATGAAGTCCAGACAGATCAGAATCACATTTAGGAAATGTACCTTGTCTTAAAGTAGTATACTTTCTCCATGGTTATTAGGATAACACTTCTGAGGGACTAGGGGATGTTGAGAATTGTCAGGGAGGTGTAGAGGTCATTTGGTAGGCATCAGTTTGAGTTAAGACTAATGTTGTAAGGACTGGAATAATTTCTGATTTATGACTGTGTCCTATCCCAATACATGATGGGCTTAGTACATCTCCAGTTTAGCTCACATGTTGCAAACTTGCCTGTATCAATTGTCTGTCTTGGCTAAATGTTGACTAGTCCAAGGAGTGTGGTCTCTTTCTAGAGCCTCTAAGAGAAATGTCTTTCCCTTACTTATTTGAAACATGGTGACATGGCACTTTGGAAGTGGAAGGAAACTTGGTCTGGTATTGTTCTCTATTTGTACACAGAGGACTTAGTATTCTAGGACTGGATAAGCAGTATCAATGAGAAACTTGAAGTTTTCTTAGTGTTAACTTGCTGCAACTGTTAGTGCACTGGCATAAAATGCTAGATAAGGATCTATGCAAAACATGGAAATAGACAGAAACCCTTAATTTGTACAATGTAGCTTTTTTGAAGGTTATTAGGCGTTAAAAGATTTGCACTTGATGCAAATACAGTGCTAAGTAATAAGGGCACAAATTTACCTACTTGGAAGAAGGGTTGTAATGTTTCTGATCATTATGTGCTTCCTTGGTGTTGATTCACATCAAGACTGCTTAAAGTAGACTAGCCTGTAAATAGTTTTAATGCTGAAATATAGATTCCAGGGACTTTTCATAATCCAATTTAAATTTTGTCATAAAACTGTAAATTCTGAATAATTTCTGTAATATTTTGAAGAGTATAAGGACAGAGAAATTGTCATCCTGAATCTGCCCAATTGGCCATCTAGTCCATTGTCCTTTTCAGAGAAAGTTGCAAGACTCCCCTCCCACCTGAAACAAATACATGATACATAATTTGCCATTGTTCAGGTCTCATCCTGTTTCAGTGCTGTGCAGGAGAAAAAAGTCTGTACGTGGTTCAAGAAAAGCCTTTCCCATGAAACCAAACTTGGCTGAATAGCATCACAATATTACTACCTTCCAGTATTCATCAGAGCTGCTTGAGCCTTCTGCCAATGCAGTGACAACTTGGTATTGAACAAATTCTGTGTTAGGTAATGTAAAAAAATTACATTCATTTCTGAGTAAGGAGAAATGCTTTTTTACAGTAATAACTGATTTATAGTTTCTGAGTAAACATCTTTAACGCATTTAGTTCTGAAGAGGCACAACCTTGTGTTTAACTGCATGACTCTAAGTGTCTTTTCCAAATCTGTAGCTTTAGAAGCATTATTTGTCTTACTCAGAAAAGCCGGGGGAATTGATAAAGGAAACACCATTAAATGTTGTGTAAGTTAGAAGACGTGTTTTTGTAAATTTGTTGTTTTGATTTTCATTTAAGCAGCAATTGACAGCATTTTAAGTCGAAGTGCTGGGTCCTCTATCAAGAGTCCATTAAGGTCAGCATCAGGTGCCAGGCTGTCATGTTGACTTAACATAACAAGAGGAAAACAAACAAAACCAAAATAGTGTTTTCTGGATGAGTCAATAGAAAATGGATTGCTCTTTAGAACACTTGAAAAATTAGTCAAAGGGCAACTATTAAAAGCTTTTCAGAGAACATTCTCCTTCTATATAATATAATTTCAGAGCTTTCCCCTCCTTTAGCCTTTTGCTACCATGGGCTTTCATTCAACTCTGTAGTTTGAAGGAGACAGAAATGAGTTTTAGGACAGGCTGTAAGTTTGATTTCCCATTCTGGAAAACTCCTCACTTCAGTGTTCCTCCTGACTGAAGAACGAATTTTAAGGTCTTTCATCCTCTAAATAAAGAATAGAGACAGGGATCCAGTGTCTTGAACAAGGTTTTTGTTTATGTATTTCTGATGAAAAATCCCTGTCTTTACTTCATTGGAGGTTAGTGCATTCTCTCATTCCATAGCATACAATGGATACTTTCCACGTGCACTTGCGTCTCATAGAGGAACTCAACTATAGAACTTACTGATATATTCATCTCAGCTATGATTACTTGGAAATTGCCTTCATGTACCTTAGCTACTGATCTCTCTATAATAGTGTAAATTGCTCTGTGGCCTTTAATTCTTGTCTGTGGCAATGCCGTGTAGATCAAAACCAGCAACTCCAGTTGAACTGGCAGAAAGTAACAGTGACATTCTGCAGCAGTTCTTGGCAGGGTGGATATCAAAGTGTTGGATCAAAGGGAGGGATGGTGTTTAAGGCGGGTTCTCGTACTCTACACTTTCTGAGGAAATCTACTTTCTGGTAAATCTTGGGGAACTTGATACAAAGTCACAGGTATCATTCCACTGCCTTCTTGTCCTAATCTCTGGTGATGCAGCCTAAACCTGCTATACTTGGAAATTCCCAGTGCTCCTTGTTATATTGCATAAAATACTTTCCTTGTGCTTCTCTTAGAGCAGCTTGGATAACTGAAAGTGTAGGTGGTGTTTTTTTGTAGGAAGAAACACACTTGCAGTTTTTCTTGTTAAACAGAGTTCATCAAGTGTTGACTTTCAAGAAGTACCATCTTTCCTTATGAGACCTACCCAACTGAGTCAGGCTTTTGTCCTAATAGTCTAATATCTTAGGAGTCCTTACTTTCTCAAAAATTGCTTGTGTTTGTATCTTTATCTGCTGACTGTCACCAGGATAATCATGTTAATATTGAGCATTTGGAACAGGGTGAACCTCAGAAAAGGGCATAAAAGAATCCTTATGGTCAGATGTTTGCTTTGAGGATGGCCACACTCTGTTCAGGTTAAAGAAGAGATAGACTCTGCCTAGTGGTTTCCTGTGAAAGCACAAGAGATGATGAATGTAAACTGAAATACAGAAAATTCCATTTACATGTAAGGAGAAACTTTTCCAGTGTGAGAGTGACTGGACACTGAGACAGATTGCCCGTAGAGGTTGTGCAGTGTCCATCTTTGGAGACATTCAGAAGAAGACTGGACACAGTCCTGCGCAACCTGCTGTAGTTGACTGTCCTTTGAGTAGGGTGATGCACTAGATGATCTCCAGGGTTCCCCTCTAACTTCAGCTGTTCTCAGATTCTGTGATTCCTTTCTGTCCTGTCCTTCCTCAGGTTCCTCTTGACCATTTTTGTTTTCTTTCTTGCCTTTTTCTCTTTGCCTCTCTGTTCCAAGAGTATATGTTAGCAAACTTCCAGGCACATTCTTTCTATTAGCTGTTTTCCTTGATTTGTTAAAAAGCTTTTTAAGTTTATATGCTCTGCTTTTATGAAGTCTTTGGGAAGAACTGCCACGGCGAATGCAATATGGGAACAAAATACTAGATGGATTACTAGAGCAGATATTTAATGGATTTCCTGGGGTACCCTGAGTGAGCTCATTGGAGAAGTCATGGAGAAAACAGTCCTTGGAGCTGGAGGCAAAGATAAAAATATCCTCCTTCAGCTGAGGAAAGGAGGAAGAAATATGAGATAGCAAGCAGAGAGGCCTAGTTATAGCTTTATGGGTGATTTTCTAAGTTGTGCCAGAGGATACTGGAACAAAATTTAAAGATGGGTTTTTTTCCAAATAGCCGTCAGGCACTGATTATTTATCTGCTCCTCTCTCCAGTTGTCCAAGGACCTGAACCCAATCCACCGTATGTGTGTGAGAGAGGTGAGAGAATGAAAAAAGTGCAAGCTTCTCAGTTGTCTTCTTGCTATTATTTGTGAGTGAGAAATCCAGGAGTAGTTGATTTGGTTTGTGCATTAAAATAAACACAGACTGCCTGTGAGGAGTTCTGCCCTGCTCCCCTGTGAGCCTCTGCACAGTAGCATTTTGTAAATTGTGCTCACCTACTAAATGTAATTTTTTTTTCAACCCGTAGTTTGTTCCTTCTTCCCCTCTGAAGACTGTTTAAAAGACTTTTTTATCTGCATGAGTCAAAGGCATAGAAAGCATTCTTGATGTAAATAATACAAAGCTCAAGAGGAGTGCAGGAGGCAGAATGGATTTCAGTCTTCTGGGAAAATGTTTGTCACCTCCTCTGATTGTTATCTTGCCATGCATGTGAGGGATTCTGTCCGCATCTTGTCTGCACTGGACTAGCTCCTGTTACTGTGTTACCATATATCTACGTGTTTTGTTTTTTTTTCTCTTTTTTTTTCTCCTTCCTGTGGTTACTAGACAGGCTGTAAGATCCAGGATGTAACAGTAGTACTTCCTCTCCTTTCCTGTCTACTTCTCACTGTCACAGTGGTTGGACCAACACATGGAGATAAGTTTTAACTTGTTTGGAGACAACCAGAACATGAAGCAAAGACACCAAACAGTGTGTAGTACTGTAATTGTTGATAAACAGGTTGGGAGGCAGAGAGGGAGTTTCTCTGTGGAATACATTGACTTACCTTGTGTTACTGACACATTCATAGCATCCTGAAATGCTTTGATTTCACAGGTGGAAATACAAATCTGCTGGGACGTAGGATATGATTATGGACGACTTTTTGAAATAGAAAAGAAGAATGGTTTGCTAAGTTGTTAAAACTTAGGTCTTAAATCTGGTACTGGCTGCATATCCTACATTGTTTAAAGTTATTTTTTTTTATCTAATGTCATTGGCCTGTATAATCATACGTAATTTTAAACTTACTTCCAATGGTGATGCGCTGATCAGTGTAACAAAAGTTACTTGTCTAAAGGGGTTGGGATATTAGGGTTTTTTTTGGTTTTGTTTTGTTTCTACTTGTTTACAAAAATAACTTTTTTCTTATGATGTTGACTGTTCTTTCCCCTATTTTCTTTTTGGGCCAGATCATGCCTTGAAAGTCAGTAGGTTAAGATGTGCAGATAAAAGCAGCACATTCTCTTCCTTTTTTTCTGAACCTGTGCTATTATCTATATATGCATTTATTATTGAAGGGCATAATTACAAGTTTCGGTGCCTGAGAAAAACAACTGTTTCAGACCATTCTTTTTCTACTATTTCTCATTTCTTTGCAAGAAAATCTGAAAAGATGATGATGGAAGGAGCACATTGCAAAGCAAAGATGAATACTTGTCCAGTATTGAGAAGAAAATTTAGGCAGACTTGCATGTGAGCATCTATGGAAAATGTTGACCTGTCTAACCTTTCAGCTTTTCACTGTTGATTTGATGAGAAAAAAGTAAAAGTGCCAGCATTTTTTTGCATTAGTGCTTGACCTGTTGTTAATATCCATAGTGATTTGGAAACCTGATGTAATTTGGCAGGGGAAAACCAGAAATTAGCTACATTTAAGGAAGCACAATAGCGTCTGCAGAGACTCAGAAGCAAGCAGTGCAAACTGTTCCTGCTGGCCAAAAAAATATGAAGTGTATAACATACACAGTCGCAGGAGAAAAATCACCTCTCCAAGTGCCAAGACTCAGAAGTAGGATGCAAAATATAGGAATATAATGAGATCAATTTTTCTAGCATACGTTGTTGTGGAAAAAAAAAGTATGTTTTTTCTTTCACATGGCTGTTTCAGATGCACATGATATTTAACTGTAAAAAGTGAAGGGACAATACATTTACATGATAAATAGGTAATTTTTGTGGTAGAATGAGGGCAGAGTGGTCATGATTATTAAATAGAGTACTTATTGAGCAAAACCATTTTTATAGACTCTGTATGACATCGGATCAATGTACAGCAAGTAGGACATCCTTAATAGAAAATCTGAGGATCAATAAAATCAGAAGTGATTCAGACCACCTTTACTTGTACAACCAGCAGTAATAGAAAGGGGACAAAAGAGAGGCACAGAATTCAGAGCTGTTATTTGTAAGTTGACTTGTGGAATTTTTAACTGCATTGACACTAGTATTGAAGTGTCTATAAGTTTTTAGAGGAACAATTAATAAAATACTAACTTAAAAATTAAGATGTTATCAGAATTTCTACAATTTAAAAACAATTGCTCACTTAATTTTTTTTTTTTTTTTTTTTTTTTCTGGGTGAGGAAGGAATGGGGAACATTCACTGAACTTCAGCCATACTAATATGTATGTTCTTTTTCATGTCTTGTCAAGTTCATCCTCTGATTCTCTTGAGCTTCTTTCTGTTGTTTATTTTTGGAACCAGATTTTTTTAATGGTTGCTCTGTGCCACTCTGTTGCAGGAAGTTGGATGCTGTGATTCTTGTTAGTTATGTTTTTTTTGCATTACTGCACGGCATGTAAACCCACATGAAGTAAAAATGCGTTCAGTTGTGGAGAATTTAACATGAAGAACAGGAACAGAACACTTGTCATAGGAAGTGAGGCGTCCAGGGACTACAGACCAGATGCCGGGGACAAATCTGTACTGCTAAATACAAGAGAGACAGGAAGGAATTCCTGATCCCAAAGACAAGTAGTGTGTACTGGCTTATGTCCACACCATATATGGCTGCTCCTCTTATACTGGATATATGTTTTTTTCCAGTTAATAGTGTTTGAGATACTGCCAACGGCTGCATACAAGCCCATCGGAGTGGCATCTGCGAAGCATGAAGCTGGGTGTCTGTGAAACCTGATGGCATTTGGGGACTTTGTGGGGTCAGTGTCCTCTTGGTTATGTGGGATGGCTGTTCAGGTCAGAGGGAGCAGAGCTGGTGCAGATGTGTCCGTGCTGCTTTCTCAGAGTTCTCCCGCCGCTGGAGCTGGTGCTGAGCTGCGCGTGGTCTTGCCTTGGGGACAGCATGACAGTGAAGCTGGGGACACACTCAGCAGTGTGGGGTACCCGAGTTGGTTCCCTTGCCCTCTCCTGTGTAGCAGAGTATTTGTACTGAGGAGGTCTGTCAAAGCCAGAAAATGAGATCACATCACTCTTTCTTTCCTTTCTGGGCTTCATGGCTGCATCTTTTGGAGACTGCCAGGTTTAATCAAAAGGGGTCCATGTAGTCTCACTTCCTATTGCTGACACTGCTTTTTTTTCCTGAAACATTTCATGCATAATGTGGTCAGCAAGAGGAAACCTGACTTGTCGGGTGCCTGGTCTGATCCCACGTGGAGTGTTGGTAATGCCAGCATTAAAAGGAAGTAAGTGCGCCTCCACTTATTCACCCTAGGATGTGATAAAGGAATTTTCAGGAATATGTTTTTAGTGAATGCACTGGAGAACTTGTTTTATTTTTTTGATGTTGCCAGTGTCTTCCTCCATTAAGTTCTTAGTTTTTGGTCTAGGCTTCCATTTGTGTAATGGTGGGGATAAATTATCTTTTTTTTTCCACCCCCAGCAAATTGTAGTGGCTGGCATATTTAATAATTTGAAAGTGACATATAAATATTTTTGTTAATATCCTTTCATCCGGAGTAAAAGCTCAAGATTTTCTTTTCCAATGTGAGGTTATAACAATGAATTCTTCGTACATCAAAGCATTGGATTAACCCATTTGGCATTTCACATTGTGACAATTAATGGCTTCCATTTAGTTCCTCATTTTAGGCTCATATCTTTTCAGAAGTACTGACCTGTTTCTTACCAAGGAACAAAGCTGGTCATCCATCTTGTTATAATGAAACCAATTTTTATGTTCATCTCTGGCAATTTCTTTACAAACTTCAGAGGTTCTGGACTGAGAATTTCTAGAGGCAAGGTTAATTTTTGTCTTCATTTTTTCTTGTCCTTATTCTCATGGCCTTACATTAACATGTTGAAAGAATATGATAGATGATTATATTTCTCCTAATTGTACTGGTTCTTTGAAAATGTTTTGAATCTGATCCTTAACCCTTTGTAAAGTTTTATTTAACAAGGATGAGCACTTTTACTCTGTAGACACTAGTGAGTGGTGTTTGTTTTGTTTTGGTTTTTTTTTCCCCTGTTGATGCTACGAGTTCAGCCACTTGGTTTTTCTAGTTCAAAGGATTCTCGAGAGTGATCATTGCTTGCAGTGTTGTGTTGATTTGCATAAATCCATGGTTCCCTTTCAAAGGAGAAAGCAAACTGAAAGTTTTAACATATATTTGAGTTTACCAATGGATTGAGAGATCAAATCCTACTCAAATGTACCTCTAGAAATTGCCTCAAATCCGTAGTTAGTTTGTCCCATAGATTAATATTTTTTCCTGGCATGCAATAAAGTTGTTGCATATTTCTATTGTGATAGGAGTGTAGAAATTAGAGAACAGAATTTCTATAAGCATTATTATATTTCTTTTTATTTGATGCAATTATTTTTTCATAGAATGCAAGCTCTCTTTAGATCTATATTGAAAAAAGGAAAATATTGATTTACCTGCAGACTTCTCCCATGTGATTAACTGTGATGTAAGTCTGCTTTTGAAGAGCCTTTGTAAGTGTGCATTTTGTTCAGTGGTTACTTATATCTGCTAAAGCATTTTAAATTGTTAAAGATTTCTGTATATAATAGTTGTGAGTAGCTTGATTTCTTTACCTTTTTGGCTTTTTTTGAGTATAAAAGAAAAAAAAAAGTCTTAACCCTATGTGTATCTTTGTTTTGTGTAAGACAGCTGTCCCCATTCTGTGCAGTAGCACCTGAGTAGTGCCATTTAAATCCATTATTAATTCTGTTTTCGATCAGCATTTGTTCTGGAGGTGGCTTTAACAAAACGACCAGCAAAGCTGCTTAATAGGAAAAATCCAAGCCTGGTGAGAGTGTCACATTTTCTTAATTGGAAGTCTTACAAAACAGAAGTCTTAAGCAAATGAAAAGAGAGAGACAGAGCTTTAGGCTTAGTGAAGAAATTAAAAACTGAATAAACAAAATCTCCCTCATCCCAACAAAACATAGTACCCTGGCTTCTGGATTTCGGAAAGCCGCAGAAGGGCTTTGTCTGCTCCAACGAGAAACACTTTGCACTTTGAACCTTTGTGGATGTTTCTCTTTGCCTGTCTCTCTCTTTGACTTTGTTTTTCAGTTCTTGGTAATTGCTGACCGTCTGTAGTCTGAGCTGTCTGCTCGTGGTGCAAAAAGCTCTTGTAATACGCTGAGTGTGACTGTGAGAAAGGAGAGACCGGCCTTGGCTTGCCTGGTGGTGCAAGGCCAAAACAACACACGCATCAGAAATCGCATGGTATTAGGCCTTTCAGAGTATTGGAAGAAGAAGAAAGGCAGGAGAGTTCCTGGGCAGTCCTACCCCTTGACCCCAATAAAAGGCCATGAGCGTTCGTCAGCATTTTAGTTGGTCATTTTCCTGATGCTTGGGTTACTTATTGATGGGGCTGTTTTAGATCCAAGAAATATATTGTCCTCCTGATTTATTCTCAGATGGTGCAGGGACCATTCAGAGTTCAATGATTTCTTGTAACTGCTGCCTAGCAGGATGGATTGAGGTCTATTCGGGGTGATAGTTTGTCAGGTAGTGCTATGCTTGCAGGAGATTATGTTGATGGGCTTTCAAGTGAAAGGGTCAGGAAAGAAAGAAAAAGGAAAAAGAGTAGGATTAGTATAATGTTTAACCTTGCCCAAAACAAAGTGAGTGGAAGAAAATACTAAATGCTTTAATTGCACCAAATGTTAGAGCTTTGAAGATATTAGGTGAAAACATCTTTTTTTTTTTTTCCCAAAGATTTAATGTTAGTATCTGCCTGGAGCACCATTTTATTTTTTCCAGTAGCTTACAGACAGAAGGGCAAAATACATAAGCTGTTTTAATGAAAAAAAAAAAAAAAAAGAAAAGAAAAAAAAAGGAAAAAAAGAAGAGCTCCTGCCTACTGGCTTGTCTGGTCCTTTGGCACTGAGTAATCAAATCAGAAAGCCAAATTAAAATTCTAATTTGATATCAATAAGAAAAATTGAAATATTTTGTATTTATATAAACTTACAGTTCAGTTAAGTTTTATTTAAAATTTAAACGTTTCTATATAAAGACATCTACCTTTATTATATTAATTTTTAATCTCTTGTGAATTGAAAATAGTTGGATTTCACTTGAAAGACAATGATTCTAGTGGGCAAAATTAAGTGTACATTTCTTCTTTTAAAGTTTTTTTTTTCAGGAAGTGTAGATAAATTGATTTAAAGCTTTTAAGAAAAGATGCAAATGTGAATGAAGCTACCACTGGCATATCAAGAGCTGTGCTCATTTTTTGCAATATAACTTTTTAATAGCATAATATAATTATCAGTAAATGTGTTGTTGATATAAATTTAAATGTGGAAACAAGGTCAGAAGAATGGTCCAAGTTGCTCAGTCCTGTCGAGAAAGGAGTGGGAGAGGTAAGTGTATTGAGGATGGGATGCTCCAGTTCCCAGGTGATAAGGCTGGATTGCAAGCACCTGTCACAGAGGCAGGTTAAGCACACGCTACAGCACCATTTGAGACAAATGAGAAGTGGGATACATGGCTTGTTTTGATCAAAGAAAAATGTTTTGGTCACTATAAGAGGAGAATAAAAAAGATCAAATAATGGTGTCTTTGATTTCAGTAGTGGTTTTCTGCTACACCGTTGGGCTGTATACCCTTACGATGTCAGTACTGTGCCTTGTGAACATGGTGGCTTTTGCCACCAGCCTGAGCCTGAGGTCACCCTTCATGGAATAAAATGAGCACTGGACTCTCATGGTACTGCTGCCCATGTCCCCACCAGCTACTGCAATAGAAGCTGCACTTCCTTTTCCATCCTTTTAAATTTAACTCCTTCAGTTAAATTCCATCCTTTGCCAATCTCATCCCATTTTATAGCCTTAAGCCCAGCTCTTGCTTTTGGCCTTTGCTTTTACTTTGTTTTAGTTCTACTTTGCAGTCTGGGCTGCCAGATTCTCACAATAATACTTGAATGGAGCATGCAGGAATTGGAATATTTTCAAATGAGTGATACCAATGAAAAATGGAGCTGCCGCTGGAAGGTTGTCAGCAGGGCACATCATCAGAGATGGCAGGGCTCAATGGGTCAGCAGCTCCTCAGGGGAGAAGTGGAAGGGATGTGGAGAGCAGGCAAAAAGGGAGGACCAATGGTAAAATACTGTGCTTAAGGTAGAGCCTAAGTTCAGGTGGAGTCAAATGTCAGGGAAGCTTTCAGCACATGGAGAGCTGTGCTAAGCAGAGCACCCAGCTGTGCTAAGACCTGTATCTCCAGACTGCATCTCCATCACCCCTGTGCTCTGAGTGAGTTATAGTTACAAATACGCATTGATAATGAGTGAAGTTAGTAGGTGAAAATTCGCTCTGTTTTTATAGATACTGAAGCCATAGGGCAGTATTCTTCTGCCGTCTTGGATGTAATGTGACTTGGATGGATCTGAACATCTAAAATATGTTGTATGAACAGTGCCTCTAAAAATGCCTTTGTCTGACCATTAACTATGCATAAAGTGTCCCGTGGCTGTCTCAGATAAAGATTTCTAAAATCCAGTCCCTTATTAGATAGCAGGCAGTGTTTGAATACTGAATGACATGAAAACCAGACCAAATTTGACTTTGCAGGAGACTGGACTCAAATGTAAGAAAAAAGACTGGAGAGGGATAGGGCACATCAAAAGTTTAGTGAGGGGCACATCTGCTACCCTGAACCAGCAAGTTGTGGAAAGTTATGCTAGTCATTTTATAGCACCCTGTAGGATGTTCTTATTCCTAGAAACATGGTCACCAAAAGCTCTTTCGGTTAATGTTTTACCTCTGCTGCTTCCTTCTGTTCAGAAAGGATGGGAAGAAACTTCCTGGGGAACGTAAGTATTGAAAGTATTTATTTTAAATAGAAGCATAAGATGTGCAGAAATATGCAATTTGGCCTCTCTGTCTTTTCAAGGGAAGCCCCACCTACTTCTGGTGAGTTGAGGAATGGGTGTTTGTAAATGTTCCTAACAGGCTCTCTATTTAATTTTTCATTAGACTTTGTTTAATGGCAAGTGATTTCACATAAGCATGAATTCCTGGAGCATTTAAGTGTTTCTGATTCATTACTTCTGTCTACTTTCAAAAAAATTGTGTTTTACTAGTTAAGAGTTTAGGCACATTGGGGACTTCTTCATTAATTTTGTTACTGAGCTCTCTGGAGCCATTTGGGTTTTATATCTCCCTGATGAAAGAAGAACCTCTACATCCGATGTACAAAGAACATAGGACTATGATTTTTTTTTTTTTGTCAATAGTGAACAATTCTAATGGCTAAGTTTTTTATTTTATTACTCTTCTGAGAAATGACAGTTTGTTTAATTTTTTGATTATGACTCTAAATGGATATTTGTCTGCTCTTAGGAGCTTTAAATGAGCAGAAGTATTTCAGATCTGTGACAGCAGTGTTACAGAGACCAATATTACTCAAACACAAAGAATGTATTTTAAATTTGACTCCCCAGATAATCAGGAAGAATATGTAGGCTAAGATAAGGAAAATATCAGGTATATTTTCCGATATATTGAGAAACTGGCAACTAATCACTGGGTTTACACTTATTCCAGATTTGTCTGATCGGTTGAAAGGCTGATTTGTGAATGAGTAATTTTTTTTATATGCTCAAAATGACAAATTCAAAACAGTTTTATTTTCCAAAATGTTGGCCCAGAAGTTGAAAGCAGCAGAAATTCAAAAGTTGGAAAAAATGGTTTTAGAATTTGAGTACTTAGCTTTTTAAAAAACAAATAGGAAAAAATGTCAAGTGAAAAAATGTTAAGAATTAAAGTTGACACGTAAAATGTTTCTGAGTTTTCAGATACCTCCTCCCATTCCTTTTAAATTTTTTTTAGAAAATATTTATGGAAACATTTAACTCAACTCTGTTCAAGAGACCAGGAAGGCTTAGTTATTTTCCACTTGCTCTGTATACTAACAGCTTCAAGCCACCTTCTTTTTTATCACTCTTTATGTCCAATAGAAATAAAGAAAAATATGTATTCAGACAGTTAAGTTCTCTCTTCTGGTGAACAAACCTCAAAGCAAGAGCATTAAGAGTTCCTCATTAAACACATTGAAAAAGGTCCTCAACTTCTGCAAAGTGATTTTATCTCAATTATTTCCTTTATCTCTCAATTTAGTTAAAAATGGGGTTTGGAATTGGAGAATGACAGCTTTTCCTATCAATGGGAACTGCGGTGTTTTCAGCATAGAAATTAAATTTATTTAATAAATGTATTCATTTAATTTTAAGGTCATCCACATGCTTTGTTATGGAAAATTTAGTTTTGAGACAAAGCACTAACAATGGGAGAAATAATAGTCTGGCAAATAGAATACTCAGTCAAGCGTATTAAATGAAAGTTAGTTTTCTCCACTTTTAATAATTAGAATATAAAATAAATAAGATCATTTAGCACATTCTTAGTGACTGTTTCTTTGACTCCATAAATCATGTAAGCCTGAAAGATGTTAGTCCAGTGAGTTATTAATTCTTTTAGTATCTAAAATATAATCTTGCCTCTGATGCAGTTAAAAAAGAGTTTTTTTGGCTAGAATGTTTCAGTAATATTCAGATTCATTTCTAACATATGCTGAAGGAAACTCATATTTTATTTAAAGATAATATGGTTTTAATTTTTCATTCACTTCCCCCTGCTTCAAAACTTTGGGTGCGTCACTGATGACAGGAATTAGAACTTGGAATTTTACTGAAATTGAAGGCAAATATTCCTTAACTGAAACGAGTTGTCAGTGTAAAGTCGCAGCAGGAGCTTCCTCCACACGGTGCAGTCGTCCCTCACTGCCGGGGAACTGCCTGCTGTAGCCTGGGTCTTCCCCAAGCCCGTTTATTCAGCTGGGTGGTTTGTATTGCAAAGGCAGTTAAACAGCAGTATTTCAATATCTTGGATATGTTTCTATTAGGCTTTATGAAGCAACGCAGACATTGAGTCTGTAAGTAAATTGCCTGCAAAAGCCTTCACTTGGAATCGTAGTTAACTGGCCAAAATGAGAATATTGGATAGGAACTTATTCATATTATTGGATATCTGGTGTATTAGAGTTTTTTTTTCCAGTTGTATGCTGGCATTATTACAAGACTCTCAGAAATATAGTACCAAAGAAGTCAAGTAAGTAGTCTTTGTTATGCCAGTTGGCTATTAAATGGTAAATACTAGTATTGTAAGGAAAAAAAAGTAGCCTTACACTGGAATAGTACTTTGAGGGGAAAAAAGTTAGCAAATATAATCCCAAGGTTAAACTGGACATTTATCAGTAATGTTGCTTTACAAAAAAATAGACCATTTCCTTTTTGTAATCGTTGGGATGACAGCAGTAAATTATTCATCTGCAAAGCCTGTTTCTGTATTGAAGTGAAGGCTGAGGTTCATTGTGCTCACCAGGCTGATTCATGTTCTCTATGTAAATGGCTGAATAGCTGGCTGTTGTTACTACCTTGGTAATGAGCTACAACAGTGATGAGATGTTGTCTGTCTAAGAGGAAAGACCAATATTTCACCTAGGAAAGGAAAGGATGGGAAAACGTATTTCCTGTATGATATTTTATTTGAAAGAGCAGATCAGAAAGAAACATGTGACTTACAATGGGTTTGTTATCAGCCCTATCTTCCTTCACTTACCAGGTTTTTCTTCTTTGAGGCATGTGTTCTTTGCAGCAGAAATGAAACAAATATTAACAATTGTCCTGACGCTGATTTGGAAATAAATTGCTGAAGCATATTATGTCTTAAGGGTGTTTGCTTTGTGTATATTTCAATTATCGTAGGAATGTGTGCTGTTGAAAAACAGAGGTTATTGCCCTAGTTCTTTCTTCCCTCGCTTTCAATTAAATCTGATTTCTGTTACCATAGCATTGCCTGCTCCTATGCCGCTCAGTCCAGCGCTGGTCATTTGTGCATATTTTCTGTCTGACTGTGTGGCTGTTCTTACTCTTTCTGAACTAACAGCCCCCGTCCAGTATTTTTGGTCTGTGTGGGGGGTGGTCAGGCAGCTGTTTTTCACAACTGATGCAATTGCTAATATGTTTCCTATGCATGAAGGCAGACTTCTATTCAGTACCCCTGGGGACTGTAAACATCATTTTTATCATGTTGGAACTACAGGCTCTGTCAGCCCAGTGAAGTTGTTCTCAATTAGTATGAGGCAGTACAATTCAGAAGGGAATAGCTGCTCCTGTTCCAGCCCATTTTTCTTTGAGTGTTGCCTACACTGATTTCCAGCTGTTACTGTGCGGCTTTGGGGAGCTAATGGGGTTCATTGGGAACATCTATCTCAAAAGGAAATGCCACAGTCAGTGTCTAGCTGAATGACTGGAGATTTTTACACACAAAAAACGATTAAAACCCACTTGGCTAATTATCTCTCAATGTGCATGATCATCCTTTCCAGTCCAGTAATTAAAGAAAATTAAGTGGAACCTTGCTAATTTGCATTAATGTTGGGAACAACCTATTGCCAATTACCAAATTTTGTGAATTAGTGCAAGTGAAAACAAGCACTTTTTGCAAACTATAGAGTAACATGTGCTGAAGTTTATCCAATAATGCTATGTTATTTTTACACTGCCAATAATTCACCTGTAAATGCAGGGGAAGTTAATACGTTATAAATTGAGGATAAAATCTTTCTTATGCTGAAGTTTGCCCTTCATTAACTGTAAAAATTACTATACTGAAGTCTAAAGGTGCATAATGCTTCTTGAATACCATTCTCCTGATGTCTAATAGAGCCAATGAGACCTTTAGAGATCTCCTTATATTCTAATATAACTTAAGTTTCTCCTCTTTTGAAGCAGCTGCTTCACTGAGTGTTGTATTTTCAAAATACCTGTTACCTTTTCCTCCATGAAAGCAGTTTTGCTGACAGTTCCCTTGTGTGTCCGCGTTACAAACCCAGTCCTAATCTCTCTTTCAGAAGGCTCCCCCTCCAATCCTGTTTATTGTGCCAGAGCTAACCCCATGTCCTGGACATCCAGCTTTCCCTTAGCCTTGGTTGGGCAGCCCCTGGAAAGCAGGCTGCCTTCTTGCCCACATCCTTTCTACTAGCTCTGCCCATTGTTTTTGGCATGATCACTGCCTAGATCTCAATAAAATCCTAAAGCCCCTGGTGAGGATATGCTGAACAACTCCTGGCTTTTGCTGAAACTAGGTGTCACTTGCACACCTCATCATTAAGAGGCAAAAGGCTATTCTGGCACATTTTGAGGTTTCTGAACCGTTCCCATCCACCCCAGCTGAACACCAGATAATGACAATCTTTTCATATTCAGTTATAATTTATCCTCACGTTTTCACACCTGATATGAGACTTGATGAGAAACAATTGTGACCACCTTGCACCAAAGTTTATTAGACTTCTGTTCCCTAGTTTCAGGAACCATCTTTTAATTGTTTTCTATTACTTTTGAAGATAGCAACAGCATATTGGAGGCAGGAGCCCTTCTTCCCCTCTGTGTTCTCACACTCTGCCTATATTTGTGAAACTTCTACTTCTGAAATGAGTTAAATTTATCTCCAAAGCCAAAATGATTCCTTTGCAAGTTGAGCTTTGCAGTGATCCTCTTTAATAGCTGTGCATCTTTCTAAGACCTCTCTCCATTCAGTCCAAGGTGATACCTGAATGTCTTTTACTGGAATCTCTTCAATCTTAGTAACACAAACTGGTCTGCAATTTTCCAGAGCTCTAGTTTACAGATAGGAAAGTGAAATGCTATATGTATAGCAGCCAAATATGCAGTCTATGACCTAATGGCAAGACTATGACAATCTATTTAGATGACCTGCTTTTCAGCTTAGGCTACCTTTTACTTTTCTGTCGAAACACCTAGTTATAGGAAACTGTCTGTAAGCTGCAGGAGCCAAATGCCTTAAGGTATTCATTTAGTATGATGTAAATTTAGGAAAATGGAGAGTGGGAAACTGATAAAGTGTGTTTCTTTGTATTCTACCAGCCGTCCTTTTTTGGTGGTGGAAGAATTACTGGAATAAAAATGCTGTTTGGTAACCTTAAAGTTATGTTGAATGAAACATAAGATACAGTTTTGTTTTATCCCCATTCCTTTACATTCTGACTTCCAAACCAAAGATTCAGTTCCCCCAGGTGCCTAAGAGAAGTTTATTTTCATTACACCTGGAATTCCTGAATGTTTGAATCAGTCCTGGGGACTCAAATGATTAAGTTGCTTTTTGAGACTTTGTCTTCTAAGTCATGTAATAACTTTTTGTGCAGAGGTAGTGAGTGGGATAAAGCATTTCCTGCCAAATTTGACCTTTTGGTGAGTGCTGGAAGACAGTTGGTCTGTTTCTTGGCGAGAGTTCAGTGGAAGGCCATGGTTATGGGTTAACTTCACTATGCAGCTAAGCAGCACACAGCCTCAGTTTTCCCCTGGGCCCCATCCCCAGTGGGATGAGGGAAGAGAAAAGGGAGAGTAAAAGGGAGAAAACTTGTTGGTTGAGATGAAAATAGTTTAAGAAGTGAAGGAGAAATCAAAGAAGGAAGGAAGAAAGAAACTAAAACAGAACAAGTGGTACAAAAGCAATCTACTCACCACCTTCATGGGTAGATGATGCCCAGACAGTTCCCAGAAAAAAGATGGCTAACCTACCCAAATAGCCCTCCTCTGCATTTTATTGCTGGCATGGAATCTCTCTTTGGTTAGCTTGGGTCATCTGCCTGGCTGTGTCCCATCTCAACCTCTTGCGCACCCCCAGTTTATTCACTAGGGGTGCAGAATGAGAAACAGAGAAGACCTTGATGCTGTGCAAATTCTGTTCAGCAACAGCTGAGACATGAATGTGTTATCAGTGTTGGTTTTGTCACAAATCTATGACACAGCACCATACCAGCTCTTGTGAAGAAAAAGATCCCAGTACAGCCACAACGACGATAGAAGGGCTGCAGAACTTGACATCTGAAGTAGGACTGAAGGAACTGGGTTTTATCAGCCTGGAGAAGGCTAAGGAGAAATCTAATCACAGTCTTCCAATAACTAAAAAGCTACAGGTAAGGCAGAGGTTCTCTCTTTACAAGGGTGCATGGTGATAGGAGAAGAGGCAATGAGAATAGTTGCTTCAGGAGAAATTCTGTCTTGGACATGAGAAAAAGTGTCTTCACCATGTAAACAACCAACCACTGGAATAAGATGCCCAGAGAAGTGGTCAAGTCTCTCTTGCTGGAAAAAAATCAAGATTTGGCTTGACAAGACCCTGGATAACCTGATCCATTCAACAGAATGTTGGACCGGATCAGATGATCTCTAATGTGCTTTGCAATGCTTCTTTATGGAAACAAGGACTGTTGGTTTAGATATTTTTTTAAAGTAATTTTCTGAACATAGCTGAAACATAATAAATATGTAAGACACCATTAAATAGATTCCAGGGAGTTTTGAAACAAATGACATTCTCACAAGTGAAAAGGAAATATTATTCAGTAGACAGTGCACTTAATATGAATCAATGTCTTTTAAGGTCTGCTCCTCAGTGCTCTGGTAACTGGAGTGCTTCACTTCTCATGTGTTAGTTCTGTGACGTCTAAGATGAAGGCAATTGTCTTATTTTTAATGCACTGGAAGAATGATATCAAATAAGCACTATCTGACAATGAAAGTTCTGTTTGTGATACTGTTCAATCACTTTTAGCCAAGCGTTTCATGTATTTAGCAGATATTCCTCAGGGACAGGGCCATTTTGGGTTGAAATATATTGGTGTTTAAGCAGTAGTGAGATTTCTTTCTGCCTTGTAAAACAGTCTAATTTAGAAGCTTAAATAGAATACAAGCTCTCCTAGGACTTACGTTGTAGGTGTATATTTTTCTGTTACAGTTTTGTAAGATTTTTGGAGCTCTTTATTTTTAGTTGGAAGGGAGATTGCTCAAATTATGCTTTAAAAAGGTTTATTTTTGAAAGAGGCAATAAAAATATATTCCAGATATTGATAGATATATATTGATTTTTGTATTGCAGTTCCTGATGGCATTGTTCAAGGGGTACAAATTGCAAATGCAACAAAAACCATCAGACAACTACTGACAGGAGCGGGAGGAGGAGTTCACTGGAGTTCATTGAGAGTGTCATGTGAAAAAATTCCCTTGTGTTGACCTTTTCCTTCGAAATATGACAAGCATTTGTTGTAGCACATATGTAAAAACGTCGCCTTATGTGGGTTTATAGGAGAAACTAAAAGCAAGAATTGTGGTGGAATGATTAGGTGACAAGCACATGTTTGCTTAAGCAATATATGTTATAAATGTTTGTCTTGTCATTTTCAAATATAAACTGAAGCGGGACAGTAGATCAGATTCTGTCCATCAAAAGAAGTGTGGATTAAAGCATCTGAATTATGTGGATGCAGCACAATAATTGTACAGGGACCCTTAAAAACTGTAAGGCTCACAGATGTAATGTTTCAAAAGGGAAGAAAAGAAAAAAATCCTCCACATTAAAGCAAATTCTTAAAAAAAAAAATTGTTTTAGTCATAAAATAGGAATAGAGAACAAGGAAGAGGGTTAACTGTTGCCTTCTTCCCTCCTGGGAAATATATCAGACCATATGTTTGAAAATAAGAAAACTTTCTTTCAGTTCTATGGCAGCTGATGTTAGAAAACTCTTAAGATAGTGCAGTGCTGACCTCCTGTGTTTCAGGATATAACAAAATAGATGTGTGAGAAAATGTCTTGCAGTTATGAAGGAACACATTGATGGCTTTTTGCTGACATGAGGGAAGAAAAGAGAAACCAGTAATGCTGTCTTCTAGTTCAGCATTATAAACACAATCATTTGTGACTTCAGATTTATCCTGCTGTTATCACACAGTATATGGATAGTAGCCTTTGCCATGAAAATACTGGCACTTGTATTTTCATAAGAATAGGTGAATCCATGGGTTTTGGGTCTTACTTTCTTCTTTAAAACATTTACCATCTTGGTGTTCCCCCTATCTTTCTTTCACAGTCTGGGGAGGTGGCGGGGAAATCACATTGAATCACTAAATGAAAGTCCAAGTTGTGAATTAGACAAGGAAAAAACTGTGAAGTTCCTGAGTGTAGTTCATCTGTTCTTTATTTCCTATTAAATGTTTTGTCTTGCCACTCTTCCCGTTCCCCCCCTGCATCCCTCCCTGTTAGTTTCCTTTTGTTCCTAGTCTTCTATTAATAATCTGTCCTTCATTTTTCACATTTCCCCCTTATCATACTTTTTGGTCTCTTAACTTTTCTCTGATCTCTTTTAAAAAGAATTTTTGATATACTCAAATGACATAGTTATCTGTCAAACTCACAGCTATTTCATTCCTAAAATTTTGTTCAGAAGTTCATGTTTGCTTTTGTAAAACAAATAAGGAAAGCTTTATGTTGGACTCTTTTTCTCTGGAAACCCTTGGTTGTGGAAAGTAATTGATTGTTATGTCAAGATGCAGTGGAATCCAGCTTGAGGAGGATTGATTATGAGCGTAAAGAAAAAGGCTCCATCTCCGCTGGTGGAGTGGGGGAAGGGAGATGAAAAAGAGAAGAAAAAGCAGGAGGGCGCAGGAGAAAGAAGCGGTTAAGATGACAAAACGTTAAACATTTAGACCTCTTGAAAATGGGCTTTGAAGGATTGTGGCAAACAGACCTTTTTAGAACATGTTCTGTGTTCTTGTTAATTATTGTGTGATACTGGTACACTAATGTGGTGGGGCCAGAGAAACAACTACAATGGAGGTAAATCCACCTCGTGTTATTCACTCAGTTTCTCAAGTGTCTGTGGTGTAATTTGTATTAAAAAATGGTCAATAGTGTTTCTGGTTTATTATGCAGGATTTTGAACCATTTGCAGTGTTACAAAATCTGGTTTTGGGTGATGAATATCTTTTATAGTTGTAATTAGTTAATGCCATAATCAGTGCTCTCTGCCTCCTGATGAGGGAAGACTGAGCATTATATGTGCATTTCTAACATGTACATTTAAGACTTAGAAATGGATAAGTAAATAAGAAGAAATTCTGTCATTCTTAGGTGTGGGTTTTACACTGTCTGTATTGTTTTCAGCAAAGAAAAAATAATAGAGGAAGTAGTATTTCAGAATGTGTTGCAAATAAGTGACTATAAGCAAACTCCGCTCCTGTGTCCTGCTTTTTCCACTTTGAGGGTCAGCCGGTAACGTGAGTGATGGCTCAGCAGGGGCCTGAGGAGCCTTTCACAACCTCATCTAGAGTCCCCGTGCATCCCAGAGTGGATGGAGATAGCGCATCTGGCAGTATTTACTGTGAAGCAGGAAGCGTGAGTTTGGGATTGTGGCACCGGCTCCGTTGTGCTGGCTGGCAGAGCAGTTTAAGCACGTGAAAAGCATACACTGCATCCATTCAAAATGCGGTCGAGCATCTGTAGCCGTGTACACTCCCTTGAATTCCTGGCAGAAATTCCAGCTGAATCAGCTAGAATTGCACCTGGCACTCCCATCGCACTATGGTAAAAGGAATGGGTTGACCTAAACTCCAGATTTATGTGGATTTAGTTATGGAACTTTCAGTAAAATCAGTGTTAGCCTTAAGGGCTGTATATCACTTTGGAGCAGATAATATATACTGTGCTCGGGTAATTTTTGCGTTTTTCTTGGGGAGAAAGAATAGTGTCCTGTTTTGCTTACTGAGTCTTTCTTGGTTTCGAGATACGTGTGTAATTACTGGAGTCATGGAATTGCTTTAGTGTAAGCTGAAGGAATCATAAAAAAGGTTCATGGGAAAGGTGGTGTTTCTCTGGACTCTACTGAAGCTTTTTCTGACGTTTAAAGAATCAAGATGTAGTATGGAGTTCACAGAGGATTTCAGGCTGTAGTTAAAAGTAAGTTGGAATTTGTTTGACCTTTTTCCCTGTACATTCTTTTCAGAGCATTAGGTGGTTGAGGTCAAGCTGAAAAGTGTCACTGGTCAGTGTCTGAATTTAATTAGTAGGCAAGGACTTGGAGGACTCTAAAGTACAAGATGCTTGATTACCACCTACCCATTTGAAATAAAAACAGAACCTGATCTGTTTGTGTTTTCCTTCCACCAGCTGGTACAGTTTTCTTGAATTTGTTTGTTTCTAAATTAGAGGTTTAAATGTGGGAAATGTTACAGAAAACTGTTGTGCTACCAGGCTGGTTACTCAGCCTGGTTTGACATCTGCAATGGTTTATGTGGACAGTCACTACTATATATTACACTTAATGACAGAAATTATGAACAGTTGCCATATTTGCTGATTTCCTTAGTCAAATTTCTAGTCAAAATTTCAATCTTTGTGTTGATTTGTAGATAAATATAAGAAAAATTAAATTCATACATTTTACTCTTAAAGAGACAGAGACTGTTGTAGATGATTATGATGAGCTCTGATGTAAATACCCACTAACACTTAAAAAAAGCAAAAATATCAGCTACTCGAGGATGGATTTCCAGAGCCAAAACATAGTAGTAGCACTCTGCATCTTGGTAACAAATATGTTGCTGCAGCTCAGCCTGCCTAATTTCTTTACGTACTACTCGCAGTATTTAAAATACTGGCAGGCTTGAGTAGCCTTGAGAGAATGATATGCCCCAGTCAGAAAATATCATGCAAAGACTTGAACTTTTTTACACGTAGTCTTTTAGTAGTTACCACATCAAAGGGACCGGAAGCAAGAAATTTTAGGAGATGAATTGTGCATGATAGGGAGTTTTAGTAAAATAATCCACCCTTGGTATGTAGCAATCATTTCCGTGTTACCAAAATGACTCTCTATAAATCCTTGCCAAAATACAATTTAGATATGACCTTTAATTCTAAGTCCTCAGGCATTTGCTAAAAATCATAGCAGCACAGATGTATGTCTGTTTTTCCCCCATAAAACTGGAAAATCTTTTGTATTGACTGTTAAAGAGTGATAGAAAGGAAAATCAAATTTAACAGGTTAGTTTGAAGTGCAGGACTTACACCAAGAGTGCTTTCTCAGCTCATTTTCAGTTCTTTCTCTGAAGAGCTTTCTACATCATCACTTAGTCACGTATTTTCTGTGCTTTAAATTTTAAATCCATGACTCAGCAAAATGGTGTGTGGCTGAGAAGAGACGGGGTCATTGGTCTCGTGTTAAACAGTGTTTCCACAGTTTGGTTGTTTTTGTATCAGTGAGTAGATGGGGTATTGAGGCTGTGGTGCTCCAATTAACACTGCATTGTGAATTCAATAAAATACGCCAGTACAGAGCCCTTGATACCAGGTTTGAACTGGATTCCCCTTGGATGCCATCGGATGCAGCCTTGTGATAGCACTGCTGTATTTTCAGGGTTCCTGATGTCTGTCTGAGGCTCTTTCTCACTCTGTGCTTGGCGTGTCCTTCAGTCTGTTCAGCAGAAATCCTCTTATTAGCTTGAGCTAATAACAGCCTCAGTTGGCATTTACCAGTAATTAATAATTTCAGAGGATAAAGTATTTTTCAGGAGTTTAGCTGGCATGTGGAAATGGGCAAAGCAAGTTTGCCCAATACAGTGCTGGTGAAAAGAAGTTGTTAATCAAAAGAAATTTTCAAAAAATCAAGTTACCAGTTGAGTTATCTCACAGCAGAGTCATGTTTAATCTTAGTGCACAATATATTGTGATGACAAGTTTCCACACGTATACCATGATAAATGGGTGCTATTCTTTTATGGCAATGATTACACTATACATGTTGGCATTTATGTGACACTGTTGCATTTTTTAAGAATATTCAATCTTCTCACTGTGTTTTCATCTATTGTTTTCTCTGACAGCTGGAATAAGACCATGAAGTCAAGTGGCAGAGGCCATAAGGGTCTGTGGCTGCTGAACTGCTTCTCTGCTTCAATTTTCAAGTTAGATTTGCTTGCTATAGTTGGTGTTTCTCTGTTTCTACTTGGTGGTTTATTTCATCTCTAAAATAAAAAAGCAAACACTTTGCGTCAAAGTCTTTAAACTCTGCCTGCAAAATTGTAATTAGATATGTTGTGGGTGTAGATTAGTAATGTGCAAAAGCAACATGTCACATAATTGCCTACTGCATATGTGCAAACAAGAGGTTTTTCACAGAGGCAAATGAACCTGCAGATTGTCTTTGCTCTTCCCCATCTGAAAAATTAGCCTTGCATGCACTTCATGTTTTAAAATAATAACTGATCTTAGTTTGGGATGGAAATAACCATCTTGAAACAAAGAGACTTCAGAGAAGTCTTTAGTGCTTTGTGCAGTTAACATTATCTTTGACAAAAAAAATCCATGTGAAAATCAGCTATGGTTTCTTTTACATTTAATTTTAAATGACAGATCAACTAATGTGAGTCTTTGGTTTGATCGTTTGTACTCACCTATAGCTTTGGCCCTGCTGCTGTTTTCCTCCTTCCTCTAGTTTTTCTCTTCTATGTTGTGTTGCCTTCTTTGTAATCTGAAAACTTCTGTCTCTTTCCACAGCTCTTTTACTATGTGGTGTGTGGAGGAGCTGGAGGGGAGAACAATGGTAAACCACTAGCAAAAATTTCATAATTCATGTGTAATATTACAACCACTAAATTAACTGCTATTTAGTTGTAATTCAGGGTGACCTTGCCTTTATTTATTTATTTTTTAAAATGAGTTGCCACGTGCTTAACACTGCCATCCATTTACTGGTTTCCCTTTGCTTTATGGTAGCTTTTATTTGTCTAATTGTGTATATTTTAATAGCTAACATTTCCTATTTCTGTCTCATTTGATGGTGGTGCTACTAACAAAGAGAAAACTGAGACCAGATGGTTGCCAAACAGTGAAGCCACCTGGTATTCTAGCAATGCCAAATATATTTTCCCCTCCATTTTTCTTTAAAAATTACTCTGACAGGTCCAGGATTTTTTGAGGATCCCAAGAATATTTGCATGCAGTCAGACAAATATCCTCTTAAGTTTATCCTTGCAATTCTCTTCCCTGCTGTTCTTCTCTCTCTCTCAGGTGACTCCATCTCAGTCTCTCTTTCCATTTCCCCACTCCCGTCCCCCATTCGAGCTCTCATGTTTGCAGATCTTCCTCCACTGAGCTGTGGCCGAGGCTGCAGGTGAAGACATGACCCTGACCATTGCTCCACTTGCTCCACCACCTCTGCAGCCACCAGCTCTGCTGGGATGGAATGAGGAGCTCTCACTGCAAGCAAAATCCAACAGGGTGAACCTGCCAGGAGTCATCTAGAAGCTTCTCCCCACCCCTTGGGCTATTATTAGTGTGTAGCAAACAAATAAAAAGCCATGTTGAAGAACAGGGTGTTTTGGATGCAGCAGCCTGTGGCTTCCCATCTGATGCCTTGTTGATTTGAGGGCTGAGTCTGAACCAAAGCTGTTGTCAGGGGTATGACAGTGTGAGTTGGGAATGACATGATCACAGACTGAGGATGCAGTAGTGCACACACAGGGTACAATTTGCTCTGTGTGGCAGGAGTTAACCAAAACCATTTTTTCTCTGGTATGAGCTGCATCTACGCTCTGCTCCCCGTGCCAGTGCCGTATGCTGATATGAGCTGCACCATGTGCATGGTGACAGACGAGCTGTTTGAATGTGTGCTTTTCACACATTGCAAAAGTCTGGTGTAGGCAGTGCCTCTGTCAGTATTGATACATCTTTGAGACAAGCAGTGCTAACACACCATATTGACACAGGTCTGGGTCAGGGAATGGAGTGAAACTCCTCACTTAGCCACTGCCAGTCCTTCTCTGCTTCCTCTCCTTCTTTCCTCTGCCTTTGTAGCCGGTTTCCTGGACCCTGCTGGTTTGTAGACCCCAAATAGCTTGAATGACACTGACATGAACCCCTGGGCACTGTGGCTCGGTGAGTGTAGGTGTTTGTCTGAACACCCGAGTTGAATTCTGGCAGGGAGAACGGCTGCCCTGATGTCAGCTCTCAGCAAATACCCAGATGACTGTGGTTTCTAGTGGGTCTAGTGCTAGCACACTGTATTAGGAGCTGTTCAAATTCAACACAAACCCCCCAATATCTGCCTGAAAAGAGCTTATACTCCATCTGTAAGAGCCAGGAGAAGAGTACAAAGAGATGAGGAAATAAAAGAAATAGTAAGTTTGGTATTCAGCAGTGTAACAGCTGTCTGTAATGCTCTGTATATGATGGACCTGTATCTACTAATTGTGGTTCGGGCAGCGCTGAACTTTCTTCTCAGAGCCCCCTGTCTAGTGCTGGGTGTATCGTGTCTCTCTTTCTTTGTCCTCTTACAATATGTACCTTTTCCCAGCATGTTCTGCAAGTGTCAGAAGAGGCAGTCATCCTTCATTTGGCAGGTTTTGGGCTTCACTATCGCTGTACCAATAATTACCTCACTGGTCTCCCTAGATGATTGCAAGCCATCATGCAGAACAGTCTCCTTCAAGCACTGTTTCTAGTTGAAGCTGAGTATCTAGAGGTCCATGTTCCTGCTGGTTACAGTAGGTTGGGCACAGTCCCATTACAGGACACACAGACCAGTTCAGTAGCAGGAGGTCTTTAAGGGAAAAGACATCAGAATGGCTTCCCTTCAAAACTTCCCATCCTTTGGAAAATGGAAAATACTCTTTTATATCTTTCCAGCAGGCAGGACTTATAATGTGTATTTAATCTCTGTGATGGGAAAATAACATAAAAACAATGTTTTCATGGAAATAATGCCCATGAAGTACCTGCCCAGACTTACTCCTGGTTGGCCTGTTTAAGCAACAAGGCATAATGATTCAAATGTGTTTTACAGAGGCAGTTGCATGGATGTTGCAACAAGGATGTTGCTTCCTGGGGCTTTTCTGTTGTAGAAACACAGTTTTGGTCTTCAAACTTATTTTCTGTATTATATTAGAAGTCATTTTGCAATATTTATAATTTCTCAAAATATGTGAACGTGCATTGAAGGCGACAGGAGACCCGAGGATCAAACTTAGTGCTGTAACTGTGTTTTCCTGCAGCAGAAAATATTAAAAATTGTCAAGGAAAAGGACAATAATTGTTTAGAATCTGGGAGGTTTGTATCTAATCTCTGTAATTCAAACAAGTATGTTGGAAAGCATCTTGGGTAATTGCCAGAAGTTGTGCCTTTTCCTATTATGCCGGCACATGAGAGTCCTGTGGGCTTTAGACTAAATTCTCTGCAATTAATGAACATTTCAATGCATTTAAATGCATCCTTTTTCAGCCAATTTGATTTGTGCAAGCTGTATGTGCCTTCTGTGGAATATACGTCCCTGCACAGGTGAATTGAACAGAGCAGATCAAAATCCCTGTTGCATCTTACCTGTAGGATTTGATGTTTCCTGAGATATTAAAAAGGGGACAGCATGCTGGCTGAATGTAGGCTGAGCCTTCTCCCTTCCAGATAAGCAAATCTCTGAAAAATATGCAAACTGTTTCATATCTAAGAAAATTACCATATTTCAGAATTTTTTAAACATTGTGTGCCTGTCCTCCTATTTCTTTGCATACAAGTAAAACATAGTTTGTGTCATTAGTGTCAGACTATCCCTGCCATTACTCTCCCTCCCCTAAAATAAAAAGATTGTCTTGGGATGGATAAGTTCCTGCTCATTAGAGGTAAGAAAGAAAAATAAACAGTATTTAAAGTTATGGCAAAGTTGTTTTCATCAGTTTTGCCAGTAGAAGGCTTCAGAGTAATGATGAAGCTCATCTGTGTAGATGTTTTCAAAACCTAAAAGCAGTCAGAAGGTAGGATGTATACAGATATAGGAATGTCATTGCTCTCTTTTATATGAGGCAATGACCTCTTTCCTAGTTTACCCTGATCATGAAGGAAAAAAAAAAACCAAACAACCCAAATCCCAAGCCTGTGGCCTTTACTGCTTGGAACTAAAAAGTACTTGGTTTTATTATGCATCTTTAAGGAAGTTTTGAAAAAGCGGCACAGGATAGCATTTAAATAACAAAGATTCTTTAAATTCCCACCTTTTCTCTACTAACTGCTGTTTAACAAAGGCAGCAGTTTTTACAACTGGGGTGATTTGTAACTGTTCTCTTTCTCTTCCCTCTCACACCTCCTACTTATTGTTATTAGCTAACATTTCTGATCGGAAATGCAACGTACAACCGATATATCCTCCTCTCCTCCTTCAGGATACCTGGTCTTCCTTTTCTGAAGCACTGGGGCTTTTTGTTTGTTTGTTTGTTTGTTGTTTTTTTTAAGTTTTCAGTTCATTTCTGGAATAATATCTTTAACTTATGGACTCCTTTCCAATTTTTTTCTCTGTATAAGCAGGCTGTGCTGCTACACCCCACTTTTTGCTCTGATCCTGGCCCAGCCAACTGTCACTTTTTAGCCTGCAGGGAACCTTCTGGTACTAGCATTCCTGCCTTGTTTTTATTAGAAGGGCATCTCTCACAACATATCCCTTGCTGTTTGAAGCAGAAATCGTGTATTCAGGAGGAATGAATAATGGATATATTTAAAGGGTACCTTGCCCTTCTCATTCCTTTGCACGTCGTAAATAACCACTCTTTTAGTTTAGTTTTACATACTGCTCTACAGACACAGTCTGAAAAAATCTGGTGATTCAGCTTTCAGTTTAACAAACACTGTGCTGTACGCAGCTGATGGTTTCCGTGTCTGACAACCGATCCTGCACCAAACACGATCCCGGCATCCATGTGTCACTCTAGAATTCTGCAGATTTAGAAAACTAGTAATGAATTTACTTTGAAGCAGCTCATGAAAATACAGTATGTCAGGAAATGTATAGACACCATGATGGGGAATGTTAGGGCTCTGGATACAGTTCATTTCACCTGGTTTTAGATGTCTTTTTAAGATATCTGGAAGTATTTTAAGAATTTTTAAAATGTATTTTTACATTTTAGGATTTTTTAAGATGTTTTAAATATCTTCAGAATGAGCTGAGTTGTTCCCTGAAAATGTCCCTTTCTCTGCCCTCACTGTAAAAGCAGGTTGGTTGATGAGGTTGTGTGTACGTGTCTGTAGTACAGACATCTGCTTTTCGTCCAATGAGGCTGCTGTTTCTGACTGCTTATCACTGTCTGAGGAGTTTGCTGGATTGATTGCTGTATTCAGGAATAAACTGAAATTGCGCAAAATTTCGTATCCTAAAACTAATCTGCGGGTGCCAAACTGCAGGCATTAACTGGAAATAGATTTTATGGACTTTCATGTTTTTCCCCTTTTTACTTCCAGCTTTTAAAAAGGAAGTTCCTTCTGAAACACTGAGGACTAACCAAAAAATGGCAGAATAAGCAGTTCACCTGAATGCAAATGATCCATTAACTCTGTGGAATAAGAGGTGATGTGTCCTTATCAAGGAAGTAGAGAAGAGAAACTGTAGGATAAAGAGAAATGAGGATAGTTACTGATGTGAGTGGTATGTAAGGTAGCAGCCAAATGGCATCTGAGTGACAAACATGAGACACCCCAAGTTTGCTAAGCCGTTAGCATAAGCCGGAGGGTATAATTGCACTGTGTCCTGTTACTTTCTGTAATGCCTGTGTGGCTGCAGGTTTGTGTTGCTCAAATCTAGATTTTTCAGATCCTTTTCCTCTGCCCTTTGTTCTGGGACACATTCTGGTTGTCCTCAGTTGGACTCGTTTCAGCCTCTTCTGCTACAGCGGTGAATGTTCCCTGTTTTTTTGGCAGTTGTTCATGAAAGTTTTAGAGATTCCACTCCCTGCCTTCCCTCCCCACCCTGCATGTCATGTGCTGATTTCTACTGCCTGTTAGAGTTTGTTTTGGTTACCTTTTGCTATATATGACTGCAACTTGCACCCTTGGTCTGTATTACAGTTTTTTTAATGTCAGTTTTCTTTACATCCCTTCTGGGGTCAATCTTCTTTACATCTCACGCTGTATTTTTTAGTTCAGTTTTTGGCTTGATTCTTTGTGTGACTTTTGTACACTCTTTGGACCAATATGGCCCTTGTGTTATTTGGCAGACGTATTAGGTAGTTTTTTGGGCGTTTTATTTGGTGGGGTTTTGCAGGGAGGGGAATATTTTTTTTTTTCCCCAAAATTGCTGTTGTGACTGCCTGTCTTTTCTGTGGATGTGCATTTTTGGGTTATATCTTTCTGGTACACAATAGGCAGATGTCTCTGAGCTCTGCTGGTACTATGAGCCGACTAAAGGCTGCATGGCCACGGTTTGCATGGCAGGGAGCCCAGGCTAACATATCCTGCCTCTCAGCAGGACTTGCTAGCTCAGTCTCGACGCCCTGGCCAACCAGCAGTTATGCATTTTCTGTCCACCTTGGAGAGTAGGCAGGGCATGTGCACATGTGCTTTGTGATCTACTGTGTTCTTCCCTCAGAGTAAACAGCTCCTGAGTTCACCATTTGCTTGGTGGTTGCCTGACCATTCTCCTTTCCAATGGGGAGAACAGCAAGACAGTGACTGTGTGTTTAATTCAGAACCTGGAGTTAACACCGTATTCCAAGGTTTAGAAAATCTACATATGAGGCATTTAATATTTTTTCTTACTCCTTTACAGCTGATAATTATCTTTCTGTTTGGAGGAGTTTGCTGCCACTGATTTAATTTTAGATGTTATTATTAAGGATTGTAGTAATTTATCAGGTTGCATTTAGATTAAATGTATCAATCTTTCATTTTCTGCCTGGAGATTTGATTTGGTAAAGGCAGATCTATTTCTGCTGTGGCAGAGTAAGAAATCCTTCATCTCCTCAGACTTCTGTTCCTTGGAGATAAACTAGTTCAAAAACATAATATACAAAGCGATGGGGAGTGGACAGAAGATCTGACAGTATTTCTCTGACATAAACGTTGCAACCTTATCTCTCCTTAGCTGCACTTCTGCAGGGAATGTGTTTACTGCTTGTAAAATATTGTTGTAAAGTTTGTTTCACAAATTAAATGGATGATAATTGCTGGTGGAAGTGGTGCAGAACAGCTTGATCTGCCACTGGCTCATTCTTGATGTAGCCTTTTCTGCGTCTGCAGACTTCAGAGAACATTAGTGCCGTATTTTAATAGAAAAGTATATGACCGACTTCCACTTTGCGTAGTAGCAAAATAAGGTATAAGTTGCTTAAGCAGTGTACTTGGTGGCATGAAAATAATTTATTGGGCAGAAGCACCGAAGCAGTTTCAGTGGAAATACCTATTGATGGAGTGGAGCCTAGGTGAGCATGTTGAAACAATCTCAGATCACTCTCTCTTCACCTGTAATTTTACTTGGATCCCAGCTACTGTTCATGTGCTGTTGTGATATGTCCAAACAGAGGACTCCATCTTTTTCTCGTTGTGAAATTGTTGATCTCTCACTGCCTCCAATTTCCTGGCCCTGCACATCCCGGGGGCTGGAATGCTTTTGCCTGTTCTTTTTCTGTGAGCCACTGTCACCATCCTCAATATAAAGAGACCACATTATAGAGACATTATCTCCAGAGTTACTATTTATTGATTTTAATTTGCACCCATCCAACATTTTAATGGTTCTGACATGGATTCCAAGATTTTTGATGGTTAGAAGTAGTTCCCTGGCAAAACTGCACAGGTCCTCAGAGTATTACAGTGCAGAGATTTGCAGATGGTTGGAGACTTGCTCAGACATACTCCACAGGGTAGCACAGACAGACTTGCCCAGTGTTTGAATGATGTGTACAGAAAGACAGTATATGTGAAGTTAGTGATGGCATTTAACTTACTCTGTATAGTTATAAATGTTTTTTGTAGTGTTGGAATGCTGGCCTTTTCAGATTTAAAACATCTTTGAGTGAGAAACAATCTTCTTTCAGAAAGTTTCAACTATTATGATGAATGCTTCAAGAGCTGTGAGTTGTGAAAATGGCTATTTTACTATAGTAAAAGGAAACATTTCTGAACTATGACTGTGCATTCTAAAGACCATTTGAAAAAAAATTGCAAAATCCAGTCTCAGGGGATTTTTGTTTTATTTTACTCCCTATATATTTTTTTTCTTTTAATGCAGATTCCTTTAGCTGCCTAAGAACAGTAGAACTAAAGGGATGAACTCTTTAATGCTGCAGTCCCTTTTTCCAGCAGCACTCATTCATCAGTGGCCTTTTAGGAGTCCATAGGTCGTTGATTTTCCTAAGGAATTCCCAATCTATAGCTTCCAGTTCATATAAAAATCTTGAGCACAGTTTAGTTTGCCCTATGCGTCATTCCCAATTCCTGTGTTCCAGATGGCTGTTTAGATTTACTGTGGACAGTAGTTCTAATGGAGTGACAGTGGGAGAACCATTTTTTTACTGCCATTAGCAGAAGCAATGCTTGGATACTTTGGGTACTGATTGTTGTTGGGTCTTAGATGGGACTTAAATGAGCCTCTAAAATGAGAAGGAGATGAATGGGATCTAGACCTATGGGCAGTTTTAGAAGACAAGACTATGCAGTGAAGACTGGAACCTGGCTGTGTCAGACAGGATAATGTTGGAGATCCTTCATAAGAAGGATTAGTCAACTGAAAGGAAATCTTACTGAGTTTAGTCTGGAATTGTTCTTCATGGTTGATTTACCTGTAAACATTTTCTTTAGTTGTGTTGATAAAAACCTAATTTACAGAGTAAATTTTTACTCTGTCTTGCCATTAAGTTTGTAAGAAGCAAGATAAATCAAGGCAAAATCAACAGGTGTAGGTGCTCTATGGAAGAAGCAGATCCAAACAAAAGCATCTCTGCCAAGATGCACTTCTAGGACCTGTACTGTGGTAGAGGATTTCTTGCCGGTGTGTGAAAACCAGTGTATTAGCAGATCACAGAATCACAGAATCACAGAATGTTAGGGATTGGAAGGGACCTCAAAAGATCATCTAGTCCAATCCCCCTGCCGAAGCAGGACACCTAGGTGAGGTTACACAGGAAGGCGTCCAGGCGGGTTTTGAATGTCTCCAGAGAAGGAGACTCCACGACCTCTCTGGGCAGCCTGTTCCAGTGTTCCGTCACCCTCACTGAGAAGAAGTTTCTTCTCAAATTTAAGCGGAACCTCTTGTGTTCCAGCTTGAACCCATTACCCCTTGTCCTATCATTGTTTGCCACCGAGAAGAGCCTGGCTCCATCCTCGTGACACTCACCCTTTACATATTTATAAACACTAATAAGGTCACCCCTCAGTCTCCTCTTCTCCAAACTAAAGAGACCCAGCTCCCTCAGCCTTTCCTCGTAAGGGAGATGCTCCACTCCCTTAATCATCTTAGTTGCCCTACGCTGGACTCTCTCCAGCAGTTCCCTGTCCTTCTTGAACTGAGGGGCCCAGAACTGGACACAATATTCCAGATGTGGTCTCACCAGGGCAGAGTAGAGGGGAAGGAGGACCTCTCTCGATCTACTAACCACCCCCCTTCTAATACACCCCAGGATGCCATTGGCCTTCTTGGCCGCATGAGCACAGTGCTGGCTCATGGTCATCCTGCTGTCCACCAGGACCCCCAGGTCCCTTTCCCCTACACTGCTTTCTAACAGGTCATTCCCCAACCTATACTGGAACCTGGGGTTGTTCCTGCCCAGATGCAGGACCCTACACTTTCCCTTGTTATATTTCATCAAATTGTTCCCTGCCCAACTCTCCAGCCTGTCCAGGTCTCTCTGGATGGCAGCACAGCCCTCTGGCGTGTCAGCCACTCCTCCCAGTTTAGTGTCATCAGCAAACTTGCTGATAGTACACTCAATTCCCTCATCTAAATCGTTAATGAATATATTGAATAATATTGGCCCCAATACCGATCCTTGAGGCACTCCACTAGTTACCGGCCTCCAACTGGACCCTGCCCCATTGACTACGACTCTCTGGCTTCTTTCCTTCAGCCAGTTCCCAGTCCACCTCACTACCCAGATGGTGACCTTTGGGAAGCAGTTGTGTGTGCTGGGCGCAGAAGGAGCAGATGGCTCTGGGCAAACCTCAAACACTACATACTGAAACAAATTCATAAGTATTCAGGGTGTGGTAAAGACTGTCTATGAATTTTCCTCTCAGGGCAAATGTGGTGTAGAGGGGTCCTATCCTCTTGTTCTACCCTGCATACTCCTTGCTGGACATCAGGCATCGTGATGGCTCAGTCTGTGGAGCAGTGTCTCAGAGTAAGGAAAGGTGATATTTTTGGAGCAGATTTTTGGCATAGCTACCTGGTCTCTGCGGGGAAGTAGAGAAGGGACTGTACAGGAAACGAGTTTTAACCATTGCCTTAGCATCTGGGAATTTAACATTTGCTTTGTAGTGGCTGAGTAAATTTTTGAGGTAGAGATGGAATAAAGAGCATTTCTGAGATCAGCTGTATTCACAGCTTTCCATTGATGATAAGAGCATGAGTATCCACCATGCTGAATTCTTGTTCTGCTTTTGTTGTTGTTGTTGTTTGGTGGTTTTGGACTCCTGTGTTGTTTTTTCAACTGATACATGCTTCTGTTATTGTAAATGAGTCTGGACTAAAGGTAGGTGCCAAAAAACCCAGGAGAATAATCAAGATTTTAGGCTCCATTTATATTTGAGTGTGTTTTTCCCAGGAAAAAATAATATTGTTTTGCTAATAGGTAGCTTTGCTGCCAAGTACCAAGTATACCTGCAAAGAAATGAGCAGCATTTTCTTCAGCATAAGATTTTATATACAGAGTAAGATGGACCCTCTGTCCTTGGCTGCTTCTTGCTGACTTCGTGAATGGATTTACACAATCCTGTCTTCGGGTCTCTCAAACAGATCTTGCTGATGCCATGAATCTGAGAAGTTTCATTTGTTAAAGATCTGTTGGATCACTTAGTCCTTTCACTGTGGGTCTGTGCAGAATAACTTCTCGTGAAGTATTTTCACTTAAAACTTTTTCATTTGTGGTGATTTACTACTATTTTATTCCTAATGCTTATGCCACACATTATTTTTCAAAGGATCGATTTTTCAGGGCACTCAACACTGAGGGTGCTCTGCATTTGTGAGACTGCACTGAATTTTGGAGCCAAGAGGGAGGCATTATGAACCCACTGCCTGGGATTTTGGTAATGAGTTGCTAAAAAGCATCTTTGTAGGAAATGAACACATTTATGATTCAGTCATTAGGGGTTATAGACATTTCCATTTCAAAACTAAATTTCAAGGGTTCCAGTTTGTTGTGGGTTGAACTTGACTGGCTGCCAGATGCCCACCAAGCCATTCTCTCAGTCCTTCTCCTCAGCAGGACAGAGGGAGAAAATATGATGAAAACCCCCTCATGAGTCAAGTTTAATGGGAAGAAAGCAAAAGCCACTCACGGAAGCAAAGCAAGAAAAAGACGATTTATTCCCTGCTTCCCATGAGCAGGCCATGTCCAGCCACTTCCTGGGAAGCTGGGCCTTGGCCCGTGTAGTGATTGATTCAGAAAACAAATGCCTTAATACTGAATGCCCCCTTCCCCCTTAACGTTTGTTGTTGAGTGTGATGTTTTCTGATATGGAATATCCCTTTAGTCAGTTTGGCTAAGCTGTCCTGGCTGTGTGTTCTCCTATGCCCTTGCTCACCCCTAGCCTACTGGCCTTTGGGTGAGGTTGGGGAGACATGGTTGATGCTATGCAAACACTGCTCAGCACTAGCCAAACCACTGGTGTGCTACCAACACTGTTCTCCCTACAAATACAAAGCACAGCACTATATGGGCTGCTATGAGGAAAGTTAGCTCCATCCCAGCCAGACCCGCTACACAGTTAAGTCATTCATTATAATGATATTTACAGCTCTTATACAGAATATGTTTTTCTACTGTAAATTGGTTTAAAGCAATTAAATTGCATTTTAATCCCTGATTTGTAGTAGCTAAAACTTTTCTGGGTAAGAAAGACTTGAATTTTGAAATTAGCTAAAATTGGACGTCAGTCATCACTTGTTTTCTTCCCTCTTCATTCCTATATATTCTTGATACTGAATAGGATTTTTTTAAAATCCAAGTTCTGAATAGCTGATGGCACCTTTATTATTTGACATTTTCTGAAAATGAGGTGGTTTTGTTCTTCTGAACCTATAACAGCTAGTGGTTTTAGTGGGCCACACTTTGATGAGCTGTGGTCTTCATGAAACGTAACATTTCTTGGCAATTTTTGTAACTTAAATCTACATTTTGAAGTTAGCAAAATCCAATAATGCATATAATAAGTCTGCTAATATTTTAAATAATTTATTTTTTAATGATTTCAGAGTAGTTGCTCTAAAGGATATAGTTAAACTTAGGCCTGTGAAGTGATTTATTAATAGAGCGTAGGAGTCCTTTTTATCTGAATGAAGGATTAAAATAATGTGAAGTTAAAACTATCTAGTTCCCTCTTTTATTCTGTTGTGTTTTTTAAAGATGAATAAAGGTCATTGGAAGTTAATGGCTGGTACATTTGGAACTAATATCACGAAATGCTCTTTCTAACAATAGGTAATCTCTCTTATAGGCAAGGATGAGCCCATTTCCCATTATAAGACATTTCCACTTGCTTGTAATTCCACTAAACATTAAACAGTATGGCTGAACATTTCCATGTCAGCTCTCTATCTCAGGCCGAATGTGGAATTTTTATGCAAAAAACTCAGTATTTTCCAAGACTGAGACTAGAACAGACTTCAATTCCCTTATTTGAAATTCCTGATGCTGGAAGAAAGTCTTCTGTGTTAGATGTCCTTGGCCATGGAAGTCTGTCCAAATTTGGTAGTTTTGCATTACTTCAACAAAAGTTCACATACACTCATAAGACATCTTTCTTAGCACCAGACAGTCCTGCAATATTGTGTCCACCCTGTCTGTTCAAGGAAGCCTCTGAGAATCAGTGGAAAGATGGGGAGCCTTTGGTAGAAGGGAGGTAACAGGCAACAGAAAAAGCATATTTGATAAAGGTATTTGCAGGGACTTAGTAAGAAGCCATGGAGAGGTGGACTGAACTAGTTTAGAAGTTCAGAAGGAGACAAAGTGATGTCTGATAGTGGTGGCAAAATGGAGAGAAAAGGGTTGAACCTAGGGAAGATGAACAGAAGGGCATGGACCGCCAGTCCATGCTTTCCTCAAAAGCCTGAGTGGAAGTGCTGTTTCCTGAGTCTCAGGGTGGTGCACAACAATATACTTGTATGAATTTCAGCTAGCCCTACAGGTGTAACACAGGAAAAATGGTTGTTGCTGTGGTTGTTTACTGCAGTGTCTCAAGGATTTGTATGATGGGCCTATGCATGAACTGTATACTGTGATAACTATGTATCCTGACACTGCATTTAAAGAAAATCCAAAGGTTGTGAATGTGCCCATCAAGGATTAGGACAGGCAGGACAAATGGTATTCTGTAGCCTTGTGAAACTATTTTTGTGATCTAGGGTATTTTTTCCTGTTTATCATCATCACAACATTAAGTGCTTGCTGGTGAAATAAGCCTAAGCCAACCTCGAACTAAAGAGTTGATGCATAAGCTGGATGTTTGCTGGATATCAGTTGTGTGAAGGAGAACACTGCTTTTTGTACGACTGCTCTCCCATGTGTTGCAAAATCTGGATGTGTGTAGTGAATAAAACAGGGGACACAGTAACAGGAAGTTGTTATGGATAAGGTAGCTGAATCCATCTGTGGAGACATGGGTCCCAACTCTGTCTTTGCTACAGTTTTGTCTGTTGCTCAGCAGTGACTTAAAGTTTTGCAGATTTCATCATGTTTCTGTATGTTGAAATTGAGATTCCTCAAGACTGATTTGCAGAAGAACTGAGTATTGCAGTATTGCAGAAGAACTTAAGTCTATAATTTGAACATACTCAAGTGTTAGGAATGTGAGAGGGAACACCCTGAGACCCCTGTATGTTTTTGGAAATCAAGTTTTTTTCACCTCAGTTTGTGGGTTGCCCTAGAAGTGCAGATAATAGGATTCCTGCTTTCCAGGGTGTGTTCTGAAGATTGGTTAATGACTGTGATGAGAGCTATGAAAAAGCTTCTGAGGAAACTAATAACGCTACCTTGATGGTAGGGTTTGAGTGGTCTGGTCTGAAAAAAGGATGCAACCACATACTGAACAGTCTCTGCTGTGTACAGAATAAAGCAGGGGGCCTGTCAATGGGTAATATATGAGTACCTGATTAAAGACAACATCCTAATGCATATGTGCAAGAGGGACAAATTAAGCTTGTATGGGCAGCCATTCTCTAACTTATGAATGTTCGACTTCGCAATCTTCTAAATACTCTTTTCATGCAGCATTTTTTAAACGTGTAATTTATGTTTCATCTGGGGAGGAGAACGGTAGACTCGTCATGCAGAGAAGCTGGAATGTGAAGCTGTGTATCAGAAGACTCCAGATTTAGATAAAGCTAATTTTTTAATGTGAAAATAAGTGCTTGCTTGATGCTCTGTTGGCATCTATAGTTCTGTGGTTACTGCTCTGAGAATGAAATGACCACAGAGAGTGGTCTTTCCACGGTTGCAGTACGCGTGGAGGTGAGCCCATGGCACCCCAGGAGGGGGGTTGTTTGGGTAGTGGGGAATTTTGCCCAGTTCCTGCCTATCTCTGTTTGTGGAGGAGGGATGGATTCCCCTTTAAGGGCTCAAAGCCTTTCACAAAACAAACAAACAAACAAGCAAACAAAAAATTGCTGCATTGCTAGGGGCACATTGTGGAAAATAAAAACAACCCTTTTCTTCTGTATTTTCTGTTCTGTAGGTAAAATACAAAAGAGACTTTGAAGAAAGCAAAGGAAGAGGTTTCAGTATTGTCACCGACACGCCCGAGTTACAAAGACTGAAAAAGACTCAGGAACAAATCAGTAATGTATGTGACTGCCGCCTAAAGTGATTGTAGGTGGAGAAATGATGTGTCTAAGAAAAGGCGTGTTTGTTGGTGTTTCTGATGAAGTCTGTGAGAGTGAAGAATCTGATTTTGGTGACCGATTTGTGTATGTCAGATTTTGAAGTGTGTGTAGCTTTATACCATGGACTTGTACAGCACATTGGCAATGTGTGTTCACCTCTCCAGCTTTCAGCAAGTATGCTCAAAAATTTTTCTATACTAAAATGATTTCACACTTTCTGCTTTTTTAGTAGATTTCCCAGCAACTAAGAATACTTTTGTGACTTTTTATTTACATGTAAATTATAGTAATTATATAAGCTATAAAGTTTTGTCTTTTTAGCAGGAGCTGTCAAAATTTGCATAACTGGCAAGATGGAGTTTTCTAGAAGCAGATAAAGTTTTGATACTGAGTTTTATAAGAAAATAGATGCAAGATTTAAGTTCTGCAAGATGAGAAAGGAATGACAAAGCAGCAATACGCAACAATATATTTCATTAACTTAGAGCTTGAATGTGGAATGCTTTCAGGAGTGGGATTCTTAAAAATAGGACTTTTCCTGACTTATGTTTTCACTAGAAAAGTTATTTACTTACATTGTATTCCCTTGTAGCATGTTTAACTCACTGTGTGGTGTAATATTGGGTGATATGCAGTGCGAATTCTGATATGTCTGAAATAGGTAAGAACTAGTGTGCACTAGAAATGATACAGAATCAATACCATTAGCTTATTTACTTGAAAGCAATAACATTTTTCAAGTTGGGATATTATTAAAAAAATCACAGAAAACTGTTAGTGTATCACAGCAATGGAGATAAGATGTTGATGTCCAGAGCTGATCTTAGAGGTAAAAAATTTGGGCTCATTTCCTGGGGCCTTGGCCAATGGGGAAGACAGTTAATTTAAGAGCCGTGCAGATGATCCTGTGAGTAGATAAGACGAGAACAAAAGCTCATATCTTATGTTAATGCTGGGGCTAACAAATTTCTGATTTGTGAGAGAGAAAGATGAATTCTTCAGAGTGGCAAAAAGCACGGCCATTAAGACTTCCATTTGGGATCTGGGAAGCTTCAGCGAGTCCCTGGCTTTAATCAGCTGTATTTTTTATTCAGACCAGGAACTTAAATTAGGTCCTCTCATGACCTACATAGCTTCCTCGAGCAAGAGTGATTCTTTTGTGTGGGGCAGTTCTGGAATGCATCAGTGAGATGAAACGCGCGATGCTCTGATGAATACTGAGTCCCTTGCCGGGGTCTGCTGTGTCAGGAGAGGTGGAGGGGAGCACCCTACAGCAGGCCCATGGAACTCAGTGCTGGGTATGGCATGCCAAGAAATTTAGTTGTATCTCCTAAGCCCGGTACCCTCAACATCAGACTGCAGGATAGTAGGATGCAGCTTACATACTCTTTTTCTCTCTCTTGTTCAAAGTATATTGGATTTTCTGTTATGGGAGGTGGGGAAATAGAAGCAAACAAGAAGTTCTGTGAGATGAAAGAGAGTTTTTTCTTCCCAGCTCTGTTGAGTGGGACAAGGGTGTTTCTCTTCTAGCAAAAGACCTTGTTGCACTATTTATGGTACTGTCTGTCTTCTGAACCAAATGCATCTACCTGCCTTTTCAGATGCAGAAATATCCTTTTAAATGTGAAAGATGTTTTTCTTTTAAGCTTTTTTTCTCTGTGGTTGGATATACCACTCCTGTCTCTTAATTCCTAAACACCCAGTCTTAACAATATAGATTTGTTCTATCCAGTCTTAACAATACAGAGTTGTTTTCTTTTCTTGATCTATGTAGCTGATGGGGATTCCAGGTCTTGGATTCTATTAGAAATAACTAATCATGAATGGTAAGGTGGAATTTTAAAATTTGCATGACAAAATAAGTTTTATTTCATTTATGCTTACAACAAAATAGTCATTTGATTTATAGCATTATATCATAGAAAGATAATTCTGCATAGGCCACAACTTGAATCTAATTAGAAAACTCCTGTATTGTAGAAATTCATTCCACACAGAGTAGTTTCTGTGTTTATCAGATAAACAGTATACATCATGGAATAAGGACCTAATTGAGGTTCCAAGGCACTGAAAGGTAAGAACTTAATAATTCTAAAATAATTTTACTTTTCGTATATAGCAACATGAAAGAATACTAATATGTATATATTTAATTTTCAGTTTTGTTTTGATTTCACCTTGAAGTATAGCAAACTTCTGAAATAGCCTATTTGAAAAAAAATTGTAACAACTTCATTGAAGGGGTAAGTGAGCAGTTAAGTGTGTAGCTATTTTTGATGAAGATAAATAACAATATAAGGAATGATAATATATCTTATTTTGCATAAATCTTTGTAAAATATTGTCTTTTTGCCCTAACTTGGACCTAACTAGTGGAGTTTATTTTTTGGCTCAATGAATGTATCAGGACCAGAATGGAGTTTCTTAGAAAAGAATCAAATTTACCCCAGTGTCTCACATTTTCTAGTATTAAAAACCTAATTCTGCAGATGTACAACGTGCTCGTTAGAAACAATCACAAAGCCTCTCTGGGACATTCAGGTTCAGCTGCCCCAAACTACAACTGTTACAGCTTCTTAGTGCCGAGTTAGCCTGAAAGGCATAAACCAGAAGTATTGGCTTGCTAGTCTGGATTGATTCAGGGAAGGCTGCATAACCCAAGCAGCTTTTTTTTTGCTGTTGAGGTTGCACCCTTTGCACAACTGAGCAGGTGTTCTAAAATTTAAATAAGTTTTACAAATTAATATGCATGAAAATGTTTATAAGTATTATAAAAAGTATATATGCTTATAAATATTATACAAGTTTATTAGTATTTTTTCAATTATCCCAAATATAAATTTTCTGTCACTTCTGCTGGAGATTTTGCTGCTTCTTGGCCTTGAACATGTAGTCAATACACACGAAATTCATACTGTTCACATAGAGAAATGTGTTAATTATGTTAAAAGACCTTGCAGTGTTTTTTGTCCGTCTTGAACTTGGAGAGGATTTTCAACATGAGTGCAAGTATTGTCAAAATGAAAAGAATACAGCATATTTTTATAGGTTATTTTGCCAATAAGCCTACTGTAAACTGATTTTACAAGGAGCAAGTTAAGGTGGCAAAAGGAAAACAGTAGTTAAAGAAGATGGCAAAAGTCTATTTATTGATCCATCATGACACATGAGTAAATGAAGAAGTGGGAACTCAATCTAATAATGTTTCCTTTGGGGAAATGGAACACTTTCAGCAGTTTGCTGCAATGAGCTGCAACTTACTGCCACTGCACTTTTATGTTTAGATATATCGCTTGAAGCATGTTTTATCCTATGTGAAATAAGTCACTCTTTCTTAAATCTGTTCCTGGTAAATGTCTGCAAAGTATAAAGCAAAACAGGTGTCCATTCAAATGGATGAAGTGAGAAGCTTTCACTAAGATAAGAGCTGGTGCTTGGATAGCAGAGGTTCCTTGGCTTGGTTATTTGGCTGGAAGGGCGCATGGAAGCTCTCACGGTGGTTGCCCTCATTACAATGAGAGCCTGTGGAAGCGTTCCTCACTTTCACATTCATGCTGTTGTGAACCGAAGTCATGTGGGAACAAGAAGCCGTGCGCATCTGTGCCCTTCTTCCCTTTGAGAGCTTGCAAAATGGAGTCACACAGTTCTTTTATATGCACGTGATTCGTTTTCCAGGAGATTTGGATTGTATGTGAAAGGAAAACTGTATCTTAAGGTAAAAAAGGAAAATAAGGAAACAGATTAAATTTGTTTTACAAAGCACATTTCTAAGGTATCCTGTTTTGGTGAAGACGGTAAGTTAGGAAGGTCGATAAAGTTAGTCAGTAAAGAGAAGGTTATAGACTCACCTCTGGAGGATGGATGTGTCTTCCCCATAGACTGGGAGTTGAACTCCTCACTGAAGTTAGTGAAGCCTGTATTGGATTCAGAGAGAGAGCATGAAATCCATCTGATTTTGGAAAAGCTGCAAATAAAGCCAACAGGTCTGATGCCTTTTTTTTTTTTTTTTTTTTTNTTTTTAACAACCTGATTCCAGAAAGTAAATTAATAGAACTTTTTGCTTAGTCGTGTGAAAACAGTATTTTAAATATTAATTGAATTATTATGTAAAATTGCACTTTCTTTAATTGTAATGTTTTATTATGTACAACAGAATTTTCTTTAAAATCTTGTAACATTCTCAAAAGCAGTGTATATGCATTTGATTGAGGAAGGCTATATATTAATTATCTTTAATGAAATGGGTTACATAGGGTTTTTAAGTATCAAGGGTCATATTCTACCTTCAGTTAAATTTATACAGCTTTAGTGGAAGCAGTGGAGGACACGATTTTCCCTTAAGTTTAGTCAGCTAAGCATCTGTTTTCTGGAGAAACACACAAATGATGAGGAATTGGGTACTACCTCAGATGTGATACAAATATGTCTTCGTGTAGCAACTGAAGGAGGCAGAAAATGACATTGCTGCTGTGCTCGTGCACATCTGCACATCTGAAACTAGAAACTGGTCCTAACAGGTGTTACGCCATGGCGCTGTATTTAGAAGCTATTGGGACAGTTGTTCAACCTGTTTACTTACTCAAATAAAATGATGTCTTAAATTGCCAAACAGATTGTAGACAATTTGTCAGGAGATGTTAACAAGGCCTGGAGCTCTGTTTGTAGGATGCTGCAGATACTTGTCTCTAAGGGCTTTTTCCCCTCCGTTGAATTCAAGTGAAGGAGAAGAACAGCATGAAATGGAACAAGAAAAACTGACAGCAACATGAATGTCTACATTTCACAAAACCAACCATGACACATCAACGAAGAGATTGGGTAAGCATATTAAATCACATCCAAAAAGAGATTATATTGTTCTAGGCATTGCTGGGATTTTCATTGCTTCTGAAGTTATTCGCAATTTATCTGACTGTATTTATATTCCTAAGCATTATTTTTGTTGTTGTTTCATTTGGAAAATATGTATTTAATCATACATGACAACTATGTCTACTAACAGACAGAATAGCACTTGCTGACTGGTGTATGAAGTGCCTCATTCCCGTAGCAGCCGTGGAAGTCTTGGTGCAGCAAGAGCCTTCTGTTCCCCTTGGTTCCTCTGACAGTTTGACATGAACTGCAACTCCAGGAGCTATTCATTATTTGGTATGCTCTAGGCTTAATTCCACACAACTGCATTTCAGATGTGCTGTATATAACTCATGTGATTAAGCATCTGCCAGTTGTTTTCAACAGCATTTTTTTCTGGTTGGAAGCTAGGAAGTTGAATATGCCATCGTTCCTGTGCCAATACCAGTGTATCTCTGCATGAAAGTGGAGCTCCTACTGTGCTCCTGTGCAATGAACCTACATGCATAGAGTCATGTCCGACTTTGTCCCTTTTCTGGATTTATTTTCTGATCTTGCTTTGTACAGATACACACAAAGGGAAATTGTGAGAAGCCCCAGGTGCTTTGGCTTTCTAATATTTCTGTGTTGTAGCTTTTGACTTCTCATTTTGAGTAAGCAGAAAGAATTCTGCCTTTAAATGTATAGTCCTAATAAATGCTTTAGAAATGACTTAACAAAAGATTCACATTAATTTTCAGTGACTGTGAGTATTTTTTGCAGATTTTTATATAGCTCTCATATACTGCATAGGTATCAGAAATCTATAAGATGACTGAACACATGCTTAAGAAATGATGAGTCTAAATAAATGTAAGTAATATTTTAGATAGAACTTGTGCTAAATGAGCAACTGGAAACTTTTGAGAAGGCATTTCAAATCTCCATGTGTATTCTCCTTGAAAAAGACAAGTCTTTCTTTAATGATCATTATCAAAGGTATTATGCAAAGTTTAAAAAAGACAGTGTTAAATTAGCCCCTATGCATATGAATTCTTTACCTACATTTTTGGTAAAAAGTCTTAGATTGTTTAATGGCATGTTGCTTTGTCCACATCTTCCTGCTTTGATCGCTGTGTAGAATAACAGACACCAAGCATTTAGCTTTGTAATATTTTCTTTCATTTACTGTTTGTTTACTGTACGGTATGATATTCTGCACACCATAAAATGTTGTAAAACAACCTCTAACTTCTTTGTGGAGTTTTCCTCAAAGCTTCTTTGTCACTTCCTTAATTGTATTGAATGAAATTGTTTTCAGAGTTGTCTGAGAAATGAGGAGAGGTTGGAATCTCCTTTTATGCAGTCCTTCTTTATATGAAGAACTAGAGCACAGAGATTAAAGTATCCGTTCTGATCCAATAAGTGGCACCAAGAGTCAACCATTCCAGCTAGATGGAGGAACAGCCTTTGCTAGGGAATTTTGCAGCTGTTTGCTGAGGAGCGAAAGATGACTGACAATCCAGAGCAGGGTGTTCGTGATTCATCAGGGGTGGCACTGGCTTCTTTTTTTGTCCCTATAACCTCTCAGGTTCCCTTTTTTGGTCTCCCTTTCTTAATCCTTCTGATATACATGCAAATAGCTCCCAACATGTGGGAAGAAACAGGATTTTTAGACCTCAAAACACCAAACAGAAGGATACTTTTTGGAGTGTCAGGTACCTGTTATAATTGTTATGTATGAGTCTGTCAGTACAGGTGGAATTGCATAATTTAATTGTCTTTAACTACTGGAAAAGTTGTTGAGCGGGTGGACTTTCAATTTGCAGTAACATATAACTCAGTCATATTGGGTCATATTCCATGGGAGTAGTAAACAGATATCCCTAACATGGTGACATTCTTCACCTGCTGAAGATCACCATCCTGGTCCAGAGCAGGAAAAGCATTGGAGTCTCTCAGTGACATTGTCAGAAGGCTCTTTCATAATGCAGGTAGAGAGATGCACAGCTCTTCACCAGGAAGAACAGAAGCATTTTACCATTGAGAAGCTGGAAAATAAACCCCTGCCCAAGAGAGACAATTGCATTTGGAAAAAGTGTTAGCATTAAAAATAGGGATTTATGACGGGTGTCAGAGAGCTATTATAACCCATACTTTCCGTAATAGCATTAGGTGTCTAAATTCAGATGAGCATTTGGGAAAATTCATTGAAACACTAGCTCCAAATTTATGCTGAAGTTCTGGTAAGCTGTTAATGTGTGAGAGAAATGCTACATCAGCAAATTTTATAAAATGGAAATGCTTGTCTGTCGGAGCCCGAGTGTATTTGGACGTGAATGGCATGTGACCCTGGGACAATTTCTGCATGGGGAGGGCTCCCTTTCAGCAGCCCCACGATAGGGACGGATAAGTGACCTCGAAAGAATCCTCACAAATGTGAAGCTGAAACTGTCCTCAGAGATGCAGGGGGAAATATTTTAGCTTAAGTGGGTCTCTGGTAGTCAAAGCAAGCAGATGTGACGCCTACATAGCTGCCTCTAAAATGCTCTTATTCCATCTGGCTTAATTCTATAGGCTTGGTTAGAAAAAACTCCTTTCTCTCCTTTTTTAGCCAGTGTGATATATATTATTGTGGTCAATAACATTTTTTCTAGGATTTCAGAAGTCCTTTTTATAAATTTATGAAACAAATCGCTGTACTACTGCTTATTTTCTTCTGTATCACTGCTTTCATATGAAATTAGTTGACTACAAAAGTTATAGACCTTTCATGATGTTAAAGTACATCTCAAAGTTTCAAGAAGTGTTTTTTTTTCCTAGTTAAAATAATAATAAAATAGAAATACCTAGTTAGGAGATATGAAAGAAAAAGATACCAATTTCTGTCTTGTTTCATCATCTGTTTGTGACATAACATTTATATTGCAAGGCAAGGTTTATATGAAAGACCAGTAATTTAAGAAACTACTACATAATCTTCAAATATGTAACACAATGTTTCATGGACTTAATTTTTAATCCACATTAATTACTGTATCTTGTCAACAGATGCATGTGTTGCAGATACGGAAGTAAACTTTTAGGTCAAAATATACTTATTTAAAACTCTAAACATCCTAACTGGAGGCTAAACAGCTATGTAAATGTGCATATAAAATTTACCGTTATGCTATTTTCACATTTTGCTGCACTATTGACTGTAGTGCACATGGTGCTTTGTACCGTAGGTTAGAGAATGAGAAATTCTAAGGTGTAATGAAGAGAACTACAGAAAATGTTTCGTGGCAACTGTTGTAAGAACTAGTCTGTCATCTGACTGAAGGATTTGAGTCTCTCTTTAAACACTAATGACTTCAAGACTTAACTGACTTGGAAGATTCCTGATATTTAAATACATGGCTTTTTCTGTTGTGGTAGCAAGCAACTAAATCATGACAAAACCCCAACAACTTATTTTTCCTCTATCGCTTGAATATATTTAAGCAATATAAAAATCACTCATCATTTTTAAAGAATACGTATTTTTGAAGCCAGTGGTATTTTACGTATATTAAAAAGAAAATGAAAATAAAAATTCTTTTCATAGTAACTCAGGAGCTAATTAAACTGAAGCTTTTAGAATAAGAAAAAATGAATTAGCCAAAAAGTTGAGAACCAGGACTTAACACCTCCAAAGATCCTTGAGTATTTAAATGCCTGCAAGGAAAAGATAATTTCTTATTTCCTTGTTTTCCTATATTGTCCATTACTCACTTATAGTTTCAGCTTTTAATTTCGTCTTATCTGATGCCTTTGTGCTGTGCATCAGTTGCTAGGGCAGCATCTTAGGCATTAAACCTCCTGCTGAAGAACAAGATGCTCTGCTTCTTCTAAAGTTAATATCGTCTTTAATCTTGATCCCTGGGGATTTTAATGTCTCACCCCTATGATGCTCACAGACTTCACTGACCTTGACAGCAGTGGTATCTGGTCCTCTGTGGCACTCAGTTATTTTTTTTTTTGCATGTTAACACATATGTCTGTGATTTCCTTAGCCTGTCAGTAGATACATTAGTTGTGACAAAGCCAGCACTGTAGTAAATGGAGTGATTAAACATTTAACCATCCTAACACGAGGGAAGTAACAAAAGTTTGCATGTGATGTTTCTGCTTGTGTCTACAAAGATCTTGAAGGATAAGGGTTTATTTTCCCAAAAAGCAGATTAGAGTGACACGAGTATTGCTTTCTAACCCTTTCTGCTCTTGTGTATTCAATTACTGATTTAGTTACAGAAATGTTTGTGTACTTTTTTTGAAAGGTTCCTTCTCTGGCTCACATCAACATAATCTGGCTGTTAGCAACCACAATATTTTAATGGAAAGTGAAGTATTTCTTTTCAGATCTGCCTTGAGTTAATTTGCTTGTCTCCTGTCTTTCCTCAGTTAGTGACTCAGTGACCCTGTTCAGTTCCCCAGAAGGATGAAGCATAAGGGGGCAGATAGTGAATATTTTGCTAAGCAAGCCACAGGCAGCAAATAGAGGGAGTCTGAACCTCAGTCCCTGTAGTGACTAAATACTGGACTTTGGGAAAGTCTAGTCTGAAGAAAATGAGGTGGGAAATGAGGTGAGAGGTGGTTGTTTTGATTTTCAAGGCTAGTTGTTTTCAGCCTTTCTGAGCCTCATTCCTGTTGCCTTTGCTTTATTTTGGCTTTCTGCTTTCTTCACTAGGGAATGATGGTGTAAAGTGAACCCCTACCCAGTTTGTCCAGTGCAGCCCTTTTCCAGCCTTTAGAATAGAGAAATATACTCCAGAGTGTGTGACTTAAATTGCTGGGGTTAACTGCATAATAAATGGGGTTAACTGCATAGTAGGGCAGCTCTTTCCAGTTTCTAGAATACTGAGTGGGTAAGCAGCTGAGGAGGGTAGTGTGGCTGCTGTGGGTTTTGGCACAGCAGAGGTGGTCTTTGGGGGAAAAGGGGAGCATTGGCTTGCCATGGGGAAGCTGTGGCAAGACCCAGAGTCTGCATCTGGTGTCTTCAGGCTGTGCCTCAGCATACTGATACTGAGCAGAGGTCCTGCTCCCTTCTCTTCTCAGCGAGTGGAACAAAGGCACTTTGTCATCTTTTCTCTGGAATGATACTGGTTACCATTATGTTGCAGAGCTGGAGTCACTCAATAGTGCTGCTCCCTCAGGCACCACTGATGGGAAATGAAGGATTCAGAGGATCTGGGAGGATGCCTCCATCTCATCTCTCGTGTTCTCTTGCCTGCTCAGCAGGGACACATGTTCCGATGTGGGCTGGGCTGCTCCTGGGACAAGGGAAAAATGACCAAAGGGTTTCTTTGCCTGTGCCAGGAGAGCTGTAGATATGACCAGGACAAGGGCAGCAGGCATAGAATGAGGTCACTTGTTTGGCATTGCCTTTTGTTTAGCATTCCTTTCTGTGCAGTGCGTGTTTCTGGCTCAGATAACAGCTGGCATGCTGTCTTGAACTGAGAAGTTCAGTTAGCAGTCAGGTTCCTATTCAACAAAAATGGACTGGATGAAGGGCTCAAGAAAGCTTGGTGGTGATACAAAATCAAGGGATAAGAGATTAAATGATCAGCCTGTCTCAAAAATGGGTAGAACAGATACTGAGAAGACAGAAGAAAGGACCAAGGTTTAAGTATGAAAAAAAGACTGAGTGGAATAAAACTATAAAGTCACAGTTAGCATAGAGCTGGAAAAGAGAACATGATTATTTACTGTTTCTTATAAGGCAAGAACTAGGAACAGGGAGTCTAATTATCAGGTATCGTACTTAAAAGAAAAAAAGAAAAAGAGGCATGTAATCAGACTGTGAAACTCATTAGTATAGGGTACAGTGAAGTCTAAAATTATAACATACATGGAAAGAAGCATTAAACAAGCGTGTGGGAAGTTAAATCCATCAGGAAGTGCTAACCATTGTGACCCAAATCCAGTGACAGTGTCAGGAAGGTGGGAAACTGGCAGTCTCAGCAAGGGGAAGACTGTTTCATAGGTACCTTCCCTAAGCAGATGTTACTGAGCAGTGACAGAGCCACGATGGTGTTCTCAATGAGACCAGTGAGTCCATCAGTGAGCTGAGTACCTTGTGCCATTTCTAGCCATAGCTGTGGCTCAGTTCTACCAAGCAGTGGTGAACATATTGTTTCCTTGTTTATACACAGCTGGGTTGAATTTACAGAAGTAGAGTTAAAAAGAATTGTTATGTACCTGGCCCTAGACTCTCTCTGATGTCAACAGGCTTCATTCATGACATCTGATTATCTTCCTGACCTTTCTGTTACAAACTAGAAAGCCTCTCAGAGCCTTGGATGGCAAATTTTTGAAGAAATGGCTGAGATGCAAAGGTAACTGGGATATGACAGATACTCCTTACGTACACGCATGAGTTCGTGCATTGCCATGGCCATTAACAGAACAGGTATTAGTTAAGAGTAAGATGGTTTTAGCCTCACTAGCACTTTAAGGGTTTTCAAGTGGATCTTCTGATTGTCCTACCACACCTTCCATGGCATTGCAGGGCTGTCTTGGAGTCTGCAAAGTGGATTCGTTCCAGATGAAACTAAACCGAATGACACACTCAAGCCACTACGGTGTATCCAGTCCATTGGACCAGACTGGAGCTGGCCCATAGCTACTCCCCTCTGCTCTAAAATACGGACTTTATGTCCACAGCACCAACTGTTTCATTGTACAGATCTGCTCTTGTTGTGCTGCAGTGCTTGCTAATGGAAACATTGCTTATGTTACAGTGCTTAGGAGTCAGTTGTCACTTCGAAGTTGCATTCCTGCGAGACTGGAGACTGATACTATCTGCAACTTCAGGCTTTAAAATTCAGAAAGCGTAAGGGTGGAAATAGCGGGTGCTGAAAATCACATTGTTGCATGACCTCTGTTTGCCCTGTCAAGGGGTCACTGAGGCTTGTCTGGTGTGTGCACTAAACTTGTAATTTATGTTCGTGGAGGATGTCAAGAGGAAGATTCATGTCTGGATGTGCAGGTGCTCCATTAGGATTTAGAAAGACATGGATTGATTAGGTGGTTATTGCAACACGCAAAATTAGCCTGGTCAGAGACCCCTGACAGGGAAGCTGGGTGCATAACCAGTGAGCAAGGCTGCAACTGATAGAGCCTCAAAATGTTAATGGAAATGGCCTTAAGTTGTGCCAGGGGAAGTTTAGATTGGATATTAGGAAAAATTTATTCATGAAAGGGTTGTCAGGCATTGGAACAGGCTGCCCAGGGAAGTGGTGGAGTTGCCATTCCTGGAGATGTTTAAAAGATGTGTAGGCACAGTGCTTGGGGACATGCTGGAGCTGGCAGTATTAGGTTAACATTTGGACTCAATGATATCAAAGGTCTTTTCCAACCTAAATGATTCTATGATTCTGTTGCGTCTGATATGATGGGTCTGAACTTTTGGGGATGACTTACTGCATCTGTCAGATATAGGAACTGACTTTTGCCATGATTTTGAGTGAGGATCAGCAGAAGATCGGCACACAGTCCCTCTGTGTGTGTGTATGTATGTGTGATGCAGGAGGAAAGGTAGGAAGCCAGAAATGTAGCCATGTTGGTTGCTTTAGCTTTGGGAGCAGTGTATAAATATATGCCAGGTGTATAAATGAGGTTTGGGAGTAGAGTATATCCTGCAGGTATAAATGAGACTTAGTATTTATCTGGTAGGTTTGTGCTTGTAGAAAAAGATACTCCTGTGGTCCAGAACACCCTAAGGAACTTGGACAATCAAAGGAAATCTGCTCCATGTTAGCAGTTTGTTTACATTTTGCAATACGACCTTTTCTGACACCAACTCCAAATAGAAGGGAGAGGGTTGAGAGCTGAGGCACACAGGCCTATGTGAAACTGATAAAGCTGACTGTTAAAAAGTATCCTGTCGATCTGGCATTCATTCACCTGCCTGTCCTGATCCATGTTCGGTTTCTGTTCTGTGTCCTGCACAGAAACAGGGCCATTTGCTCAGTCCTATTTCTTACCAGTTTTCAAGGAGTGGCTGGACGGAAGAGAGGGGTTTCAGGAAGAGTTTCCTGTTTAAGGAGCACTTTGACTCACTTCAGTTAGGAACATTGTGTTGTAAGTGCCACTGAGGCACAGAAATCTTGTCATAGAGGTTTCGAACCTGATCTTGAAAGTCTTGAGATTTTTTGCCTTCAATATCTAACCAGGTGTTACCTGAGGTATTTAATGTTAGTCAGACAATTTCTCTTAGCTGTGATTGGTTGCATGGATCAACCATTACTGCTTGAAAATAGTTACATCTAAAAACTATCACTTTTACTATCTTTACTATTATTAGTGTATTTTTTTTTTAGCCTGTATTTGATAATTAGAGTTCACTTTTAGGATTCCATTCTTAGACACACATACCTCCAGTAATATGAAAGAAATGTCATAAAGGCAGTGGTCTAATCTTGCCAGTTTCTGGTCTTTGAATTTTATTCCTGAAAGCTAATCAATGTCTGCTTTCCGGAGTAACAGGTAGAAGTAATTTGCCAGGGTATTCACATATAACAGTACGTGACACTTACGTGAGAATGTCTACGTAATGTTACAGAGGGACTGACAGAGTTGGAAGCTCAATGGAGCTATTTTCTTTGATAAAAGTCTTCACATTTGGCTGTGGCTTTAATGTATTTCACCTTCATGAAACTTTTTTCTCTCTCATCTTGCCACTTTGCACAGTTATTGCTCAATACCCATGTGGCTGATGGGTCTTCTAAATAGTGGGTTTTTCTTTCCTCTCTATAGCAGCCCTGTTCCCAACAAGTTTTCTACCAGACCACTGGATCAGAACAACCTTCTCTGTCATTGTCTTCTGCAAAACTAATGGGCAGTTTTTAGCTCTTTTTATTGTCTTATGTCCATTGCTGTCTCTCGGTGTGCTCTTGCAGCACAGCCTACTGAGAAATCTTTCTGTCTCGTCCCGTTGTTGTCCTTTCTTCTCCCACCTCTCATCATCCTTGGTTGCCTGCCTTCATAGCAGATATCAGGGGAAATGCTGAGTTAACCCAACCAACTGCTGGCAGGGAAATCTGTAAAGCTAGGGTAGGAAAGAAAAGCGAAACATTAAATACTAATGCATTATGCCTCAGACTGCCAAATCCACAGAGAACAATGGACAGATTTTGATATCCTCATAACCATGGAGTCCATAATGTGCTGGCTGAGATTAACCAGTAATTCACAATTTCTGCAGGCTCTCTGCACACTCCAACATGATTTTAAACAGTTTGTCAGGTTCTCACAAAAGCTATTTTTTTTTTTTTTAATTATTTGTTGTTTTCATATTACATCTGTGGTTTTTGGAGAACAGTTTATGGGCATGAAGAGAGCTCTTGGAGATTCCAGGGTTTGATACGGAATTTAGGAATGCATAATGCTCTGTGGTCTATCTGTATTGTGCGTCCACCTGTTTTGAAGAGGCATTTCAGTAAGTGCTTTGACCCATAAAGCCCTAAATATCTTGGGAGCTATTGCCTCCTTCACAGGCTCATATTGTTAGTTTGAGCAAGAGATCACTTGCTGCAGAGTTGTGCTGGAAAACTTCTGTCAGGTTTTCTTCAGTTAAATCTCAAAAGTCACACCTTAGGGCAGAGGCAAATTATATTTGCAGAGTAGTTCTACACATTCCCCAAATGCAAAATAATAGTCAGGCAGAAGTACTTTTCCTGATGTATCTGCAGTAAGGATTTTGCTGAAATTAAAGTGCTGTAAAATATCACAGTTAACATTTCTAGATTAAGAGGACACCCAGATGATGTTTTGTTTTAGAAGGAAGATTATCCAGCCAGGCCACTCCACTTGCACTTCTCTATTCCTGCTTCAAATTTCTGGAGTTTGGGCATGCTGGAAAGCTTGTACTAAGTGGGAATTTGTGGAGCTCAGCTTCTTGAGATAAGAATTTAAATGTACAGAAACGGGAAAATAGTTTTTCAGGAATGGAAACAAGGGAAGTTCAGCTACTTGTGGACTCGCTGCTAATTTGTTCTAATTTTCTCTGATTTTGATTACATTTGTAATGACTCATCGTTGGGCCTCAAGATGCTAAAGATACTTTTTCAGAGACGTTTGTCCTAAAAAGAGCCAAAGGAGTTCAACAGTGTTGTCTCCCTTCCCATTCTGCAAGGTGGACTGATAAGGATTTTAAAGTAAGTTAAATGCCTTTTTTTTTTTTTTTTAAACTTAAGTGACTGGCACCGCTGAATTTCAATGGCTGTGTAGTGTATTTCCTAAATAATGATAGGCATGTTGGAAATCTAGGAGAATATAGAAAGTAACATTGGAAAACTTTTATCACAATGAGTAACAGTCTTTTACTTGATATATAAAAAAAAGATTCTTGAGAAAAAGAGATCATATGTGAATACAGGCTTTGAGAAATTCCTTGCCTGTTGATGTCATAAAGCTTTTTGTAAAGGTAATTGTATTTCCTTGCTTGCTGTGAATATATGAAGCAGTATAAAACTTAAAAGTGATAGACCTTGTTAAAATTCTTACTATCATATTGATAATTATACTAATGTCCCTATAACTATAGATCTGGATGTAGTTCTTGCATCTGACCTGTTTCCTGAATACTTTTTATTTTGAATGACATTGAAATTTCACAACTGCTCTTGCTGCGGCGGCAGAGCCAGAAACGTGGAGCATTTTAAAGTTATTAATAACAGAAACAAGGACAGTCCTTGTTCTGTGCTTAGAATATATGGTAGTCTATAGTGTGGGACATTCATTTCAGATACAGGTTGCTGTGTCCCTGTGCTGCCCATGTATCTCTGCCATTGGAAAAGTTTCACTTTGCAGACCTGTTTTTCATAAAAAGTTGGAGGAGACAAAAAAGAGCAGGAAGGGAGAGAGAAATCAGAATAGTTAACACACAGTTGCTTTGAGCCAAAGCAGAATTCAGATTGGAGACCCTATTTTGCTCGAAAAGCTTGAACACAGGTCTTGCACCTGTGTATGCGATGCCTTAAATCAATTTTATACGGAATTTTATTGAAAATGCATGAAAGTTCTCAGTTTTAGAGGAAAGCACTGTGCTGATCATCCTTTTCAGTCCCACTGGATAAACAGTTAAATTGACATGGATTCATAAACAGAATGAAGTGGCAGAGACACTTGGGTTTGAAATATCAGCTGTAACTTCACATGCTGCATTTGTCTGTGCAAACCAAGGAGGCTCCAGGCTTAATGTGTGAAGGACCATAGCTCAAGATCTCCCAGTCTCCCATATCTTTTACTTCCAAGATCTGATATTTAGCTATTCTACCAGGCTGGAGCTTTCCCCCTCCTTCCCTTTGTCCTTCTCCAACTCCACCAAGAAAACTGAAGCTGAGCTTCTGTGTGTCTCCCATTCTGGTGATGCCCAGCATAAGACAAGAAATCTAGATGGTCACAACCAGTTTGCCCTCACAGCAAAGGTCTTTTTTGTCCTCTCAACTCTGTCCAAACCATGATTTCTTCTCTGGAAGCAAGTGGTGTAACTTCCAGGTGAGACCTGAATTATAGATATCTTTGGCCAGTTTTGTCAGTGAGGTGTACTGATATGCCTCTGACAGTCCTGCCTTCCTTTTTCACCTGGGACAGTCCTCTGCCAGCTCGGTGGCTGGTGACGTTCTCCTGAGACTCTCTGGTAACATCTCACGGGGGTGGAGTGTGTTTCTCAGCATGGGATTCATCTCATGTTACCTTGTTATTTTAATTACAAAAATGCCAGGAAATGTAGAGGCACAGCTGCATTCTAATATAAGTTCACTTAAAGAATAAACCTGCATACTTGTTCCGAAGACTTTTAGTCATCAGGGTGCAGGAGGCCAAACCTCTTGGAAGATCTGTGTGACCAGCTCCAAATGCCATACCAGCAGATTGTTGCATCAAGGGAAATCCCTTAGCTTGTGTGCAAGCCTGAAAATGAGAAGACATTCTGCTACTCTTTTTGATTTTATTTTGTCACGTTTCACTGCTAAACTGGGTCTACATTGTTTCGTCTTCTATGTTCATTTTGCAAGCCATTTTTAGGGTCGTATTAGGATTATGCTTCAGCAAACCAGGAGTAGTTTAATTCTGGGTGCATGTGCTTGGTGCTCTAGGTATGATTTAGGACAGTTTTCCTGAAATGAGCTATAGAATATTGTTAACGTTTTTAGATTTTTCAGAAGTTTTCCTGCACTGACACATCAGGGCTGTAGCATGTATATGATACCAGAGCAGGATCAAACCTGATGATAGAAAGCATGTTTCATTTTATTCACATGCAGTCATGCAACCCTCACTTGTCTACAAGCAGACATTATTTTAATCACTAAGCAAAATTTATTTATATTAGAGTAATTTCTCCAAATGACCCTGGCAATTTACCATCCCCTGAAGCTAATAGCTTTCTGAATGCAAACAGTGATGCCTGAACTCTGTAGGTGAATACATTAATGCTTTGCTGTGTGTTAAGAGGAATATTCAAGTATGCTTTTTGTATGGTACTAAAAGCTATTTAATCTTTCTTATCAACAATTTACCTTGATGTCCTCATAGGCATTCGGCAATTTTTTGTTCTAATTTGGTTAGTGTGATCTCTTCTTAAGTTAGTTGCCCATTAAAATCTTTGTGTAGTTTTCCCTTTAATGACAATTCTTTTCAAAAAGAAGTCTGCTACCACATTGCTAGCAATAATCAGTCTTCCCCCCCCCTATTTTTTTTTTTTTTAGCATACTTTCTTGATTTCATTAGTTTTTTATGTGGAAGTGGAGAGAGTAATTGCTTATTGAAATGACAGTTTATAAAGACTCAGTCTTTTAAACCAAATTTCTTTTTGGTATCCTGAAAGTCTTGTTCTTCTACGGTGTTTTGCCAACATCTACACTCTGTCTGTGGTTTCACACACAGATGCCTTCCACACCTCCCCCTCATACATCTGTAGCTTTGGCAGGTTGGTTAGAAATGCTTTTAAGTCAGCACAGAGGAAATCAAGGCTTCTAAAATTCTCACTTTTTTTTTTTTCTTTTCTGGATTTTCTAACTCAGTCCTAATTCTGTAAATTTTGCTGGAATTCTATTATGGAAACACAATGTTAGATAATAATGAATGATGAGAATACCCTACTGCACTGCTCTGTAGGAATCTGCTTGACAGAGTGTTAAAAAGTAGCCTTAATAAAAATCAGGTGATAAAAGTGCTAACAGCCAATGTGGTGACAAGCTGAGCTGTTTTAAAAAATGATTTAAAAACCCCTAAATCATCATTTAATTCATCAGGCTTTTTAATTCTGAAATCTATAAGCAGGTCTTACAGATATGAAGAGCATAACATCACAGATGAATCTTGTTTTGCAGAATTTCTGCCTGTAAGCTTCACTTTGAAAATGTACTTTAAGAAGACAAACATTGATAATGAGAGAGACCTCTGAGTAGTGAAAAAATCTGTGGCATGTTTTTAAAAAGCAGTGCTATTGTTCATCTTTGTCTATAATAGACCTTCACATCAACATTTGTGCACACGAACAACCATTATGTAAGCTGTTTAGATCATTAAACTGGATGTATGTAAGGTTGTACAGAAAGGATGCATGAACAAAGTATGATTCATTGGTATTCCATGGTAACTATCTGTGTAATTTCTTCTGGCACTTTTACTGTTTTTTTTTCTTAAAAGAAATGGGTTAATTCAGGGTGGGCTAGTCCTTGATAAGAGAGGTGTAAAGCATCTTACATGAGTAGCCTCTTCTAATTTTTTAATCGTCAATGCTAAGAAAATATTTTAGTATTAAAATTTCCATTACTAAGAAATATTCTTAAGAATTAAGAAAATGTTCATTAAGAAACTTTTTTTGATAATTGAAAACTATATAACTGGATTTTAGTAGCCGACTTTAACCTATATCAGGACAATTTATAAATTTAACAGGTGACAGCTTCTTAAACAAGTTCCTTAGTCAATATGAGTGACTTGATGCCAATTTTCGCTCTGATAGAGGAGAAGAATTAACTGGCAATTAAAAAATGAGCAGTTGTTATGGCTATGATTTGATTAAAGTACTTATGTGTGAGCAGACCGTGATTCCAGGCAGTACTGTGTTTATTTGGACCTTTAAAAGGCTCTATTTGCAAAGCTTAAAGCAATTAACTTAAGGGTAGTATAACTCTAAACAAATGGTGATATATATATGAAAAGCAAAATTAAACTGCACAGCACTGGTTGTAGTTAAGAAGTGGTATTCATAATGGACCTCAGAAAGGGGATAAACAAAGAATGACACAAGTTTGTGATGATTTTAAGTTGAAGTTTGAGCAAGAGTAGAATGTGAATAATTACAAAAAGACTTTATAAGAGTAACTGAACAATGAAATAGAAAATGAGATTAAAAGTGCAAATAAATGCATTTGTGTGGCTTATATTTATAAAATAATGGCCTTTGAACTGACCATTACCTCTCATTAGCTATTTCTGTGAAGACGCTGTCTCAGTGCTTAGTAACAGTCAAAAAAGCAACTCAAACATTAGAAAGAAATAGGAAAATAAAGGAAAAAAAAAAAAAGAAGAAGAAAACCTGGATTATACCTCAATGGAAATCCCTTTTCACCCATACTTTGAATAATGTTTTTGGTTTTTGTACCTTCAGAAGGAAAAAAGTTTCTGGAAAGTCACCAAGGATGATCAGATTCAATGGGAGGACTGAATGGGTGGGTCCAGGCTTAGGAGTCTTCAGCCTGGATAAAAGGTGTTTGAGAATTTGAAAGCTGTTGTAGAAAGGTCTACAAAATCATCGTAGAGAGCGTAGTCAGGGAGTGACTTCTCTCGCTGTCTCCTGGTGCAAGAACTAGGAACTAACAAATGAAGCTCATCGGAAGCACAATCAAACCAAGGAAAAGAAGATGCTTCTTTGTGGAAACTATCAAATGATGGAGTTTTGTACTAGAAGACTATGTGAGTGCAAAAAGTTTAAATTAACTCAAGGATAGGGCAAGCACTGGGAAGAAAAATCCACTGTGGAATGAGACAAACCACTCCAGGCTCAGGAAATACACCAGACTGGAAACAGTGTGAGTCAGGAGTGTGTAAGTGGTGGAAGTATCATGTATGTTTACCCTATCTTTACTGCTTCCTGCTAATGCTTGTGGCCATTCTTGGATCAAGAACTCATGGCCAGATGGACCCTTGGTCTGAGCCAGTAGCAGAGACTCTTAAATTCTTTCTTAATATAGAAACAGTGATAAAATATTTATATAAAATATTTTAATAAAAATATAAAATGCTAAACATTTATATAACAGATGGCAAGAAGCTGGTGCGGAATATAAGTTACTAGGTAAATAAGAAGGATATAGAAAGGTGAAAGAGTCCATTATAAATGTCTAACAGTTAAAAATAATAAAGCTTTTAAAAATAAAGGATCATTATAAAATGTAGTTTTTAGCCATAACCAAGATAACTTCTGCCAATGTAATCTTATTTCAAATCAATGGAATACGGTTTCTAATCTGATCCTTTCCAAATTGTCTTAGCACTTTGCGTGTTGAATTTGTATTTGAAATCAGTAAGCTCTTATTTCACATCTGGGATTTAGGCTTTTTAAAGTTACAACTAGGAGATATAAAAAGTTACAGTGTTTTTGGAGTGGAGCAGAAGGATGTGTCCATCCCACTTCCTCAAGGACTTTGAAACTGGACCACATGACTGTTTAAAAGGAGGTTTGCTGTCTGTGATTAGTGAGGCATATGTTAGATGGCTAACTGGCAGATTGCAAGATGTAGTTATTACCAGAGGGGTATCTCAGATGGGGTTGCTTTTAGTAGTTTCCCCAGAGGCTAGTCTTTGGTCAAAGACTTGAATCTCTAGTGAGATTAATCTCTAGTGGGATTGAATGTTTTCTGGTGAATTATGCAGATACAAAGTTAAATAATACCAGAAGTAAAAGGAAATTAATTGGTGTTTCAACAAGTACCATTACAGAGTGATTTCAGATTCTGGGTTAAATGGTCAAAATAAAAAAATACTTATTCTTAATAGATGGAAAAGAATAGGTTTATGAACTGGAAAGGCAAATGCTGCTTATTAGAGGATGAGAATTGGATTTGAAAACCAGAAAAATTTAGAATTAATTCCAGTTACTTGCTTCTCTTGTTCTAGCATTGGGGAAAATGAGCTAAATCCTTGGAGGTACAGTGAGAACAGCACTGGCTGTAAGGAGGAGAACGCACTTATCTGAGGTTGAACAGAATCAGAACTGATAATCGAGTATTGTTTCCTCTTGGTGAGGTGGATTTGGAATGTCTGGGTAGAGTTCAAAGGAGGACAACAGAAATGATCCTCAGGATTGCAAAATCAATGTTAAGCTTTTGGAGTGCCAGCTATTTATTCAACTGTGAGAAAGCAATGGCTTTAGTACTGTGTATAGATATTTACACAAGGAAAAGATGTCAGAAAATCTAGGACTCGGCAGCAGTCCTGACAGAGATATAACAAGGTCTTGGCACTGTGGATTTAAGTAACTTGCCTTTCCTAAAAGTAGTTAAATGTGTTTTATGTTTTTGCCCAGAGATGGCATTGCCTGGATCAGTGCTGTTAGGCACTACAGAGAACACTCTCTTAAATGCAGTCCTGTTGTGTCTTGCTCAGCTCAGCATCAGGCTAATTGGGTTTGGGGCCTGGAGATATTTTCTCCCACATGTATTTGAAAAGACTTAAGGCCTTTTCACTTTTTCTGCACTATGGTGATAGCTTCTCATTCTGTGCCAAACTGCTTACCATGCTCAGACTGAATTTTTTTAATGTGGCCCAATATTTTTTATTGAGTTTTGGAATACAAAATGCAGTTTTGTGCTATGCAGAGAGATGCAAGCAAGCTGCAACCAAAGCATACATCTATGTGAGAAAGAAAGGCTTGCAACTGCAGAAGGTAAGAGTTGCATCATCCTGTTATTCAATCTTGTTTCTATGGCTATTTTGTTGGTATTTTTTGTGTCTTTCAGAGGTTTTATGCGTGTCTTCTCCATATGCTCACTGTGGCTTGCAGTGTATAGGAAGTCAGACTCCTCTTCCCTTGCTGTCAGTCCTTCTGGAATTAGGAAGGTTTGTAATTGTTTTCTTAGAGCATCCCAAACATCCCTAGAATATCTCATCTTTAAATGTCTAACTTGGTCTTGCCAGTGCTTATGCTTTCATTTGTTTATAACCTTAGCTGACTGAGACAACTGGAGAAATATATGCTATTTATAAGGTCTGTTGTACATACACTGTTGTTGGGTCTTTCAGCACCTAAATAATTGAGTTTTTCTTTTGGAATTCTGCTGACAGTGTGGAAGTTAAGCAAGGTATAATATACCATGAAGGGCTGGCACAGAGATGGATAGTGTCTGTGATGTCCAAGCAGTGCAGTTCCTTAGGGCATCTTCAAGGAACCCAGCAGACTTGGGGCAACCATAGAGTCTGAAAATGAACAAAAGAAACAGGCTGTTCAAAGGCTGCTCAGCCTTACTGTGATAGGTAACCCTATATTTTTGTCCTTAGATCACTTTCTCTTTTGACTTTGTGATTGACTTGTGACATACTAACAAATACTGTAAGTGTTCTGACCAGTGTAACAGCAGCTGGGCTGGTTGTGTTGTTTGTTGCAAATGGAGCAATTTTTCATTAAGCAGTATTTGTGGAATTCCAGTGGATGCATGTTGATTATAGTATGTTTGCTTGTCATTTATGTTCTGTTGTAAGGAATGATAAATATTGCAGAACAACTTCGAGAAGATATAAATATTTGATGTTTGTTATTATTTTCTTAGGTCCTGGGTAATTGCTTTTGTCCAGTTATTGTCCCCTTATTGTGTAGTGGTAGGATTCCTTAGATCAGTGAATATTGCATTCCTTGTCTTCTTGGCTAAGATATATTAATCAATAAAGCAAAGAAATCATTAATAAAGAGATTCAAATCAGCTTGGTATTTCTATGATATATTCTTATATGTTGTCATATTATTTTGTCTTTATTACACAAGCAAAGCAGACATATTATTGTGAAATACCACTTTCTTTTCTCATTCACTGTTACCCCTACTTTTTAATATGTTCTTAGTATTTCAGCATTTAAGTTACTAGAGCTATCCATTTCCCACGATAAAGTCATTTCCTGGAACAACGAAGCAAATAGAAAACCTACTAATATCATGCTTGATTATGAGTTGAGATGTAGATACTTAAATAGGGAAAATAGTAAAATGATATGCAAGATGGGCTTCAGCTGCTTATGTAGGGACTGGGTGAGCTGACACAATCCTTATAGGTGTAAACCTATAGATATCATTGTCTCTTTCTATATTAGTATCGATATTTCCCTGTGGAAGTAGCAGTTTCAGTTCTGATGGATACACTTGAAAAGCCCAACAAACTAGACAAGGTTTGGAGAAATGCTAAAGGATTGGTCTAAAGCAAGATTTTAGTCTGTAGAGAGGGTAACTGTTTTTTTGTTGTTGCTGAATAAAATACTGAAAATATTTCATGATTTTGAAGGTTCTCATGAAGAAAGATGATGTTTGACTGCAGAAAGGAATTGGATGTGTTAAAGCAAAACCAAGATCTAGTGTCAGGAAGATGAATCTAAGTTAGAAATTACAGTACACATTTTCAAGGGTAAAGATGGGAGATTGTCAGCAAAAGTTAATATTTGCTGTTGCTAAGGCTAGGTTGTGCTTATGTTTCTCTGAGCAAAAGCTCGTATTTTACAACACTTTGGAGATTTATGGAAAGAAAACTGGTCAAATTGTTACGGAGCAAGTAGATTGAAGAAGGGTTTGCCTGCACTTGCCAGGAGTTTGGGGGTGGCAAAGAGCAAAATGGATGGAAGTGAACCATTTACTAATCTGCAGGGTTCGTTGTGCATACAGGACTGATAGTTGACCAGAAGGAAGCGTTTCAGGCTGCAGTGTGACAGACACCAAACATTACTTTGCTGTTTGAAGAGAGGTTACCACTGTCTGCTGTGACAGTGCCAGATACATTCCCATCTGTCTGTACTGGAAGTTAACACTTGTGAGTCATGTGGCAATAAGGAGAGAGGACAGAATTGTTCTTTTAAATGACAAGGAATTTCTGAATAGTTTTAAGTGAATTGTGAAACTTCACTCATATGTTTAATATTAGCTAGGAAGCTGATGGAGGTGGGTAGCAAAAGTACTCCTCATACTGCTGAAAGTGATTTAAGAGGCCTCATGGAAAATGTTTAGCTGATCTAATTAAAATAGGTTTTAATTCAGCTTAATACAATTGTTGTGTATCTGGAGAAAGTTTAACCAAAGGCAAGGCTGAAAAAAATGATGTAGTCCCTTTCTGCAGGAGTCTGGGGGGCATAAGAGGTGTATCACACAGGTATTTAAAAGTTTTCTGCCTTTTGTGCTCCTCTGCCTTTAATGTTCATCCTTGATTCTGCTGTTGTGAGAACTTCTTTTAATGCCTTCAGAATTTTGGTTCAAGCTGTGCCTAAAGTGTGGTGCATCACTGTGCACAAAATTAATGCTGAATGAGAGAAATGTGTCCCCTCACGTAGGCTATTCAGCAAATTCTCCTGAAATATGATCTGGTCTTTTTTCGTTCGTATGCAAATAGGCTAAATGTGGATCCCGCTTCATAAAGACTGTGAATCCTTAAGAGTTTTCTAGTGGCTGAAAATGAATGTTTCTCAGGCCTTTCTCCTGCCTCTCTCACTCAGCAAAATTCTGCCTCAGCGTGGAACTGGAGTTCTCTGATACATGCACTGAGAGCACCCCGAAGTAACAGAAAACTTCCTGGTTTGGACATTTCTGCAACTTCAAAGGCCTTTACGGCTTCCAAGCACCAGCTTTGTGATGGGGATGTTCAGTACATCAGTGCAACTGCTGCTCATGGCTACAGGGAATGTAGAGCTGTGCAGGTGTTTGAGGCTGGAGTTCTGCAGGCAATGGAGACCGAGACATGGGAGAGGATAAAATTGTGCTCTGTAGCAAAGTTGTTAAAGATCATTAAGGATTCCAAAGTGCTTTAAAGGTGTAAGTACATTTTCAAAACAATTCCTAGTTATTTATGTTCAGAAAAAAATAGAATCACAAATATTTGCTGATTGCTTCAAGTCACAGAAGGAGCCTCTAGTAAAGTTAAGAAGAATATTAAAATATTAGTGTAATTTTGTTACATATGTTCATTTGTGCCTTTTTCCAGCTTCTCTTTAGTATTGGATTCTTCCATTCTGGTTATGGAAAACCATTCAGTTTTTCTACCTGAGTTTTTAAATTACAGTTAAAAGAAAAAGGTAAACTTTAGGCAAAAGTGTCCCTCTTTTTTCCACTTTTAATAAATGGCAAAAATAAGGGAGATAAAAGACAACAGAAATAGAGGCTGAATGTTTTTCCATATCTCTAAGTGGTAAAAATGGAAATTTAAAAAGATGTTTGCCAAAGACTGTGTTTTCACAGTTCCTTCTTGCACTTTTTTTTTCCCAGGGTCAGTTATAATTAAAAAAGAGAAGAATTTTAGTGTTTAATTTGTCAGTTCAAAGACAATATGTGAGATAATGCAGGAACTGTATTAAATTTCTTAAAGGAAAGTTATGCTGCAGTTTCAGTGCATTTCACTACAGAGAAAAATTGTCCTATTATAATCTAGTTTTATGTGGATAATGGATGAAATTCATTTTACAGAGACTTAGTAATTTTGTTTTTGTAATTTTGCTTTCGTATATGAAATACCACTTTCTATATGCCTTTTGGCATTTTTCATGCAAATTACGTTTTCATCAAATGTGTTTTTTGTAGTATGAGCTCTGATTTTCAAAAGATTAACGTTCAGAATAAATGGATGCATAAGTATTGAGTTTGTGCAATTAAAACATTCTCCACGAAGAGAGAGGAAGTGGTTTAAGAGTATGCTGAGATGCTCATTGAGTTTATAACTGTTGCAATGACAATAGATGCTTGTGTTGACCCTCTGTTACCAATTTAATTGCTTGTAGGGAAATAGATTTTCCCTTAGAAAGCAATAAAGACAATGTTTTTATAGAATCAGTGTTGAACAGTGAGACATCCATTGCGTTTTGTCCATAATGTAAAACATTCTCTCATAGAAACAAATAAAAATCAATTAAATTCCATGTGGTAGTGGCTGAGGTTATTCATTTCTTGTGAACCTGAATCAGAAGTGGGCATCAGGCTTCTATTTTCTGCACAGTCAGAGGATGCCTCTAATGTCCCTGCTGGTTGGCACTCTGGCTGTTTCAAGCGTGTTGAAAACGCAAGTCATTATTTTGTGAATTAAAGATAACCTACTAGTAGTTTGAATAAGTAGAATATGAGTGTTATATTTTTAGAGAGGCCTGTTTCTATGCGTGCAGTCAACTCCGATTATTCAAAATTATAGAGACATTTTCTACTATATACAAATTATAGACTTTTTGTTTTCCTTCATATTACCTAATTTGCATTAGTAATTTCCTTTTGCATAAAGTTTTGGTCATAGTGTTTAGCACTGCTTCTATGAAGAAATACACAGGGGTGGACAATTTTACCTGTACTGTGAATTCTTTAGTACCTTGCATAAAGGCAAATGCTTCACCTGCGTGGAACTCATTACGAGACTGTAGCTGTAAAGACTACATTAAAAAGGCTGGAGGGTATGAAAATAGATGTCTTGTATAATTCCTATGAGAAAATCATATTTTGCAAGATAAAGCAGAGTAGTTACATGCTGTAAGTTACTCTAAAGATGCTTGGACTGTATTTTGTTCCTGCATACTTTTTGATATGATTATGATTAAGTAAAAATCCTTGTAATTAAAGGTAATTTGATCTCTGCTGATGCATACAATGCTATATAAGAATATATGCTTACACTGTGCTCTACTGACAGTGGTGGAAATTGCTAGGGATGTGAAAAGTTATGCAGAATTCCAGGCAGAATTAGAGCCATAAGTTCGGTTTCCTCTTTATAAAATATTTTTTTTTGCAAAGAAAATACTACAAAATTAATGGAAATAAATTGAAATTGCTGGAAAATATGAGGGCCATGCCACAAGAAGTAAATTTCTCTGGTTCTTCCCCCAAGGAAAAACTCTGTAGTAATCAAGATGGACGGAATGAATATAAATTCTGCAGCCTTGGTATTCTGTCTAGCAATGCTGTGGCCTCTGTCATCACAGGTCAAAATTTATTAAATGATAACAAAATAAATGTAGATTAAGGCTTTTCTTTTTTATATGTAATTACAGAAAAATGCCTTTGTGTACTTATGCTATATATTGTGATGCAGGAATTACTGTATGAAATCTTACAAGTTCTCAAGGCTAAAAGTTAAGAGTATGTGTTGCAGTGGTCTCTTGGCTGAAAATTCATGATTTCAGGATTGGTTTCTTTTAACTGTAACTCTGAATATTCTATGTTTATGCTTTATTTTGGGATACTTAGAACTATTATTTTTGGGTTTGTTTTTGCCTAATCTTCCTGAGAAACATCCAGGCACAGCCCTGGATGGGTTATTGGAAATGCTGGTGTATGTCCAGAGGTGCAGGGATGGCGCGGAGGTCTTTGGAGAGTTGCCATTGCAGCTGGCAGGGATTGCACATCTGAAGAACAAAAATCAGTGGGAAATCAGACCTCCTCATTTCTGGGACTTGTGAAAAAATCAATTAACTCCCAAGTTACCAATACAAACTTTTGGCCATAATTCCCATTTCATACATTTTTGCCTGGGAACCTGAGGTTTTCAGTAATATGTTTTCTCCAGTTTTAGGAGTTCTAGTATTTTCCCCTCCAGTTAGGTACATTGGCAGAGTACTGTGAAAATGTATTTCGTTTCCATTACAGGCAGTCAGTTGAACAGCCTCCACATAAGTATTCTTTCATTTTATTAATGCGTATTTACTATGTCCATTTATCATACCTGTTTCCTCAGCCGAGGTTTAAGGCAGTTTCTTTTCTATTGCTCATGTAGAGGTTTTTAGAACTTTGTTTAACAGCACAGTGAAGGGAAAGCAATTACTTTGTGCTGCATCTAAAACGTCTCAAGTAAATATATAAAAAAGGAAAGTATAGTTAATATGTGCCTTTTCAGTAGTGTTAACCATGCCTTTCTAATCTTTCGAATTACAAATGAAATGGAACACATCTTTTTCAGTATTTAGTGACTTTATTGACCTTTCAATTGAGTTTAGCAGTCTGTGGTCACTTATTCAGTGTCATTTTGGTGTCAGTTTGCATTCTATAGAAAATGTCATTACCTGTGGGTCTCTTCCCTCAGAGAGATGTCTAGAAGGGAAAGTAAGCCTGCATTATCACTTAAAGAAATTACAGTGATTGATATATAGTTGTAGTATCAATGTGCAGTAGTGAATACTGTATACAGTCCAGATTTGTTTTTCTTGGAAAAAGCTTGAAACAGGTCCTATTACTAAAGGGAAGGACTAGACTGCTTTTTGGGCAATGTATGTTACTTATGTGTAACTGGTTCTGTGGAATATTAATAAAACTGCACCTCCTACTTGGGTGTTCCAAAACCACTGACATTATAGTTTCTGAAATTAAACACCACTTTTGAGACCTGCAGTTTACAGATCTTCATTTTGAATTTAACTTTTGTGACATTTCTTGGTTTGAGCTGGGAGATTTTTTTCATATATATTTCATAGGGGGAAAACATGTAGCAGGAATTGGTTTCATATGCCACTGCTTGTATGGAAAAATGTTTCAAAAAATGGAACCTAGTCAGCAGAGACACGAGATTTATTCGGACTTTAGTACTTTAAGAGTATCTTCCTTTTGTCTTGTTTTCAAGGACATCAGTAAAATTCTGAAGCAGCAGAGGACTAAGAATCATTTTGTTCCATCCTCTTTTTAAAAAAAAAAAAAAAATTAAATTCTTTCTATAGACTTCGTAGAAGTTTAGAAATGTAAAAGGTGAGTGAGGGAAAATTTGTTTCACATCCAAAGCAGAGTTAGGACAGTACATTAAAAAATGATCCCACACTGGTAGGTAACGGAAGGCATACAGATGGACTTTGTGCTCTGGCATGTTTTGAATACAGCTATAACTTTGAATTTCGTATAGCCTTGGCCGGAATAAGACACTGGGAAAGAGGAAGCACAGTCCTGTGTTCAAGGACTCAGATATGGTTGCTAGTCTTTCATGGACTTTTCTGTGACCTTGGACAACTCATAATCTTCCTAGATGAATTAAAAACCCCATCTGATACAGAATCTGCTGTTCACATCTAACAGGAGTTGGCATCCTGTGATGAGGAATGCTATAGACATGTAAATGAATTATTGTGCTTTCATGTGTATTCCTAGCAGAACCCAAATTGTGCAGTACAATTGCAGAGTACAGAAGATAAATAGTGGTGCAGTTGAGGATTTGATAAAGGCTGCCATCAACTTAGAATATGAGCTGTTCAGTGGAGAGGGAGTTTTGGAAGCTTTTAGGACCTAGCGCAGTGGAGACCTAATTGTAGATCAGGACCACTCAGCAATGCCTCAATAAAATCTAAAAGCATGGTTTGCAATTCAGCCAGATAGTATGATATCAATTAAGAAGAATATAAACATAACTAGAGAACTGGGGGTGCCAAAGGAGAAAAATTAACCATATCCAGAGATACTGTGGTGATCCGATGACATTGAAGTATTCGTGATTCATAGCTTTCAGACTTAATTTTTTTATTTAATGGACAGAAAGAAAAAGGAGAGTAGTTAATGAAAGACTGAGAGAGGAAGCAGGGAGAGAGAGCTGGAGGAAGACAGAAGCTATTGGGTTAGAATTAGATTAATGTGATCCTGGTCTCTTCCTGTCCTAATGCTGCATTTGTGCATTCTAATAGGATGTACCCAGGAAGCACTAAATGTGACCAGAAGTACAATCTTCATTTTCTTTGTTTAAATTGAGAACAAGTGTGTTGTTAACAAGAGAAGGTACTTTCTGGGGTTCTTTTTGTTAAAGAGTACAGCACGATAAATGAACTACTCCTACATCGCAGTGTCAGTCTTACTTATTATCTTTTAAATATACCCAGTGATGACAGGGTTTGCTTTTAACCTTTCTAAGGTTTCCTGTAATTAACTAAAATACCTTGAATGAAGTCACAGTACTTGCCAATATTTTATTTTCGTTGCAAATAATGATAGAACAACATGTATTACTGTTAGATATAGTGGTTTGGGTAGGGTTAGGCTGTAGCCATTGTGTGTGTAACTCGGAGAATTGAAGACAAATACTAGTTTTATTTGTTTGTTTTACTGGATGTAAAGTAATAAAAGTTGTTAAGTAGTATGTTTTTTTGAAACAGTGGTAAGCAGGTTCTCTCCTAAAACCAGCAATAGAGATGAAAGCAGTTTAGCTCTTCAGTAATGGTGGCTCCATACCTTTTCCATTCCAAAAATTATTAGCAGCTTGTAATTTCTCATCTTCAGTCTAGTTTTGCTACAGCTATCTGTTTCCATTGCTGGTAACTCTTCTTTCTTTCATTGTGTAGAGAGTTTCTCCACCAAGTACAGTAGCTTTACAGCAGTACTTAGCAGGGAGTTCAAAGGTGAATTCTGAGGCACAGGTTTTGCTATTAGACCTTATGGAGCTGTCTGTTGCATTGTTTGTCCAATACTTTCTATTCTAAAAGCCTACTGTAGTCTAAATTTGCTACTTGGAACTGAAAACTTTCAGGTCAGTTGCCATTTTGGAAAAGCTCTTCCAAAGGCTAAGGTAAATATACATTACTTTGCTTATGTTTTCAAAAGTTATCTATTTTTTTTCTCTTTGGATAACTTCATTTTTCTGCTCTATTTGCTAGTATTGTCAAAAAGAATTAAATGAGGCAGGGGAGGAGGATGAATTATATGGTGCATGAATGTTTGTCTATTGATCTCTATCTAATTTGCTTTAGTGTTATAGAATAGTCTATATATAGTCTAGAATTTGCTATCTGATGACTATGCAGGGTTGCCTCTGCATTTGCTGCTGGATGTTGCACTGCAGTATATTGGACCAAGCTGAAGTATCTGCAATATGAATAGGGAATTTCTCCCTTCTGCACCCTCAGTGCCTTGACAGGCTACAGGCTGCAGCTGCTTCCTGTGTAAAGGAGGCAGAAACCAAACTTGTGGGAAGATGTAAAGTCTTGACTGAAGAAAGCTGAGAAGGAAGAACGTTGAAATTAGGGCTATTCCTCAGTGGTGGTGGAGGCAAGTAGGACAAACTGGACAAGAAAATTGGGACAAATCAGTTTGGAAAGAACTATTAATGTTTGTTGAAAGGTACAGCAGAAATGTTCATTTTGACAGGGAGCTATTTTGAGCCTTGCAGGACTGACAGACTGAGATGTATGGGCAAAGGACATGACAGTCTGTTCTTAGTTTGTCAGCTCAGGTGGCAGAGATCTGTATGATGGGTTTAAATTCTGCAACCTGAGTAGAGACCACAGGAGTCTTAGTGCAGTGCTACCTAATGCAACTCCTGCTTTCTCAGTTTTTTTGAAAATATATTACAAAACTACATACAAAATACTGTAGAAAACATTACTGTGAGTGGCATGTCAAACACTCATAAGGTTAGGTAGGAAGTGACAAATTTCCATTTGTCTTGGTATCCTTAGAAAAGACTGTATTTATGAAAAGGTAAGACTGAATTACGTAAAACGATATTTTTGTCTATAGTATTTCTATGCTTTTAATAACATAACTACTGTATTTGCTGTGTTTTCATTGTCAAACACTTATCTTGCCGCCTCGTGATCATGTATCCAAGACTAACCTTCAGTTATAAATATGAAACCTGAAGTTCATCTCAGCTTCCAACACATCTTGGCTCATCTTGGCACATCACACTTATCAGTCATAAACTTCCTGCACTTGGCCTGTAATTCTTCCTGTGACTCCTTACCTGGAAGAAATTATTTTTTCTTAATTCTTATTATTGATTTTGTGTTATTTCATACAAACTGATTTAAAAGTTGACCTAGACCTTTTAAAGTTCTTCACAATGTGTAAATTTTCTGGAGAAGTAAGTTTTCACACTGCTTTTGTGAAGGTGTTTTTTTTTGTGCTAAAAGTAGAGCTCTCATCTGAGGACTGACAGTGTAAACTGATGTCTTGAGATTGAGCACATCAGCGGTTTGTGTACTCACAATCATCTGTTGATTTAACTTGAAAAGGGTTGTTCACTGCTTTGTGTCTTTCTTGGTGGTGTTGACTCTATTTTATGAGGTAGAAAAGTATTAACTCAGCTGGGGTCCATAGGGTGTGTTTTTCGTAAGATGGCCTGCTTTGATCATGGTCATACATTCTTTGTCTTATTGCGTGCCAGCATCTGCTTGTTAGGGACAGTCTGCAAAAGACTGTTGACCAGAAAACAGTGGGATTAAACTATCCTGGCTGACTTTGCACTGGAGCATATTTGGTATATAAAGAAATGTTAAAGATTGTAGTCTTAAAACTCTCACATGTCCAGAGAGAGTGTGCTCCAGCTCAGATGTAAGGAGACTTGCACGTGGCACCAGTGGAAGGGTGACAGCAGTGGGAGAGGAAGGGGGATGATGCAGGAACAGACAAGAGGTTAGCCTGGCGGTACAACAGGAAACTAGTTTGCAGTTTTCACTGTGGCTGTCTTCATCTTGGCAGTTCTATGAGAGCTGAACTTTCTTCCCTTTTACCCTCCTCAGCTCCTTGTCATAGAAGCCCTTGCGTTAGTGTGAACAGCGTGCTCATGATGTTACCAATGCGATGTGTTAGACCAGCTCTGATTTTCCCTGTATCATGGGATACACAGTGTGGTTACTGTGTAGGTGGCCTCACCAAAATTAGCTCTGAACTGGTGTATGGAGCTGTGGTAATGTTGGCTGACAATGGGCTAGTGTGACATAGCCTGTGAGTTACGTTCAGACTAAAAGGACTTGGGGAAGGGAAGCGTGAATCTGGTGATTCTTGAGCTTCATTCAGTCTGGCCAGGAGGAGCTCTACGTTGTTTAGGGTGTCTGGAGATGGAGGCAGGATGGGAAGGTGGAGGCAGAATAGGTCTAACAGTTACTCTGACATCTTGAATTGCTTTCGTACCATGTCCTGTGCAAAGTTGGCTGCGTGGCAGCAGTCTTCAGTAAATAAGATCTGGCTGTAGGATTTAAGTAAAAAAAAAATTTAACTGCACCATACAATATAAGAACATGCTCTTGAAAGTATCAAGCAGTGACGTATTTTCACTAATGTTTTCAGCTTTAGGTTTTGGAAGAAGAATGGATGTTCTATGCTGCCAGCTTTTCCTCCTATTTGTTTCTTCCATAAATCTGAAATGATAGATGGGGACTTCGTGCAGCCAAGCACCACTGGTGAATGGAGTTTGGAAAAAAGAATGAGAAGCCACAGTGATATAGAGGAAATAATGTGGCTACAGGAAAAATAAACATCCTTTTTACCACTTCTCCACAAAAATGTTTTTGTATCTGGAAAAAATATGCAGCTAAGACAGATAGAATACTGAAAGAAATTAACATCTATACACAAAAGACATTGCCTCATGTAAATACAGTATTTAAGATACTGTTTCACCTGGGAAGAAAAATTTGTCATTACAGATGAATTTGAGAATTAAAACAAGTCCATGGAAGTCAATATAACAATATGGCTGAAAATTAAATTAAATTTCTTACAGTACTATAAGCAGTGTGAAAATATTAACATATTGACAATAATGTGTAGAAGGTAGAGGGAAAAAGAATACGTAAACTTACTGAAACAAAATTATAAGTTTTGATGGCAGAGCTCAGGACTGTCCCTGGATGTGAGGTACTTTCTTTTCTAGGTTTTTGTATCTGTACCTTTTTTGTTTTGTTTTTATGCAATAGTTTTTTTGCCACCTGCAATCATTCTTGTCTTAACCATATTTTTTCAATTGAGTTTTGAGAGTAGAGGTGCAAAGAGACATTTTCAGAATCACCAGGCTGGGGCGTGTAAGGCATGTTATTTAAGCTTGCCATTTGAAAGACTTATTCAGAAGACAAAGATGTACCTTAAAAATGTGTATTGTTGTAGCTATTGACAGCTTCTGATTCAGCAGTGACATGAGTACTTCTCTCCAAGTGGAACATTTTTTCAAATAACATAGCATTCTGAATGAATTTTTGATGAAAGACTGAGCAGGAGTCATTAATATTCTCTCGGAACAAAAGAAGAGCTTTACCAATGTCAACTCTCACTCCCTTTTTCTCTTTATTCTGAGCACCGTCCATCATTTTGAACTCTCATTCCACTGGAGTGCCTAGGGTAAGCGCAGAACAAATTCCTCATGCTGATATGTTTTGAACAAACACTTCTTAGTTATGTAAAAAGACAAAGTTTTTTCTTTTTATAAAAAAAGATTATTTATTAAATGGAAGATTAGTACACCTAGATATCCTGAAAGAAGGTGATAGGAAACTGTGAAACCATGTGGAAAACCACAGGACTGTCCAATTAAAATCGGAATACACACTCTCTTTAGTTCTTCAAATGAGTGACGTAGAGGAAGGAGTTTCTGCATCCTTATGAATCTTAAATACTGGCAGACAATGTTTACCATACTCAAAACCCATATAGTTTATTTCATAATGAGCAAAGATGTGAAAACCTTTTGTCTTTTTCTGTTTATATTTGAATCAAGACAAATAATGCATACTGCACTATGTAACAGGTGATAGAGGAACATTGTTCCATTCCAAATTATTTTTTTCCCATGGATAGAGAATATATGAATAGACCTTTTTCCATACCAATGAGTACATTTATTGTTTTTGGCAGAGTATAATCTGCAATTCAGAGTGCAATAAACTAAACCATACTGTGGATAATACATCCTGTAAAAGAAGAAAACCTGGGTTTTAGTTGTAAACTGAGACTTATTTAATGAGGTCATCTTCTATTTATACCTAATTGATTTTAAAGTTTAGCTAACTTTAGCCTTTTTTTTTCCAAGAAAATGAAAACAAACCCATGTTTGGTCTCTGGAATGCCTACACTGATTGCATTGGTAATCAATACATATCAGCTACTGTATCTTTCTTTACAATTAGCCTGAAAAGTTCCCATCTTAAGAGGTTCTGAAAATAAGAATTATCTTGATAATTATTTCAGCAGTTCCTTGTCTCAATAACTTAGGTAAATGGACTAAATCCTATTAAACCAATACCTTCTGAACTTAAAACTTTCTGAAGTCTTGTGTTTTTCAGGTTGTTGTAATCTGAGTGTGAGATGTTTCAAAACTCGCATGAAGTTAACCTGTTAATAATGAGAATTATTTTTCACAGATAAGATTATTTTTTAATTAATTATTGAAAGCATTTAGTGTCAATTCAGGATAGTCTATAAAAGAGGTCAGGGAATGTTAAACTACATACTGAATTTGTGCTAAACTTTAATGTTAACACTATCTTTGCATTGTACAAGTAAATATTCATACTTTTGTCTAAAATAGCAATATTGAAGCACAGAAAACAACTAGGGTATTGTTTCTTCAAACATAATCCTGCAGATGTGTAGCCAGTTATGCTATTTTACATTACTTGGGAATAGTTACATGGTAGAGTGCTGAGCACCTGTAATATTTTGTACTAGTTACAAATTCTGTAATTTTCATGGGGATTCTGCCATTTTCTTATGTGAGAATGGTATATGGCAGAGAACTTCTCATATATTTAATTTTAAACATAACTCTGACTTGGCAGGACTGTACCCGTAGGGATTACTTTTGTGTGGTCCTTTTTGATGGAAGAATAATGGCTGAAAACTCTTGTTGGTGAGTTTTTTAGAACACAAAGCTTGTTTGTTTTTAAACACTAATTTCTTTCTTTTGTGGCTAGACTACAAGGGATGAGTAGTGGATTCAAGTAGATCATTAATTTCAGTCTCCAGCAGAATGAATTATAATTTGTAGCAGACAGAAAATCTATGAGGAATATCCCACATTCTTGCATTGTCTGGAAGTCATTTTACAGTAGAGGCAACAAATCACAGCAGAAATTCTGCTTTTCAAATATAAGCAAAACAGTGAAGACTGATAGACTTGAGCAGGAAGTAGAGGCAAACCAAATTTTACGTCACAAAACTTGATTTTAATTAAATTGGAAAAATTGGAGATTCATCTAGATTTCTACATATGGACAAAATTCACTTATCTGCTTGCGTAACTTGTATTTGTACATCTATTACATCATAGCTGGGATAAAGATGACATTTTTGTGGTTAAAATGCAGATAGAAGCAGCCTTCAAAGAAGCTACTTGAAGTTTATGGAGTTAAATCTTAATATTTTGTTTGACTTGAAAATGAGACAGAGAACATATCTTTCAGGATCATTAAACCTGAATACAGACTTAGTATTTTTATCTGGTTTACTTGTCTTTTTTGAGTCTTATATTATTATCTAAGGATTTGCTTTAATTCTGTGAGATTCAGGAGTTCTGTCCTTGAAGTGACCCTATGCTTCTTAAAATTGAATTTCAGAAATTAAAGATTTTTTCTAGAGGGGAGTCTCACCCATCTGAATTTGGTCATGACAAAATGTTAATTTTGTTAATTATGTGTTCTCCAAGATTGTTTGCTGTTTCATGTAGGGTGGTTGTGTTGTCCTTTCTGAAAGTGACTAATAACTATATAAATCTTTTGTTTGGCAAATAACTGCCTTTATTTTGTAAATTTTTATCTAGAAAAGTTCATGAGCACCTAACATAAGCTTTTTAAATTTTAGTCTTTTAATTTGGCTTTAAATGCTGATAGTCTCATAAATGATGTCTCCATCTCCCTCTGTGTCATTATGAAGTTATCCAAATACTATTCAGAAAAGCTACTGAGGATGATCCACTAGTCCATCATTGTAAGAGATTCCATCTGCAGTTATGTTGTAAGCTGAAGCTCGGCAATCTGGCAAAGTGTATGAGCAGAGAGCAGAATCTGCAGATCTGTTACAGTAATGTGCAGGTACTCTGCATGCTCCCTCCAGATGGTCCCTCATCTGCCTATTGGTTGGATCCCATCAGAGCTTTCCATCCAAAGTCTAATATAAGATCAAATTTGGAACGCAGGTTCCAACTGAACTGGAACTGCAGCATATGTGTGGCAAACACGCTTGCTCAGAAACTCGGCCAGATGTGTAGAGAGGGGAAGGCTTGTGACCATTTTTCCATTAGTTCCAGTGGGATGTCATTCTTCTAGGAAGTGACAGATGTTGCTTCCAGCCCAACCGGCATTTGAGCCCACAGTTGAGTGGCCTAATTGAGACTGTGATGTGGGTCCTGACGGACATTTGGCTGAAGTTTTACCATGGCACAGACAAGAAAAAGAATGTTCATGCGCCAAAGAAGTCTTGGGAGGGAGCAGGGCTGAGTCCTGTGCTTATTACGCAGTAGAGACAGGGTCACTGGGTTCTGGCTGCTGCTCCAGAGGCTGTTTGTATGTTTAATGATGGTGAAACAGTAAGATTAATCTCATTATTAGCCTTATAGCCAACGTGAGATTAACATGACTTCTGCTCTGATATTCGTTTTTACCTGAGTTTGATTTTTAGCTGTAGAAAATTCTAACATCTTAAAAAAACCCCTGTGGGTAGAATTAGTCAAGTACTGTGCTGTACTGGGTGTTAATATCCTAGGATTTAAATATAAGCTTGGGGAAGCTGAGTCTGGCATATTTTGAATGTCTATGAAGAGCATATTACAGCTGCATCTTCATTTTGCAAAGAGGTGGTTTAAAATTGTTAAAAGGAAGTGAAATGTGTAGTTACTTCTGGGGCTGTAGGATAGCGTCCCTGTATGTAAGATTAGGCACTTCCTGCCCCCAGGGTTTGCAGTTTTGTATTACAGATTATCGTTACTGCATACGCTTTTCTGATGAGATTGAGAAATGTCTTGAGCTGTAGTGTAAAGCTGCCGAAAACATTTACCACAGACCTGAAGGTGAATATAATTCTTCCAGAGGCAGCCTCAGGCTTTGGAGATTTTGTTGCTGAAAGGCAGGCTCAGACTTCCCATGAGATCATCACAGAGATAAAGACTAAAAGCTCTTCAAAGCTAGGCCTTAGGCCCTAACATAAATTAATTCTCTGGTGATGGCTTATGTATGTAAAAAAATGAATTAATATTTACAAAAATGCAATTTAAATAGAACTGTACCCAACTAGACTAGAAATTAACTTTTAAATATCACCTGTTCTTTTGAATTAAACATAAAACCGTCTTAACACAGCTTGAATTTAGACTTCAGAAGGTAAGCAAGGAACATGATACTATCTCTCTATGTGCCGTTTTTCATGTGGGTTATCTTGCTTGTTTCATGCCAAATAGTTACTATCCGTAACTCGATATACATTGCAATTAATTTGCATAACAAGTAACTACACTGTTACTCTAACTCTATGCTGCATGTTAACCCAGTCACTTACTAAATATAATTTAGAATGAGGTACTAAATGAAAGACTGCTCTGTGTTCTGTTCTCCTCACACTCTTCGCTTTCTTACCTTCTAATTTATATGAACACTAAAATTTGTTCTGAAATTTTGTTCAGCAAAATGTTCTAGAAGAAAAAAATCTTCGGTGCTGCAAGTGGAGTATTATAAGTGAAGAGTTAGTTTATACTGGAAATGACTTAACAGAAATATCACTGAAAAAGAGCCAGGAAAAGTCCTGCTGAGAAGCTCTATGATATCAGCATTAAAACTGTAGGGCTGAGAGTCAAGAAGTCTTGATTAATCACAGGCTTCCTTTCTTACTCTGGAGATGCTGCTTTACTTCATGGCCCCCTGTTCTCCACCTTGTAAAACAGAATTATAGGATGATCATGTATCTTCAGGTATATAGCAAAGAGCAGTTAGGTGACTCTCAAGTAGCCGTGAGTCAGCAGTATGATCTAGAGCAGGTTTTTTGGTTAGGCTTAATTAAGGCTACCCATGGCTGGCCTGTCTTAAGCCTGAATCCAGCCTAGTCCTCAAGTTCCTGAGGACAGGGAGAGAACTTGGCTTGCTCTGTGTCAGTATCCTCCATCACAGGCTCTAGCCCTATATTTGTAAAATTCTTTAAAATCTTATCCACAGGAAGCTGTATGAGTATAAAGTAGCTATTATTCTTTAATGTTATTAACAGCAACAAGCATCCGTGCCCAAAGGCATTTTTTTTTCTGGATAATTTGTAGTGTACAAAACATTGCTATATTATTTCTTTCGCCTTCCTCCTCTCAGAAGGTACTTGCTGTGTTAATTCACATGGTGCAGGTATTAACCTTCCTTGATTTGAAGAACTGTAATTCAGTGCGCTTTTAATATGGTAATTTAGATGTGTTGTGTTATATGAAGAGCAATGTAGGGCTAAATTTTTATTATTAATTTATAAGAACTGTTTTTTCCATTAATAATACGTGAGAACTGACATTTTAATAAGTAATATGATGTTACTTTGTAGATTCAGAAGTGTGCTCACCTAGAATTACCAGTACCGAGATAACTGCAAGTTTGAATTCCACTGATGTCATTGGAATTGCTTGTTTACAGGGGTAACCAGGTCCCAGAAATAAATCAGCTGGAGCAAGAAATGCCAGTTTTCTGTCCACTACGGTTTTGAAGAAAACAATTCACACTAGAAGATGATGCTCTAATGGGAAAGCAAATTACGTAACTGATAAAGCGGAACTACCTTATCATAATTTTTGTGAAGGGAGAAAAATTAAGCCAATTTAAAAATAAGGCATTATTCTGCCAAAATCTGCACTATTTGTTTGGGAAATACTAGATCAGCTTTTATTTGATCTGTGCAAAAGAGATTTCCATGGGGGGAAAAAAATAAGCTGAAATTTGCAGCTAAACTTTGTATGGTGACTAAAGTAAAAGGTGAAGTTTTATGTAACTTGATTTAAAAGACTAAAAAAATCAGATGATGAATCATTTTAATGTGCTTCAGATATTCAGTTAAATCCTTTAAAAATATGATGCTCATTACTCTGAATATAAAAATATGTTACTAAATGCAAGTCGACATTCCTAAATTAGGTGCTTGCCACTTCATCAATGATATAAGCAGAAATGTATTTTTCAGTAGATGATGGAAGAACATGTTTTTATCATCTTGTCACTGTTGTCATGGAAACTTGTGTCTATCATTGTTAAACAGAGTGTATGTAAGGATCTAACATTCCTGTGACTTATTATTGCTAGCTATTGTACTTTTAGTGTATTTTCTTCAATGCTGTAGTCAATGCTTAAGAACTTGTAAGTTGCTCTCCTGAATTACAGCCATGAACTCAATTACAGGATTAGGGTGTCCAGAGAGCCCTTAGTATAGGGTTCTTTGCTATAAGATTCTTTTCAATACAGAGTTATTAACAGTTTTATTTTCAAATCCATTGTAGACTATTATAAGCACTTCAAAATAATATTTACTCTATTCAAGCAGAGGATTTTGCCACAGGAGGTTTTTGGAAAGAATGAGCTATCCATCAATCATTGTAAACTCTCTATCTTGAAAATTATGGATATTTTCTGATTGTGCATTTTATATAGTAGGTACTTTGTCTTTGAGTACACTGCTAAATTTGCTGTGCAGCTCTTGTGTATAGGTGTCATAACCTGTCATGCACAGAATGGTAAGCTAAGAGGGAAGCTTGACTATGACAATCCAGATTTAAACCCTCCTGGACACAAAGTATGTGTAATTTGTTTTCTTGTTTAAATCTTATGATAGGCACAATTCGAAAAGTAGAAGAAAAGGTAAAGTAGTTTCTTCAAATTAGAACTGTTTAAGAGTCAGCAATTTTAAGCACAATAAAGACGTTGTATGTTTTACATAATTATAGGTTTATTTTCATCTTCTGGGGTCGGAATATATTTCAAAATATACCTTCTCCATCAATTATTTATTATTTGAAATTATTTCTCTTGATTAAAAAAATGAAGTTACTTGAATAAATTTTTTATCATTGAACAAGTGACTTCTGTTACTTCAAATGTGTTCATTAAATTTCTTGTTTTTATCCTGGCCAGTTTGATTTAGTCTTTTCTATTTTGGGGAGTTTTCCGAAGACTATTCTGAAATTTAAAAGCTATCATTATAAATAACTGTTAGTGAAGAACTTAGATTTTTTTTTTTAGTGTTAGCTATCTGTAGCAATTTGATGCGAATTTAACTTACTTGAGAATCATAGGAAAGGTGAAATATTCCAGAACAGTAAAGTTACAAAGGTTTTTTAAAGGTATGTGTTACTTATGGTGTTGTTCCCTCCAGAAAGAGTGTGACTGAAGTTATAGTATTAAATCTATCAAAACACCGGAAATGCAAAAATACGGAGAAAAAAACCCTCAATTAAATACAAGTAAAATAAACCTCTGTGGTTTTAGTTTCTAGAAAAATACATTCATTAAGTAAGTGAGGGCTCTAGGCTGGTGGATGTAATTATAACTGAAACTAAATTTATAGGAAAGGTCCGATTTTATCTTCCTGGTGTGGGAGGATTTTGTCAGTTCAGGCAGTTGAATTTGAAGTAAAGGCAAAAGAAGAATTCCTGGTAGGTACATATATCCAGTCTATATGGCTAATAAAATGTATGCAAGAGTCTGTATATGAACCAAATATATCTTTCTATTATTTCACATTACAGTAAGCTGTATATGAATATATAGCCTCTGAAAGGAGCTTTTTAGGATTTAGTGAGGCAAAATAAAACTTATTACTGGCTTCATGTCTTTTAACTGCAATAATTGATAATTTTAGCTATGTATTATATAGTCCTGGCTCTTTATTCCATAGGATTTAGGTTTGGATAAAATTAAAAGTTTGTGCTTGGAGAACTTTGATGGATCTATTATCTATACATTTCTCTATTTGAGGAGTATTAAGAGAAAAGCTGTAACTTTTCTGTTGAATCCCTCTTCTGTTGAATGTGATTTTGTTGTTCTGGATACCTCAAACAGTAGCACAAGCAACTGATAATTTCGTTTTCTGTCTGTCTTCTGTAGAACAGCCTTATGAAATCTGAGGCACCAGTTGCAGGGCAGAGGGACAGCTTGGGTGTGTGCTGCTCTCCACTGGCTACAGGGGACTAGTGCGCAGGTCTCTCAACTACTAGGATACAGGACTAGAATCAGGGCTCCAGTTTTGTAGGTAATAGGAGTAAATGTCTGGACTATTTGTTGTTGTAATGGCACTAGTAAGAGGTGAGGAGTGCTGAAAAGCCTCAGCTGCTCAGCCCCAGGGTTGTTATCTCTGATAGACTCCCATAACTAGTTGTACACTTGAGTAAGGGGAGAGGGGTTTTGTGACACTTGGCAAGGGAGGGAAATGCCACAGCTATGTCAGGAAATGTGGATTAAACAGTTGCAATGCAGTCAAACTTGGCTGATTCTGGTCTCAGCTCTTGATGCATCAACTTACGAAGAGAGCTGTAGGAGCAGTAGATTTTTCAGGCTTCTGGTTAAACTGAAAATATTGGGGGAGGGGTGGGAAGACCAAATTCCTCTGTTATTGAGAATTTAATTTATTGACAAATGAAAAATGATTAAAAAAATAGGTGAAACTATATATCCCATTTAGGAAGTACTGTCTTTGAGGGTTAAAAACTATTGTGCAAACGTAGTAGGCAATTATGAATATTGTCAGAAAAATGAAGATGAGGATTTGGTTTTTTTTTAGAATGCATTATTATCTGAAAAAGCTTTATGCTGCTTTATTTCAATGTATATCACAGCTGAGGTTACATCTGCATGGCACAATCTAGTACCCTTATAAATACTCCCACTTCTGAATGAGTTCACTTCTCAGGATAATTAGCTGTGTAGGAAAGAGTTTATTAACTCAGGCAGTGTCATGCTAGCATATCTGCACTGCTTCTGGTAACTATGTTAGATTGGGTATTATTATGTGAAACCAGTTCTACCATACAGACACCTGAAATGCTCTTTCATCAAGATCCAGTTGGGCTAGACGACGTCTCTGTATGTGTTTGCAAAAAATATCTGTGTTAATGTATTTATTAGACATTGGAAATTCATTCGGTTTTCTGAGTTTCACAAATCAGTATTCTAACATTTGTATTCTCTTTGAACATACCATTGCCATTCTATGCTTCATCAAAATCCTAAATAAAATATTTTCATTGAATGAAAATCTTAGCTTAGAACCATGAGATATTTGAAGGTTTTGAAGTGTTGTTGATAAATACAATGTTAATGATCTTACAGATACAAGCTCATGAATAAGATTTTTTCCAGATAGAACCATCTCTTGATTTTTTTTTTGTTTTTTTTTTTTTGTTTTGTTAATGTCGATTGGTATTTTATGTTCAGAGGAGGTTAAAATTGGCAGGCTGGGATCCCTTGCTTTCTTTCTGTTTGTGATTGTGTTGCTGATAGCCTAACTCTGAACTTGTGCAGGGCTGCTCCACTCTTCCAGTCTGATAGATGAGTATTTCTAGAAATGAGAAGTAATTGAGTATCAACACTTATGCCTTGTGTGCTTTTTGAAAAGAGACCACCAGCTGTGTTGTGTTGAATTAATTGCACTTATTTCGGTGATGTGTGTGTCTGTCCAGTAAGAACAGAAAATAACATTTTCATTTTAGGAAAGTCTGTGGGTTGATTTTTACTCACTGGAAGCAGGATAGTTAAAGCACTAAAACTCTACCTCTATTCTTACTAGGTTTTCAATCCAGAATTAGAATGAGTATATTCCTAATGTGTATATACCTCTCAGTATAATGCTGTGCAGATTTTCTGGCTGAAATACCTCGGTCCTTAGCTTGCAACCTGTGTTCAGGTATCCCATGCAGGACTCTACTGAATAGGTTTGAGATTGTGGTGTTTCTGGTACCTTTTCTAGGACAAGCACAGTTTCTGCTGTTCTGTGGAGTGGTAAAGAGGTTCTTTCAGCTCAACAGTACATGTGGATATTGCAGATCTCTGAAGACTTTCGGGATCATGCCATGCAAAAAAAAGTCCAAATTTGTTCAGTGCAGAACTGAGCGAAACTGCTAAATTTTTAAGTGTATCAGGGCCAAAATGAGATGAAGCCTTTTAACTTTCTGGGTTAGCATCTCTCAAATGCATTTCTTAAAATATTGATAAAGGGACAAGGAGGTGGTGGAGCTTGGGCTAGATGTGGACACAGCTGTGTGTGATCAAAGCAGGAAAGCTGCACAACTGTGCACCTGAATCATCTGCATGCAGGACCAGCACATACTCGTGGGAATCAGGCACCTTTATACCCCATGTTTCTTCCCCTTCAGCCTCCTCAGCTGATGTGCATTTAGACCACGTACTTGAGTAATGTTCTGTGTCAAAAAATAGTACATTGACACAATTGAATGATGGCTACAAGTGTTGGGAAATTCAGTTGTCTCCTTTCATGGGATAAATCGTATAGGTTGCTTCTAGAAAGCTTGTCTTTTCCATCTGAAGTTCGCACATAGTGAAGATTGTCTACTGCAAATGCTGTGCTTCTGTGAACCTTCTAGACAATGCACAGTTATTTTGGTTATATTGCAGCTTCTACAAAATAGCCTTGTTTTTCAGGCTTAATTGGAACTGAGATGTGAAACATCCATGCGAGGTGGCTGGTAGTGGCAATGTGGAGCTGTGCAACATTCCCTTACAAAATTTTAATGAGTTCATATTGATTGGGTACTTCCCTGAAGAGCCCACTTCCCCCCATTGTGTGCATTTTAAGATATCTATAGTGCAATAATAAAATCTACTTTTTGGCCTGTATCATACAAATATTATTGGGTAGACGCAGATTAGCAATCCATTACAGTGTTCTCAAAATGCTGTACAATTGGATTTTCTTTAATATATGCAGTTTCATGCCAGAATGAATGAATATAGATTATTCCATTATATACACTGGAAAAATGGTTCAGAAGTGTCAGTTGGGAGATTCTGGTAAAAATTCAGGTTTTGCAGGTGAAAAGTAATCTTTAATACAACATCCTTCATGATAATTTTGGGGATGTAAAGCTCAGCATTTTAACCAGGTCTTTATTCAGATTAGATTTAATATTTTTAGAGTAGTTTTAAAAATATCTGTAAGCATACACAAACATTTGCTATACCAAGCATGTCTGCTGATCCTTGTTTATTTACTGCCTCTATGGAAGTTACTTAAGCTTGTTCTTGACCTGCAGGCTGCTAATAGGATCCTAATGCACTTCTAAACCCTGCAACTCTTAAAGGGTAATAACAAATTATTCTCTGAATTATATCTGGATATATTTAATTTTCAGGCTTGCTTTATTGCACAGCGAATGTTATCTGACAGTATTCGATGTTTTGAGGAGGATAAAAAAGGGAGGCAAGTTTCTACATCATATAGTATCTTGCTGCATCTGTTATGTGAAGAGTGCCATTTTGAATAACTTATGTATGGTTAGCTGATACTATGATATTTTTCCCTTGTTCCTTTTTTACATAGTATTGTATTTTTCTTTAATATGATGAGTTATAGCAGCTGTCTTGCAATCCCTGTGTTATGGAAGTTACATGGGACATGGCAATGTTGGATGCTCTGCTATGCCTGACCCAGGTGACGTAAAAGCGGGGAAAAATGAATTCTATCAAATCAGTTGAAGATCATGCTAAAGAGAAAACAGATCTTTATTATGCAGAAGCCATTACAGGAAAACCAAAACTGATATATAAATTTTGATATGTCCAGCTGCTGGAAACCCACCAGATACAATGTAAGCATGTAAAAATCTGAACAGTTTTTACTTTGCCATTTTGACCATATTTGCTTTCTGGTGCAATAAAAAGCAAAAGATTTCCGCATAGTCAGCAAGCTTTGCAGATAGTAATAGCTCTTCTCTACTCTCGTAAATATTTTTCAATGTCTCCACTTAAAAAATTTATTAAGTGTAGGAGGGAAAGGGAAATTAACTGCACTGTAGGAATATAGTATTTACAACATTATCACAAAAATCCTAAAATGAAGTCTTGGTGCTGCCTTTTTGTCTGGCACCTTTGTGTAGGTACTCTGTCTCCTTAACATGTGGTCCTTAAAATCATGCATGAGTCTGTTGTTTAGGAATATATTTACTGTTGCCATAATCTTCAAAAATCACCTGTTACTGTGAATGCCCATCTTATACGACTAAACTATTTGTTTCCATAAAGATGAAACATCCTGAGCTCCAAAGTAGTCAGCATAAATTACAGGTAATTCTCGCCTATACCAACCAGACTTCTAGGTTTCAACCTGAACTTCAGCACTGCCAATCTAAACCTGAACTTTAGCAGGTTATATTTGAAATAGCAGAATGGAAAATTTTGAAGCTTTTTGTGCTATTAACATGAAAATTTCTGTGACTTGATTACTATAGACTGAAAGCAGTTTCTGCTTTTGTTCTCAAGATTTTTTTTCAAATTTTCAGACCTTAACTAAGTCAAATGCTATTTTTTTCCTCTTCTTTGAAACATTTCTTTTTCTAAGGAAATGTATGTTTTTAAATAAGCTCTAAGGACATTGTGTTTGAGCACAATTCTTTGAAGACATTTTTTAAGAGCACACATTCCTTATGTCTTTGCCCAATTGCAAAGCTGTCTAGTGGTGAATCACTTTGCTGGCTGGCGTTCAAAATCATGACCTCTATAAAATGAGAAGTACACAAGCAACAGTTTTTAAAGAAAAATAATGTTAAGATGCTGGTTACTCCGACTGGTCCTGTAATTCCTCCTTGCTTGTTTTGCAGAAGCAAACACTATGACACTATATCCATCAGCATAAGGATTTCTCTCAGTTTCATTGAAGCTGGAGTCAATGACTTCATACTGAAAAAGGTTGGTTTTGAGAATGCAGACCATGGCAGTTTTTAACAATGAAGGAACAGTCATATTTGTGTAAATACATAGCCATGTATACTTGTAAGTATACAGATGTGTTTGTATCTATGTATGCACGGGTTTGACCTTCAGCTGACATAATATACAAAGCATTTTAGGAATTTTATATGTTTTGTGTAAAAGGAATATTTCCTGAAAAATATACCAACAGTTATATCTACTGGAAAAAGAGAATAGTGTGCTTTTTAAAATAAAAAAGCTCTGTTATTGAACCAACAAAATAAAGTTTCATGATAACTGGTTTTGGAATCAGTAATACATTGAATCTTGGAACTGGGCAGTTTTCCCATAACCCTAGAGTCAATGTAGCCCTTCTAAGCCTGTTAATTTTACTAAATTACTTACATTATGGATTAACTGCATCACAGTATTTTAATTGTGTTCACAGTAGTTTTAAAAATAGTTTACTGGGATAGGTCATTTAATTATATTTTATCTGTAAGAAACCATTAGCTCTGCTGTGACTGATAGCTAGCAAGGCCGTCTGCAATGCCTTTCAGTTCACTCACTCTGAATTGTTCAGATAAAGACTGTCAAGTGCTGCCTAAATAAGGAAGAGGCACTGGTAGAGTTAAGTGCAGTGGAGGACACAAGTGAAGCATTGATTCCAGGCATGCTGGAGAATCTGAGCTGTGTCCTGCAGTACTGAACCTTTTTAGAGTTTTCATTGTTGTTTTCTGCAAAGCATTAAAATGCAAGTATCTGTCATTCAGGATCTCAGAGAAGATGAAAATGTGGATGAGGAAGAAGAAGAAAGGGTGAGTTAAACCCCAATAAAATTGAAAAGTACTTCTTTCCTTTTATTGGTACTCTTTTAGGACAATAAACCGGGAACAATTACTTTTCTCTTACAGGTCTTCCTCAAGCCTGTTATTGAGGACAGAAATATGGAACTGGCCCGAAAATGCAGTGAAATAATAAGTGATGTAAGTGACAGTCACTGCTTGCATCCTTAGATTTGTATTTTTCTTTTCAAGTGGGTTTATATTTACAATTTTTTTTCAGATATATAGAGTGCAGCATGTGCCCCTCTAAGGCTCAAATATAAAAGCATGCAAAATAATAGAAAAGCACAGCCTACTCTGGCACTTTAAATTATCAGTTGCAGAAGGATGAGCTTTTCAGGGTACTTAGATGGTATGAAGCATAGGCACAGGAGGGAGAATGTTCCAAAAAGGGGGTCTCACATGGAGAGTGTCTCCCATAAGAACACCTTGGATGATTTCATCAGGAAAATGCAATGTTTTTTCTAGTTATAGCCTGAGGCTATGAAATTTGATTGTTTAGAATGGAACTGGGTACCAGTATACATAGCTGTAAGAAGGGAGGATAAAAATAAAACAGGTAAATTTTGATTGTTATTTATTGGTCTGTGGTGACAGATGCTCAAAACTGCTTAGCATATTATTATTGAATTACACTTATAATCAACTGAAATGCTGGAATGTCTTTAAAAATATTTAGCTATCAAAATCTTGACTTAGTTCCTATAGATTTTCAAAACTGTTAACCAGATATGGAAATGATGTAAACATCATAGATCAGATCCAAGACATTTTAAATTGGAGTCGATCCAATTGTTTCAATGTTACAGCATCAGGTTTACCAGTTTATTTCTGTATTTCTGGTAAACTGTGTTTACCAGTTTATTTCTGTATTTCTCCTTCTGGGAGAGTGTCTGAAGCATAACTTTGTCCCTTCACGTGAATGGGAGTTAAGAGCGATGAGAACGATAAACTATTTTTCACAGAAAGTGCTGAAAATTGGGTAGATCCTTAAGAGAAGTTACCAAGACGGCTCCCTTGCAATCCCAAGCTACTTTAGGAAGTGGTAGAGTTTATTAATAATTTTACTGATGCTTATCTACATCGGAAAAGAAAGGTGTATGTTACAATAAGTGCCTGTCAACTCATGTAAAGGCCAAAATGAAAATGGACCTGGAGCACTTAGCTGAGCCAATATACATTTACTGCTTCCATGCAACTTGTTTCAAAACATGGTTTCTATTCTTTAAGGCAAACACTCATTGAAAAATGCTGAAGAAATATTTTCTTTAATTGAAAATAAGTTATCACTGTGCTGTTTTCCCATTAGGAGTAATGTTGGTTGTGGCAGTTAATTAACTGATAAATGGAGTGGCTGAATTTTCTCTGATTTTCTTCAGGGGCTTGGGAGCTCAGGTGAATAACTAAGTGAAGCCAGGTTTCTGAAGCCTATAATGGTGCAGTGATGTTGGCTTTTGCTGAAAACTTGTGATGCATTCAGCCTGCAAGTGTGTTAGATTTTCCTTGAGCTATGTAAGGCGTAATGGCAAAGTGTCAGTAATGCTTTCAAAGCAGTAGTAATATGTAGTTGTCCAGAGCAATTTAATTTCAAAGAAGAGACTGTGTTTAAAAATGGCATCCAATACTGGGGCCTTATTCAGCCTCTACTGAAATCAGTAGGTATTTCTTCCTTGGCTTGAATGAAATATGTGTATGTATAGGGGATGAATTTTGTTTCCCAGAATTTTTGCTATAATTGGAATCTCTTATGACCAGTGAAGTCCTTTGTGCTGGGGAAGTAAGTTCCTCACCCTGCCCATGTCATTGTGGAGGCCAATAAACTGCAAGGAGATGGTTGGTGACTTATTAACATTCAGAACTTTAAAAATATTCTTCACCCTTTTTTAGGACGAGTCTTTGCACAAACTGCTGTTCGTGTGGGTGTATCATTGGTGTACATCTGTACAGTTTATGAGTACAGTGGTTTATGGGACTTGCAGTTTGCCCTTAAGATGACCTTGGGACAGCAGCCTGTGTCCTTGCTGACTGCCAGACTGGGCGATTGCCCTTTTCTGCCGGTGGAGCTGTCAGCACAGCCCCTCTGTCAGAACACAGCGCCAGGGGTGCTTATGACTGAGATACTGGGGTTGTGTTACACTTGCCCTGCATTCTTTGCAGGCTGACTTTAATTTGGCAAGATGGTTTTAAAAAAGTGTTGTGGTGGCAGCTCTTAGTGTGTGTGTAACTGTCAGCCTTGAGCTGTACGTTGGGGAAGTTGTGAAGTGTTTATGTGCTCTGGTTCTTGAGGAAATCCCTGTTTTCGTTTGAGGTTGGCAGATGTTTGTTCTGTGGCTGTGGTACCCCCTGGATTGTTTCTCCCTAAAGCAATTTCGTTTAATCTCCCTCCATTATGCAATTCTCTTCCACAGATGTTTTCAAAACTGTCATGTGTGTTTGATTTATATGTATTGCCTTTCTTTCCAGGCCTTTTCTCAGTATTGAAATTGAGCCTGTCCATTTGCCTATATTACTTATATTTTAGTATATTTTCATCTCTTCTTTGTTTGAATGTGTAATGTTGCTAATACTGTTATAAACAGAGAAGTGAATTACTATACAAGTTAAATGATCATTGACCAAACAAACATAATCCTTTTGGTAGAGAGGCAGACACTCTGGCTTCTGAAGGTTCTGCTGAATTTTGGTAATGTATGGTACCAGTAGTTCTTTTCCCCTGTAGCAAAAAGTAGTACTACTTACCATTTAATTATCCTTGTACAGAGTCAAACTTTGCTTTAGCATGTCTTTTTGTTTTAAAGCAAGGGCCAAAGAGCCCTAGAGCCAAGTGAAAAAACAGAGAGTGCTTTTCCACTCATACCAATGGCATCGTGACCACCTCATTCAGGGTGTAGCTGTTTCTCTGGACTCACCATTACTAGTCACAGCCTCTAACTCAGGAGGGTTTTGAGGTCAAAATTGCTGGAGACTAGTAAAATACTGTGGGGCAGTAGTACTGTGTACTTGCCCTGTTCTCATGCTTTTCTCTAGGTTTCTGTGGCCACAGATAGAGGATTTTGTATTAGATGGATCTGTGGTCTGACACAGCTCTTAGTCTTACGAGAGATTATAAACTAAAAAATGTAGAGTTGGAAAGTGAATCCTTAGTGGAAAAAAGTTCCCTTTTGGTGTAGCATAAGAGCTAGATAAGATTCAGACCTGTTTGTGGCTTTTCTAAGCTTAAAGGGGTCTTTGAGAGATGACAGTTCTATAGTGGATCTTGGCATGATGACTGTCAACATGGTTACATCATTGATGTTAAGATATTAGTAACAGTCTTTTGAGTATTTCATATTAAAGTTAGGTCTATACGTGCCCTTGAATACAAAGAAAAGGTAGCTTCTTGGATTAAGCTGTTACCATCAGAGCCTTTCTTTTAACCCGCAGTCTCCTCCTGTTTTTCCCCTGTGAAAAAGGCTGATGGAACAGGCCATGGGTGAGATGAATTTTCTTGGTGAGCCAGGAAGCTTCAGCCTGAAGGTTGGATGCCCTTGTTTTATAAAGTTGATTTTGCCATATAACGTCCATTAAGGAAAAAATGCAATTTGAGGCTCACTGTTTTGCTGGTTGTCTAGGAATTTTAATCCACTTTTACTGGATAGCTGTGCCGCTGGTCTAAGTAGTTTTATGATGAGTCAGGGAGAAAAAAGGAGTCAGGAGGGAGCTATTAAAAATTGGGCCTTTAGTGAGCCATTGGACTTCAAAAGCACATCAAAAGAGCAGTGGTGGCTCCAGGCCATCATTTGGGAATTTTTCGTATTATTTGGGTTTTTGCAAGGCTTACCAGATCTACTCAAACTAAACAGCGTATTTTGTGGTGAAGAGTAGGTCACTCACGGGCAAAATTTCCTATTTAGATTTTTGATATTTGAGTTTGTAACCCCAAACTTTGAAGAGGAATAATGGCTTCTCAGCCTATTCCTTCCAGACACTGGTTATGTTCAGTCATAACCAACCTCTTAAGTCTCTTGCTTACATCATTTACAATAAATACACTTTCAAAGTGTAGATGTCATGACTTCATTATACTTGTTCCATTTTATCTTCCATCTTTCTGATTCCAAGTGATGTGGGCACTTCCACAGCAGAATGGAGTGTGTTGGTTCAGAGTTTGACCACACATTTTATTATATGTCCTCTCTAAATTGCCCGTTTGAGCCTGTGTGCATTCGGTGTCCTCTATGGGTTACTGTAAGTGTGACTAATGAAGGAGTAAGGAGGTGGCATTAGTCCTTTACTGTTTTTGGTTATTTTGAACGTGAATTATACAGCAGAATAAATTTGATTGTTTCTTCTAGTCATGTCCTGTCATGCCACCCCCTCCCCTCTGCCATTAAGAGATACCTTAGGAAGCTTTGATGTTTGATTTTTGAAAGTAATTATTGCTCTGTAATTAAATTGGATAGCTGTGGGTTATGTATCTAAGTTGTGAGCAGCAAGACTCTCCATCTCCTCTATTCAAGTCTCAGCTTTACAGGAGCTTCTGTTGGGAACTCCATCAAACCTAACCAGTAGGCAGCTAGCTCTGTAGATTGTCCATGTCCCTTCTCAGCTGTATCATTGTGAATGAACATAATTCTACAAAGCATTTTTTTTAAGCTGTTCATGTTCACTTGGAAGGACATGCATGCATGTGTGCAGTTTGAACAGTAAGTGCCTGCTCAAGTTTGTCATAAAACTGCCCATTTTGTGTGTTGCTCTGTGATTACCTGGGAGTTCAGTGTCCCACAGGGGTTACACGAACCATTGGTATTTGTTAGTTCCTGAGTAGAATGGTGACACACAGTAATTTTACACCCGTTGTTCACTGAACAATTTTTATTTAGAAAACACGGTAATCCACAAAGGCAGACAATATGATTTGGTAATGAGATGTAGATTCCTTCAGTAGTCTAAATGTGGATGAGCTCAATAGTAACCAAAATTATTTCCTGTGTGGGGATTATGTAGTCATCAGTTTGAGATGAATTTGGCATTATCTCATCCATTTTGTAGTGGACCAAAAGTTTGCCTCAGGAAGTACAGGAGCTGCTTCCGTGTGAGCTGCCATCCTTCTCATGGACTTTCCCAGTGCCTGTAGAGGAGTGGAGACTAGAACTTGTGATATCCATTAAGGATTCAGAGAAAGAGGAAATTAAGACTACATATTTCTGTAATGCTCAGATGCAGATCATATTGCTTCTGTCAGTGCTTGTCAGCAAGTCTAGAGTGCATAAATGCAAGCTGCTGTAGTGCAGAATGTGAAAATGAGGTTAGAGAAATGGTAGCAGATAATAACCATGAAAGCTTAATACTAAATAATTCAATTTGCATTGAACTAAAGTATTCTATATACAAAGAAAGAAATGTCACTAAAACCATTTAAGGCTATCTGTGTAAAGTGTTGTTTTTAAAACTTATTTAGTCCACCTCATTGTAATTCACCATCTTTCTTCACGCAGTTCTTACATAATAAAGGTCCCTAAACATTCACCACATCCATAGATTTTATCTTTCTTGCAGTCTCACTAATACAAACAGTAACTCTGACTTCATCAAAACTCATGTGATTATTATACCTGCTCGTATTATTTGCTCCATGGTAAGTAAAAGGTTGGTTGTCTTTTTTTTTTAAAAAAAAACCTTTTTTTTTTTTTTTTTTTAAATTACATTGTGGTGTTTTGCTTCAAAAGTAGTTTCCTTTGTCCATACACATAATTTAAAAAATGGCTCGATTTAAAATTTGTTTGCTTTTAAAGAGATTCTGTTAGTACTTGCATGTCATGACTGTTGGGGTGCTTTGTAGGCAATAATTTGGCAGTGTCCTTCTGAATTTATTCATGTAACTCTTGGATTCATAAATGGGCATTTGAATATGTTATACAGATTCCCTGCTTGCTAAGTCTGTGTTAAAAGTTTTATCTTCGAGATCAATGACCATGGTGATCCATGATTCAATTCTCTTTTCTTTAGAGATACTAGAACATCTACAACAGTGGTGTACAGAAAAAGTGTATCTTTTTCATCTTTATTATTAAAGAGTTCTGTGACTTTTACAAAGCCTTGGTACTGTATGTGAGAACTGGGTGTTTCTCTTTATGGCTTAATTTGATCCAGCCTGAGGTATTTGCAAGCCACCCAGCATAGCATCCATAAATAAAATTTTAAAAATATTTAAAAAATAGCCTGTATCTTTCTTTCTTCCTTTTTAGGAAAAAAAAAAAAAAAGAAAATTAAACTTCTTTGTTCTCCTCTTTATAGATACACTATAAAGAAGAGTTTAAAAAATCTAAAGGCAAGTGCATATTTGTACCTGATACCCCGCAGCTAAAACATGTGAAAAGTCTTGGAGCTTTTATTTCTGAGGTAAGACCTAAAAGATCGAAGAATTCTTATTGATTCTTATTCTTCTTAAAAACTCTTTCAATTGAATGTAGTGGTTTTTAGCAGGAGAAGGATGGCTTATTTGAAATAACAATTCTGTTTAAACCTGAAGTAACTTAAAGTGCTGTGATTGGTGTACACTGTATATGTGAGTAATACAACATTTTTATTTTGGAATTCCAAGTTATTTTATTAATGGTTCTGAGGCAGTCCTAGCTATCGCATTTTATGGATGGATAAACTGAAGAATGGGAAAAGGATTTCTTGTTACGTATTCTCAGTGATGGGCTTTGCGAATTTTCCCTGTGCAGTTTCCCTGCTGTTAGAGAATTCACAGCCTGACGTCAGACAGGAGGGAGCTGTTACCGTGTTAGCACCCCTGTCCTGCTCCTTCAGCAGGGGCTGGAGCACACATCAGGGCAATGTCTGAGCACTTGCATGCGTGTATATGCATAGCCATGGCAGAGTTTTGTGTGTTCACAGAAGCACACAGGCACACACAGACAGACACACACACTATACAAGAGCAGAGCCACATCCAAGGTAGGTGGTGCCATAGGATTGCATCTCTGATTATTTTCCACAGGTGAGAACAGCAGCAGGAGTTTTATGTGACAGAGAGTTGCTTTTCTTAAGGAACTGTTTGTTCTGAGTGATTTTTCTGTCACCATGACCTTTGGAAGACTTAAATTTTTGTTGCCTTATTTTTTGTGCTACCTTTATGATTATGATAAAGAAGATCCCAATATCCCTGTCTGGGGTTATGTAATCTATATACATTCTATATTCTATTTCTGATATACACCAGTTTGCTGTGTGGCTACATTCAGTATAAATGCATCTGATGAATATTTTTGTTACATTTGTCTTCACATTTTCTGAGATAAAGTGGCAAATCCTAAGGGACATAAATGTGTTGAAATTATGTTTTCTAAGAGACTATTGTAGTCTACAAAAACAAAATATAGAGTATTTATTGAATCGATCTGTGTGATTACAAAGAAAAGTTGCTAGTTATTAGTCAAAGATTTAGACATATAAAGATCTATTTAGACATATAAAGATCTTTCAAAATTTAAAAACCCATGTGTTTTATGTTATCGCTCCACTGTGCACTCTGCTTATTGCAGCATTACCTGAAGGCAACGATGCAACAGATCGTTTATCTTGTAACTTACTGACCTCTAGTGTCCCGTAACCTGTTTTTGCAAAACTTGAACACTGAAATTCCTAACAGCATGTTTGCTGCAGTGAAAAAGAGCCCTCTGTTTTGGGAAAGAGCAACAAATTTTACAGCAAATTATTGATATATCTGTAATACGTATGGGGAACCGGTCTCTAATGAATAGCTATGTATTGCACAGTAAATTAAGGACGTTAGCCAGTATCATTTAAGATATCTTTGATATTTATGATTACTTTCACAGGAATACCTCACATTATTGTTTTGTGAGCTTGAAAAGCTTAGATCTGAAGCAAAAGGTTCCCAGATTTTGAACTGCTATTTTGACCTGTTGCGTAAAACCCTTTTGTGAGGAATTGGTAGTAGTGAACAGGGGAGAAAATAAGGGATATATAAAAAGTAATTTTTAAATGAGTCTGTAATATGAAAAGATTAAAGAGAAATGATGGCAGACATGCTAACCTCAATGTTCCTGTCCTTTCCAGTTACATTTAATTGCTACTACTTATTAATTGGTAAAATATTTTTTGTTGGCCTCTCATTGCTCCTGTCCTGCAAAACTTGGGAAAATGGAAAGAAAAAAACATAATTTTGTTTTTTGGAAATGATTTTTAAAAGGTTAGAAAAATAACTGGCTTACCTTATTTTATACTCCCCCTAAAATTATTGAAATTAATTAGGAGAAACTTTTCGTTGATTCATGAAGTAGACACATACACCTAAAGTACTTTAATGTTGTTATTTAAAGATCTGGTTTTGCTTGAATGTTCATGACAGCATTAGATTTTTCCAGTTCTAATAGTCTATGCCAATTTATTTAGTAGGAAAAATAGGTAGTATGATTACTGTGTCTTAATTTTTACATTATATGTCACCTTTTTCTCCCTTCTAGGTGAAGTATAAGGGAGCTGCTAAGAAAGACCTTTCCAACTCTCTTTATCAGCAGATGCCAGCCACAATTGACAGTGTATTTGCAAAAGAATTAACACAACTTCAGAGCAAGGTACAATTTTAGAATCACAAAAAAGATTTTTAGATGGATTATGTGACAGAATATGACCAATGCAAACAATATATTTGAATGAATACTTGATTGCCTGCTTGATTTATCTGAGTGAGTTTATCATCCAGAGTTTCTCACCATAGCTTCTTAACTTCAAGAACTGCTCACTTTTAAAGTGTTGGCAATCTTACTTCTTATTGTTATTAAATATAAATTTAAAAACTGCTAGTGCATTCATCAATCCAATGAAATCCATTACGAATCCATGAAGGCAATAAGGAATTATTTAATTCAGTGATATTGCCCTGCATTTATAGAATAGACAATTATTGTATAACAGCCATTTCACATTGGGTGTTGTGTTAGCTTTATAAAATGTTTGATGCTGAAGGGAAGAAATAAAATACTTTAATGGCTTTTAAAGGCACTTACTAGTAGCAGTAAATGTGTTTCTGATGGTCTGCATACTACCACTCACAGCTGATTTTACAGAATTAAAAATATGAAATGCAGTATATTGAACACAGTGTAAAAACATGCAAACAACCAGTAAAATAGTAAATTCCAGTTCAGTTGCCTCCAGGGGCTTAAAAATATAATACCCTTAATGTACACAGGTAACCCTTCACTTCCAATGATCTCAGTGGAATTGTGTTAAGTATGTTTAATATGAATGAAGATACAGATTTTCATTGTTACTCATGAGAATTACAGCTGATAGACAGTCATGACTTTCTGCCCACTAAGCCTTTCCACATTTTTCTTGATTTGCCTTTTTCCTCTCTTAACTATATTAACTATGTGTAGTTTAATACAGCCAGTCTGTGAAGTGAACACCCTCCTAAATCCATATAATTGATTTGATCTCAGTATGCATTCTTCTAACACAATGTTTTTTTTCAAACAAAGGAAAATATTCATAACAAAAGCAAGCATTGAAATCTCAGGACAGCTTGTGGAGAAGTGTTTTGATTTGAAACAACGTGTTGATCAAGGCTATATTAAGCAAATATAATAATGTAAATTATATTTTAGTTTCATAGTTTGGAATGGAACATATATACACTCAATTTAAAGCAGCACAGAGGCTGAAATGATGTTAATGTGACATTTCATTGTAAAGTGAGTGATTAGAAGAATTACAGTAGAAATAAATCGGGAATTAAACTTGTATAACATTTTTAAACCGTTAGCTTGATTTATAAAACATTATTGAACTAGTTTGCCACAGATTTACTCCTGGATTCATTCCAAATGAGTACATTCTACATTAGTTTACGCAAATGAGGTTAATTAACGTCAGTGATGTGGCAGAAAAGATAAATAACTGAGACTAAAAATGAAACCATTCAATTCATCAGAAGAACCATTTAAAGAAAAAGACCAATATTTTAATTTGATATTTTCTGAAGATTGTTTTCAATCATTCAACAGTCATAGAGTAACAGATATGCATATAGGATGAGTTATATTTAAGCAGAAAGTTTTCCTGTAAAATTCATACCATCCCTTTAGGAATAGATGCATTATAAATCATAATCTACCATAAAACTTAAAGATACGCTGACACATTTTTCCAACTTGTGGTTACTGTTGCACTGGACCTGAATTTAATGCTACTTTGAGAGAGATCCTAGGGGATTTTCTAGTGGAAAATCTTCTCTACGGTAGTGAAATCTAATCCATATTGTGCCTATCACTGCGATACCTAAGTAGCTAATACAAGGATTTCAGATTTCAGCTGGATCAGGATGTGGCAGAGAGGATTTCTGCTGCATCGGTCTGGCTGGGATTGTGAATTTACAGGTCATCACTTTGGCAAGAGAGACCAAGGGTGCGCTGCAGGGAGGAGAGGGAACTGCAGCGTCTGGCCATTGTGCCAACTCTTCTGCAAAAAGACTGGTGCAAGCGCAGAACTGTGGTCTGTTTCTCAGTTATAGCAAGCTGGTTTTAAATGGGTGCTGATTTCCTGAGAGGTGGAAAATAGGACTATGTGTCCTCCTCTCCATCCACTTGAGAAAAAATTTACACCTCTGACTCCCTTTTCATGCTTCTTGGATGCAAGGCCGGGCTCGAATGCTTTGCAGCCAGATCAAGCAGGTGCTGTCGCTCTGTGATGCTGTGTTCTTGGCAGGATCCGTAGCCTCGTCTGCCAAGCAGGTGTGTAGGGACTAGGCGCCCATGGTGTGGAAGCCACTGACTCTCCCTGCTACTGCCTACTGGCCCAGGACTGCCAAGGCTGGTGTGGCTGTGCTGGGTGATCTCCCCGCACCGGTGTGTCCTCAGCAAATGGTCTCTCCCATGATTTGATGTTTGATCCTGAAACGGTGCTGCTGCCCAGCAGCTCCATTTTCAGCCTACCTAGATCTAGCCCAAGTTACTAATTTTATACACAGTTTCAGATCATGCTTATGATAAAGAACTTGGAGGCAACTAGGGGAGATGTCCTTTTTCTCACAAGAAATTATTCCCCACCAACAGCGGCTGTTCACTGTCCTCTCCAGAGCAATCAGGCTACTGTAACACCATCTATCACTTTTGCGTACTGCTATGGCAGTTGTCATTGACTTCTGCAGGGCCAGGACTTTGTTCTGCAGGGTTCCAGCCACACGATGTCAGTGATGACAGGATCTTGCTGTATTTGAGAGCACAACATCCTGAGACTTGTGGTTCTCCTCCTATGAAGCTTTCTCCCCATATTGGCTGTATGGATTCATGCTCAATTTCCCCTTCAAGATACACATGAAAGACTAAACCAAGACCAATTCTGCTGGCTTTTGCATAAAGCCCACATTTGCTCTTTTGTGTTTTATACAGAACTGACATGAAGATGGAAATAAATACCCACAGAGAAGGAAATCCATCTGAAGTTTTGACAAAAACCCACTGCACTATTGATGAGAAAAAATGCTTCAGGAGAATTAAAAAGAAGCTTCATAGTGTCATATACTTGAGCAGTTTTAATCAATTTCATTTTTTCCTCTAAGCAGAAAATTTGACTGTTGACTTCTAAATAACTTTCTCGAGGGTGAGCAACCAGATTTTCCTCTATCTCTCTTTTATCATAGCTGTCCCCAGGGTAAGCTACAGAGAACAGAAGTCCCTGGCCCCAGTGTGTAACTTCATCCTCCTTGCCAGCCCACAAAGCCCTCACCAATTTCCTTGCTCTCTGCAATGAGAAAATAAAGTTGAGGAGTGCAGTGTAGGCGGGGAGCCCTCATTTTGATTTTCCTGAGAGGAAATGGACATTTTCTGGAAAAATTGCAGTTTTCCTGTGGAAAGTATTTCTCAAGGAAAACTTCTGATCATTGCTATCTTTGTGCCAAGTCGTTTTATTGTCTGAAGACCAATATACTGACTTCTTCCTTACGAAGAACATTTTTTTCATGAAGTGTCACAAACAATGATAAAGGTGTTTCAAATTACTTGAGAGGGAAACAATGTTGAAAAAAAAAAATATGTCTCATCACTTTTTTCATCACTTTATTTCTGCCATAAGAAGAGATTGTGCTGTTTTTCTTCTTATCTGAAAGGAATAATCTAAAGCAAACAGAAGGCAGTTTAATTTTCTCCTTTGCACAGGGCAATATCTCAAACGGTAACTATATTTCAGTGCTCAAGAGTATTTTCTGTTTGTTTTTAAAGATGGTGAGAAATGTGAATCTTAAGCAATATTTTCAACTTCCAGAGAAAGTTTCAGAGTTTTTCTTACCTGTGGGCAGAATCCTCCTTTTCTGTTCATATGTATTTATTTTACTATGATAAAGCTATTTTTGTGATTTACTGCATAATTTACAATCATATTACACATTATCATACTGTTTTATCTGTTTTTATGAAATTCTTAATGTCAAGTTTGGTTTTGTTTTTTTTTGGTGGTAGCAGGTATTAGTCTCCTGGACTTCTCTAGTTTTGTTTTACACAAATATATCAGATAATCTAATTCTCTATCTAGAGATTAAAATGGTGCTTTCTGTGTTCTTGAACATTTCCTCCTACAAAATCCTACACCATGGATTTTAAATTTGGACCTCAGCTTACTGACTATAAAGGGAAATACAAAAATAAAAATTTAATAGTGTTTAAAGTATTCCAAAACAGAGTGTCAGTCACAATTAAATTAAAAGAGCACAAAGCCCTCCTTAATGCAGCTTCCTATTGACACACTGGTATATGAGAGAGACAAGAAAAATAAAAAATGAGTACTTATAAATTAGTTCAATCTGAAGTCATACCTACTTAAATAATTGCCTTGTATTTCTGGGGGTAATAAATGGTGCCACTGCAGAGTAGAGGTTACATCAGTGACCTGTAGTACTTGATCTAGTATGTAGATTTTATAAGGAAAATTCAGTAAAGCTAAAATATGAAAATTGACATGAAATGAGAAATAATGTACATATACTAACCTGTAAAATAATGCTTCTAAGAAAACTGATGAAATAATCCTCATGAACATTTTTTTCCTGCTTCCTTGGAACAGATTTACAGATCTGGGAATAGAATCATAGAATGTCCTGAGTTGGAAAAGGCCCACAGAGATCACAGCTCTGCACTAAACTGTCAGAAACTAAACTAGACATCTGTTGAACTCCTTCTAGCTTGTGATTGCTTAAAGGTTACTTAAGTCAGTTAATAGAATAATGTGAAAAGACAGGGAGAACATGGCTGTCAAATAGCAAGTCAAATATCCCTACATTAAGCTAAAGAAACAGTCATCTTTTCCCAAGGTAATGGACATTCAATTGTAATTTTGGTTAGTTTTCTCACGTGGGGAGTTAATGTGCTTTTGTTTTTTTGATGTCTTGGTTGCATAGTCCATTCACCAACAAAAAATACAGATGTTGAACCAGTAAAGCGGCCATGTAAATAAAATACCTGTAAATTAGTAGATTTTGGAAGTAATTGTATGGGTCTGCTTTTCAGAATTAATTAGTGGGAAACATCTTAAAAGTGACAATGTGAAGCAGGAAATGTAGCAAAAGAGATTTTGTGGCATACATTTATACAGTAATTACGCTTTTGCAGGGGATCATTTGTTAGTGATGCTTTGTTAAAGATTGTCTGCTTTGCTGGTTGCAAGATGTAATCAGCATGGGGAAGTTATAGACATTTTTTTGTTTCAGTTGAAGTTGTATTTGTTTCCCCAGAGGTCTCATCATGTTGGATTTACACTTTGTAAGGAGATGGCCCGTTTTAAGTTTCCTGATTTCTTTCATTCATATAGTAGCAGTGCAAAAAAACCTACAACACTTTTTGTCTTAATCTCTCAGCCTATGTATCATTTTGTAATATGAGATAGTCTGGGCAGATACTAGTACTTTGCCTTGGGCACCCTGATCTGTGACTCAGATGCAATCTTGCTGCCTTAAACACAAACAGATACAACATTTTCTCACAGTTCTAGTATCCTGTGCTAAAAGATTCTGAATCACCATAGCCAAGAGTTCCCATCTCAAAGCTTTCACAGTATTCTTTTATTGCTATCGAGGGTTTTAGTTTCAAATCCTTCTCCTCCTGGTCAGCTTTCAGTCTTATGTAGTATTTGCTGTTTTCTTAAGGATTATTTTAACACTTTCTCCTGAGAGCTATTAGAAAATGAATTTACTCAATGCTTGCTACTTCTTCAGGCGTCAAAACCTGGTGAAGTTTCCTAATGTAAGCCTAAAAGCTTCTGACAAGGGTAAGTGCAAGATCAGCTTTTCAGGCAGTTTTAGTATGTGAGTGTGTATATATGTAAGTATAACACAGTACAGTGAAAGCTGGATGAACGCCCAAAATTGAGCTCAGTTTCTATTATAAAAATATATTTGTTTATAAACTCAAAATCCAATTCCATTTTCCTTTGCTAAGATGACAACTGAATGTAAATATTATTTTTCTTTGTGAAGCTGGGGGCTAGTCAAAGCGTATATTGTGCTAATAATTTCCTAACAGTGGAAGAAATAGATGTTTGGCTATGAGTATTTCATGAAAACCTGTTTATCTGTGAGGAATGCACAAAATATAGAAATATTTGTTTAGCTGATAGATTCGAGCATGTTTTGAGAGAAAAAAAAGCTTTCCCTTATGCTTTTCCCTTGGCTGTCTTCTTACCTTGCTAAGATTACTTTTCTGTTTCTGGATATTTCTTTTTCTTCCTCCTGTCTACTCATACCTCTGTTGCAATAACAGACTCAGAAATCTCTCTGCTGACTGTGCCTCACAGGTCTCTGTTTTGGGTAGAAGTGGCTCTCGTTTCGGGATTCTGGTTCCATTAAGGAGCTTAATTATTTATTACTTTTCTTCCTGAATATAGCCACACTACGACTCTAGGTTTAATCCAGCTCATATTATTATACCAGCTCTGATGAGTTCACAGAAGTATAATGTTGCTCTTTTCAGGTTCTCTATAAACAAAAACATGATGCTGAGAAAGGAACTTCAGATTATGCACACATGAAGGAGCCTCCAGATATCAAGCATGCCATGGAAGTAAATAAATACCAGAGTGATGTAAGTATTCCGCCATCTGAAATGAGCTCACTTGTTTTGTGTAGATACATTATAACTAACTGAAATGAATTGGGCATGGAATATTTTTGTATTTCGTTAGTAGGTATTTTTTTACATTATTTTCTTTGAAGTAATTTGCAACATGATTTGTGTTTAAAATATGTTATGAGTAATAGTATATGACTTATTCTAAACTGCACTGGAAAGCAGTTATTTATTAGTAGTAATTGTTATTAAGTGCTGTTGGTTTGAAATAAGATTGTAAAGACAAGTTCTCTGAATTCGTATATACCTACCTGTACTCTGAAAGTGTATAAAGCTCTTTGTTTACATGAACACCAGCAAGGTTTCAGTGTCTTACACTGTCAGCATTTGGGTAGTTCTTCAAGGGTTCTGTTCAGAGGAAAGAAGAGGGCTGTTTCTGCCCTGCTCTTGCACACTTTTATGCACATTAATAACCTTGTTCCCATCTCGTAAGTACGTATTAAATGAGTTTCAAAGAACAATTTCTGGCTTGTTTTACAGAATCTGAGCCACAGAGTTCAGTTTGATGCCTGGCAGTAGTTTATGCCATTGACCAAACGATTTGTTCTTGTAGTTTTACTTAAATAATTTACAAATAAATTAGAGTGTTTAACAATATTTTTAAAGCTTTTTATTTTATTTATTTTTTTTACAGCTGCTTGTTAACTTTTTGAAGTTCTTTAGGTTTTCAGGATATAAAAAGCCTAATAATAGTATTTACATTTTTATTAGTTTTAAGTCAGGTTTGATTTCACGGTTGAGCCAGCTTATACTAGCTCAATGCACCATTGCTAGGGGTGGAAATACTACCAAGGTTAGTGTATTGAATTGTACAGACACAACTTTGAAGAAAAATGTCTTAGGTTTTGTAAAAGCTTATTTATGAAAAAAGTAAATTTTAGAAGATTGGCTGAAATAGTGAGATCATTTTAGAGAGTACACAAAACGAGTAAGAGCAGATGATGTGTAAACACCTTTAAAACTATGATCTGTTTTGATTCTTCTTAGGTAAGCAAGTCAAGTCAGCTGGGTATGTGATTTTATAACTCTTGTTTCTCAGATAAACGTGATATTTGTTTGCTCCTAATGATACAGAAAATGTGTTCATTTTGAATTAACTTAAATTTAACCTGTCTTCTCTACTGGCAGTGTAGCAAACATTCAAGTTATGCAGACTGAAAGCTAAATGTCAATGTTAGATGTATGTTGGTGTATGCAGAATCTTGACAGCTGGCTGCTGATTAAAAGTCTGCTGGAAAACTTCAGGGAAGCATTATGTTTGAAGAATAACTTTTTCTTCTGCTGGGAAATACCTGCGTTGGAACTCCCAGTGGTGATTTGCAACCTGCCTTGATTACAGAATTCCCTCTTCCTGTCAAACTCTGGCCATCGCTGCTGTTGGAAGCATCAGGATGTCAGATTGACAGAGTGGAGGAGCTGGGAACATGAACTTCTCTCCCCGTAAGCAGTAGGAATGATGGTGGACTGCTAGGGAAGGAAATAATGTTGGGAAGAGAGATATGAATCCCTCTCAGAGAAGGTGATGGGACCAGGAGGAATGTGAGATCACTTTTTAAATCAAATTCATCATGGTCTGAGGATTAGTATGCTAGTGCAAAACCCACTCCCCTTCTACAGCTGTACATCACCTACTAGTAGAATTACGGAGAGCAGAGTGCAGATGTGGGAGTAAATGAAATTCAGTTGTTTCATCTTCTTTCACCCTTAAAGCAAGCAAAAAAAAAAAAAAAAAAAGANAAAAAAAAGGAAATGAAAGCAAATAGAGGAGGGAGGATGTTTTGATAAATGAGAACTTTTAACAGCATATAAAAAATTTAAAAAAGTATGAAGGAAATTATTTTCAGGCTGAGCAAACTTCAAAAAGATCAAAGAAATGCTCCAAATCCAACATAACACTCTAACCAGTTAGTTTCACCTGTGTAAGAACAGATTCTTTCTGGTTGCTCATGGGGAGCTGCAGTGCAATGGGGATATATCTTTATCACACATAAAGGAGCAAGTTACGTAAGTGCAGTTACACAGTTCCTGTGGGTGATTGTTTGGGCACCATGGTGAATAGCTGCGGATTTCTTGTTTCATAAGTACAAGTTTAATTAAGAGCTGCGTGAGTTTTCATGTTTGAGTCAGACTGTGGAATAGCGAACATCCCAAATGTGGAGCTTTTGTCTTTCCCAACTATTTCAGGCTATTTGTAGAATCACACCTTTGAACATACAGGGAAAAAGGAGGGAAACTACTGGGGGAATAGAAGGACAAAGCTCTTTTATCCACCACTCAGTACAGTATACCTATGGGAGCAGGATGCGTGTTTACCTACAATGCTTTGCCAACTCAATTCAACCTTTGCAAGCAGGGTTTTTATCTAATAGGATTAGGATGTGTTTAAGACTATTTACTCAGCCTTAAAATAAGACTGACATTTGTACTCAACTCTGTGAAATGTGCTATTTCCTTTAAAAATTAAGACTGTATCCAACTTACAATACATTTGTGCTGACATTTTGAAACTGTCATGTGCTATAGGCCTGCACACTACTTTGAATATCATTAACATGCTGTATAAGTGTGGGCTGAAGCTGCATAATAGCGAAATACTGTAAAATCTCCTGAACAATGTGATCGTGTATAAGAAAAACATTTTTCTCTTCTTCATACTTGGACTGAAGAGAATTGTATTTGAAAGAACAAATTTGACTTTTTTAATGATAGGGAATTTACTTGAAAAATAATTTAAATGCTGCATAATTCTTGAACAAATGCATGTTTATCCAAAACAGACTACTTTTCACTATAAATTGTGTTTGTGTTTTGTGAAGTGAATGTTAATGATGTGGCTTTGGTACACAAAGACATTTGGAAAAAAGTGAAGTTGGGACCATCAGGCTACTTTATGCCTGTGCTTGGCTGATCTCATGTAGCTCATCTGGATGTTTCCGAATTTGGGATCAAAATTAGATGGTGGCCCTTAGAAAACCATCAGGTCACAAAATAGTGGTTTGTTTTATGTGTAGCTGAAGATCAAATGCATGAAAGAAAGTAACTGAACAGTGAAATGACGTGACAACGAAGTTTCTATAGCAAAGAAAACACTTACTGCCTTGTGCCTGGGTAGCAGCTGCACATAGTGTTTGGTGAAGGCACTCAAAGCTGTGGGTCACAGTTTTCTCTGTTCTATGACTTGGCCCATCACTAGGTGTTTTAAGTAGCAAAGCAATGTTAAGTATTTGTACAGCAATTTATATGTTCTGCTTGGTTAGAATTCTTGATTCTCCTCACAGCATTACATTGTATGAAAAAGGAAGTGGTGTTCTGATTTCACAAATACGAAAGCTGCAATAGACTCATCTGTGGACATTTAAAAGGCAGTTTGCAGATCTGGGGTTGGAGCCCTGGTATCTTTTCTCTGACTCTTATGTATGAAACAGTGGTGGTTTTAAAATGTTAGTTGACAGATCGGCAAACTTTTGCTATGTATGTGTGCTATTTGCAGTCCATATGATGTCAGTCGCAGTAATTTATAATGTTTTACCGACCATCTAAATCTGAATATTTTAGAAGTCTGTATTGTCTTAGGATTAAGCTTTTCTGTCATGGTCAGGCTATTTATGCAGTCACAATCTACACACAAAAAGTTACATTATTTTTGATAAAATCAAATCAGCAGATCTTAAACTTGATGTGCTTAAACGCCATCAATAATATACCAAAATGTCAATGTTTCTTTTGATGCAGAATACGTTAAAGTCAAGCTCCTCCTCACTCTCTGTTCAGCGTCTGCATTGGAAAAATCACCTTTCCCTGACTAACTTTCTGCTGACAGTGGTTGTCAACAGCAGGTCCCCCTGGACCACTTCCAACTGGTGCTGAAAATGATGTGTTTACCCCTGATGTAATTGGGACCAATCAATTTTCAAGCCCATTACTGGAAAGGATGACTGCATCAATCTGTAATGGGCCAGAAATGTGTTTGTCTCTTCAACACGAGCCGGGAAACAGTTTTCAACACCATTTGAGTGGGGATCAGAAAAGCTGTTGCCAATGATGATTGGCACCAGCTAGTCATTTTCTTAGTGCTGATGGACCCCAAAGTGCAGATGAGAGAAAAGGGGGCAGAGGCACAGCTGACAGGCCATTAGTTATTGGACTTGCAGCTCTTAGAAAATGCTAAGCAGGGACGAACAGTAAGAGACGAATTCTCTTGCAGATGGATGTGGCCCACTCCTTGCTGCCTTCTGTGGGTGCATCTCAAGAAGGCAAAATATGTTCATAGCTGCTTGTGCATATTTTAATGATTTTTTTACCTATAGCTTGCAATAGTTTTGGAATTGGAATGGGGGAGAAGACAAGAGACTGCAGGAAAGGTCTGAGTCCTTTAAATCTAGGTGTGCTTTGGTCACCATGTAGCAGAGAAGCTTCCATTTGTTGATTGACAACCTGATATGGTTTGTAACCTTGTTAGAAATCTGTTTACTTCGCAGCATTTTAGTACATTCCAGTACACTGGCACCATCATGAAAGGTAAAGCATTTTCAGGATCCTTAGCTGGAATAAATAGATCAGCATGTTTATCCTCAGGGGACTTTATGCCTTTTTATAAGAGCTGGAGGTTTGGCCCTATTACAATTAGTCTACTAATTATGCAAAAGTCCTGAATATTTTCCACACTTGCTGAAAACTACTGGCAGTTCTGAGTATGTAATCACATTTGGGATTCAAGACGAGAAATGTCTTTTGTTCAGATTATCATTCTTTTACAATAATATTCAACAATGTAAGCACTTTTTATTGTAATTTCAAATTGGGGTAGAAGACCACTTCAAATTTAGTTAGTATTTGTAATTGACTATTTGCAACTTCAAAACTAGAGTTGGTACAATATATCTCCTTTTTGTCCCATCTTCTTTCTTGCTGCTCTTAAGTTGTCAGTATCTTGGCTACTTTTTCCTATGCAAAGGCCAATTTGTGCAGATGTTTTGTGGATGTGTAGTCCCCATTCAAAGGAGCAATTCTTGAGCCTTTGGTGATGTTTTTTGGTAGAGCCTGAGCAAGTCTTTGAAGTGAAGACTGAGTAAGGGCATCGTGTAATGCCTGGAGGTTCCAGTCAGGGTTTGAGCCTCTTGTTAAGGGGCTGAACTAACTCAGGAGAAAAGATGTCCCCTTCCCTGTGTGCTTCTGCTGCTTCCTTTCTTCAGCTGCTCGACCCGGCTTCATTTTCTCTTCCGCCCTCTCGTAGGCTTCTCCACTTTCTGTCTTCTCAGTGCCAATGGGTGCACACACCAAGCTGGTTGCTGGTTGCTTTGCCCTGTCTACAGCTATTCCCCTGCTCTCACAGAATAGCTCTGGTTTTACTGTTCTAACACAGCACTAAAAAAAAAAAAAAAAAAAAAAAAAAAAAAAAAAAGAAAATCACTAGATGGAACAGAATAGCAGCTGTGTAATAGAGGCCAGCACCATGTCCCAATGGGAAAGGGTCAGCATCCAGGGATTGAGGTTATTCAGGAAATGGGAAACATATTTTTTCTTTCTTTGGCCTACCTCTGACAAACTACTGTTCTGCTGCATAACATTTTTATTCTCACTGGAGTATGACAAGCTGCAGAATGGAGCAAATATATATTGCAGACATTTGTAAAATGCTAGATGACTTTCCCTCAGACATAAGTAATAGGTATACTGGTTTAGGTGCAGGAAGAATAATAATTCACTCAGGGAAAGCTAGAGCAATTGGCCTTGCATCTAATATAATTGAAAATGGTGAAACATAAAGGACTGTCACTGTCTTATTCCTCCCTCCTTCCCCCCTGAAATTAACCACAATCCATTATTTCATGTACTGTATGATCATGTCATTTGGGAGCAATAAGTGACCACATTTCCTCAACTTTATCACTACTATTCTTGATTCTCTGTTGTTAAATTCACTCCATTCCTAATATCTATTTTGAGCACATATGCTGGCCTTTAATTTGCAATTTACATGGATGATAGGGTGTTATTCAGAAACCTGTTTCTGCTGCCTTTGTGGTTTTCACCTCACCTCATGTGGTCATTAGGATGAACAGCATATAATTAACTGAATTCATGTAAAGCCCTGAATTGCAAATGCTTGTCTGTACATCTAGTTTCTTTAAAAAAATAGGGGAAATCTAAACCTAACCAAAACAAAACTTCCAGTGGTTTTAATGAGCTGTAAGAAACAGTCTCTATTTTCTTGGTGGGTGATACTTTGAGCTGTATTCGTCCAACCTATTTATTAATATATTTATTTATTTATTTTGTCATTGATTACGCTTGTGTGTCACTCATTGTGTGTTAAAAATTACAAGATTTATTTGTGGGCAAGCAGCCAACAGTGAAGCCTATTTAGCTTGTCAACTTAGCTGAAGCCATATGGATGCAAAATTACTTTCCTGTCGCCTGTAAAATATTTGCCAAAAAGTAAGATTTTTAAATTTTCTTTTAACAATAACACTTCTACAAATTATATTTGTCATTGGGTCCTGCAGGTTGAGTTTGTTGTATCGTACCCAGAGTAAAACTTTACATTGGAAATAGGAGCTAGATGTAGAAGTTATAAGTGAAGCCTCAAGCTGAGGACTTTCTTGATGGTGAAATACAATCTTGAGAGGGTGATTAACTTTGTTAAACAATGGCAGAAAATCTAAAAGACTGTCTAGTAAAGCAGGAATTATTCTGATACCTTATATTTCCTGTAGACTTTATGTTTTCTAACTTTGGCCTGAAACTTTGATTTCTCAGACACTTTTGAATACCAGGGATGATTTTCTTAGTAATTCAGAATAATTGAGGAAGACAGCTCTTGGAAATTGGCTTAGATTGGCACATGTGCTACAGCAAGGGAGAGAAAAAGGGCTACAGACCCTGAAGAGGGAGAAGAAAGATAACTTGTGGTCTTGGGGCTCTGTAACATCCCTTAGGTCTCTGCTGTTCCTTTGATTACTTTACTAAATGGAGAATATTTAGCCACTCCTACCTGTGATTTAGCCTTCTGGCCAAAATTGTCTGAACCCATTCATTATAGTAGTGGCTTTTGCACAAACAGAAAGATTCAGTCTTATACTCCACATGCTGAAACACTCAGCCTTCTTGTTCCCATGATTGTGTAAAGAAGCAACTAAATGGGGCTGCAGGGAGCGGGGGATGCTGAGTTGGAGTTGTGTCATTGAATTACATGCCAGCCACACGGCTGCCTGTTAATGAGAAAGGCGTTCGCCATGGTAGAATTACAGTTTCTGTTCAATGAAGCTCAGTATCATACGGGGGTTAGTATGTATTAAAAAGAGGACAGCATAGACAAAATGCTATACTCTTAGAAGTCCTCTGAAATTTAATGATAAAAACTAATATTTGTGTCTTTGCAATGCTTTCATTTTCTACTATGCTTCTAAGCAAAACCATTTTTCATTTTAATATTGTATTTATGCTTCTGAATTTTTTCCTTATCCTGTTAATCTGTATGTGGGTCTTACGATATAATCCCTCTCAAGCAGAACTGTGTTGGAATAAATTACGCGGAGTTGTATTGAGTTTGATGGCTGAGTTGATAGGTCATTCAAAGATTATTTATAAACTTCAAACATTTTTATTTTGTTTGTTTTAAACAAAACTGTTTTTGGTTTGATAGGTATCCTATAAGAAGGGTGTGCAAGATACTCACAGATACACTGAAGTGCTGAACAGGCCAGACATAAAGATGGCAACGGAGATAACAAAGATAATAAGTGATGTATGTCCTCCTGTTACTCTATCTGTATTTTTTTAGATGTTATTTTATCTATTCCAATTTCAGACAGATTGTTTAGAATGCTGTTGAAATTCTCAAGCGTCACAAGCAGAAAACCTGCAACCCCAAAACTGATATGGAGGTTTGGTTGGAAAAAAAAGCAAATCCAACAAAAAAACCACCCTTCCCTGTTTTGTTATAAAGTAATTGGTTTCTTCTGTTTCAATGTGACAATATGACCTTTGCAACTATTGGTCATTGATCTAAAAACATTTATCTTACTAAAGTTGGTTTTGTTTCAGCTTTCTTTGTGATACCTATTCTCAAAATAATTCACATGCTTGTAAGCCGTACTTCACTTCAGAAGGTACGCCAAACATTTTTTCACCTTGGTACAAGAGAAGCCCACATCCCAGGGCTGCTCTTCCCCGCCGCATCTCAGCTGGCAGTGACAGGGAAATGCAGTTCCTCACTGTCCTGAGAGCTGTGCAAACGCCACTTCTTGCACAGGGGCTCTCCTCCCCAAACTCCCATCTCAAATTCGTTTCCCTCCCACCATGACATCCGCTAATGGATAGGTCAAGGAGCAGTTTGAGAAGTAACAATGTGTGATGCAATTTTATGTTTCATTATGGACAACTCAATAAATATATTTAAAGCCCTGAGCCAAGATTTTAAGTAACTGCTATTATAATAATTTCATGTGAGACTGACTAGGCACCTATGGAGAGACAGTTTTAAGAGACCTAAGATTTGCCTTTTGAATATTCAGGATTTTCTGAAAACCAAGAACTTCTGCTAAGTCTTATGTTCAACACCCAAATTCACTAATTGCTGTTCAAGCCTCCTTTGAGTTAGAGTAGGTTTGGGACTTTTATGTCTCTCAGTCTGTTGTTATGATGTGTTCTTGCTGATTCACAGTGCCTGAGTAATGCAAGAAGCCTATTTCAGGCAATAGGTAATTTAGTTTGTGATATCGCAAAGCACATATTGTCAATTCATCTGTGCTGTTTTCTAATGCATAGTGGAAAAAAATTGCATCAATTTGCATGGGAGGCAGTTCAGCTGGAAAGTTCACATAACACCAGTCCCATGGGACAAATTCTGCTCTGTTACACCAATGCAACTTCACTGACATCCAGCAAGACTGCAGTGGTAGAAATGAGAGTGGAATTTGACCTTACATTTCAAAAAAGCTGCCCCTCAGCCCAGTTTTCTTTCAAGACTAGTTTCAGCTGCTACAAATAATCTTGTGTAAACTGCAGACCCTGGCATAAAAAATGCTGAGCCACTGTAACTCATTCTGCCTTGACTGCCTTTCTCAGTTTTAAGCTATGCATTTGTTTAAAGTGGAATTTTGTGAATACTGTGCATTGTGTTTTACAATAAATAAATATTCTGTTCTTAAGGGGCTGAAGCCTGAGTGGGGCTCTTTTTCAGTGCTGATTAGAACAGCTCTAAACGTAGTGTTGTGCAGATCATTAAATGAGACCTTTTCTACTAGCTTTAGTGCTTACATTTCTCTTGATAAAACAAAACAATTTATTACTGATATATATTCTTTTTTTTTTTTTTAAGGCTCAGTACAAGAAAGGAAGGGGAGAGATGAATAAGGAGCCTGCTGTACTTGGAAGACCAGATTTTGAACATGCTAAAGGAGTTTCAAAACTGTTAAGCCAAGTAAGATTCTCTGTCATTTTACAATGACTTCATTCAGATATCTTGTTCCTAGTAATGCAAGAAAATATTTAGATTTTTAGATGTTTATCTCTAATTGCATGACTATTATGTTCTCAAACTCTCTTTATACAGTATTTCAATGACTGCTAAAATTAAGATTTTTAGGAACCAGAATATACATTTTAACGCAAAAATACAACCGTTACAACTCATCTTTTGTGGAGATGGTGTATATTTATACAAATTATCTAGGTTTTCTAAAATATTAACGGCATGTAATTTAGAGGCAAATTTTGCTACTTATTCAGTTTGAGTGGAACCTTACCCTGTGATTAATTCCACTGAAGTAACTGGGGTCTTTTGTGTAACTGCTTGCTAATGTGAGTAATGGGATCTGAATTTGGCCTGACATATAAACCACCCACCTTCCCTCCCCCTGAAATGGAACCTTTTATGTACTACTTTCTGTTACAGATTAACCTCAAAAAGTAAAAAAAAGGTGAAGAAAAATGGAGGAATTACTTTAGTCCACAACTAAAAGAAATCTGAAAACGCATATTCCCTCTTTTCCTTTTATGAGTCTTCAACTCATTAGATCTACTCATAAGACTCTACTACAGATCAGCCTGACATCATGAGAGGGGATTTCTGACTTTTGACCTGTTTTTCTTTTTTTTCTGTAGTAGTTCTTTAACAGTGCCTTGCATAATCCTAGCTAGTAATCCTGTCAGACTACACTCAGAGCTTTTGTAAACCCAGGAACAAATTCTGCCTTCCTGTAGGAGGAGGATAACACCCTTTGATTGGAGAAGGCCATGTCGGTTTTCCCAGTAGTAGAAACCCACTCCCAATGTAGTAATATATACATTAGAACAGTCTGAAAATCAGTGTTGTGTAGCAAATACTTGTGATTTGGCTAGATAGTAAACATCTTCCCTAGCACTAGCGTAAAATGAGAGTATTGTGTCATAGAGAACAAGCTGCAGAACAGTGCAGTGTCTGCTTGCAAGAGGTTGAGCTTCTTTTGTTGTCACCAAATTTTGTCCTTAGATATCTGCTACATGATTTCCTGTTTTGCACTGGACCATCATGAACATTGAAGCATTAATACTGCACAAAGGGAAAAAAAGAAAACACATTTTTTATTGTTTTTTTTTTTTTTTAAATGATGTGTTCAGAACCAAAATTAGTTTTTGATTTCCATAAAGGTTTCTTTCTTCCATTTTGTAATGGATTGTGTGCTCATTCCTCTGCTGATGGGCAAGTCTGCTAAGAGATTCTTTTGTGTTTAGTATTGTGCAGGCTTGGAAGTAAACCTGTGCTTTCTAGGAAGAACTAGTGCTGTGCTGCTGTCATTTATGGGAAAGGGAGCTGTCTGTCATCTAGCAAACGTCTTTAGTGGTTTTCCAAAGGGTTCATTTCTAAATTTAGTGAGTTGTATTCTTTATTTCTACTCAGTGGCTGTCTACACACTCCCCTCCTTGCAGTCTGTTTCAGAATCTAGTGGGCTTGTAGCTGCCTGTTGTCACAAATAGGACCAAAGCAGATCCCTTTCCAATAGCTCTCTCCGTCTCACTGAACCTGGTACCCCTGAGGTTGTGACAATTGCAACAATTAAAAAATACCAGCTGGATCATGGGGCTGTGCAGGCTGATGCTGAGCCAACTGCATCATAGGTTTCATCAATGCACTTTTAATCTCATTTTTATTAGATGTGCTTTTCCTCTTAGACAATGTATGCTGCATCTGCAGAAGCTTTGTAGTAGTCACTTCATTGCCGGGGACTGGGATAGCAGCAGTTCCAGTTGAGGTCCTTCTGCGTAAGAGAGCATTTGGTGTGCAATTTTAACTTCTTGAGGGTTTCCAAATAGTGCGGAAGGTATGTCAGGGAGCTGTTGACAAAATGTAACTTGCTTACAGTTCCTTTGTAAAGAAGATTCTTACTAAACCTTGGTGGTCCAAACTCTGTGACCACTGGACCTGGATCCAGGTTTTGGGATCCTTCTTTCTCTTGTCCTCTCCTCTACACTATTGTGGCTGCTTGTAGTGCGTGTGGTGGGCCACGTGCTTTTAGAACGGGAGGCAGTGCTTCAGCCCAGCACTCTGCTGCTGGGCATCTGCACACAGCAGCGTGGAGGCTGTAAATACAGGAGCGGGGTGCACTCAGCAATTCCCCACCTCCTCTGAAGGGAAGGCTGTGGCCATGAGTTGTCGAATGTTTTTATATATTATTTGAATCATTATAACACTTAGACACACTGATCGTAAATCAAGAGCACAGAAAAATGAAGATGACCCCTGTGTCCAAAGAGCAGGGTGGTGGGGCAGGGTGAGGAATGCACCTGTGCTGTAGGAGAGGAAAAGCCCTAAATGTGGGTCAGTTCGTGTCAGGCCTCTTCGTGCAAGGATTGTGAAGCAAGCTTGTAACAATTACAAGATTTAAAAAATAGTAAAGTTGGCAATCTCTTTATTGTCTCCAGACTTTCTGGCTTTTAGGGTTTCCATTTGTTTCTCAGCAAATGGGAGCATTATAAACTTTTTTGTGCTGAAAGTTGACGATCTCCATTAATAGCACGAATCTATAAGCTGCGACATGCAGAGAAATATTAGTTATCCGACCCTCACAGTAAATTTGCAAAGTTGACAATTCTGATGGATGTAATGGGAAGAGAAGATGATGACATGTTTTAATGTGGTGCATATGGGTAGGTAATTTTGGGAGTATAGAGAAACAGGAGCAAGAGGAGGTCAGGCAGTGTGGGTGTAACAAGGAGAGAAAGCAATCAAGGCAAGAAGGAAGGCAAACAAAGTGAAAAAGTAGTGTTAATGTTTGACTGGCACTCAAAGCTCTACAAAATCAGTGTACCCCTCACATCTTTTTAAAAAATTTTTGTTAAGAAAACTTTTGACAACAGCAGCAGCAAAAGTAAGAGCTCCCAGGACTAGTATATTTGCCCACAGCATGCAGTAACCCCTTCCTGTTGATTTTAAACCAAATTTAAACCAGAAACTGTTTTAGCCCTTGTGAAAACATGAAGCTTGTCCATTTGCTGAATGTATATTGTATAATTTGGGTTATTTTTTGTATTTTTTATAAAAGCAAGCTCTTGTTTACATATTTTCTGTGTCTTCTGATGTGTTTTATTAGCTTTTTCAAAGAGCTGCTGATATAAAATATTCCCCTTATGGTGTTCAATAATTGGGTTTATGATGAATAATTTTGGATATTCATTTTTTATGCTGAATCTGGTGCTTATTGTTTCAGAAATAAAATTGTTAGAGGTAGAATATTTTTCGAAAGATACCTTCTCTGAGATTATCATTAACTACACAAAAAGCCCAAGATTTTCTTTCTTTGCTTAAGCTCTGCCGGTGCTTTTAGCAACCAATATTTAAATTTAGCTCTTTGTTTATGTTACATTTCCTTCAATATCATTGTGCTCTGACAGGTTTTTCACTTCTTTTAATATGTTTTTATATAGTCATAAGGAAATGCTTTAGCTGCAAGTGTCTGCTTCATCCTGAGATCCCAGTGGTTGAATGATTCAGTTTTTGTAGTTTCTTTGTAAATCTGAACAGTGGGTGATGTCATCCACTTCTGAAACTGAACACTCCCTGTGTGAACAGCTTTGAACTACAGATTTGATTTAGGAATGTTGCTGCAAAGCTTCAAAAGACACTGCTCTGTCCAGCTGCAATTCTGACTTTTATAGGTTTCGTGCAAGGCCGATGAGAAGTTTGTTTATCCAGGCCTTATTTAATTCCTGTTTGGTTTTTCAGGGATGTTGTTGTGTTAAAAGCCTGCAAGGTCTGCTCTTTCTTCAGCAACAATTAGAGAGCAGCCTCCACACATTTTTAAATTAACCCCCAATACATACTCTCTAAAAAAATAAACAAACTTAAGACTTTAATTAAGGTGGTAAATAAGTAGCCATTGCTTAAACTCTCATTAAAGTAAAGCTTTTGGTTAACGATGAAATTTGTAGATAAGCTTCCACTAACAACTGTCATTTCTACTCCCGCTATTTGTTTGCTCTTCCGCCATGTCATAGAATTGCTAAGACCTCCCCGCTTCAGCTGTTTTAGAAAACATGAAGTATTTTTCTTCCTTGTTTTTAATCAGAACCCTTTCTCTCAAGAGAATTTTTCCCCTTTAAACTGCGTTTATAACTTTCTCCTATTCAAAAGAAGGAAAAATGCCGTGTGCATTACTTCACAGTGACTCATCCATGGGCTTGCTCTTCTCTTCTCCCTCTCCCACCCCACGCTTTCTTTCAAAAGAGAAAAGGAAACAGGAAAACACCGATAAAAGAGAAAGTGAATACGTGCGTAGCTTTCAATGAGATGAGTCCCCTGTGACAAGTCGTAGTTAGATAACTGCTGGAAATGCTCTTGAGATACTGCCAGGGTCATCTGATATTATTAATATTGTGGGGCCTCAATTTTGCCCTGAGTGACATGTGTGGTGGTGTTGGCGAGGAGAGCGCAGGCAACAGCAGAGCAGCCCAATGAGGCAGCAGGGCCCAGAGGTACCGAGACATCCCTCACTGCAACTGGAACATTTACAGTTGGATTGGTGTGCGGTCTTCTTAAATTTGGGACCCCCCTGCAAATTGACATCAAGACACACAGCCATGTGAAGACTGGGTTCACTGGATCCACCTCTTTTCCTTCAGTAGCAGTGATGTGATGTGATCTGAACTGACGCTAACGAGGATTTATTACTCTAATCTCTAGTTTGAAATGTATTGCTAAAAAACTCTTAAAAAATGGCATCAAATGGCTGGAGTTGGAAGATGGCAAACCAGTTGTGAGGAGAGGTCCCCTTGGAACTGACGTTTTCACGCTTAACAAGAATATCAAGGACCATATTGTCTGTTTGGTCCACGTGCACAGTTTGAAGCCGTTTGTTGGCTGGGCAGAAGACGACTTGCAGTACTTGGATATTTAAACTCCTGTGCACGACGTCGTTATGATGTGAGCTCATGCCTAAGGAGTAAAAGACAATTTTTCTCACCATGCTGACTTGATCCGTGGTTTCAGAGTCTTTTTAAGTCACATATTCCAGCACTGCCTGATTTTTATTAGAAGGCATGTTTTGGATACACCTTTTAAAAGAGAAAAGCCCTCTGATTTATTCCTTCATTGCTCATACAGAATGTGGATTTGCCTTTGACAAAGGCAGTGTCTTCGTGTTCAGATATATGCTTTTGTACTTGATCCAAAGCCAAGGCAAATATCAAACAATATGAACCAGATGAATCTACCAGAAGCAGTAGATATTATTTTCGCAAGTTAGCGTGAAAGATTACGAAGTTCATTGTGTGTTCAGATAAAGTTTCTCTTTAAAAGTGACACTGTTTTAGAATTTCCTTCCTTTGAAAAGTTAATGTAAGTGCTGGAATCATAATGTAGTTCTTGAACATATATGGTTAGTTTCTGTTTGGGTGGCTTAGTTCTTTTTATCCTGATTAATGAAATACTGGGCACAGTGGCTAAACATAATGTTGTGTAAGCTAAACCATGTTGAGAGCCTTTTGAGACAAGAAAAAAGAAAATTATTCCCACAACTAAAGCAGAGAAAAAATAGTTTTTGAAGGAGATTGTTTGAGGTGGTTTAACCACTTTATCAGACATTCATGTGGGAATAGAGAAAAAATGAGTAAGGAAAAAGCCACGTATTTATTTAATGCAGAGCGTGGTAAATTATAATGGATGTTGCATAGGCTCAGATATCAGGTGTCTGACTAACATTCATGAAAGCAGCATAATTCAGACTGAACTTTTATTCTCCTCTGTTATGCCCAGCTGTTGGAAAGAAGCAAGGCATGTGTGCAAAGTCTCCAGATGTTTGATGATCATGCACAACAAGGGAGGCAAAAGAGGAAGATTTACTATTTGTTCATTTTTTCAGACTTTGCATTCGGTTCTTCATGTTTTATGGAATTTTTGTCATTTATTTATTTTTAATGCCATTGTCTCAACATTTACTTATTGCTTATTTCCTCTTACATATCTTGTTGTTCCCCTTTTTTCTTTTGAACAAGAAGAAAAAGAGTGAAAGTGGCGGTAGACAGTCATTTCATGATGCTTTGTAACACTGAAATGAGGTGGCCATTATCCACAAGAAAGAACTGTGCTACAGAGGGATTCCTGAGGGTCTCTTGGGAAATTTCTGGCAGAATTAAAAATAGACCTGGGGGCTGCGGTGACAGCCTAGCACAGCACGGGTGACAGTTGGACCTGGACGTTGGAAGATGGCTGAGCAGAAAGTTTGATTTTGACTTCCAACTTTCAAGTGGTTGAAAGATTTACAAGTGATTTATTTTACAAGATTAACAATTTATTCATATTATAAATTTTTTTTGCTAAAAACACATGTTCAATGTTAATTATGGATTGAATGATTCTCAGTGAGTAGATTATTGTTGCTAGTCAAACAGTTCTGGTTTATTTAATTACTCTAGTGAATCATATGGTTTTGTTTCTGTTTCCTTTTTATAAATCCTTCAGCACCAGTAATCACATGACAATCTTAAATTTATTTTTTTATCTTAGTAAACTTTAGATATGTGAAAGTTACTTTGAAACCAAGAGAGTCACAGGTGTGGCTAAACTGAGCTTCTTTAAACATCTTCGTTGTTTAAAGATTTACGGATAAGACGATTGCCTTTAATAAGCTTCTTTATAGTCTGTATTTTCTGTGCCTTCTTTAAGTGCTACATGTTAATATTAGATATGTTTGTTCCGTTCTGGTGGAAGGTGAAATACAAAGAGCAGTTCAATAAGGAAATGAAGAGCCACCAGTACAATCCTCTTGACAGTGTTTCCTTCAAGCAAGCACAGATTGCATCCACCTTGGCAAGTGATGTAAGTGAATTTGCTTTGTATTTTATGTGCATTTACATCCTAAAAACCTAACGTTTTTTCTCAAGCAGAATTTCTTTTTGCATCTTATGAACTACTGTGAGCAGCAGTCTCTGCTGCACTGTGTGTCTGGATAGCAGGTACAGCATGTTGTCCATTTCTTCCTCTGCTTCTTCTGTAAGAGCCTGCAGAGTTTTCATAACCATTTTAGATGTGTGTCAGAAGGTGTGACTGCTTACTCTGAGCTAATCGCCTCGTACTCAGTCCCTTTGTATCCAGGAAAGAAAGAAGCAGGTCTAGAGGGCAATTTTGATCTGTTGTGGATGCTTGTCTTTAGAGGAGCAAAGTGCTGGCTTCTCTCCAGTGGTTGTAGAAGGAGGAGCAGCTCAGATTTGCATGTCCGTCTTCTAGACTTCATTCTGCCAGTTGACCTTCGGAATGGTTTTACTAAGTACAGTGCTCACCAAATTTAGCAATGGGTGCCTGCTGCTGGAGCCAGATTGGAGAAAACATCTATATTGAGTGATAATGCTGTTCGCATTGTGTATTTAACAATGTTTCTAATGCTAAAAATGTGAGCTCTTCTTTGAGGCTGTGATCCCAGATAGCCAAGAGACAAGCATGTGGCGTTTCTGAAGTGTGGGGCTCCACCCAACGGGAACAGGAGGGGACAGCTCTGGGGAGGGTCCAGCTGGATATGTAATTGTTTACAAAATCTAAATGTTTAGTTAAAAAATCATTAAAGTAATTATTATTATAAGAGATGTGCAGATTGAATATTGTTGAAGTCTGCCTAAATCAGTGAAGAACATGATAAATATGTGGAGATGACTAAAGATATTGGTTTAAAAGATTTGTTATCCAAGATAGATAAGGTGTCTAGTTTTCTTCCTGTGAAGACTGGCATTCAGCTATCAGAGGTGTGGAAAAGTCTACTATAGGCTGATAGGAAATTACCTGCTGCTACTTTATTAAATGATTATTTTTTGCCTCAGGTGACTATATTGCTTATCATTGCTGAAAACAATCTGTATTAAATAAGATATCCAGGAGCACTTCTCTTTGACTGTTTTATATACATTTTAATTTGGACAGTTAGTGTAATTCCTGAATCAAGAGAAAAACAAGAAGAATCAAGGGTTTTTAAAATGACTAAACTCAAAATATTGAAGGAGATAATCTTGATCTGAGTTTTTTTTGGTTTATTTTGTTGGTTTTTTTTTTGGGGGGGGGGGTGGGGAAAGGGGGAAAGAAAAGAAAAAAAGAGAATAGAAAAAAATAATAATTCCTTTCTGGTTTGAAAAGCCACACAAAGTGTGATTTTGTTCTATGTGTCCTTTTTTTTTACAAAAAGTTTGAGTCGTTCCCAAATACTTGCTCAGTAGAATGAATCCTTTGTTGATTTTTCCTTTTCCTCCAAATAATGGTAAATGACCACCATCTAGTGGCTGGTAGAGATAGCTCAGGCAAGCACTTTCTGTTTCAGGACGGCCACACTGTAATACAAAGCTCTGAATTATTTTGTTAATCTTTATTTTACATAGCCTGAATTCTATTTCCAGGTGAATTACAAGAAAGATTTGGAAAGCCTACATGATCCAGCCTCTGATCTACCAAACCTGCTATATTTAAACCATGCTTTAAATATCAGCAAAACGCATAGTGATGTAAGTTGCCTTTATAAGAATGATCTGAAAAACATATGTAATAAGGAATGTAGTATGTCACCGTATAGTCACCGTAGAATACATGAATTTTTGGTACATGCTTCATGGTCTCATATGTGGTAGACTGTAGTGTTGTAACCATAGTAGTTGCGGGATGTAGTGAAGAAAAAAATAGCTTTTAGGGAGAGATATTTCAGTTATTAGAATGACTAACATACTGGGTAAGAATGACACAGACTTCTGGTACTTGAGCATTTCTTCTTATATGCCTGAAACTTTGTCTGTTTTTTCCTTTGTTGATCTGAGATACTGCTTTCCTTACAAATCTCATTTTGCTTGAGATTTTACTTAGAGCATTCACCTGCAGGTCTCTGTACAGAGGTGACCATTATTCTGGTTTAATATTTGGACCCCTGCTATAAACAGCCTCTTGAGTGCTTGCTTCACTTAGAGCTTCTCTGTTTAAGCCTTTTTTCCCTCCCAAATGTCTGAGGCTTCCTGCACTGGATCAGGTAATAGGCCCATACTCCATTCTGTGTAACACGTAACAAAACATGTCCCTTGATGATGCTGGTGGTCTGACATAGGATAGTGATGGGGGTTGGAATGGGGAGGAAAAGGTAGGAAACCCCCCACTTCTGTGCGATGCTGAACCTTCTCTCCCTCTCCAAAAGCACCCAAGCATGGTGCTTGTAAGCTGTTTAGCTGCATGTGTCATCTTTACTCCAGAAACCACAAAGGGGCCCAGCACTACTGTGGAAAGCCGTGAGTGGGTGGTGTTGGGAAGGCAGATTGCTCATGGTCAGCAGGAGGTGAGCACTTCACACACAAAGGGTTAGTCCTCATAACTAGTAGCATATTGGGTCATCTTCTGAGTCACTGCCTGCTTATGGAAGGTTATGTCTAAAATAATCAAAACAATGGAATCTTCCTGTCTGTGCTTGATTTTTGTGTTTGGTGAACTGAAGCTTACTTTTTGTGTGTCTCACTCTGACGTGTGAAGCTAACACTATTCCTTTTTGTGTAAGTAGTAAATGAGTTGATAGCTTTCACTTCCTGCATTCTTCATGTGCATTTTGGCCTAATTCTAGTTTCCTTTAGTGTAAGGTAAGATTGGCATTCTTTTTGCTGGTTAAATTAACACCCTCAGAGTGGTCTTCATCAATTTGTCATCTCAAATTTAAGGGAGTGGAAACCTGGACTTTCCCTTAAGGCTCCTCACTTCTTGGAAAGTTTCTTTCTTTCTGTTGTGTAGGAAGGGTTAATTGTCTATGCCCTCATCTGAGGACTCCATAAATACTAAGTTTCTGATTTTTGCATTGTCCAGATGCCGGTGGATATTTTTTCTTACCTTGAGCATGAAGAAGAATGCTTTGTCATCCCCTAAGGTCTCCATTATCTATTTGTCTTTACAAAAACCCCATGTTCAAAATTCTTCTCAGATTTGACTTCATGTCATCTCTTTGATTTTAACATGGCTTACTCTCCTACCTTTCCAGTATCTTCTTTGTGTTCTCCTCCTTTCCTATCCATAGCACCAAATCTTTCTCAAAGTCTGCTTCCACTGTATGAAATGGTCTTCCTGACTGAGCTGTTAACTAATTTCCAAAGACTGATTGCATGGACTGTTTTTTCCCTTTGAAACACAGAGCTTCTTGCTAATTCCCCAATTTTGCTGTTTCCCTATAGTGTACCTTTCTCCCTGGAACTTTGTTTCTGTTCATCTTTTGTGTAACATAGCTACACCTGCCCCAGTGTGATACATTGTAACCTCTATGGTTAATTAAACTCATAAACTAATATGGTCAATTGAGTTGGTTTGTTGATTGACCTAGAGTGTAGAAGTGTGTGCAACTTTATGAAACACATATACTATAATGCCAATGCAAAGCTATTGTACAAGTCAGCTTCCATGGGAATAAATTCCAGCAGTTAAGGGGAAAACTTCATGGGCATGTTTGGACAAAAATGGACTGATTTTCACAGGTCAAACTTACACTATTTTCATTAGTTTAATGAGGAAGAGAGTTCACAAAGTGGAACTTTCCCCTCGTATAGTATAGATGTAATTCTCTTTGGCATGAGCTATGGAGACATAAAGTTTAAGAATTTGATATATGTACAACAGCTATTTCATTGTTTTGCACACTTTAAATCTATTTCTATTGTAGAGACTTAGAGATGCTAGTGAACTACAGGCTAAAAAAAAAGGAACTTAGATGTTTTTCATTTTGTGGGCCAGGGTGAACAAACAGGACTTAAGAGACTGAATCTGGTGCCTGCAAAAAGTTATATGGTTTACCTAATTTGATTTTATAGATTTTTTTTTTTTTTTAAATTTTATTCCATTAGTTGAGGAATGGAGTAAAAGTATGAAGTCAGTATCTGTAGATGGAGATAATTTTCGTTTGTTTCTGCTGCAGAAGCGATTTTGTTATGTGACATTTATAATTATTTCCACTAGGAGGCAAACCCGGACCATCCTATGTATTCCCTCATACTTCAAATGTAAAGAATAATGTTTATTTTCTAGTGAATATGAACATTTGACTTTTGGATGAGCAGGACAAGCATTTTCTCTAGGAACTTTAAAAAGTCATTTCTTATCATATCCTTTTTAAAATTTCATCACAATATTTTAAATTCAAATTTAGCAGTAGAACTCCTGATCTGGGAGACCTAAAATGTAGTTTCTTTTATGCTGTTTCTCCCATAGTTATTTTAAATGGTATTTATATTAAAAAACCTTCTGGATTTTGCTAGTGAAAACATTCTTGGATATTTTTTTTGTTTCAGTATGAATATAAGAAATCATTTATGCAAAGCAAGGGCTTCTATCATTTCACCCTGGATACAGCTGAACAAATTCATCATAAAGAAAATGCATTGCTTCAAAGCCAGGTATACACACTTATAAATACATCTTGCAAAGAGAACAATGCAGCATTCTAACAGTGATTAAATCAGGCACAAAACTGCATGACAGATTACAGTGATGTACAGTGCATAATCAACAAGAAGTACCCCATGAGAAGGGAGGAGCGTGTTTTTTGCAGGACCCAAACCTAGTGCAGAAGCCTGAGAAGGAAAAAGATTATTTTCTCAAATTCAGAGATCACTATTATTGAAGCAACAAAAAATTAAAATGACGTTACTAATTCTGAATATCATATTTTGTTTTGTAGCCATTTGCTTTCCTTCATGGCTTCTGTAGAATGTTCCATCGTACCCCACACTGGTTGAGATAAGCAATGTGTTTGCCCATCTTGATCAAAAGAGTGTGAATGAATGAGGTCAGAAGGCTTCTCCAGGTTTCCAAACAAAGCATATTTGCTTTGTGAGTTTGCAAAAAGTTATAAGTTGGTCTCTAACTTTGTGTCCTTCAGTGTGATTTTGCTGTTAGTTTTAAGGTCATGGCCATTGGTAGCTTTGAGGGGAATGATGGTACAAGACTGGACCCTACTGAGGCAGTAGTTTCCCTTCCCTTTTCCCTCCTACGGGTACAAACAAAAGTGCATTTCAGAATCCTGCTCCTGAGCCTGAAAGAGAGACCTGTGGGGCCTGGTTGTGGCACAGATTTTCTTCTTACACTAAATGTGTTCTTCAGTGGAAACATGACAGAGGTTCCTACTGAAAAGCTTCCAGCTGTTCAGACGTAGGTCATTCAGCCAAAATCATGCAATTAGTTCAAGGTTATGATTGATGCTCCTCACTCCAGCCATCTTCAAATTTCACAATTTTTAGGTGTGACATTTTGAAGTGAATGACTAAATGACTCCAGAAAAAACTTCCTTGTCTAGCCACCCTATTTCTCCAACATGTTAAATTTGGGAGGAATCTTCCAATTAAAACCTCTAAGGAATATGACTAAAACAGGATTTGTCTGTCACCATGGCAAGCAATCAGATCTCACATTCTCTCAGCTCTTAACAGCCTTTATTTTCATTTTCCTAGGTCAAGTACAAAGAGAATTATGAAAAATCTAAAGGCAAATCAATGCTGGAGTTTGTGGATACACCAATGTATCAAGTTTCAAAGGAGACTCAAAAGATGCAAAGTGAGGTTAGTAAAAATAGCAAAAAAAACCCTAGCAAAATTTAGATCAACAGGGAAGCTAACAACATCCTGTGCTCAGGCTAAGCAAATGGATGAAGCAGATTGTAAAGGTTTATAAACAGAGGATATGGTCAAATATGCTATTCTGTATCACAGTTCTTCCTTCAAATTTGTTTTTTCTCAAAAGGCTGTTGGTGCAGACACTAGACATGGATTGTATGTACCATCATTTAATTGAGAAGCAGCTCAAGAGGTCATTTGGATCAGAGATTACTAAAATTTTTAACTTTTGCCTTTAGTTCCACTTTTAATGAGGAAGGGTTTTTAGGTGGGAACAAGTAAAGCTGCAAAGCCCAGTGCGACCTTGTGCCTTAACTGAAACGTGCTCCTGCCCGTTCAGCCTGGGAAGCTCAGCGAGGGGGAAGGACTGTTCCCAGGCTCCAGAACAGCACTGACTATCCTATGACAGGCCATATTTTTCTAACTTTCTATTAAAAACTTCCAATGGGGGAGGTTTTGGGACTTCCCAGGCAAGCTTATCCAGTGCTTCACTGTCCATCCTCAGAGTATTTTCCTGTGTCTCCCTTGCTACTATTTGATTCCATTATTTTTGCTCTGTGTCATGCAAAAAAGATTATTTCATCCTCTTGGTAGAAACTTTTATGCATTTTAAACCATTACCTTGTGTGCCATTTGTCTTCTCTTTTCGTGCTAAGCAAACTGTTTCTTTCATAGCTCAGCTTAAACATTCTCTTTGGAAACATCATCTGTATGTATTTTTGTCTAAATTGTGCGTGTCTTGTATAGATAGTAATGAAATAAGTAATAAAGTTGCTTAATAATGCGATAACTAATTTATGGCATGGCTCCTTTCTGGGTCTGTTTACCATATTCTTTCGAAACATGCTTGAAAATGCATGTGCATGTACCACTAATTGTTGGTTTTGCTTCAATAGAAAATGTATCGCAAAGATTTTGAAGAAGAGATCAAGGGAAGACCCTCAATGGATTTAGACAAGACCCCAGAGTTCTTGCATATAAAACAAGTCACTAACCTTCTGAAAGAGGTAGAGGATTTTTAATTCTTTGTTGTTAAGCTATAAATGGGCCAGAAGCAGCATCAGTACAAGCTACTGAGTGTTGAGCAACTTAGAGTTAACTTGGTAGCTAAATACAAGTGTGAGTTGATGAGTAAAAATTGTGGTGTGTCATTTTATATTCTGAATAATCCTGTAGTAGGAATCGATACTTTTTGAAGTTTCCTTACGAATATAAGGAAATTATAAAGGTCGGCACACCTGAAGCAGAAAAACAGAGTTAGATGAACAAATCAGATGACTCCATAGAAAATGGGTAATTGGCAGGACGTTCCCTCTAAGGGCCTGAGTTTTGGATTTTTTTCCTGCCTGGGCTCAAATAGCCCAAATTTAGTGACCTCCCAGGCATGCTGCAAAAGGCATTTGTTTGATAGGGTTTTGGAGGCAGCCTGGAGTTTTCTTTCCAGGTAGATGAAGGGGTGGAAAGGAAGATTTCTGTTGGTGTCCAAATGGCAGTTTTTACTTTTTAGTAGTTTCAGGTTTATGATAGTCTGTTGTGGTTATATGGATGCCTCGAGCTGTGTGCGGTCACTTTTAACTGATTTAATTGAAATTATTATCTATCATACATGTTATCAATAACAATAAAGAAGACCAAAATTTGATAATAAAGCTGTGATATTACATAATCTGCTTTAAGCACATTTTGTTAGAAGGTGCAGGTTTTCTGCATGCCCACTCTTTAGGAATTGTCCAATGCTCTTCAGTTGTATGTGGAATTGCAATTTAAATATATTTTTTTTTTTTTTTCCGTAACTGACAATCCTTCTATTTTTAGTCTTTTTGTATTGTTATACAAAACTGTTTCCATGTTAGATTTTGAGTCTTGGTTTGTTCTATAGGTTAGGCTTACTATTTGACCCAACTGAGAAGTAAATGTATCAGCAAAATTTGTGGTTATAAATATCAGAGCTGCTAGATATTCTCCATTTGAATATTAGAGCCAACAATACCTTTTTTATATTTATTGTATTAAGAATTCATGTTTTTGCGGTGGCACAGACTAATGAGTTGAGGATGCTAGAATTAAAAAACTTTGAACCTTGTTCCTTTCCTTTTTCTTGAAACAACTTATCCCAGTCTATGGTAGATTTCATGTGGGTAAAGAAAATATTTTATTTTCAGATATTTCTTTATTCATCTTCTAATAAATAATTTATTCTGATAAGTGCTGATGTCAGATAGACAAGTCTCAAGCTTGGTGTAGTTCGTGCAGGATCATTCTGTGTGTACATGTCTCGTGTGCCTACTGACTAGGGAAAAATGCAAAACTTGCCTTTCATCAAGTTAATCTTGCTGCATGCTAAATATCCACAAAAGTGGTTAGTGCATGCACAGTTGCAGATGTACTGTGAATGTTCATCTTTGAAAATTTTGATGTAACTTCACTCCACAGTGGTACATGCATTAAGATGTTCCCTAATACTTACCTCAAGTTTTATGACTCATTGTGTAGGGAGTAAACCATGCTTGTAAGCTAGAGGGGAAGAATGTGAGGAAATGGAAACAGTATTTTAATGCATAACTGCATGATTTTATGTCCACATTCAAGGAGCAGATTCCCAAACCAAAGACTCCATAGGTCAAATTAGTTAGTATCTTTCAAGATTCAGAGAAATGATGTATTTCTTCATAGTCAAGGATGTAGCTCAGCATTTTTGTGTGAAGATTCATAATAAACTTTAGATAGATACTGCATGAAACAAGAAAGAGAACCTGGAGTTATTAAAAAAGGAATTATTTGTTCAATTACCAGCTTATTCTGTTACCTTCCCACTGCAGAGAATTCTGAAAATATTTCACATTTGGTAACAATAGCAACTTTCTTCTCTGGAACTACATTAACAAGTCCAGAAGAGATAGCTGAATTTACTAATTCTAAATCAATAGAAGTTGTTTCCTGCTTGTTGTAGGACATCCTTCTGATGATAAAGAGAAGCTTATTTAAAAAGACCTGATTTCCTTTTGTTTAAAGAAAGAGCATATACAGAGATAAAGGTGCTCACTACTGCTTATAAAATTTAATACATGATTAGGAGTATTAATTTATGTCTATATAAATCCTTCTGAAAAATATTTTCTTTTTTTTTTTCTAGTTTCTTTACTTTAAAAAAGCCTAACCCAAACCTGGAGATGGGAAGAGCAATTCAAAATCCTTACAAACTTTAAGATCTTGAAATTCATAGGCTTATATCAGCTTGCTAGGAGTTGGGAAGAGGAAAAAGAAACCAATTTCCACAAGTTCTAGTGTGCTTTTAATTTTATACTGAACATTTGAGTACTGTGGAGGCTGCAGTTGCTAAATGTTGATAGATTGTGTCAGCGCAGTGTCTGAGGGGCACAGAAGTGTTATGGTAGGGATATTGCTTCTACATTATAACTTATTAAGCAGTCATTTGAGCAGGTCGTAGTATAGTAGTCAGGGCATCCATCCTGATTGTGATGCCATTAGTGGAACAGAGGTAAAAACTGCAGCACAGCATATATTGGTCTGTAAAAGCAAATGCTACTGCGGTGAAAATGTCTGTAGAGAGGCAGCTGAGGCCACTGAACAATATGCCAGCCCAGTATAGGAGAGGACTATTTTTCAAGAGAACAACAGGAAAATACACGACTACATTAAAACCTTTGCACTTTTTCAACATTTTACCTTTTGATTTCCTAATTTCAAATTCTATTTTAACTCTGAAATCTGTACTTCAGCTAATTTATATTTCATAGAAATTTCAAAGAGACCCTACAGACATCTGATAAGTGACATTTCTTTTCAAGATCTTGCACACAATATTGAGTGGAGAAATATCTCTTTTATTTATTTATTTGCTTGTTTGTTTGTTTATTTTTAAAATCCCTAGAAAGAGTATAGAAAAGATTTGGAAAAAGGGATGAAAGGAAAAGGAATGACAGTGATTGAAGACACACCAGATTTGATTAGAGTGAAAAATGCAGCTCAGATACTAAATGAGGTAGGTTATACTACTCAAGGTTATTGATGTCACAGAAAGTTCACTCTTTGTTATACTCAGCTGAAAATATTAACATTTTTGTTACATGATCTGCAATGAAATATGTAAGTATTGAAACTAGGACTATTTCTGTTTTGCTTTAAGAATATAGAAAAACTCTGGGAAAAACTTATGACAAATATTTCATATTTTCAGGCAATTAAAAGGTCAATGGAAATTGTTAGGGGGGGTCAGTAGATACAGCATTTAAAACTGGGTTTTCTTTTCTGCCTGTTTATTTGTTCAGCTAGTATAATTAGTACTGTAGTGGGAAAAGGTTGACTTAATGGACTGGTAAATAAAGGTCAATGAAATAACTTTTAGTTTTTTGGAATGATGTACCTGCTATCTGAAAATAAATATTTGTGATGACTGCCAGGCATCTTGGGAAGATCTTTTATCCAGACAAACTATTCTACTTGTGAAAACCTTCTTCCAAAAGTAGAGTTGCTCCTGAAGAGTGGATTTTCTTGAGCTTGCGATTCATCCAATGCAAACAGACAGGTGAAATCTCCTTCCAGAGGATATTTTTAGAACTGAACTTCAGTATTAACTATGTTGATCTGAGTTGCTCTGAAAGTTATGTGGAAGCATAGAAGTGTGCAACCTATGCCCGTTGAAGAGCTGGGAGTAGAAGATTCTTTCATCTTGTACTGTCTCTTGCCTGGGAGCAGCAGTGGGGCTGGAGGGTGTGGGGAGAGAAGGGGGAAGGCAAAAGCTCGGGCTGCACCCCATGCCTTCAGGGAGTCACTCTTTGAGGGTAATATATATATTTACTTTATGTATTTATATATTTTCTATTAATTTAATATGTGTGCATATGTATTTGTGTTTGTTCACATGCATATACATACATAACCATAAGCACCAGCAGGAATGTCATGCATGGGGCCAGTCTGACCACTGTGAAGAAGTGCAGGAACATACAGCTGTAACTCCCAGGGATACCTTTTTCTTGGTGTTTTACACAGTATGGAGCTGGGAGGAAAGATCTGCCATTCCACCTTTAACAGAGAGGAAGTGAGGGATGATGTCTTCTCGCAGGTTAACCTACAATTTTTGCAAAAAACCTGTGGTTTGTGAAGTTGAGAGTTATTTTATCATGTTTATTTCCACATGAGAGAGAGACAAATGGAAGTCTGAAAGTCATCTTGTTCTAGTAAGTGATCAGACCATTGCATTGAGTAGAAGGATATTTTCCTTTTTCTTTCTAACTGATGTACAACCTACAAATAATCAAGAAACAAGAAAAGTAAGAGGAAACTTTTTAATTATATGTATTTATTTTGAAAAAAAACACCTGTTTTCCACAGGCAGAGATAAACTAGAATACAAAAAGAGTGCTTACTACTGTGGTAGCACAAATAGCACTGGTGGAGAATCTTTTAATTTTTAATTAAAAAAACCCGTGCAATCATTGTATACAATATTTCAGTATTACATTTTAAGATGTTTGCTGATGAAAAAGAAATATATCCTTGTTTGGACAAGCTGAAGATCAAATATTCATTTTGTTTTCTGGTTATTGGTTATTTATAATTTATATTGTGAGGAAAAAGCAGCAATCACGGATGAGTACTGCCACTTGCCTAATGGCTGTGGTTCAGCAAAGGCCTTTTAAATGAATAAGTTACAACTTCCTGCTCTGAAAGTTCACTGGCAACAATGCTGTATGGTATTTCTAACATGTAGTGTTTTCATAAATAAAATATTTTCTTAAAAGTAAAATGTATTTCAATTAGGCTGGCACCAAGTACCAGCTTATTACACTGTGTTCTGCAGAGCTAAACTTCCCTTTTACTTTAGAGGATAATTGTAGCAAGCTGTATGGACTGATTTCCTCCCATACACTGCCAATTTAAAAATTCAGTGATAGAGTTTTATACATTCAGTGAATATCTCCTAAAGGTTTCCTCCTGTAGTTTGTTACTTGTTTTCCTGACAGAAGCTTGCCCAGACTCTTGAGAATTGTGACTCTTGAGATTTTTGATTGCAGCTAAATCTTAAATTGGATCTCTTGTGCAAAAACTACCTATAACTCTCTGGCTATTATGAATATGATGTATGAAGTTTTATGTTCACAGAAACAATACAAGAAAGACCTGGAAACTGAAATTAAAGGGAAGGGCATGCAAGTTGGTCCAGATACTCCTGAGATAAGACGAGCCAAGAAAGCTTCTGAAATTGCGAGCATGGTCAGTACTGTACCTGGTGCAAGCTTTCCTTTTGACAGAATGGAACAAGTTGTTGAGAATTCCAGGTGGTGACCAATCTAGGCATTAGCAATACCACAGATTTCACCAAATACCCGATGCATTTTGCTGCATAGAGTCTAAAAGCTGCATAATCAGCATATGGGGGAAAGTTAAGACTTCTCAGAACTTTGATATTTCTGCCATCTTTTGCAGGTGGCATTTGTTTCTCATCAACCATGCCTGGCCTGAGCTGTGTTCTGTACCTGTGAGCCCTACTGCTTTTAGGTCTAAATGGCTGCTTGTTGAGTTAGGGCCAAATAGTAAGCTGAGTCAGAGAGATGCTAAAGCCTTGTGACCCCAGCCTTGCAAAGCACAGCTGAGGGAGAAAGCCTTGTCTGCTTGAGTTTGTGATTGTGGCTGCCAAAGCTGCAAAGGCAGGTAGATGTGAAAGGCTGCATCAGATTTGAAGTAAGCAGCCTGTTAAAAGAATTTTTTAACTGGTCAGCAGCTACAACGTAGGCATCTCACAGATAGGTACTACAAAGCTAATGGTGTTGCATCAAAAGTTACTTGGTGTTTTAAGAGTGCTGTTCAGTGGAACCACACAGATTAAAGTAGGAACCATTAAAGAATTTGGCTGTCAGACATGAGTATTTCCAATGCTATTCTTTTCAGAAAGAATACAAGAAAGACTTGGAGAATGAAATTAAAGGAAAGGGAATGGGAGTGGGCATGGACACCCCTGATATACAACGAGCTAAAAAAGCTTCTGAAATCGTAAGCCAGGTGAGTACAGAACAAATCTCTTAAGATTATTTTGGAAGTAAAACACAATGGGATGCTAAAAACATAAAATCTTCTTGAACATACTTGGGCTAAAAGAAATAAGTAGCACAATAGTGCTATCAGAATAGCTTTGAAGAAAGCATGTACGAATAACTGTAGAATTAGTCATGTGGTGGTTTTTTTTTTTTTTTTTTTCCCTTCATTTTCATTCAGAAAGAATATAAAAAGGATCTGGAGACTGAAATTATAGGAAAAGGAATGCAAGTTGGCCCATATACTCCTGAAATACAACGCGTCAAAAGGGCTTCAGAAATAGCAAGCCAGGTAGGCATAGTTCAGAGGCTGAATGCTTTAATTCTGTGTAACAATAAGTGCTTGACATATATGGCTCAAAAGACTTATTTTCTAGCTCTGTAGAGGCTTTCATACCCATATTAAATTAATTTATATGTAGTAAAAAGTCCTACTGACTGATTCTTATTTGTGTTTAGGCCTGTCATGCCATGTAAATTGGTTTACATCTGCTTGCAGGTCTTTTTACATTACCCAATGAGAAGATGAAGCGAAAACATGTCATATATATTATAATACTTACATATATAAAATATATATATATTTTCAGTGTGGGACACAGTGTCAGGTGTCCCACACAGACAATGATAACAATAGCAGGGAGAACAGAGGTTGAAATAAACACTGTACGAAGATGTTGAGGCTCATCTGCAATAAGCATCTTTTGTTGCAGTTTGGATATTGTGAGTCCAAGAAACCATGAAATAGGCATTTAAAAATTATTTTTCAGAAAATGTACAAAGATGAAGCAGAGAAGATGCTCTGTAACTATTCTGCTGTCCCAGACACTCCAGAGATGGAGAGGATAAAAAGCACTCAGAAAAACATCAGTTCAGTGAGTAATAGTGCTTCTCTCTTCACTTGCAACTTTTCAGATATTTTTCAGTTTAAATAGCCTCTCTTGTGCCACAGCATGAAATAGGGAATTTATGAGTAAATGTCCTTTGAACCGTTTGCATCATTTTCCTTCCAAAAGCTGTATCACTCGTTTCTTTCAGTGAAAAAAATACCTGGCTTTTTAAGGTGTGACACTGTTATTTTGAATTACTAAATGACTTATACCACCTTGCCAAGCCACAGTTATTTTTAAATGAAGCTCCTTTTTCTTTTTTCATCAAGGCCCAGGAAGTACTTTATTTAAAAGGACAAAAAAGTTAAGACCTCTTACTGCATATGTAAGATTTTTCATCTGTTTCCTATCATATGTACAGAACATCAAGATTCGGGTATAAAATTAGGACAGATCAGGTTTCATAAATACCTATGTCTAATGATTTTATGTTATACTGCATACATTTTTAAAATTTTATGCTAGATTTAAGTTTCAGTTTATCCCTAAATATAAATTATGAGCTTAGATTTTTAAAATTGCCCACTTTGGGATGCGTTCAGTTTCATTTCCTTTTTGGGCCCATTAATTCTGCCATTGTAATTCTGCCTTTGCTTGTAATATAAAAGAGAAGAGGAGAGGAGTACATATAGCCTCCGGAAACAAGGCTGTCCAGTCAGAGTCTGTTTTTTATGGCAGACAAAGCAATACTAATAAAGCAAATGATTTGAGAGAAAAGAATGCAAGTTGCTTAAATATTTTAGTGTTACTTGACACAGATTTTGTTCTTTATCTCAGAGATGTTCTCAGCTTCTCCAGCTCTGCACAAGTACAAGGTCAATTAGTTTTCCTTATGGGTGTTTACCCACAGCAATCCCTTATCAGTACAGCTTCACTGGGGCAGCAGGAGCCTGCAGGGACAAGAGAGAAGTAAAGTCTCTGAGGCTGCTCCAGGCAGTAGTCTCTCCTGTAACATCTTCCAGCCATTACCTGCCACTTTTCTTCCTTCAGATGAGAGCAGCTGAAGGCTACATCTTTCTAATATGAGGTGTCGGCAGGTCCACTGGCCCGAATTTTGTTTCTCGTAATCTATTGCCTATTGGTTTTGAATGGTGCTCTGCTGCATGGTGTGATGGTGATTAGCACCATATCTCATGTCACTGGCATCTTAATGTGATACGCTGAAACTCCATGTGACAGGGCATCCAAGCCATCCACTCCTGATCTGCTTTCCACCCTGCTCCAGTCTTTGATAGCTTTTGAAGAAGTCCTCAAATAGGTCAGCAGGTCTGGCAGTGCGGGGTCTGTAACAGTTAGATACTAGGCAGATAATAACCTTCCACTACTTCATTAAACCCTGACAAGCCTCTGACACATCTGAACCCCTTGCAGCCCTGTAGACCAGTCTGAGCTTTCAGTGCCAAGGCTGACAATTATCCCCTTTGCTAGTGTACTAGGTAATATGAAATAAAAATATTTTGTCTTTGAGGTGATTTATGTTTTCTTTATTTATCATCCTTTCTTCTGTTTCTGAACTGGATCCTCCAAATGTAAGAAAGCAGTTTATAGCTATGATTCAATTATTTTTTTTTTCCTTTCTCTATGTTTTAATCTTTCAGCATTCTGTGCACTTAAGATTATAAGGGTAATTTACTTCTTACTAAGTTATGATATAGCTGGGACCAGCCCCAGTACAAAAAAATAGGCTTCTGATTTTTGGATTTTGTCTTACATATTTTCCTGCTTTAAGGGACAAAAAAAAAGTGGCTAGCTCTGCAGATAGGGTCAGTGCTGCTTTTAGCTCACTAGCTCATTTGGCAGATGATTTACAATAGGATCTTTACTGCACAGTCATCTCTTTCACAGAAAAGTTCCCATCTGCAACATTTTTTAGCACTCCTTCCTTGGTAGAAGAAAAAAAGTATATTTTAGTTCAGTCTACTGTGTAAATCTTCCTACCTTACACTGACATGTTGGTGCAGAAGAATTTTCAAGTTCTTACTCATAAACCATCTTTGTTCTCACCTAGTAAAGAAAATTCTGAATTGTTAAAGGTTTTCTGAATATTTAAAACAGGATTTGTGGACATAAATAATTAACTCTTCTCTAGAATATTTGGCAGTACTGGTCACCCTAGGTTACAGAGGCCTTCAAGGAAGTAGGAAAAATGCACCAAAAATAATAGTTTATTGATGATAGGGAAAAAAAAGAAAGTTGAATAAATCTTGGTTCAAGAAAGACAGAAATACTAAATGGTAAAGATTTATTTTATGAACTCCAGGATCAGACTTGTATTTACACTACAAGCCTGGAAATACTTACTGGAATGGCAACACTTGTGACACCAAATACTGAAATTCAAATAAAACTTATTTAGGAATTTTGCAGCATGAACTTGTGCTCCATGGTTATTTAAATTATAGCCACATTTGGAATTTGTGGAGCCGTTATTTTACTGTCTCTTTCAGTAACTTTAAATGATTGATTCTGTTGATGCATTTTGTGTTTTATCCTTTACTGAAACAACTGAAATAGAGAGGAGAATTATATAAAGAACACGTGTATTTTCAGAAGTGAGCTTTGTTTTTAGATGCAGTCCTCAGCTTTCTGGGTGGAACCCAGAAATAAAAAAAAAATGCATGACTTGCAATATAGATCTGGTTGTTCTGGTTATTTTGTCATGAATATGTCAATTTTCTAGTTTGTTAAACTAGAAATAGTATCTGTTCACTTCTCAGAGTATTTTAAGATCTGAAGATTAAAAAACAATTCAAACCTTGCATGTACATGCACGTTCAATTACACTGAAATGAGTGAGATTACTCAAGCATAAAATTACTTTTGTGAATGTTTATAGATTATGATCTAAACTTTAATATTATCTCCACAGTTAAAACTATCATTACAAATACTTAGAAATATTTGAGGTCAGTCTAAAGGATGATAATAGATTATCTGGGTTACAGTTGAAAACAAACAGGATGTTATTATAGTTATTGATAACTTGAGTGATTTATGAAAAATTCAAGTATGTGCTTTCTTAGCAAGATTTATAGCCAGACCAATTTGGAACTTGGACAATTGCCCAGCCCTTTTATGAGAACTTGTACTTGCATTGCTAACAGTCTCATAATTACTTTTTCTTTTGGGGAAATGAAGGTGTTTTATAAGAAGGAAGTAGGAGCTGGCACAGCTGTAAAAGAGACTCCAGAGATTGAAAGAGTAAAGAAAAATCAACAGAATATTAGTTCGGTAAGTGTTATTAACATTAATTATTCTTATGTGAGTAAATGGTGGTCAATTTTTTTTCCATCTTGTATACTAAAAATTCTATGTTTTTACATCACACGTCTCATTCAAATACTGCTCCACTGGATTTTGGATATAGAGCTCCATTCTAATAGAGTTAGAGCTCCTCTCTACTGTCGTTCTTCTGTGTCCAAAGGTAGAGTTTCAAATTGAAGCATCATGAAAAATAGGAAAAACTTTGAACTAAGTAATTGAGGAAAGAGTTTTGTCTTTCTAGAGTGAGAAACATGAAATGTATTTCCTGATATGACAGACTGAACAGCAGTTGTAATTTGCAATTTAGAAAAATACAGAATCATTTAGGTTGGAAAAGACCTTTAAGATCATCACGTCCAACTGTTAACCTAAGACTGCCAACTCCACCACTAAACAATGTCCCTAAGCACCATGTCTACACATCTTTTAAACATGGCCAGGGATGGTGACTCAACCACTTCCCTGGGCAGCCTGTTTCTGTGCTTTACAACCCTTTCAGTCAAGAAATTTTTCATGAGATCCAACCTAAACCTCCCCTGGCACAACTTGAGACCATTTCCTCTCATCCTATCACTTGCTACTTGGGAGAATAGACCAACACCCTCCATGCTTTCAGGTAGTTGTCTCCCCTCAGCCTCCTTTTCTCCAGGCTGAACAGCCCCAGTTCCCTCAGCTGCTTCTCATCAGACTTGTGCTCCAGACCCGTGAACAGCTTTGTTGCCCTTCTCTGAAATCTCTCCAACCCCTCAATGTCTTTCTTGTAGTGAGGGGCCCAAATCGTATAACAAACCAAAAAATCTGTAAAGTTCCTGTGTAGTCCATGTGTATTACACAGGGGTTGGTACAGTTTTCACTTCAAGAAGGGGAAAATGGGTGTCCAGACTTAAGCTATGTGAAAAGGTGGAGGATTTGTGCCTCTTTACATCCTGATGGCAAGTTGATCTGTGGATGTTGTGGGACTGGTTCTGAATTGATGTTGTTCATAGATGGGTGCCCAATGTCTTTGGTACTTTAATGGGCAACTAAAATTAAAATATCAAAATGAGGGTTTTCTACAAGTAGAATGTGCTTTTCTGATAAATATGTGTCAAAACTTGGAAAAAAGTGTAAAAATGACTGCCAAGCAAGAAAACACTTGTAGTTGCATTGGTCACTTGGTTGGATTTTTTGGTGTGGAGTCCTCTGGGGCCATTTTTATGTTTGTGACATTTTCTGATGATTAGATGGTTTTTTAAAAAGGAAGTTTGAAAGTAACAATAGATTGTGTTTAAATATTAATTGCAATCCAAATTATGGACTCTGGACACCTATTATACTAGAATTTCCTTGTTTACTAAGTAGTCTTAAATACTCAGTTTCCCACCAAAGTAAGGTCAGGTAGGGAATTTCCATAAATTTTGAAAAACTCATATTTTCCTTGGAATTTTTATTTGCTTCATCCATCATGTTTCATCTTGTTGTGAGACACAGTGCAACCTGAAGGTTCAGTGCAAGCAATCATGGGTCCTGAGCCCTGAAATAGCATTTCTGGTTGGGAAGCTGTGAGTTTTCTTGATTCAGTGGTGGGGTGGGGTTTTTTTTTTGTTTGATTGTTGGTTTGTTTGTTTGTCGTCCATCCCCACCCCCCCCCGCCCTGTGCCTTTTTTTTTTTTTTTTTTTTTTTCCTTNTTTTTTTTTAGCCAGATTTGTACTGATTTCCTGGAAACAAACCCCTGATCTCCTATTACCTGTTTGATCTCCAGTTACCACAGACATTTATTTCAAGAGCAGTCACACATAAATACAGGCTTACTAAGAGTACTCTCCTGCTTTTTCTCCGTACCTTAAAAAGTGCAATGGAAAAATAGTGTGCAGTGCTCTTGCTGTTTTAGAAATTCTAAACAGTGGTGAAGAGGGGAAAATGAAAGGTGGATCAGTATGCTAGTAACCACACGTAAACAAAAGCATATCAAGAGAAACACAAAATGCATTAGTGGTTTAGTGGTATGGTGTAAGTAGCATGGCGTATACATGGTTAGGCTGTATGTAGAGTTAATATTTTACAAATATATTTTATTACATGTAGTATACTTAAGATTACTTAAGTTTTGTATAGTATTTATTAAAAGTGGAGAATGCCAAATTTAAAAGCAATGTGCAAGAAAATTTTAAATTATATGTCAGTAGGAGGGAAATCATATTGTGTAGTTTACAGGAGTCCCAATGGAAGGGTAAATTACACCAATTTGACTCCATTAGATTGAAACTTTTTACGTATAGCTTTGAATTTAGCTAGAAGGAGGACAGTTTTAAAGCTATTTGTTGAGCTACGTGAAAGTATGGAATGTGAAGCACACCTGCAGTGCAAAAAAACCAAGAACACCAGACCAAAATAACAAGCACTGTATAACCAAGCCATACAAAAAAGTCCATTGCATCATGTTCTGAAAGTGATCAAATTCTTCCAGATGATATATATTGTAGACAAAACTGGGAACGTTCTGTTTTCAAATCCCAAAAAACAAGGTGGTGACAGTTGAGATGCTTGAGCTGATCTCACCTGTTGTGATGATGGTTTTGGAAGTAGAAGCCTCCTAAATAGTTGAACTCAAGATCTCACAGAACTTTAAAAGCAAACATCAGACCCATGGACTGTGTCTGAATCTGAACCAAGAAGTTACAAATACCTAAGAGAATTAAAAAAAACCCTTGTTTATATTGAGGGACAGGCAGGACTGGGCACAGCCCTGGGAAAAAGGCTTTTGCGGGGAAGAGTGTAATTGTGTTTTTGTTTGAAATCCATGAGGAAACCCCTGTGATATGTCAGTCAACACCACAAAGATGGGATCTGATTAAAACTCAAGCAATCGACGTTTTGCAGCGTGTTAAGGACTAGTAGCACTGCCAATTCTTAAGCTTACCTAATAGTCTCTATTAAAGACCCTTTTTTTCCAGTGGTTCAGTACTTCTGCCAGTCCTAAACTGTCTGGACTGAAATTTTCCATTCCTGGTCTGTGCTTCAGGCTGCTTTGGTTTTATTTATTTATCAATTTCAGCCAAATCAGTTTCCAAGTATGAGCTTAGAGAAAAACAAGTTGTTTTGTCTGTGTTAAAAAATTGGCAGTGTCCAGAAGTACCATGTCTTGGAGAAGAGAGAAGAAAATAATCTACTAACTGACATTTGGTAAAGTGGATTTGGGAGAAAAATAGACCAGGGATGAGGGACTGAAAGTGTAGAAAGGCTTAGTCATGGACAAAGTGGAGAGGCCAAATGTGGGGAAAGCTGCCTTCCAGAAGAGCTGAAACAGAACTCAGGTCATTTAGACTCATCACTCCCTGGCTGTCAGGGTGTGTCTGAGGTACCCTTGGTCAAATATTTTTCCTTTAATGATGGTACCCGTGGAGGTAACAAAGTATTATTGTTTTCATGGGTTCGTGCAGTCAATCTAAACAAACCACAAGTCATTTAAGGTGAAGGTGCACGAAGGAATGTAAGTTTGCAGTTTTTTAAATCAGGAGAAATTACCTCTCCAAGAGGTACTTTAAGGAGGTATTATTAAGGTCACTATGTCAATACTCAAAAGCAAGAACCTGAATTCAAGTCCCTGTGTCTAGACCTGATGATCCAATGCCCAAGTATACGATTTTTATACTTTGTCATGGGGGAGAAACTGGTCTGGTTTTCCCTTTTGCAAACTACAGATCAAAGGGAATTCTCATTTGAATGCAGGTACCATATAATCCTATGTTTTTCAAAATTATGTAGCCAGATTAGCTGCTACTCGTCTGTGCTCTCTAGTAAAAATAATACTTTTCCTTGTCACAATTCCCTTTTTCCTCCATTCACAGCAAAATTAGTGAGTTAGTATCTGTGAAAAACTCAGATGCTTTAGCAAGGAGCTACACAGAAAAGATTCCTGAAGAAATCAGTAATTCTGTCATCAAAGCAGGACCTTAGAGCAGTTAAAAAAAGCTGACATCAGTCATGATATGCATGCAAACGACTCACTAAGTAAGAGTCATTGATTATGTGTAATGAATGAGGCAGAATTCTCTTCAGAAAAGCAGCTTTTGGTAACACATAAAGATTACGAAGCACTTGAAGAGGAGAAGAATGGAGTAGTATAAAATATATTAAAAGCTGTATATGGATCGTATTTGTACAAGAGGCGGAACTAAGGTTACATTTGTGTCATTTTCTTATTTTTGAGTCCTTGATTTTGCAGCCTTAAAATGTGTTTAACAGAAGTTTTGTATGCCACATTTATAAAAAACTGTACAAATTGATTCATTATGCTGTACTTCTCCTCCCTTGAGTCTTGCTAATGAAAAATATTTCTAGCTGTTACACATTACTGCACACACAATTTTGAATGTTTTTGTGAATTTTGCTGTTTTATTACTATTGTAAAGAAAAAGAAAGCATGCCATAGCACTGTAAAGGATGGCACGGTCTGCAAGTATTGTTTGGTTTTTGGAGGCATAAAAGATTTGAAAATGAAAGTGCTGAATACTGGAGAGGTATTTAGTAGCAGACAGTAAGAAAAAGGCAATGCACAGGTTTGTCCAGGATGACCCTTTTGGATAGCATATGGAAAAACAGAAATATGATGTCTTTATTTTTAGTACCACGTCCACTTAGCCTTTCGATTCTTTCTCATTACGTTGAATTCCAGTTTTGGTACATATTGTGTATAATTGAAGAAATTCTAGTTCTGTGCTGCTTTTAAATTACAGAGTCTACCATATTCAAACATACTGCTGTTTAGAAGAGATTAAATGTGGCAAAAGCAACAGTGAAAATCTGACAGCATCGTCGAAAGCATCATCCATCCAAACATCTGCATAGTCCATGATATGTCTATATGTCTTTTTACAGAACTTGAATGAGACTTTTTTTAAGAAAAAAAAGTCTTTTTAAGAACACATCTGTGAAATGTTTGGTTTCTAAAATGGACAAGTAGTCTTCTCTAGCAACATCATAGCAGGACCAAGTCCTTGTCAGAGTGATGCAGATCTCCAAGTAGTATATGCAGCATCACAATTATCATGAAGTTAGCCGCAGTCCCATGTGGTGTGTATTTCTGCTGTAAGAGTTTTAGCATACTAGACTTGTTATATACACTCTCTGGTGCGTAGTATCAAGCAAGATGCATTGGAAACTCTAGCGGCCTGTTTCAGAAATATAACTATTCCTGTTCAGGCCAATAATGTTGATAGGTGTGGTCTGGCAGTGCAGTTTGTGTAAGGGAGAGAATGCAAAATGTTGTGTTTCAGTGCTTGTCTGTATCTTCTTTAAATTGCTAATATTTTGTAATATTTATTGTGCAGATCAAATACAAAGAAGAAATTCAGCATGCAACAGCTATTTCTGATCCACCCGAACTAAGGAGAGTTAAGGAAAACCAGAAGAATATTAGCAACGTGTGCCTCTTTTTCAGTGCTTGCACACTTCTCTCTGCTGTGTTGTCTTTGTGCCTCAGTGAATGTATCTGTGGTATTTGTGCTAGTTCCTGTTTGTCCACAAGGACTAATTTAATCAATTAATGATAAAATGATAATTCCTTAACATTGCACTTTGATTAACATCAATGAGAGTGAAGTATTCCTGTTGAAGTGTCCATTGTCTGTGTCTGAAACAGAAGAACTGCAAGAGGGTGAGTATTAAGTATCGTGTAGAAAGATGTGAGTGTTTATTAAGGAATGGTATTTTCCATCCACATGCAGTGTGCTCTCTAATGATGACTAACACACTGTTGTATTTCTGTTACTTGTAAGTCTCTGTGTAATATCTTCTGCCATGCTTGCTAGGTTCAGTACAAAGAACAGCTCTACAAAGCTACGCCTGTGAGTGTCACCCCTGAGATTGAAAGAGTCAAGAGGAATCAAGAGAATGTCAGCATGGGAAGTTGCTCTCATTTAATCCTTTGTATAATTTTTAGGTGCAAAGGATGAATGCAAAGTTCTTTCTCCAGAAGCTGTGCCTTTTCTTTAGTTAGGTGTGGGCTCAGTAATGGAATTACTTGAAAACTCTCTTTTAGGAAGCAATTGTGAAAAGCCGTTGCTTGGTTTGGGAAATGGCATGTGAAGCATAACAAATCTGATTAACGAAATGGCTGAAGTGTTTTTAAATGTTACTCTCTGTCTTGGATATCTGCAGGAAATCTTGACAGATTATTAAGAATATCCTTTTCCAGCTTTTTTTTTTTTTCTTTGCTTTGTGAATAATTTGCTACAGTTGTACTCAAACTCCAGCTCCTCAGTAACCTTCCTATCGTAATTCAGTATATATGGCTGACATAACCATTAGAAAGTTATGCTGTTTGCAGAAGTACAGGGTAGGCTGCTTTCCTGCACTGCTGAAGTTGTACCTGGTTAATGAGTCTTCAAGAGACCACCCGTTCACACTGGGAAGTGCCATCAGCTGCCATTATTTCATGGGGCTACAAATAGCTACAGTGTTTCCCTGGGGTGTTTTCTGCTGTGTTGCTCAAATTAATTTAGAGTTACAATTTTCAAGAATACTGTCCCTCTAACTTAAATCCAGGAATAAATAGCATATACTTATGTTGATATATCTAGCTTTCCTGAAATGCATGCTCTTCAAAACAACCTGTTTTCCAAAGAGATTTAAGCCAGTCTGTGTAGTTGTTCTACTCATGTCATTGTTTACCTTTCAACAGTTTTTGTGTTGTGCAAATTTCACTGAAAAGATTAAATTATCTTTCAGATCACTGGAATAGCTTTGGGCTAAGATTCTTTAACTTTGGACATTTCTAGAAACATTAAGTCTTGAATAACCATTCTATCTTTACAAATGGAAGTTTGCAAGTTTAATCCATTTGATAGCTTACCATTGTTTCTATAAGATGTTAAATTTCAGTTGGAATATGTTGATGTGGACAGACAAAAACTGTGTTGTGTAAGAAGGCAATTGCTTGAACAATGCGTGTGTTAATGCCACAGTGCACTGCAGAATTATGAGCATCATGTATCAGCACAGTTATCACACAAAACCAAGAGCTTAGTAAAAAAAGGAAAAATGTTTGTATGGAAATATTTTACATAAAACTATATGGATTGACATAAATCATGCAAGAATCTCTAATTATTTACTAAATGTGTGCCATATCTGACTTCTCAATATTTGGGGTCAGGGTTAACGTTAGACTGATTGGTCTGTCAATGACACATCCTATCCTTTTTCCTCTTTAGATGCTGATCCTCTTGTGTGCATTTGCTTAATGCATCATTGCTACGGTATATTTTGTTAAAAATCTATAGAGGGGGCAGTCCTACAGTACACTGAAATAAACACATGGTGAAATTTAGGCAGTTGGATTCAATCGACAGTAGTCTGATTTATTGCATCCCCTGTGTTCAATCATCTTTGACTAGAGTACAGAAGTGAGAATATTGATGGTATCCTTATGGAATCTCTGTGTCTGGACAAATATACATTTACAGTGGGCATTGCTGAAATTAAATTTTTTTTTTCATTTGCTCTGCTTGACTTTACTACATTATTTGTGGTTTAACCCATTCCAAATATAACATATTTCTCTGTGCTGCCAAGGACCAGTGTGGTGAATGTCAAGATGTTGTGTGCATATGTGTGTATATATCCACACAAATGCATTAATAAGGAGACTATCCAGAAAGAATTCAAGGTTATGCTTCAAAAATCAAGTTTTAATGAACTTCAAATGCATTTTAGCTTTCCTTTTGTTTCCTGGATGACCTTTTAAATCATACATTTTAATGTAATACATTGTGATATTGCTTGAGCTGAAATAGTATGTACCATTTTATTCTGTTAAATAATAGGTTCACTACAGAGAGCAGCCTGGCAAAGCTACTGCTGTGAGTGTCACTCCTGAGATAGAGAGAGTCAAGAAGAATCAAGACAATATCAGCTCGGCAAGTTGTTTGAATCTTTTTGTCGTTTAGATTTTCAGTCATTGTACAAATATAACAAGGATATGCTTTTCCATTTAGACTTGATGTGTCAGATGAATCCAGCTGCATCATCCACGGAATGGATTTTTTTAATCCTTTGAGTACCTGCACTGCACATATGGGGAACAAAAATATTCAGACTTGCCTGATTATTCTTGCAAAAAAAAAAAATGGGGTTGTATTTGCACCAGTATTTTTCAAGAAGAGAGTCAGTAGAAGTTAGTCATTCTTTCAAGAATCTTCATCTTTTGTTACCAAGTTTTAATTGCTAGATTGCAGGAATAAATTACAGGAAAGAACAAAGAAAATGTGCATATAGTGAAAATTTCATTTTTTCATGATTCAAAGCATGGAAGCATATAGTCATCCATTCCACCCTGTCACATGTCCCTTATGTTAGAGCTGAGTAGTCCTAAATAGATCCTATTAATAAACGCTAAAGAGTAAAATACTATGTTTTTCTTGGCTTTCATGACTTAACATTTTTTTTTTTTTTTTTTTTTTTTTCTTAATATGCACCTAGAATGGTGTAAGAAGCAGCAGACAGTTGCAATAAGAAGCAAGGAAGAAGTGAAAACAGTGCAGTCCAGTGAAGGACCAGACTAGTTATGTTACAGTCTGTGTCCTCAACAATGAAACAACATCAGTGACAAAGCCCCTGCAGATGGTAAATAGAACAGGTTTCATGCAGAACCACTCTCTCGAGGTGGCAGAAGAGAATTAATAGTAGTGAACGCTTTAGAACTGAGTGTAGGAGGGAAAAATAAAGTAGGTTGGGTTTGTCAGAGGATTTGTCTAAGGACAAAGGAAGAGAATGTGACCTTGTAACTATGTATGTTTTAAGTACATTCTCATAATGTTCTTGCATATTTACCAAAGTCAATTAGTTTTGAGGTGCATAGCTAAAATAAGAGGGAAACTTCCCAACAGTTCTAAACTTTAAATAATTTTTTAATTTCTGATTTTTTTTTTTTTTCAAGAGACTCCTTCACTTTTTTTCTCATGATTTAAAGGGATAAATACTCCTCTATGTTAATGAGCAATAAATGAAAACTGAACTATGTTGGCTGTAATTATTCTGTCAAAAAGATGTCTTATATTCAAAAGCATATGTAGTTAAATATATTTGCTAAGAAAATTTATTGTTTAAATAAGAAAGGTTTGAAGAATATGCAGTACAAGATATTTCTGTTTCTCTGTACACTACTTCAAACTTACCTAAGAAACATAGACACCAAGACATATATTTTCATAGGTATGTTGTTATTAGCTAACATGTAATTTTGAGGAGAGTTAGACAATTTCAATACGTGGTTTCTCTCATCACAAACTTGTGTTGAAATAGGTTTGCACAACTGTTTTGAGAAGTAATACTTTGAGTGTGAATGTATAGGTAAGTCTAAAATATTTGCTAACACTCAGTACCCAGGTTACAATGCAATGTAGGAGCTAAGAGAGTCCATTAGTAGAAGAATTCAACCAGCTGGAAGAAGAAGTGAGAGTACTCACTCTAGAAACTAGTAGGACCAACTGCTTTTACTGTTTTAGATTTTTTATTTTTAAACAGATAATTAATCTTACGTCTTTACAAGTCTGAGAAATGCCACAAAATAAGCTAATTGGGAGAAATGTGATATAGAAGGTTCTGTACTTACTGATGCACAAAACACAGAGCCCAAATGTTCTCTTTGAAAACAGCATATTCAGATTTGTCTGAGACATGTTAGTTTTGTGCTGCTAGCCGCCAAACAGAAGTAAGGAGGCTGCCACAGGACTAATCCGCTCATAGGAGTTGAATTGCTTGGGGACCCAGGGGTTCTCACGCTAATCCCAACCTGGAAGCAGACTGAGGACAGAATCTAGGTCTGTCTAGGTAATAAGAAGGTAGCTTATCATCAGCCATACAAATATGTTTTAGAGAAATCCAAGTCACAGTGGTGTTTTCTTCTTATTTATCTTATTTTTCAGTTGATAAATGAATTATTTCCCTTATATAATTTAAATGGTCAAGAGTTTCAGCTTTCAGGTAAATACTATTTTTTTGAGTAAGTGATTGATGAAATAAATGTGCCCTTTGGCCTTACCAATATACTAGCTCATCTGTGTCCTCCCTCTGAAATAAGTCACTAGAAAATGAGTGTAAAGAAAGAAACAAGAAAAATGTTGGACATTGCCATTTGGAAATGATATTGTTGCATGGTGTGATTCTCACCACCCTTTCTACTGTAAACAAAAACTTCATGTCTGCTGTTGTTGCTGTTTTGCAGGTCAAGTACAGCAGTGATCAGAGGCAAATGAAAGGTAGACGTAGTATGCTGCTAGACACACCTGAGCTAAGGCATGTCAAAGAAACACAAAACAACATCTCAATGGTAGGGTACTTTCTTCCTATAACTAGAGTATACTAAGGAATGGCACTTGACTTCCACTGGATTTTGCCTTCCATTAATCTAGGTAACTAATGAAACTCTGCTCAAGTATGGAAGGAATATTTTCTTCTTATGCCTATTGAGGGAGTGTTTGCTGACTGCATATGGCTGTAATGAACATTTTCAAAATACTAATAAAAAGTTTTCTAACAGCTAAATGTCTGTTCTTTTGTTTGATTTTTTTTTCTTTAAAAAAGTACACACCTCATTTGAGCATCATACAATTTGGCTGGATTAGGTGACACACTTCGCCTTGTGCCTGTGCACGTTCCTGGTTTCTGCGTGGCTTTTGTTCTTGGAATGAGTTGTTTTGTGTGTGTTTGCTTGAGTGAGAATGTTTGTCAATTTAATTCCTTGATGATTAAGACTGCTTAAAAAGTAAATATGCATAATCAGAGATACTACCTCTTACTAATATTGGTTTTGTTCCAATGCTTGGTTGTGTAGCACTTTCTACCCTAATGTCCTTGTTTTTAATTCCTCCTCCCCCCAGTCTTTTTTTTTTTTTTTTTTTTTTTTTTTTTTTTTTTTTTTTTTNAGGCTGCTTAGAATACCTACAATTCTTTCTAAAAACCTATTGTGGAAACCCAGTGGGTGTATAATAAAACAAAATAGCAAAAGTACCTTTTGTGTGAAACTGTGCATTTATTCAAATTCTCAATGAATGGAAATACTTGAGTTCTTCAGAACTATAACTGCTGGGACATCTTTTACTGACAGATGTAGTTGTCTACATCAGTAGAGAGCCATCCTTTCTTAGAGAAGAAGGGAATGGACCAGATGACCTCCTGAGGGCTTTTCCTGCCCTGTGTGACCGTAAGATGATGCTTTGCTGCTTGAGTTAATGCCTAATTCAGTGGCAAAGGAAAACAAATGCAAAAATGATAATAAAATGTCAGGAAATCAAGTTAGGGAGATAGAAAAGACTTGGCCAGCCATCCAGCCTATCTCATGTGTGTAACAATTCTGTTGTGGTGCAAAATCGAAAGAATATAAGTGCCTCATAAAACAAACATGTATGCATTCCTGCATAGAATAACAATTTGCTGTCAATTGCAGCTTGAGGAAAAATGTAATTATTTTTGTTTTCCTAGGTAAAATACCATGAAGATTTTGAGAAGACAAAGGGCAGAGGCTTCACTCCAGTGGTAGATGATCCTGTAACAGAGCGGGTGCGTAAAAACACCCAAATTGTGAGTGATGCAGCATATAAAGGCGTGCATCCACATATTGTTGAAATGGATAGAAGACCTGGAATAATTGTTGGTAAGTTGTTAAATACTGTTGCTATTGAAAACACTGTGGGTAAGATGAAAGCCTCTGATTGTGTTCTTCATAATAACCAAGAAGTCGTCTCCCACATTTCATTTTCACTCTTTTCTCAGTATGAAACTTGGATTAAACTACTGGTTCAATAGCAGCTTGTAGCAAAGTAATAATGGGAATGAATGGGAGATACATTATCACTTACTCTGTATTTTTTCTTGAAATATGGATAGTCTTGCTATTGCTTTAAGTTTGAATTTTGACTCTTCAAGAAAGACCAAAATATCTACAATAATCTTCATTTTGCACAGAAGAGAGATTATTAAAGGTGTGGTTCTCCAAGATTTCAATGTTTAAATGTTGCAGTCCAGTTTGTGATTTCCCCTTCTGTCAGTCAGCAATTTCTCCAGAGCTGCGCATTCTCCATTTACCTCTTGTTTTAGAATTTCACACAGCTTTCAAAATATGTCTGTGACTCATCAGTAACTTACTAGATCTCTGGTAAGCCAAATACCAGTGTTCAGAAATGATGTTCCAAAAGATGGTCCAAGATAAGACCAAGTGTTCAGGAGTAGAATACAGACTCGTTTTGTATGTAGAGACAGAGTATTGCATTAACACGTAATTTGGGATATTTATAATAAACACTATTTCAAAATCAAAATGAATATTTAAAATCTCTTAAAAGTTAGCAAGTCTGCTATGGCAAAGGAAATGGTAACCTGGCATTGTTATTTTTTTCTCCTTTCTTTTTCTTTTGGTATGTCCTTTTCCTGAGATAACACTCTAAAGTCCTTCATAGATAGTAATAACAGCAAGGGTTGACTTTAATTCTGTATCTCAAAAAGTCAGAGAAGTTGCAGGTCAAATGGACTAATCCATGGTTATATAGTCCATCCTCCTGCCTAAAACAAGGTTAACTATACCTATGTAATTTCTGACAGATACATATCCAGTATTTTCCTTAAAGTCTCCAAATGAGTCTCTGCTGTGGTTTAACCCCAGCTGGCAACTAAGCACCATGCAGCTGCTCACTCAGTCTCCACCAGATAAAGAAGTATATTTCTTTCCTTTTGTATAGCCACCTTTTACATGTCTGCAGCTACAGCCTGATGTCAGAAAGGATTTCTCAAAAGTGAGTGTCTAGAGGCCTCTACCCAGGGAACGTACTGATGCTTTTAAGACCATGCAAGTCTCAGAGGGTCACACATTCTGGATCTAAGGAAACAACTTGTTCAGAAAATCATTCTCTTTAGAGGCTCAAGTGCTTGAACTCACTTCCATAGCTAGGGGTGGTGCAGGCAAAGAGAGCGAGAAAAGCTCCTGCATAATTGCAGTTTGCAAGATGCTGTTTAATGCACACTCCAAACCTCCTGCTCCATGATGCATTGCACATGTCCTGTAGCCCTGTGTGAGAATAATGAGTGCAATCCTGACTTCAATAACTAAAGGTTTGCTGACACAAATGGTTTAGGATTAAGAACATTGCTGATATAAATTATTGATCTGTAAGTAACTGAAATACTAGTACTGTTATCACCTTAAAATACTCCAGTATCAAAACACACAGGAATTCTTAATTCCCCATGCCCCACAAACAGCAAAAATAGTGCAACTATTTAAAGGAAATAGGCCGTGACAAACCTGTGAGCCTAATATCCAGTGATATTTCAGCTAATATTTTTTCAGAGTGAACTGCAATTATAATACCTGCTTGTTCAAAAAGATGCAGTGAGCTCCCTGCTCGTGGCATGTCCTTGGCAGCTAGGGGGAAAAAAAAAATCACAGACTGAAAAAAAATAATCTTTGGCTCTCTTGAGTTTTTTCGTAGCTGATAATTGTTCAGCAAGTTAGGAAAAGTGCCTCTGTGTTAGAGTCCATTTGGTTGGTTGCTGGTGAGGCTGTAAAAACTTTTTCAAATGCCCAACTGCTAAAATTAATGCCTCTGCTTTAGAAAATATGCATTAGTTTTAAACATGCTAAAGCCATTCTAAACCTATCGAGATAAGTTGATCTAACTGAGCCTTGATCTGTGACTAAAGAGTCTGTATTATTCTCATGTGAGTATAAGGATATTTTAAATTGGCAGAAGTTACCAGGAAGTTAAAACTGATTGGTGCTATAAATTGCCAAGTTTCTCATTCTGTGTATGTTATTTCAGATTACAGAGAGAGATAAAGTAACTGCTGCACTGATGCTGCCGTCAAGTTGTACTTATTAGGTTTTTTACTGACAAAGGCATGATCAAACAGGAAAAGTTGGGCATTCACCTGTTCCCCCACCCCTCTCATGCCTTTCAATTTTCTATGTAGTTGCATAATTTATCACTGTTAGGACTAACACATAGTTCATCAGAATACTTTTACATTGGCTGTTATTCATCTTGTCAAGAGGGAATTAGCACTGCACCTTCTAGCAACTTCTGGGAGTTGCAGTAGATAACACATAATGTACATACATTGAATGTATTCTAAAGCCATTGCTTTTATTTTTTTATCTCTCTCTGTTCTTTCCATTGCCTCTAGGCTATTAATCATTTGAAACATGACATATTTGGGGTCCCCACAGTCCTGCTTTACCTACCAACCCATTATTTAGCTTTGTACCACTCAAACCAGCAAAAGGAACAAGTTGGGAAGACAATTTTTTTTCTCGTTTCCAATGCCTTGAGTAAATTTTGAAGACAGGTCTGCCTGAGAAGTAAACAACTAGTAAAAAGGTGTGATCTAGTAGATTTGTGCTTTAACTGATTGTAGTTTATGTTAAGGTTTTATTTTAAACTCGTTTGGAGAGATTAAATGATTCTTATGTTTTTAGACATAGTAGATAGGTGTTACATATATTAGGTTGTTATTTGTAGATCAAGAATTTACATTATAGCTGCTTCTGCATTTTTTATAAGCCTTCTCTTAACCTGTACAATGCTGTAATTATTTGCTGGAGGTTTATTAAAAACATGGTTGAATCTGTATTCACTTTTCTGCTGTGATTATAAGTTGAACGTGGATATGAAATTATTTCCTATGGACTCCTTTTATATTTCAATATCCAGTTCAGATGTGTGAATTCAAGAGATACTAATAACTCACTTGTATGAATTAAAGCTGAAGATCTTACGATTACTACTGTTATGAATTCAAAAAATGCTTTTCAATAGTGGGGTAGTGAATCAACAGCAAGTCTGTGTCCCAGGAAACTAAGATATTTGAAAGACAAAGGGAATTACTAGTTAAGTTCAAGAGTGGGCTTCATTTTACCCAGCTGTAGATGTCTACAATGTGGATTTCTAGAGGTGAATTTGTCACCTTAGTCCACTTTTTGTATTAATTAAGAAAGATGGATACTTTTGAGTTTATATGAATTGAGCAACTTGTAGAAATTTATTTTGGATATGGTGAACTATGCCCCTGATTCCGCTTATTAGGCTGACTTGATCTCGACTGTATGCAAAGGAGAGCCTGTAGCAGCCCTGTCAGCTATAGAGATGTATATTGCCAGCTGTCAGCTGTAGGAATATATACTGCAGCATCTCAATGAAGGAAGGATGCTGTTGCTTGACTGGGGAAATAATCTTGTAGCTCTGATGGTTTTGGTTCTGCTAGTGGAGAAGAGATCTGGTATGTGATATTTCATTTTTTTCCATTTATTTAAACTTAAGAAAATACTACGGTCATATTTAGAAAAGGAGAACAAAAATGGAGAGAAAAAGATTCCTTAAAATAATGTCAATGCTTAAAATGGATGCACTAAGTTCTTTTAAGCAGGAAATTAGTGCTTTCCAGTCCTTTCAGGTGAATATTGATATTTTTGCCTTAATTTCTAGACTAAAGAAATTGTTCACTGATTGTTAAAACTCATTCCTTTCATGCTTTTACTTCCTTTGTTGTTTGTCTTATCATTTCTGTACTTTGGGAAAAGATCTTAAAGTTTGGCGCACAGATCCTGGCTCCATCTTCGACATTGATCCTCTGGAGGACAATATTCAGTCTAGGAGTCTACATATGCTTTCTGGTATTGTTTATATCCAGACTTTTCCCTAAAACAGCTTTTTATGTTTATGAAACTAAGCTGATACAGTACATTTTCAGGTCAATGTGCCAGTCATATGTTTTATGTTTTCATATATATATATATAACGGCAGTATTTTAAAGCAGTGTTTTATAGGAACTTCAGCTATAATCACATGTGCAGATGAGAAATAGTGAAAGAAATCTTATTCTAAACAAGTTATTCATACCACTTACAAGCAGTCACTTGAAAAGCATTGACCTGCTTTGTGCTTGCTATAAGTAGAGTTTTCAAATAGTTGGATCTTACTAAAATTTCATATATATAGAAGGTGGCCTATTTATGAAATGGATTTATTTTCTATGCATATTTTGCTTATATGGCACATGATATTATGCCTTGTGCTATTGTATGCAACTCCAGTGTGTTCATGATTTAAGGGCAGATGGGAAAGAGTAATGTAATGATAGGCAGCAATGTTTTGGTTCCACAAGTTTTTGAATTTTTTTTTTCCCCTATAAATGTTTATATCGAATAGTTAATTTTGCACATGTATTTTCTTTGCTACTAATAGTGGAACTTTAGGTATTCTTTTGAATGTCATGCAGCAGTATTTCCACATGCAGTTTTATGCATTCTGGGATGAAGGAACGTTTTGATTTTCCACTGCAAATTTTCATATGCTTCATCTTCATCCTTTTTTTCCCCAGTATCTCCATCCTACCTTCTGTTTCTTCTGTTCTTTTAAAGCAGAGGACAAGCTTAGTTGTATCTATTTTGAAGGAACCTTTTGAACTAATGGTGCTCAAAATGGATACAAAATAGTAAACAATTCACTTTTCTCTAATTTTAGTGCCATCAGTGTATGAATATCAGTGTTAGCAGTGTTGGGGTTGTTCTTGTTGCTCATCTTTGCACTTCAATCATCTATTCACTGTGATAATCTTTCTTTCTACCTTTGTAGAAAGAGCAAGTCGTTACAGTAAGCAGTATTTACATTCTACCGGTTTGGGAGATTACAAATCAGATGGCTCTGAGACGAACCCTACCTTTTCTTACTGCAGTGAGATAACAAGGCCATCTGACGAAGGAGGTACCCCTCATTCCCACCTTTTCCACTAACGACACTATCACAGTGTGTTGAGATCTCACAGACCTGTATTAACTCTGTATCCTTGTATAGTCACAAATCATTAGAAATTTTGTAAGCCATTGCCTGATTAAGGAAGCAAAGGAAAGTCTCAAGACTGCACAGTTTCTTGCATGCTATATTGCTTTTCTTTGTATTCTCTTTCACCACTTTGGTAACACTGTCAGTCCAAAAGCCCCACTAACAGTTTACAGTGCTTATGAGAAAATGTGTTGTGTTTTTGCAGAGTGTACATGAATCTGATCTTTTTTTTTCCTTGAAAGATACAATGTAACTGAAAAATACACCTCTGAACAGAAAAAAAAAAATACCCTGTGTTTTTCGATGAGCAAATCAAGCATATCATAATATTTTAGTAACTGAAGTACTTCTTCACATATTAAACTGTGCAGGTGCTTGTGGCTCCCTGTTTCCACTCTCAAAAACCAAAAGGTTTATCAACTGCCAGCTTTCTCCCATATGAAAATTTTCTTATACTCTCAGCAGTTTGGTAACTAGGGTTAATATTTGGCTAGGAAGCTTATTTAGTCTGATATTGTTTAACATGGCTTAATATTAGAATACTTTGATGAACCTGCATTCCTAGGTACAAAACCACATATTGCATCTGTTTGATGCATTAGATTAGAACAAAATTTATGAAAATGATGAATAAGGGTCCAGTCATCCTGGTGGCATTACAGTGTGTACCAGATTTGACCGGTGAATTGTAAATATTCAGAAACTTTACATTTTAAATATGTATATTTAAAACAAATAGTGATTTCTACTTCTCAGTTGTGAAAGAACATGCACTGAAATGGTTATCCAAAGAGTTACTAATTTTTTTTAGAAGGTGTTAGAGTAAAGGTATTGCTACCATTTAGTTGCTTGCATCCTTCAATTACCCATGCTTTTAGAAGATTTTAAGGCATCTTAGTTGTAGAGTGTGCTTGTTTATGTTCTCCCACTCACCAGAGTAATATGTCATTATAGTGGCCAGTGTTTAGCGAATCTACATTCTGTTAGGTGCCATGTAAATAAATATAAGCAGTTCTGATTAAGAACAGGTGAGGAAAAATTGTTCAGACTGAGGAACTAACTCTGAACAGAGAAAGAAACACACATCTTTGACAGAACTGGAATCCCTTATATCGTGTCTGTCCATCTTTATTTGCTGTTTCACCTGTATTCCCAATTGTTTTAATAGACAATAGCAATAATGCACGTCATGCTGGGTTTTATATCTCTTCGTGTGATGATGCGAAGTGGGCTTCACAGTCCAATGCATATTGTCTCTCTGTATCTGTTCTGATCTTTTTTGGCTCTATTTCAAGCTATTTTAACATTGCTTTGTCAGCTTGATTTGATTGTTAACAGATATTTTTTATTACTTGCCATACTGAGAATAGGAAATGGGCTTTATTTCGACAGTTGTTTTGGTACTAGCTAGCACGCTTTTTGTGTCTCTATTTGCATCTGTTGTTGTGGTGAAGTGTTGAATAGATCCTTGCCAAGATCAACGTATTTTAGCAAGATATTGTTTCCTCTTTTGACCCAGCTGGCTAGCCAGGGTTTGAGCGCATGCAGACAGTTCCCGTTGCAGGGAGAAATAAATGCCAGAGCTAAGTAATTTGATGTAATCCTAATGATCTACAAGAAAATGCCATTTTTGTGAACACACTGAAAGAAAACCAGCAGAAGACAGCATCCTTGGTCAAAAATACCAACCTTTTTCATGGCAGCATCCCATGCAAAATGTCCTTTAGCACACAGCCACAAGGTGAGTTTTGCCTTGACCTTTATACGGTGTCCCTCATGACACATCACAGTTAATGAGTACCAAATCCATTTTGCTGAGATTTCATGGCTGTTTCTCATGGCATTTGTACTTTTAGGTCTATCAGTGTTTCTCACGAGCAATTGTTCAATCTGATGGTGTGGCAACATAAAAGATAGTTCGAGACCTGTGACCAATTTTACAGCCTCTAAGTGTCTTTGACCTTGTCTCATAATCTTTTAGATATTTCTACCTTGTTCACTTGCTAATTTATTCTAGATGCCTTTACTGATATTTGACCCTCAATTCAAGTCTTCCACTGCCACTGCTGATGGAATTGTTCCTTAACCACCTCTCTCAGCCCTTAGCTGGGCCCCTGGCTTCATACTAGATGTCAAAGGCTTATCCAGATCTAAATAACTCTCATCTTTGGGAAATTTCAGTAAAAACATCACAGGGAGGCTACTAACATTGTTCACTAGAAGTACTTCTTCCTATTTGATTCCCTGACCATTATTTAATGACAAGGTTGAGCTGAGCCAAGTGTGCCCTACAGGGAGCTTTCTCCGAAAAATCAGTAGATTGTTGCATGATGTAAGTTCAGGAAAATCCCTGTTCTCCCTTTTAGACTACTGCAGGTAAAACTGGATAGGAAACAGTTTTTAATGCTTTCCAGCAAGCCTGATGTAGGTGATGAACTTTTATTTTTATATTCTTTTTGAAATTACTTTTCATATTTGTCCTTTTGGTAGATTCTCTCTGTTATTTTTCAAGGCTGACTTCATTACTTCATGGTATCATTGAATTTTTTTGCCATAGTCGACAGAAGGTGTTGCACCAGAGTTTCACAGTCCACAGCTTTGTAATTAATTACTGCCCTAGTGAAAATTTCCTTTTTACCTGCAAGCCATTCTGTAGTACTTCCCAGAAACAGTTGGGTGCCACATTAGTTCTTGCAAAATTCCCAGCTGTTTTTCAAGTAGTTATTTTCAGCTTGGCTAAAGAGGAACAGAAGCTAACAATTTCTCTATTTCAATTGTGCTTGTAGCACTGGTGTTACAACTTCTCAGGCATGGAGGTATTAATTCATCTTTGGGAAGGGTTTTCAGATTATTTTCATCAGACAGAGAACGTGAAACGTGGGAAAGTCAGATTTATTTTTGGTTTTAAAGGCAGACCAGACAGTTCCTTCTTCACAGAACACTGTAGGAAAAAAAAAAAAAAGCAACAAGAGGCAGTTTCTTTGCTTTCAGTTCAGGTCTTTCTAGACAGCTTTGTGTCTGACAAATTTCTCAACTGTTTTTTTTTTTTTGGTTTTCTCCTGTCTGTCCTGATTTTCTGTGCAGTCTTACACACTGTTTTTCTCACAGTTCTTTCCACACTCACTGACTTGCTCCTTTTCCTCCCCTACAAGTGAGGTCTTATTAATTTCCATTCAAATACCAGGATGACCTTGTTCGTGTGGCTCAACACCTATTCCAGTCTTGAGCTATTTTGGACAGTTGTATTTGTATTTCAACCATCTACTCCATGAAGAAAATTAATTGCTTTTACATGTAGCTCTCATTTACTTATAATTATGGAGATTTTGGTGTCTGGTGACAGAAGTGAACAGAGGTATCAGCTAATTGGACTTCTTGTATTCACAGTCTCTACAGTTTCTCAGAAGTTGTGCTAAACTGTGTGTTTTTATAAACATATCTTCTCCTATTTCAAGACCTCCATGTAAAATTAGTCTACCATCTTTTGCTAGTAACTTACTTCAGTAAATGAAAATGGCCTTGAGCTCACACCCTCATAGCTCAAGACTGTTTTGTTCAGTTTCATTCCTCCAATGGCAAGAGTGAAAAATGCAAGTAGCACAGATTCACAATGTTTGAGGGTTTTTTTTTCCCTTTCTCTCTTTTTTTTTCTTTTTTAAGGCTTGTTGTTTTAGAACACTTTGTATATTCTGCTCACTAGTTCCATCTCCGGATGTTGATATGGGGAAAGGGCTATTTAATGCTAGAGTGTTGATATGTGGTACAATGTAAGATATGGAAATGAATTTATGGTGTATGATCCAGTGCCAATCACAGAAACAAAGCTCAGTTGCTCAAAGCCATGTGTGTGCAGGTGTAGACAAAGAGTGGCACAATAAAGTGGAGGCTGAAACTTAGCCTTTAAGGTTAATTAATATTTTTCTTCAGGCCCGTTGGTTGTAGGAAGCAAAGAAACAAAATACTACAACCAGAGGAAATTCTGTTTTAGGATTAAAATGTCAAACAATGTCAGTCTTTCAGAGTGTAGAAACTTGTCCTTAAGGGAGTTGACCTTGTGTCCGCAGGGGTCACTCAGCTACTACTGGAACACGTTCCAGGCTTTGCCATGGTGGCAGGGCAGTGACTGCACGTTCGTGCTCTGCTGGAACAGAGCGTCCCAATGGCTGACCAGATGACAGCAGATGGGCCGTGGCTCTGCTACTAGGGGCACTGCTTTTGTCACTTGTGTTTTGCATTGGTCTTTGACTCTTTTTGAGATGACAAATTCCTCTTAGTGTGTTTGGAATGAGAAGACCCGTCTGCACTGAGAATATCACTGTTATTCTCATTTCGCTGTTATTTATTCATTCTCTCTGTCAATCTCTCTCTCTTATTATGCAACAATTTGTGTGCACATTTTGTTTTCATTATACTTCAGTGACAATGTTTTCCTTAGGTTTCCTCCTTTTGTTTTAGTTACCAAAATCCTTTTATGCTGATTTCCTTCAATCCTGTTTCAACTGCAGAATGTTTTCATTTAACTTTCCAATATTCTTCCTTCTCTCAGTTTTTACTTTAATTATTTTTCGCTTTATCTCTGTGGGGCTTTCTGTTTAATTCTCTTCTGTTTTTCATTAATTTAAATCAACAGGATTTTTTAATATTACCAAGTTTTGCTTTCAGTCTGAAGGTTTCTACTTTAAAATGATCTCAATGAACATTCAGCAGTACATTAATTTAACTTTTTTTTATCCCTGATTCACCATTTTTTTCTTTTTAGTTGAAACCTTTGCTTTTCTCCCCTTTTGCTTTTGACCTTCCCCTTTTTGTATTCTATTTCCTCTTAATTTCCAGTTTAATTGGTGTGCATTAGCATATATGTGCATTTTTCCTTACCATATTTTTCAGTGTATTGAAGTGTCCATTTATTTTTATTTTAAATTTTGTACAGTCTGTAGGTGGAGAAAAGTCAAAGGTGAGTATCAGTTTCTTTCTGTCATGGATATATTGTTACTTTGATGGAAAAAAAATGACTTTTTGGTTATTTTCTAAGTCATCATCTTATTTTCTTAAAACCTGTATAGAAGTCAGGCTGTAGGAGACAGAAATCAGGTTTACTGTAGTCCTGAAAGCTCATATTATGTAGGAAACTTTAGTGGCTATTAGGACAGAATTTTCAAGTGCCTTTTGTTGCATTTTAAAAATGAGTGCTAAAATATAATATATTTGGGTAGAGCCAGTGTGTTACTGATTGGCTGCATGTTCACTGTTTACACTTATCTCCTCCAGCCTAAATTATTGAGATTCAGTTCACCTGCTGCCATCAGACAAGTAATGAGAATTAACATAGAGAGGCCTTGATCTGAGGTTTAAGGTCTTCCTTTCTTTATTCTGATTAAAAGGGTCTGCCACTAACACCAGGTCTCTCACTTTGCCTTTGGCTGGGAAGCTGCTTTCTTTTACTCACACTGGCAATCCAAATACACAAATTTCAACAAACCATGAAATTCCACTTATGTTTTGATAGTCTCTTAATTTTTGGTATCAACCCTCAAAGTAACGTGTAGGTTGCTATGAGAAAACTGAAAATTTGTATCAGATACTTCATTAGTAATACATAACAATTGGTCAGATTGAGGAAAGATTAGTGCAAACAACCTTTGAGGCATGAATATGGCAAATGGGCATGCTGGCAATTTGACTCCAAAGTTTATGAAGACTGCAGAACACACAGTATCGAAGTGTCTTCCTCTGGGATACGGATACTTCAAGTCTTGAAGTCTTTATATAGCTTGGAGTGGAAGTTAAGTTCAATGAGAAAAAGTAAGTCCTTTCATCTCTCTCCCTAGTGGCGTGTCCTCCTTGTGTGATATGAGTCTACTGAAGAAGAAAGGCTCCAGAGTAGCTGAGCCTGCTCCCCTCCCTTTCTTCACATTGCAGGGGTTATCTTTCTCCTTTTCCTCACTGAGGCAGGAATGTCTTGTAGGCCATTAGAAGTACTGTTTGAACTGCAGTGTGAACACAGCCCTGCAAAGAGCAAATGTAGGCTTGTTATTGTGTGCCACTGGCAACAGCCTCACACTGTGCACCAGCTCATGGAGAGGGCTTTTGTTCCTCAGCCTGACACTGAAGTTTTAAACATTTATTTCAGGGATGTCTCCTCCTCTCCCCCTAGCACACACCAGTATCTGTGGCTCTGCGTGTAAAAGGTTTGTTTGTAGGATTTGCCTGAGCCTTTGGCACCCACCAATATGTACCACAGAAAATCCCAGAACAAGGAACTGTGCTGCTGCTTCTGCTCCTGGTTAGTTTGGTTGGAAAACACACAAGTCAGGTGAAATTGACAAAAGCTTCTTCATTTTGCATGCTGGAATTGCAGAGATGCTCTCTAGTATGTGGGGCAAGGAATGTACTTCTGTTGGGGCGGTGGTAATACTTTTCTCTTGTGCCAGTAGATGGAAAAAGAGGAAAGAAATCAGGATTTGTTTATCTTCCTTGCTCTATCTTTCCTATAATTTATTATAAAAAACCTTCTCGTTTTGAGAATGGGAAAAATCACCATTAGTAAAAGACAAGTCAAAGAAAAAAAGAGGGAATAATACCTGGCTGTTCTTTATATTGTAGTATAGAGATCTGTTTTCCATCTCCAGGTGCAGCTAGTAGGAATACAGGGCAGAAATCCTTCACTCCTCTTCGTATTCATATTCTGTTGCTAAGCACTCTCATTTTAAGGTCGTCAAGCAGAATGACACAGCAGTTATATTTTCTTTGCTGGCAGCCAAGGAAGAATGGTTCTTTTATACTAGGTAGCTGGACTCTGTTTCCATAACGTTCCCTGGAGTCCAGGAATCAAACATGGCATTTGGAGGGAGAGGAATTGTAGATTTCACAGGAAGAATCATGGGCTATTCTGGGATTCTTGTCCCCTTTCAAGTGTATCAGCAGGCTGCACTGTCACAGAAGGCTGAACACATCAAAACAATGCTCTGTGTATTCCCTCTCGGTGAGTGTCACATCCACACTTCTCTTATCCACCAGACTCTTACATCTGTTTCTGACTATTTTTTATTTCGGACTAGATGATGCTTTGGTTTTTCTTCTTTGACGTGCAAGCCCCCAGCAGGTTTGCCAACCTGAAGGCTAATGCATGGAAAAACATATTCTTCCACTCAACAGTGTCATGGTGCTTTTTCATCTCGGTAATCAGATGATTTTTGTTCTAAAGTGTATGATGTAGTACAAATGATTGCAGTCAAATAATAAATACCTCACCCATAAACGCCTTGTAATATTTTTGAACTTGGCTAAATACTTCTCTGCAAATGTAAGGCAGGCACAAGTGCATGCATATGCTTGGTACCTGTCTGATGCCACAAATTATTTAGCATGAACAGTTGGAGAACTTACATTCCTTCAAAACTGGTGACTCCTGGTCGTTCATTTCCAGATAGATTTTTGCTTGAACGATAAGAGTTTCCTTTGTAAAGTGTTGCTGCAACCACACTGTTCAGGCAGCAAGACAGACCTCTCTTCCTTCTGAAAACTACACCTTTCGTTTGAAGGAGGTTTATATGACTTTTTCAGTTTCTGCCTCCTGTTTTTCAGATTACTGATGTTCTAAAGGGCATAATTTTTCTGATTAAAAATAATGACATTACAGATGGAGGGATTTTCGAAAACAGTGGGAGGTTTCCTGGTGTTAGAAAGGTGATACCTTTTCACATCTAGATTTGAGGTAAGAAGGAAAACTAGAAGCAAGGTTAGTTGTGAGAGTTAAGATTTCGATTAGAAACAAGGTGGGTGTCTTCCTTATAGATGTGTTAGCATCTAGGTAAGTTTCCGTGAAAAGAAGATTTCTGACTGCTTAATATAACTTGGTGTCCTCTGAAAAAAAAGAAAAAAAAAATTTAGCCTTTTAAGCCATGTAAGTCCAGGAATCTAGAATGGAAATGGGACCACATTTATGCACTAGCTTAAGCATAATAAAATCTCTGTCCTAGTCTGGACTATCAGACTTTTAGTATTGTCTGCTGAGTAATTTGTTAATATACAACATGACAGAAATTAGTCCAGAAAATTAGATTTCATTCTCTTCCACTACAAAGAGGTATGAAGTATCTGTAAACGTTATTTTTTAATGTAGAACTTGAAACTTCATATAGCACTCTAAGTGAGGGCTAAGTTAACTTTTGATTAAGGTTTGATTTAGGGCTCTGGGAATAAAACTAAATATCTCACATTGCTTGTAATACCTTAGGATATAAATTGTGATTCATAGGAAAGCACATTTCCATTTAGTGTGTATTTACTGAGTTAATGTTCCAGGGAGAGCTTTACATTTCACACTTCCAAAATATTTCCTCTGCCCGTCTTTGATTCTCATGCTTTTCTCCCACACCCTTGACATCTGGCAGCATCAAAAGCAATTCCCACACATCCAGGTGGAGGAGAATCCAGAAGAGACCCCATTTTCAATTTCTGCAGCGTGACAGCAGTTCAGGGGATCCTTCTGTTTTCTTTGCCAGCTGTCTCAGTTTGATGTTCCCTTTTGCTTTAAACAATTAGTAAGCAGAAGGTAGAAGGAAAATTTCCAAGTGACTTAACAGTTGGAAGTATTAATGGCTCCCTTGGCGAACAGTTTTTTCAGTTGTTCAATGTGGTCCCCTAGAGCAACTTTTGATACACTTCAGAGGATTTTATATCCAGCAGACAATAAATATCATTAGGAATATAATGTGCAGTCACGTACTTGATCCTACTTGATGCTATCCTTCCACCATTGCTCAGATTAGTTATACCCACCAAGCAAATAAACAGCTGCACAGAAATCAAAGCACAGCTTCCGTGAGAAGAACTTGCATTTCATGTAAATGGGCAACAGTTGGTCGTCAGTAAGTGTAAGTGGGTTCAAATTGTAATTGAAGGCATGTGGGTAATGTAACATGTTAACATAACCTTCATTTTACTAACTCTTTCTGTCTGTGAGGAAGCCTAGAGCATAAACCTGCCTGTTCACAATTTGAGAAGGAATTGCAGCTTCCTGTGGTACACCGTGGCCCCACTGGGACTGGGGATACCTCCGGCTGCCTTTCAGACACTTTGTGCTGTCATAAATAGAAGAATGTGGTGCAGTGGGCAAGGAAAGGAAAGGCATATTGTGCTCTGTTTTCTCAGCTGAGGCATGCTGCAGCTTTGGTGGAATGTCAGCCAAAAAAGTCAGCTGGCAGTAAGGTTTGTTTGTCAGTGACACCAAATCCTGAATGCGGTTCATATTCAGAACTCCAGAGCAGGTTGCCCTGTGATTTGATTTGTCCCAGTTACAGTACCAGTAGGGGAAATGGGGATATGTGTAAGTATTATGATACACTAGTTACTAATAGGTACATAGGCTAAACTCTTTGGACTGTATGCTTACCACTGAAGACTAATTCCAAAATAACACTCATAGCAGTTTCTGCTGTAATCAGTATAAAATTAATGGAGCCACTCCTTTTATATTTGAACTGCTAGAACAGTTCCTAAGACATAATATAATGTAGGACATATATGTGGAAATACATGCATTAGAGGCTGTAGAGATGAGCTGAAAACCTTGTGTGTTAGAAACTGTAGTAAAAAAATACAATTTTTACAATCCAGGTACGTCAATGGTTCTGCCAAAGCAAAACCAACCAACCAAGCTCCTCCCCACTCCCATAGCATCTGTATAAACTATGCTCCAAGTATAAAATCTGTTCTTCTCTGGTCCCAGTTAGTAATTCTTTTGTCCTTAAGTTGCAGTAGAGTATTGAATGTATTAACTCTGCTTTTGTGAGGAAAGTGAGTGAATTAAACATCTAGAACATGTTTTGTACTTAGATATTCAAAACTTATTTTTTTTGTCAGTTGCAATACATTTAACTAGTTTAGGATATTCTGTGTTCATCATCATAACCCTAAAGTGACAAATAGGACTCCAGTTTTAGGGTTAGAAGCCAAACATTTGAGATAGTTTTATTTCTACAGTGTTGTAGTGAGAACTGATCAGTGGGATCTGGAAGGGGGATAAACGGTTTGTATTTTAAGCGAATTAAATTATAAGTAAAATAGATTGCTGTAACTGCCCATAAAATTCTAAATGTCAGATATGGAACCCACACAGTTTTGAAAATCCCCAAAACAACTGTTCATGGAAGTTGGATGAAGACAATAATTGTTGTCATTCGTTCTAAATTGTAATTTTGTGTTGTGTTCACTTCCATTTTATCTTTGTTTTTTAGCAAAAAGCACAAAAACATGTCAGTATGAGCGAACATCACAAACAGCCTCTTCCTATATTTGTAAAGGCTGGTAACCTTTTGAAACATTTTACTTACTGAATTTCCTGGGAGACCATTTACCACCCTATTTTATAACAAATACCTTTAGCTTTGGTGTGAAAAAAGCTTATGTTTTAAGGGGCTGCTATGGAATTACATTTATCAAATCTGTTCTTCTGAGTGCCTATGGTCTTACAGTCCCAAATGGCCTTTTCAAAGGCAGTCTTGGGAAGCTGATGGTGTTTTCTGTTTATCAAAATTATCTGCACTGCCAGGAGAGCACCGGCTCATGCTCTTTGCAGGCTAAGTTGCTACTCACCACCTCACTGCTCCAGTCAGACACAGTCACAGGCAGGAGCTCTGTGGGTTGTTTGGGAACCAGCTTCTTCTCCTCTGGGCAGAGCACAGTATTACGTGTATTAATATTTAATACTTCACAACTCTGTGATGCTTAACAACTACAATAAAATGTTAATGATTGCGAAGGCTTTTGAGTTGTGACTCAGTATCCTCCAGTCCCTGTTCCTCAATGGAAATGATGCTCTAAGGAATATCTACAAGCACATCTTGGCAAAAATCTTCCCTGTGTTATCCTCTTTTGGCGAAGAGGATGGATGTTCAGTTGATTGCTCACTTTCTTTTGACATTGAAAGTAGAAAACAGGACATCTTTGTTTTCTTTAATTTTTTGCTAGACTCTTAATATTTAATACCAGCTTGCAGACATCACTTCTGGAGGCGGTGCTAGTCTGGGCTTTCCCTGAATACAGCCGTTTTGTGCAGTTCCTCTAAAGGACAATGAAATCCATACTACTTTTATTTAAGGGAAAAATGTCCTTGAGAGACTGGTGGTTTNCAGTAAGGAGATTTAGACCCTTCAGAGAGGCCGGAATAGACCTCAATAAACAGATTGCCCTGAAAAAGAATATCATGGAATTGACTGATCCACTGTTTCTCAAAATATGAAGAATTAAGGAGAAGGCCTGAACAATCAGACACATAGACTACGATGTACCAGAGAGGCAGTTTGCCAACTGTTCTTCCACTGGACTAGCTAGCACTTCCCAAATTCCAACTCCATCTGCTATTGGATATATGAGGGACTTATACAACAAAGACTAGTGTAACCAGTAATTAGTATTATTGACTGTTCATGCAAATCAGGAATTTTGCAACAGGTGACATTTTTGTATGTTTGCTCTCTGGAGTAACTGAAATATGAGATAGTCTCCTTCTAAGAGGAAAACAAATTATGAATAAGATACAGGATTTCATGTGGCATGAAGACATTAGAGGTTCTTTTTGTCATTCCTTTCAAAATTTCTTTGTTTTCTTTGACATAGGCTGAACAGCTATGTATGATCTTCTGTTTTAATTCCATTCAAAATAAAATGTTAATTTTCTATAATGAAACTATTGCTAAGAGTTATATTGGTATGATTCTCCATTTCCTACAATAATCTTCAGTGTTGGGTACATATATTTAGGCTTAATTGTTGCTAGCTGATAAAATAGCGTTTTAAAATAATGGTGCTTAAAAGAGTCTACTAGTCTCATCATGACACTAAGGAAGTTTAGTTTAAAAGATTTTATCCATTGTAAGTAATCTTGTGGGTGATGACATTTTGATTTTTTACGTCATGAATAATTATTTGATACAAAATACAAAAGAAATAATTTTATTGATTCCACCCTCCACCTCATTTTTTTCAAGATCTGGCTTATTTCTTGTGTCTTTATAATAAAGGTTATGGAAACTTCCTAAGCTTGTAATGTTCTGAATTTGCCACTGACTCCAAGTAGTTCAGAGCATCAATTCTAATGAGGTCAGTGAGCATGGCAGAAATTTATTAGCACCCTGTGTGAATTAGGCCATACTTTCAGGTTGTTATTTCAACAACCTAATTATATCTGGGTTTGACATTCCAATTTACTAACTAATACTGACTCCTGTAATGGATAGTATGCAGGCAAACTGCTGCTTCTGACAGCACCACTGAGAGCAACAAGCCTGGTAGCTCAGACATCCATGAAAGCAGCCTAGTTGACAATTAAAGGGCAAGAAAGAGAGAAAAAAAGAAAACAAAAGAAAGAAAGAAAGAAAAGATATGAAGGGAAAGTTACTGTTACAAGAAAAAATGCCAAGATGCCTTACCGTGTTGTTCTCTACTGTTCTAAAAACAGCACTGTTCTGTATCAGGTCTCACCATCTGCAGTCTTCAGGTTAGTACTTTTTGTATGCTTATGTTGTCTGACCTATTCCCAGTAACTTTGACTGTTCTGTGCCACTGTTTATGACTAGAAAATAATAAAACTCTATAATAGATAAGAATTATAATCAGTTTAGAGTACATGTTTCCATTTTCTAGCTTATTTGAAAAGTTAATGCTGAGCAATTTAACTTTAGAGCTGGCTGGGAATTTTTTAGTATTGTTCATCAGAAGACAGTTTAATACCAAACTTCTCTATAGGAGTGCATCACCTATGGTTAATGTCTCAATACCACAAAAATCCATTTTATTCAGTTTTGAGGTTGTTAAGATTAGACCTTGACATTTTTGAAACAAAGAATCCAACTTTATGTTGAAATATATTTTATTTTGAAGAGTCACAGTAATTATTAAAAAAATGGAAAATATCAAAATTAAACCTAGATTTCTGAAATGATTGACATAAAATTGTTTTTTTACCTGATTTTAAAAATTTGTTTTTGCATGAACCTTTGAGATTTTTTTTCTTTTCATCCCAATTTGGGACAAGGGTATTCATGGCAGTCAGTTCTGCACTGGGAAATCATTACTGAAGTTTTCTTAATGTTATCTGTATCTAACATATCTGTACTCTTCAGTTTGTTCTCTAGACTCCTATGACTGCTTTTGTATCATGTCCTTTAGCGACTCTCCCCTTGCTCTGTACAATGGGGATGCTGCAGAGTTCTGTACTGCATTTTAGCCTCTTCATCATCTCTGTCTCTGGGTGGTCCTTGTGCATTCATTAAAGTCTTTAAGTTCTCTAATATATGTTTTTACTGTCAAGTAAACAGCTCTTGCTGCCTGTATTAGGCTTAATCTTCTCTAAAGAGAAGGATGCTGGGACATCTGGGTGGAAGCATTTGTCAGAGCCTCAACGCTTTTGTGGTTTATATTCTGAGCTTGCGCAGAGGTGAGGAGTTTGGGGGGACATACCTTGGGACAGCTGAGCTGGTCTAGCTGTTTGCTTCCTTCTGCTGCCCATGGACTTGAGTACCTGATCCTGCCTCTTTCCTTGGAGTGCATCTGTCCCTGGCCTGATCCCTTGCTGAGCTGACTTAGCTCACCAAGCCAGCAGAAAGACAACTCAGCTGAGAGGAAGAGAAAGGGTGGCAGGAGTGTTAGATTGCCTCAGCCAGCTCATGAAGCATCAGCCTCAGGTATGCAATGAGAATAGGGGGTGGACTGCCTATAGCCTCCTTGAGACATATCACCTCATGACTCCTGCTGAGTTCTTCCAACACTCTGTAAATTTAGCAGAGAATAATGTTTAGCACATCATCTTTAAAAGCCTGCTGAAAGCTCATCTGTCATAGCAGACAAGCTACTGTTCTCTTTTCATGCCTTTCACAGCCTGTCCTTATCATACCTATCCTGCCTTACTTGCTGCCAAAGCATCAAGATTCTTTTTTCTGATTAGACTGTGATATAAGCCTTTTTTAAAACTCTCATTAAATTCTTGGTTGACCACAGTTGTGTTTCATTTATCTTGCTGTTCATGCTTGGGCAGGAAGTAAACTTCTGCAGAATAAATGCATTAGCCTTCTTCAAATCTCTCCTTAGAACTGTTTCTCAGGATACTTGTATGGTTAACACAGTGCTGTGCTGAGCTCATCTCCAGAGCTTATACAGGAATAATCACAGAATGGCAAATAAACAGGAGGAATTACAGGATGTGTGGTTGCCCAAAGGGGCATACTGAAATCTCCATCCTGAGCGCAAAATTGACTGGACAAGACCCTAAGCAACCTAACCTAACAGCAGATTTAGCTCTGATTTTAGAAGGGAGACAAACTATATTACCTCTAGAGGTCTCTTCCAACCTTAATTGTTCTATCATGGCCTTTTTCTTTTTATTTTATGTTCTCTTGCACTCTCTTGTCTCTTGGCTTTCACTTTATTTCTTTGAAACAGTATGTTTGTTACTTACATCTAGTACTTTTACATATTTTATATGTAAATATATTTAAAATGTAACATTAAATAGATACATAAACGTTCTTTTGTCAAGCATTGGAATGGGCTGGCCAGGGAAGTATTTGAGTCACCATCCCTGGCGTTATTTAAAAGACATGTAGCATGGTGCTTACGAACATAGTTTAGTGGTGGAGTTGACAGGGTTAATGGTTGGAGTCTATGGTCTTCAAGGTCCTTTCCAACCAAAATGATTCTATTATTCCATGAATCATATAATTTACTTTTTTTTTTTCCCCAGATCTGTTTGGCATTTGTTTTTCCTGTCCTTACTTGAGCTGATTAGTACCTTTTCATAAAAAGTCTTGCTGCAAATTTTGATGGGACAACTCCTGGAGGGGAAGTACTACTTCAGCACATAAGGGTAGCTGACTCAGACCCTGTGTGATGTCAGGTGCATTACTGCAGAAGTAATTTTATTATTAGAAACACTGAATTTGGTTAGATTCAGGAAAGAGGTGAGATCTGTTCGTAGAATTCAAATATGCCAGTCTTGGTAAGTGGTGGTAATATACCACTTTGTTCAAAGATATGAGTGGTAATACAAATTTTAACCCCAAACACTTTAAATATTTTAATGATGGGGAGCCAACATCTGAAGAAAATGATAGAAAACAAACAAAAAAAGTAGTACCGAGCCAAAATTTGTAACAAAGTTGCCTCTGTGACGCTTTCTGGAGAAGGCTTTAAAAAGGTACCCGTGGTTATTTTCCATTAGCTTCAATGCAGCAGTAACAGCTTATCATAAGGCTGTATCTCCTTGGCTGTGTGTTCTTGTAACTTGGACTGGGAAGTGGTCATTTGGCTTGTGCAGTTTGGGCAGTGACCCTTCCACATGAACAACGTGTAGGGTGTACCTGAGTACCCCAGACGTGTACTCCAGACCTACACTTCCCCACATGTGATTGTGTCGCTACTTTGTCAATGTTTTCTGCTGCGTGGGACATAGCTCAGTAATTTCTAAGGGAAAGGTAAAAGAAAGAAGGAAATGAAAGCTATGGGAGAGGCTTTCTGAAGGAAGACCATGAGAGCTGGTCTGGAAAATAAGGCTGCAGCAAGGCAAAACAGGGAAAGGACTTCAATATACTTGCAGCAACATGGTTTGCAACAGCAGCTTCGCCCATTTTGGGGGTAGCTAGTCTTACTGTCAGTAAGACAAAGACATATCATTGTGTTGTATTTTGGCTCTGTTGCAACTTTTGTGCTCCTCTTAATATCTACAGCTTGATCATCCTCTTAAAGACACTAGAATTACACATGTAACAAGTAGTTATCTTTATTTCCTATTCTCTGGTGCTGCTGTATTCAAAAAATGTCACAATATTATTAGTGAGTTTTCTGAAGTCTTAGTAGCCTGGTAGTGAAAACAGGAGTTTAGATAACATGGACATGTAAAGTTAAATAAATGTTTAAAACTGTGTGATGTCTGTAGGAGTAAATCAAGTGATTATTGTTTTGTATCTGGTCCAGTAAATGGAATGTATTGCATAAATGGCAAAAATACAGTAGTTAGCAGTGGGGATACATTGGTTTACCATGGGTTATCAAGGTTCTGCTGTACAAAAGAAGGAGAGTTTAAGTATGGTTTTGATAAAATATTACATCTTGGAAACTGCCCTGTAAATTATTTTTCTTTTCAGCATAAACTATTTTTTTTACCTTGCAGTTATAGAAAGCTCTATTCGTTAGTCCTTTTGTGTTTCCACAGTCTGACCTTTTTTTTTTTGTGCCAGTCCTTCTCAAAGCATATCCTGATCGATATGCACTCTGCAGACCCCATTGTCTGCTACAGCAAGTTGATACCCCCTATCATTTTTCAACTTCATCTTTTTCTTGGAGGGTTCCTCTCTGTTTGTCTTTTATCACGTTCATTCATTCCTCTCTTTTCTCTGGGAAACCCTATAAAGGTGTCATAACAGAAGTATGATAAATTCCTTCAAGCGGATAATTTAAAATGAATATCTGGTTTGCTTGGTAAGTGGGACAAGAAAAAAAAAAAAGAAGGTTTTGATACATCAGATGCATCTGATAAAGTCTTAATGCAAAAAGAAAAACCATCCACCTGTACTTCTGGGAGCAATGGTCAGCCCTCAGCTCCCTCACCAATAAATCTGGCATCAGCTAAATGAATTTCGTGTTCCACCACTGTGTTTTATTGTTCCCTGAGGTTAACTAAAACCATTGCTTTTGCTGCTGCTGCAGTCAGTGATGTTATAGAACTTTACACTTTGGTCTGAGCCAGAAGATTGCACTTAACTATGGGTGATGATGATGAAGAAAAATCAGACTCTCCTTCTGCATCATTTAATCTCACCTTGAATTATCTGTATGTCACCAAACACACATCTTAGGTCTGCTCTCTCTTCAATAATTTGCTTATTTACATTGTTCCCAAATTATCTTCCAAATAGACAAGCATCTGGAGATTTCTTAACTATTTTTTGTTAAAAAATTGATTAAAACTATTGATTGCTTTTTGCAGGCCTATTACAGTATTCTTTTAAGGGAAAAAAATGGGTGGAATTATTCAATCAAGTGTCTTTAACACTGATGTGTGTTGATATTTATGCTGATACATATGCTACCTAAATAAATGACTGAAAGATCAATAGCAAACCTGTGGAATCCTAGAACCTCCTTCTTTGTATTTGTATAGAATATTTTCCTAGTACTTCAGCTTCTAATGCTTCCCAAATTTCTCTTGATTGGGTTTTATTTCCCTGGGCTTACAGTTTCCATTGTTGCAGTAAATTAGCAAACAGGTTATTTGAGAAAGTTTGACAGAATTCTCTCAGCTTGCAAGAAGGTGATTGCAAAAGCGGAAAGCACATCTCAGACCTGCTGCTGACAGTTATGGAGGCAGGAGGTATCCGTCATACTCCCCAAAATAAGCCTGCTGATTTGGAGGCTATAATGAAGCTGACCATTAGTAGGCTTGCTGCCTTACACTGGCAAGAGGTGACTGGTAGGAATGTGAGAAAGATCTGGTTTGGGGAGAAGGAATCAAGACAAAATGTTTCCACCAGCGTCTTCATTTCTCTGAGGAAGAAGAAAATGCCTCTTGGGGTGTCTGTCCCTGCCAGGGACCAGGGAAAAGCTGCCAGCCCTTGGTCACTGCAGAGCAGGCAGGTGCTCACCCATCAGCGGCCAGTGTTGCCTTGAGATACTACTATTAAATTAAGAAGTCCAAGCTGGGCTCACTTTTCAACCCTCATGGCCAATTTGCTGCTGGTATGAGGAGATGTGACCTTATTAGTGTTTATAAATATATAAAGGGGGAGTGTCACGAGGATGGAGCCAGGCTCTTCTCAGTGGCAAACAGTGATAGGACAAGGGGTAATGGAATCAAGCTGGAACACAAGAGATTCCACTTAAATTTGAGAAGAAACTTCCTCTCAGTGAGGGTGACAGAGCCCTGGAACAGGCTGCCCAGGGAGGTTGTGGAGTCTCCTTCTCTGGAGACATTCAAAACCCACCTGGACACCTTCCTGTGTAACCTCATCTGGGTGTTCCTGCTCCGGCAGGGGGATTGGACTGGATGATCTTTCGAGGTCCCTTCCAATCCCTAGCATACTGTGATACTGTGATACTGAGATGAGGCTCCATTTGCTTCTATGGACTGACCTACATATATGCTGGTGGTGGATTAGGCAAAATATATTCGTTCTGGCTTGATGGCAGAACCTTTGATTAAATTTTGTTTTTCTCTATTTTCTCGTGAAGGGCTACATCTGGTCATGTACAAATAGCTTGTAACAACACTGAAACATAAATTATTTGATGAACTACTTAAGACTATTCACTTAATGCATGATAATCTCGTGAACATGTTAACGAGCAGTAATTCTCTGATGATTAAACTGCTTTAAAAATGTCTTTGTACTCATATGTCATTAGAATGAACTTGGCACTTCTAAAACATCCATTATTCATCATGTTCCAGTGTTGCATCTGACTGTGTATCGCTTTAATTTCAGTCACTTAACAAAGCAATCTATTCATTACAATACTTTCCAACATTTTCTAAATGAGAAAAACCCTAGTTAAATATGCAGCGTTACTTATCTTTAGAAGTATATTAGAGCAAAAAATAACATCCCAAATTGTAATTACATACGTAGTGCATTCAAATATGCTAACTAAAACTAAATGGATGTTTTAAGAAAAAACTTTGTTGTAATCAATGATATTGTTATTTGGGGAAGCAGGATAGGTAAGCCACCTTGCTGAAAGCACAAGGTTGTCTTTTCTTTCTGAAATCGTTCACCAAACATTTTCTCAGTAATTCTTTTTCACATGCATTTATTGCCCTGATCCCTGTCTCAAAGGACAGAGTATTATTACTGCAAATACAAATACTACTTAAATATTTTTTTTTTCATGGCTGTTTCCTGCTTCTCCTGTATATTTTCATTTTATAAGTCCTGGATCCTTCCATACATTGTGAGCCTCAATAAATCCTACATTAGCTTATATTCTTTTTGAATTTGTCTGTGGTGGCTGTTCCAGAAGTAGTTCTTCACTTCCTAGCAAGCCCATGAGATGTATCTGAGAAAGTACTGGGCTGCTGATTGACTCCATGTTGGAAAATTTTTGACTCATGGACTGCATGGGCTCCATCTCCTGTGAGAAAAGACAGCTTTTCCCAGAGGAGTTAGAATACTGGATAAATGGACCACTTGAAGAAGTATCAACAGAAAAGCATTTTCTTTTCAGTGTAGCTAAATGAATTTCCAGTTGAACTAGTAAAATTCTAGTAAATAACAGTGGGAGATGGGCGAATAACCTCCATACAAGCCAGAAATCCTTATTCTCAGAGTGCACGAGTCTTACAAAACATGCACAGATATGCAGTGACTAAACTTTTAATTGTTAGATTTTGAAAAGCACTTCAGTCTCTTAATTTTGCTTTAAAAATGCTTCTTGAGCTTGCTGGGAAAATAATAGCTAGTCACCTATGGTGTACTTATTTCTCACAGATTTTTGATCAAACATGTTTTTAACACATTCTGATTCAATCTGTTGCCAAAGTAGGATGTTTGAACAGCTACAGAAGGTTTACCAATGCTTTCCTAGTGAGCAATAGAGGAGTCCTTGTTGGTTGTATTAACTCTTTCAACAGCTCTTGGTATAGTAAATGACAACATATTAATGATCAGCCTATGGAATTGCTCAAATAATGTAATTGTTAAAATAATGCGAATAAAATATACGTGAAAGAGATGGAACAATTGTATGGTAACAGGAAGATACTGAAAGAGATGGACTTCGAAAGATTTCAATAACGGTCTCTGTTTGGCTAAGAATGTTGATGGAATCAGAATAAACTAAGGAACTCAACTGTGTGCTCATGTTTTTTACATTCACGTCTCTTCCTGTGAATCGCAGTCCTTCTTTGTTCATAGACCAATAAATAAGAGTTAGTTTGCAATGAGTTAAGAATTGATTGCAGAGAATTTCTACTGGAACATTTCAAAACTGTGTTAGTATATAGCTTTTTTCATCAGTCTTTATTTGAAAAATGGCAGTTGGTGGCACATGATATTTAGTGCGTCATCTATGACAGTATCAAAATTGAGTCAGTGGTGTCTCAAGCTTTTGTATGCCTTTTTTATGGTCCAACTTCTTGAGGTATGTTAAGCTTTTCCTTCCAACTAACCTTGATAGTGTTTGTGGATATATTCCTATAGTTTTGGTTACATTTATGTGTAATTCAACCTATGAAAACCTTTATGCTGCATATGGAAATAATTCTGAACTGTTTCATACTGAGGAATTGTTACTACAATGCAAATAGTTTCTACAAAATGCTAGATAAGGATTTTTTAAAAAAAATTAATGTGTCTGTATTTCTTTAACACACAGCTCCTGTTCTCCCTGGGGCGTATCAGCAAAGCCAGTCCCAAGGATATGGATACATGCACCAGACCAGTATGTCATCCATGAGGTCCATGCATTCACAGCCTCATTCAGCAGGTCTGGTGAGTATTGGATTTTAAGAATGATTTTATTTGGTAAGCAACATGATCAGCTGTTGTGAAATCTCTTCAGTATGAAGGAGATTTGTGTAGCTGGACTATTTGACTGTCCTAGTCCTAAATGTGAGTGATAGTCCTCATGTATAAAAAAGAATTAGTGACTTAGGGCAGTGGCAAGAACTGCATTAAAAAATGCATTAAAAAAATCATTTCTGATCTCCAGAAGGCAGAGAAATAACTGGGTCTTCTACCTCTTTAAAACAAATAGTGAACACTTGGACAGTATTTCACGGGCTGAGCTTTGATGTTATGCTCTGTGATGAGTTCAGGCTCCTAGTGCTGGATGAAAACCACCGATCTCTTAAGATCACTCTTGTTGGTTTAAATTTGTTTAAAATGTTTTGACTTGCTGATTTTGTACCAGTGGGCTTTGTGCCTATCCGTATTACTAATCTCCACTTATAGAAAGCCAGGTTAGACTCCAATTTGGTGTGCCCTTCTAATTCAGCAGAACAGTCACGCACCTACTCATGCCTGACCTGAATCAAGTTATACTGCTGGGCAGCTGCCACAGTCATTAAGTTCTTAATTGTGGTGGATGGGAATGTAAAGCTGGAGTGAATACTTCGTTTAGAAGTATCTCATGGAAGGAGAGCTGAATGGGTATTCAGCTGGGGTTTTTAGGAAATTGAGCTTGTTTTTTCTTTTTGAATTCTTTATATATAAGTTCAGTTTTAATGGTTATTGTATTTTTTTAATCATATCTCTGCCTAGAGATTTCATAGTTGAGATCCTGTCACCTTTTACCTTAAGAATATCTGCTTGTAGTTTTCGATTTTAAACTATTTTGAATGGATTTATATTTACTACCTGTGTCACTTTTTTAGAGATGAAGTAGATAATTATGAAGCAAACTCAGAGCTTGCTGAGCTGAAAAAAACTCTTTTCAAGATTAGGTGGAACTTGTATTTTTCTTCAAGATCAAGACTCCATGGCATTTTGTATTGTAAAGATCATGATGTTCTGGGAGGTTTGGGTGCTTTCAGGCTTGCCTGTTTCTCAGCTGCTTGGGGGCTGAGGGGAGTAACTTGCTGGGAAGTCTGGGATGCAGATACCTGCATCTTTGGGTGAGCCAATAACCTGGGAAATTCTTTGGATACTCTTGGTGAGATGGCTACTTTCCAAAAAGTCCAAAAAGTGAGAGACCTTGAAGCCTGGGCTTTGCCTGCAGATTTACTAGTCACTGGGGAGCAAAACAAGAGCCTTTGAATCCAGCACATAGAGAGTGGAGATACCCACAAATCTAAAAATGCACTTAGCAGTCTTTGCAGCTACCAGGCAGCTAGGTGTCTACTGTTTCCCTAATATCTCTGTCTAGCACTGACTTACCTGGTGGGCTGCCTGTTGAAACAACTTAATTTCAATCATCTTGAGAAGCATCATTAGCCTCCCTTTCCAGAACTGGGAATGCAAAGGCGATAGCAAAAGGAGAGGAATGAAATGAAAGCATTTAAAAAACAAAGGATTGACTGCGCCTCCTTTCAACAGAATTCTTATCCCTTTTGTGAAACACTTATCATTTGACATTCTTTAAAGTGATAATAGCTGTTTGTCATGGGAAGAAAGGAAACAGCAAAAATCATAGCTTGAACAGACTGTTGCTGTTAAAAATGAGTGGGTTTCCTTGAAGATAATAAACCCCAAACATTTCTAGAGGGAGAAACTCAAGGACTGCTGGCCTTATACTGACCACTAACTTGCCAGTCTGGTGAGGAAGACAGAGCATGCTCTTATCACCCCCCGAGGTGCTCCAAAAGAGGCATCTCTGATACAGATAGAAACCTGGCTTGCTCCTTTGTCATTTTTCCTTCCCGTCAAAAGGCTATCTTTTCTTCAGCCTGTGCAGCTTATCACAGTGTGCTGGGCATGTTACACACAGCTATTGAGATGGTACAAAGTGTGTGCTGGGGGAAACCCCTGCTTGGGGATGTGTTTAGTTAGAGTGATTGCACAGACTCAAGATTGATGGCAGCCTTGGAGTGCTTTTAAAGTGTGGTGTGGACATACTGTAGGAGACCTGACAAACTTACACAATGTTAGGTTCATTGCTTTCAGCTGCCTTTTCGGTTCTGGGCTTGGAGCAGTACTGCCAGAGATGCAGCATTTTCTGGCTAAGCCATGCAGAGGGAGAAAGAAGAGAGTAGGAGGGGAAGAGACTGGAGGAAAGAAATCCCAGCCTGAATACTGATCTCAAAGCACAAGCGGTTTTTGAGACTTAGCTAAAAGCAACAAAAGTGATAAAGTCACCCATCAGTGCCTGAGTTTGACCATAACATCTCTAGGGTAAGAGTTGTTAAGAACCCCTGGGTTATATCAGGGTGGAGATGATTGGAGAGTTCATTGCTGTAGTAAAACTGGTTTGTTGCATTATCAAATCAGGGTCATCAAAAGACCTAAGTTAATTTTATAATCACATCCACCAATTTTCTATATTGGGAAACAGAAATTTTGGTTTATTTAATTTTGAGCTATGTTTTGTATCAGGCATGATCCTAACATGGGCTTTAGGTAGGTTTTTTTTTCCAGATTAATTGCATTATTTTTTGATTCTTTACTTTTTCTCACTTTCTATGAGCAGTTCTGCATAATGGGCTGAATTAAATTGTTGCTCAGAGTGCAGAATATTTTATAACAGGCTTCTGAAGGTTGATTGTCTCTTTGAAAAATAACAGAGGGTTTTCTCATGCTTTTAGATAACTAAAAGTGGTAGGAAAACAAAACCGAGGTTGCAAGTTGGCTTTCCTTGATAGGTGTTCTATGTGAAGGAGGCTGCAGCAGGTACTGTTCCTTGCAAGGAGCAATCCATAGAATAATAAACTGTTGGATGAAGTGGAAATATACATCTGTCAGCTCACATCTGGCCAGGGAGCTGGGAATATGAGAGTTGGGCTTCAGTACTTCATATGCACAAGACTCACGATTCTGTCTAAGCAATAGCTGCAAGTTAGACCTTTGAGGAGATGGGAGATAAGTGGATATTTGACTGTTGTACAAAATCCCAACCTTTTCTTATACCTTCTTGTGCTCTCAGTACCTGCTAAACTCACTACTGACAGAGGAATAGTTCACCAAAATGCATTTTAAAAATCCCTGCTTTGAGTCCTTTAAGCATTGTAATTCTCAATTATATAACCCAGACTACACTCTGAAGTGATAATTAGGCATTAAATGCTAACAGGATTATTATGGAGATTTCTCCTGACAGCCATTTAGCACCTAATTAAGTGTTAAGGCCATAAATTTAGGTTTCTTAGCAGCATTTAGGGCCCTAATAAATTTTTTTAAAGTTTGAAATTACCAGCTTGTCTTCACAACTGTGCCACCACAGTGATGTAGTCAAGCTGCCTTAAAGGAGACAGCAGTAGTATGTCCTATACCAAGATGTTCTAAGGGTGAGTGAGCATCCTCTGGGTGAGCAAAAGCTTCTCTGTGTTTTTCCAATTATATGTTAGTTTAATAAAACATTTAATCTTTTCCTCCAGTCTTTGCCCATTTAAGGGAGACATATAAGCAAGGCTCAGAGGAAAATCCATTTTCTGCCTCATGCCAGATGTGGACTTACTACCATTTTTCTTAAATGGACCTTTTTTTGAAATAGATTGTTTGAAGGACTAACTGCTGCTGAGCTTGTTGTAATAGCCTATTTTTCACCGTTTTTTTGGGGAGTTAGTTTCAAGGCTCAGTGGAGAGATTAGTTGAAATAGTTGCAAACAGATTCTCCAAGACAGAGACCATTCCTTAGGGTCTCCCAACAGCTAGTTTTCTGGTTTGTGAATCTTTAAGGACTTTGGTGATGATAGAACCTTCACAACTAGTTTATTTGATTTAGTGCATAAACAATGATGCTTTTAAAAATCACCTTCTATTACTCTCTGGACAACATTAAAGAACCGGCAAGAAACCACATACCTCTGGTGCAAAAATCACTCTTGGTCAAAGCCTGTAGGGCAGCAACATTACAAGGCACGACAGAGAACAATTTTACAGAGCAAAATTCAAATACAGTTCAGAGTAAGCTTGTCAGGAGAGGTAGTGGTCTCCAGTGTTTAAACAGGAGTTGATTTTTCTGTAGTGTTTAATCTGCCGTACCAACGATAAAGTTAGAATCAAGATGAAAAGTACATTTTTAGCATGGAAACAGTAATACTGAGTTGCCATATGTTGTTTGGGTTAGATGATCCTGCATTTCCAACATGTGACAAATGGCCTGCTCACTGTGTGTGGAGGAATCTCCAACTTTCTGAAAATAATTTTGTTTAAAAAAACTCAAAAAAGCACATTTAAGCTGGACTAAAACTAATCCAGAGTTGTTTTCTTCAGCTGAGAAGCAGAACAAAGTTTGCTGTCTCTTAAAAGGTTCAGTCAATAGTACTAGGCATTAACTCAAACATTGACTGTTTTTACCTCTTTTCTCTTTAAATCATTGTACCAGAAAAATTCAGCTAGATATGGTGACATATAAAAAATTGCTGGTAGGGAAATTGAATATTATCAATGATGCTTGAACTGCTCTCGACTTCTGTCGAGAGACAGGGTAAAGAAAAGAAAGTACTCCTGGGAATTTTAAAATGAGCTAGTTTTGTTCTGCTGGTAAGATACAAAGGGAAACTCTTGTTCCTTCTGAGTTTGAAAATCCACTTTGGATTCCAGGAAATGATAGCATTTTATTGGTTATGAGTGGAAATAAATACTCTATTTAGAAAGAAAATGGAAACCTTGGCTTATAGAGGACAGAGGTGTAGAGAAATTTGGCTTAGCTAATGATAGGAGTTCGTGTTCTCTTTAGATCAATCTTTTATCTGAATATGCAAAAAACGAGTATTTGTAAAACTTATTTTTGCAGACTTTTTGAAATCTTGTTTGCTTTTTTTTTTTTTTTTTTTTAGATAGTAATATATTCCTAAATCTTAATTTGAGGTAAAATCCTAATGAAATGAAGAACATTTAGTGAGATGGCAAAGTTAATGACCTGGATGAAGACTGTTTCTTATCTGTAGTGAAGACACTGGAGAAGCAATTTGGGAATCATGCAGATAGGGAGCAGAAGCACAGCTAGCCATGGCTGGATGTAATGAGCTGTTACTAGTGAATATATGAAACAACAGCTGGAATATTTCAGGAGGCAGTGAATGACTTGAAATCTGTTTGTATGAGGACTTTGCACGATGTACGTTCAAAAAAATAATGATTTTGGTACTCAGAAAAAGGGGCCGCATTCATTTTAAATTTGACAGGATGGAGACTGCACTCTTTGTTTTCAACAGGTAACTTGTGATTTCACTCTCTGCCTTGCTCCCTGTGTTCTTTGTCTTGGTCTTTAATTTTCTTTGTGGAAGGAAGAGAAGGAATCTATCTCTGTTTTGTCTTGAGACTTTACAGCTTTGTTTTCTTTCTTTCAACAGAGAACATACAGAGCTATGTATGACTACAGTGCTCAAGATGAAGATGAAGTTTCCTTCAGGGATGGTGATTATATCATCAATGTGCAACCAATTGATGATGGCTGGATGTATGGTACTGTTCAGAGAACTGGGAAAACAGGAATGCTTCCAGCAAATTACATTGAGTTTGTTAACTGATTTTTGTCTCTAGTCCTTTGAGCTTTATTATGAGTTACCCAAAATCTTAACCTTTTAGAAAAAGTCAGAAGAATCTTTTAAGAGTACATGTTCATTACTTTATCACTGCTGTAACAGCCTGCATTCTCACTCAGAATCCAATTTAAAGTCCTTTAAAGTAAATAATCAACAAGAAGCTCAGAGCTTTGAAAACAGCATTGCTTATAATAGTGCTCCCTCAAAATGAAAAAGATATATGGAAGACTTATGCTCATCTTATAAAGATTTCAGTCAATTCACTGTAAAGGGGAAATACCTTTTCCCTGCACCTCAGAGACATTATTTCTCTTTATAACCACCATAAAATTGATTCACTTCTTATGGCACTCTGAAGTCACAGGAGTTTAACCCACTGAGTTTGAACACATCTTCAAATTATTAGGGAAGTGTTTGATGTTGCAGCAGTTAGCATCCTAATAAAAATAAAAATGCTGAGTAGATAATTGAATCTTTTGAAATAATGGCAAGTAATATGCTAGTAAAAACAAATAAAAAACCCTACTGCCCAGCAGCCTTACAGTAAACAAGTCTCTTTTGACAGCAAAAATTTCCTGATTCTTGCACATCCACATTTATTCCTGAATTGCCCATTTTCTCTTATTCCCAACACTGACCCCTTCTATCAGCTTTGCTTGCATCCCAGTCCGTCAGTTGGATCCATGCCTGAATTCATGGTTCTTCAGTATCTTTTCAACAAAAAATTCCTTGCAAAGACTATCTAGAGTATAAAACCTGCCAACTCTTCTTTTTCCTTCTAATAATACTTAGCATTTAAATAGAAACTTCCATTAGAGCAATGGACAACAAATATTTCATGTCAGTTCCTTTACCTTCACCTGTACTGCTGTAAATAAATAGCCTGAGGCCCCAGTGCTGTGCAATCACACAAAGCCTGTAGTCATATCCCTCTTCATCACAGGTAACTTGCTTAATGGCTGCTTTGCTGATGAGCTAATTACTGTACCTACCCCTGCTGCAGAAATACTTGCACCTCCATTGAGGAGCGAAGAGCAGCTCTGGTTATTGTAGTGCAATTTCAGCTCAATGGCCTATTGCTTCAGTTTCCTCCAAAAATGCTGGTGATCCAACAGTGGGTTGTATGCTTGCCAAATGATTAAAGATGAAGAAATATGTTTTCCTTTAGTGATTTAATCTTTCTCATAACTGACACCGAAGGGGAAAACTAACCAAACGGAAGTCCAACATACTCTATGCCATCATGTTTCAGTTTAGCCATCCTTAGAAAACACTAAAGATATTTTGCTGACAAGCCTTCACAGACGCCGTTTGGCATCCATTAACTTATGATCAGAACTGAGAGAGCCAGGTGTCAGCCTGTGAGGCTGAGAAGGAGAGAAAATAACTTGGTGACATAACTGACCTGTAAGAGGGACTGTGTCAGCAGCTGCTTTACTTGGGCCAGGTGCTGGGGGGGTGCACCATTCCCTCCCAGGGAGAGACTCTGGGAGGAAAGACAAAAGAGTTAACATTCACATGGGAACATTTTCATGCAGATGCATACATGTGTAAGGAAGAAAATATTTTTGCCGATAGTATCGTTTCTGGTGTGCAGCCATGTGCTAGAGAAGTTAATCCGGGAGTAGCTCTCAGAATGTTGAGCCTGTGCTGAAATTTTTAAAGTAGAATTAAATACAGAGTTTATAGAAAATTTTGTATTTCTCATTTCACAAATTAAGCCAGCCTGCAATATCTAGTTAAAGAATAAAGAAAGAAGGCAGTATGAATTTGTTATGTCAGCTGAAAGTTGTCAATGCAAATACCTGCTAATTCTATTTTTTGCATACAATTAGGAATTGGAAAGCTTATGCAATTTTTTGTAAGTGTTACTAACATGGGACTGATCCCAGATGCCAAACAGGGTGAAATGACTGCATTAAAAATTCTTTTTAAATGTCCATGACTACGGAATTGACTGTGCTTTCTTGTCAGCTGCTTAATTTCAAAGCTAAAGCTGACCAGAAGCATCTACCTTCAAAAAATGTGGTTTTAAACCAGGAATGGAATACTGTAAATATGCAATCTGTATGGGTGACACTGCTGTCATTTAAAATACTTGGAAGTTTTGCATATGGACCTGCTGCTGCAACAGACCCTTATGCATTACTGGTGACTTCACACTAAATTAGCAAGCTTTGCAAGTCAAATGGCTTTTGAAAAAGGCTGATGCAGTAAGCTGAGCTAGAAGCTCTGAAACAAGCAGTCTGCTTCTGTGTCGGTTTTCATCACTAACCATCAACAGTGAGGAAGGGAATCCCATTTTAGGAGGGCTGGCAAATTTTTCTGATGATGCCTGAGGCAGAACTGGCTATCGCTTACTGCTGTGCTGCTCTATTATCTGGGTAATGCTGAGAACAATAAAAACAAGTTGTCAGTTTGTTAACCAGATATGACTAAAAAGAAACTTGAGAATAGATATATTGCATCAAGTTGCAATTTTTATTTGACTTGTGAAAAAGAAAGTCTCCATCTATAAATACACTAGCATTCTTTTTCAGTGAGAAGACGGCAGTGTTGAAAACTATATGCATAGTGAAAAGTAAATGAGAAAACGAGCATTTGATGACATTAGAGGACTATGTTATGCTAAACAATGGAAATAAAATTTCCTTTATGGATTTTGGATATTCATTAGCCTAGCAAAGCAGTTAAAGCGGTTCGCAAAATAATAAAGGTCAAGAAAACAAAACAGTATTTGAATTGTATTTCTCTTGAGAGTGGTATGTCAGCAGAATTATTAAGATCCCTTTTAAGTTACTCATTCATGTAGTCAGGTTTTTATGTTGTAATGTTATACGCGTAGTAATTTTTGGTCATATGGAACAGTTTCTGCTTTTTGGTATAAAACAAACTTTAACGTCATCATTCGGCTTTGTTCTAAGCAACGCTATCAAAGGCCCAAAATTATCAGAGTGCAATTGTAGAAGGTTTTTAAGATCCAAAATTTATGAGGTAAGAAAAGTTGAATCAGCAACTAAATTGTGTCAGCACGGGCTTTACAAGGCATGTGTTGGAGCCTGTTACATGCAGTGGGATGTAGAGGTGAACAGATGGTATATGCTGTCTTGTCACCTTTGAAGTGTATATTCCTTTTTAACACAGCATGTTCCTCTCACTGTACTTTCTTCCTGTAGTCAGCATTTTTCTGGGAAAAGGAAAAAACTTCCAAGGAGCCAAATTTCCCAAGATGTTCCAAAGTTCAGGCTGGAAGTTCATACATTCCCATTTTAAGTGTTTTAGAAGTAAAGAAGATGCAATGTGCTGTAATTCTTGCTAACATAAGTATAAATATAGAAAACAACATAGAGCACATTCATACATATATATAAGAACAAATGGGTGCCTTGCTTTTCATTACTATTTCTTGCCTGGCTAATCTTCATTTTCTAAACAAAGCTACTTACAGATACTGCAGTTGTAATTTTTCATTATGGAACATTAGCATTTAATCTTGATGAAACAGGGTTTTCTTGATTACATTTGACATACCATAAACCACTTCAGCAGATTGGGATTTGACAGAGAATCACCTCCCATGGATTATATTTTTGACAAATGTGTCCCTACTGAGTGTTCCTCGGGGATACGGAAGGTCTCCAATACTTGGGGAAGGTAATAATTCTAGTTTTTATTGTACAGTGACTGCATGTCATCTTGTACAATGAAAAAGAAATGACAAATACAGAACTCTTTGGCAGAAAATGGTACAGGGTACAAAATGTTAGATTTTAATTATGTTGATTAATACGTCATTTAAATTACAGAATATGCTTTAGTTAGTAAATGTTTAAATAATATACTGAAACAGACAAAAGATGCTGTTGAAAGAAGATCTCCAAACTGATGTGCTGGCAAATGCAAAGTACAGGTGAGCTGTAGAAGATTAAACCGTTTTGCAATGCTTTAGTGATTTTCTCCAGCTTTATGCCTTAGGAACCCCATCTCTCCTTTTGAAAGAAAACCTGAAAGCTATATTTCCTAAACTGCCTGCACTACAACAGTATATTCAAAAGAATTTCATATGCTTCTTGTGTCTGATAAATAGAATTTGCATATTGTACTTAAGTTGTAATCAAGTTGTTGTTGACATTTGTTTAATTATTATTAATTTAGGGGGGAAATAAGCTATACTGTAGCATTTCAATTGTGTATTTAATATTACTATTAGAAATTGCTAGACCTTTGGAAGACAGCAATGACTGTATTGACATTGATTAGCATGATGTGGAAACTCTCTCAGCTGTTGGTTTTTGCAGTGTGATATAAAAAGCAAAAATGAACCGCTGTGCAGTTTGGCTTATGTTTGCTTTAAAGTGTGTAAAGTTTTAGTTATTTTGCAAAACTGTACTGTATTTGGGAGTATACAGTAATGAAGGCAACAATTGTGTTTCAAAGGACAGATATACTTACTCTTGGATCATATGATGTATCATCTTGATTTGGCTTTTGTTATGCAGAAAGTTAACACCAGCTATTAAAATATATTTTAGTAGAAATGCTTTAATTCCTTTTTCTTCCTCTACACTGTGAATATTTAAGCCTTGGTGGACTAGAGCAACATCGTGCTGCCCAAAGTATTAACCTATGCAAACTAGTTCACATTTTAGTTGATGTCACAGTGGATGTAACATAACAATTTATTTTGCATAACATTAAAAGTAATTAAAATAAAATATTAAACCAGCACTATGTATGTATTATATTCATAAACAGTATTCTCCAAAGGTACTGTACCCATTAATATAAGCTATTGAAGATGTATATTGTTTTAACTAAGAAAGCTTTGAGTTTTCAAATTTAAGTAGAATATTTTGCACTATTATTCTTGAAGCTTGATTTTAGAAAACAATTTCATAAAACATAATTTTATTTCAGAAGTGCCCTCTCCTCAGAGGGTTAATTTGCTTTTTAAGTCTGTATTTGTAGCCCTTGAATAGAACAGAGTGCCTTGGCTTGTTTAAATAAGCGAAGGTAGTAAGTGAAGGAGGTCCCCTGATTTGACTGATACCAGTTTGTTGGTCTTTAGGTGGACATTTGGTTAGGTGTGATCTCCATGCAGCAGTAATGAAAACAAATTGGATTACTGGCCTCTTTAAGACAATTTTATATACAAATGTGGTTCTTGGGTTATCTTTATTCACTTAGACAAATTTATTTTTACAACATTGTAAGAAAGTTTAAGTTAAAATCCAGAAGTATTTTGGAACTGTTCTGCCTGTAGTTGAAGAAGGTTATTATGCTTAGGGACATGTTTTACTTTTTTGACTGTTAAGCATACAGTCCTAAATATGTATTGCAGGTGAAGGTTCTCCTCCTGAGTGCCACTGATGTGAAGTTCGTAGGAGTCGTGTGTTCAGCAGCTGAAGGGTTACGTCCTCACTCAATAGCAGTGTCAAATCTAACAGATGGCTGGAATGAAGAAGGCATTCCTGTCTTTACTGACCCCATAGAGTGTCATTATCAAAAGGATCTATGTACTTGCACTTGAAAGTCCTGTGGAGACCCTCCGTGCCATACATTGGATAGGTCGAGAGTTTATAGCTGTCACTGCTTTTAGGATGTCCTCATTTCTGCTCTGTCATAGAACTGGACTTTTGATTTTGTCTGTTGTGTTAATTAGCAAGAGTAAGCTAATTTTATATAGAGTTCTCTGTGCTGAGGGGAATAGTTGCCCAATGCATTGGCTGTGACAAGTACTACCTGCCTTCCCTCTTCCTACTCAAATCACCAAGCCCAAACACGTTTCCAGTTTGGCCTGCAGTGTGCCTCTCCTTTTCATGGAGCTACCTGTGGGAGACAATGTATTGGTATCACCAAATGATCCTGATATTTTTTTTTTTCTTCCAAATGATTCCTTTTATCCTCATTCTTTCAGTGATTCAGTTTATGGCACAACCTCAAAACTAGTAATATCAGAAAAAGGAAAGAGGTAGCATGATATAGATGGGAGAGCATGGCTGCACTGAAAAGCCACAGATTTCTTACTTGGGTTTTGCTGCAGAGGTTAGTACAAGACCACCATGTATCTAAGAGTGCTGGTTGAATAGCTAGCCTGTAAGCTGAACAATAGCGTATACATGTGCTTGGCCTGTCCCTGTGCTTATGTCTGTAGTGTAAAAAGTTACTATGGGATATTGTGCAGATATGTAGTCCAGCTTTAAAGCAATTAGTCTGAATCCCAGAGGCAGGCCAGCCACTGGCATATGGCATTTGTAAGGGCAAATTTATCCTTCCAGGAAATGAGACTTCAGATAGTACAGAGAGAATGAATTATCAGTCAGTTAAAACTGCGTGTTCTCGTACACTTCGGGAAGGAAATCCGTCGTGTACAGTCAGAAGATTGAGCCCTGTGGCACTGCAGCAAGTTCCTAACCCTGAACTATGTAAGTACTGGGATGAGATGATGCAGCACAGAGCTCACCTGCTCCACAAATTTGATACTGCATGACGTGCTATGTGCTTGGTACGTATTCAACATTGACAGCAGAAACTGGAGATTTGCATTTATGTACTATGTCCTACATGGGGTCTAAGCAATCTTTCATTTTATACACTTTAACTTTTCTTTCCCACCTGCCTGCTTTTGATAAAAATCTACATATGAAGAGGCCTGTTCTCATGCAGAAGAATACTGGCTTGTGGCTTTTACCAGTTGTGTCTACAAAAAGATATATTCCTCAGGTATTAACATCTGGCCCTTAAAATATTGCTTGGCAGATAAATATCCATTTTCAATCATTTCACAAACAGCTGACAGCTGTTTTGGTTGTTCTTTGATATAGGCCAGACTTGGCGGTGTGAGGTTTACAATTGGACTCAAAGATCTTAAAGGTCTTTTCCAACCTAAATGATTCTATGATTCTTTGATTCTATTCTATGATTCTGGCTTCTTCTGAGATCAGCTGCTGATTTCAAAAAAGATGGAGATAACATTTTTCACTGTGTCATCGATACCCAAACAAGTTCTTTTTCATTCCTTTCTTCAAAGGATTGGTGTCTTCATTATGTTTTTTCTGATTTTGGGTTGAACTCTTGATTCAGGAGTCTTTCCATCAGTGTTAGAGCCAAGATCTCATGCCATGTAGTGTGTTGCTGACTATGGAAGCTGTGTTGATAGGCACTATCCTGATTCCTGGAATCTTTGAGTTCCTAGCACTGCTTATTCTGAATTTATCAGATAGGATCTCTGTGAGACATGATTATCTGCACTGAAATCCAGCCGTTCTATAAATAAGGACGTCATTATTTAAAATAAACACTTTTTTTTTTCCTGACATGTTTCCTCTGACTCAAGATGACAGTGACATCTTCCAGTTTTGTAGCCTGTACTGATCTTAGGAAGCACACATCAAAAATAAGTTAGATGAATTAGGCTCTAAGGGACTGTCTAGGCAGATCTTGGTGACTGCAGCTATTATACAGTGTGGATATCTCAAGTCAGATAGAATAAATGGCATTATCAGGTCTTGATAGCAAGTGGTTCAACTGAGAATGGAGTTCATGTATTTATTTGAGTGACCCAGCTATTCAAGAGACTGTCGTTTTCATTTCTAATCCATCAGTTGAAAACAAAGACAAGAATTAGATGACAATTATTTATAATCAGCTAATTAGCTGTGCAGCTTAAATAATTCCTCCATCAACATGGAAGTGCAGAAAGTGAGTCGGGTAGTTTTGGCAAACCATGTGCAAAATGAAACAAATAAGCAGGCTGAACGTCAGGCTAGAAATTTGGATTGACGTTCAGTTTGCTTGCACTTCCAACCTTTATCTTTCCTTCTAATTTTTTTTCAAAAAAGTAATGAGAAAGCTCTGCTCCTCACAGCATGACTTAGCATGCTGTTACACAAATTAATCTTTAATGGAAGAATAGATTCAAGGGCAGGGGTGAGGTCTTGCAAGACAACAATTTACAGTTATGGTTTCAAATCCTGAAGTTTCCAAGGTCCTTTTACTTAAATGGACTTTTCTTTTGGTCCTCTATATTTCCTGGTGGCCCTCCATACCTACTGGAATTATTTTATTCTGCTGTACTTTGAAGGTTGCATTTCTTGTGGCAGTTACCTTTGTGAGAAGGGGGAAAAGACCAGAAATGTTGGAGTACTTCAAATAACTTCCTCTTCATACAATTTTTAATTGTTATGCTAAATAACACCTGTGGAATATCCTCCATTCCAAGTCCCTTTATTCCACCCTCAAGCAATATATCAAAACCACATAACATATTTCCTGTCCAAATGCCCCTGGCCATGATGCTCTGTTGCATAACAGTGATTATTATGAAAGGGACGACATGTGCTCCAATGAACTCCAGCAGCTGCAATCATAATGTTAGAGCAAGCACCTCGAAAATATTCCTATGAGAGCTTTCTTAGCTCATCTCTCCTTTGGAAAAAGCAGCCATCACTGTGGTATCAGTGCTCTGTGAGATCAGAAAAGCTGCAATTTTGCAACTTGGTTTATTTTCCAGATGATCCATGAAGTGCATACAGTCCTATGCCCCTAAAAATGTTCCTTCTCTAAATGCTGCTGGTCTAGTGATTATGTATTTTAGGGTTACATGAATCCTGTTTGAGAAACACAACCTTTTTTTTTTTTTTTTTAATAAAACAACAATAGGTTTTTCAGGTCTTTTTGCAACATGCTTTAACCCTGATGACCAACAGGAACCTACAACTGGACCAGAACTTCACAGCTTGATAAGGTAGGTGGAACAAGCCTACCTCATCTGTGCATTAGTTTATCTTAGAAAGCTTTTTCTCATTTGAATTCTGTACAAATACGCAGTGAAGAGTTCTTTACAAGCCTGAGCAGTTTTATGTGGTTTTGGAAAGAAACATTGGGAAACCGTGGATCATGTCAGAGAGGACCTTGTCTCTTAGTCCAGGCTAAGGTTTCTTAGTGTGCCATATTTCTTGTCTGTATCATGCTCTGTGTTTACCAGAGGCAAAAACATGTTTGAAGCGGCAGATCTTATAATATATTTAGGTTCACAACCATGGAGATGAGAGACAAGTGGGATTTTCAAATTGCATCTGAAATTATCAGCATTGGTTACAAAGTGGTGCTGAAAATGTCACTCAACATTTTAACACTCCAATGTGCTTTAAGAAATCAGTCACCATCCTTTAATATCCTCACTATAAATAGTGAAAAGTTCACTGAATTAGCGATGATAAAAATTTTGCTCAGTCTTGGAGAAAGTGTCTAACAATAAGACTAGAGCTATGTTGTCTCTTTTTCCATCTGTTTAGTTTAAGAATGTTTAATTATGGTGTATGAAATGGGACGGCATCAATGAAATGGATATCAGTTCCGAATCCACTGCGGTTTGGCAGCTAGGATGTTATCCTTGGACAAAATAATTATTCAAACCCCTTTGACAGTGAGAAGAACAAACAAATAGTGGATCAGGATGTAAGTTACTGGATTAAAAGAGGGATAAATATGTCCACTAGTAATGCTCTAAAAGAACATCTTGGTTTTATAACAGCGCTGAGATACACCCTCAGCAAAATGTTCAGGGCTGTGAATTGTGAGTAGGGAATGGATGGATGCCTGTACCATCCCAGGTGAGAAGCTTCAGCCTTGGAGATACTTGAGACCTGGTTTTGGCCTCAGCATTTCCTACATGCTGTCAAGAAACCATGAAGGGGCAATATATAGCACATAGCTCTGACTCATGTCCTGTGTGGCTGGACACCTATCATGGGTTATTTTAAAATCGTGTTGTATGAAATAGGTGAGAGAATGCTCATGTTTACCTTCAACAGACAGGAAATCTTCAAGCAGAGATGGGCCACCTGGAATAAGTGAGGGCCAACTCCTGATTTTGTGTCCCAGCTTTGCTAAAGGTATGAGTGCTCCTTACAAAGCTCTGAAGTTTTGCCCTTGATGAGCTGGTGGTGCCTCCCCTCAGCTGGTGACAGCGGCGCCTGAGCACAGACCTTCCTGGGGCAAGGTGCTTGAGTGGGTGGCCTCGCGGACACTTTTCTCAAATGCTGCAGCTCCTCGGGCTCAGCCATGCCATTCAGCATTGACTCAGTATCAGCAGATTTCTGAATTCCCCTTTTCTTTTTTAAAAATGTTTTTCTGTTAGTTGCACTTTCTACTTTGTTGCATATTTTTATCTCAGGAAGCAGAGCAGTAGCTGTGGACATGGAGACGTGTTGTCTGGAGGTGGTGGAGGTGGTGTGCTGGGTGGGGATACAGATCCGGGGGAGGCAGGAAGAGCTGCAGAGCTGGAGGTACCCCAGTGAGCTGGAACAGACTGAGTCACCTGGAAACTAAGCCCCACCACTTGTGGTGGGGAAGAAAGCATGGTGAATGGTCAAGAAACATTTCTAAGTATGTATGTGAGCACTTGTGACGAATATTTTTCACAATCTCCAGGCCATAGCTTATACCTACAAAACCTGGAGGAACAGAAGGAGTATTCCTGGATTAAAATTTATTTTTTTTGCTTTGAATCAAATTATCCTTGAAAATACTGGATGCCTCTCTTGGCCTACCATTTTTCCAAGCATGAGAGGATTTACAGTGAAAAATAGCCTAGTTTCTTGTTTTCTTTCTTGTTGAATTGCAGATTGAGCTTCCTCTTGTGTCTTCTTTTATTTGGGCAGTTTCCTGCTGTGATGGGAGCAAAGGTCTCTTCACCTGGTGCAGATGCAGCAAGTGGCCAAGACATTCAGAAGCTGCTACTGGCCATGGTGGTTCGCTGTAATTCTCCTGTTACACATACCACTACCACTTATAGTTATGTACCTGTCCACATTTTTCTAAATCTCTCTGCGTTTTTAGAAAAATAAATCTCTAGTAGCTGAGATGGAGATGTACACCAATATCTCTTCCTCCTTTCTATTGTACACTGAAAGGGAGGTTGAGGAGCAAAACACCTGCATGTGAGCTTTTAAAACTTACAGGACTGAGTGAGCCATAGTTCTACAGTCCCCTTAGCGATAAAAAAGGCAGTCAAGTGTAACTGGCACAAGGGGGCAGATGTGCACCATTAAAAAAGTCTTCTTAGTTTGTGTTTATGAATTATCAGAATAAGCAGCAAGACAGAGTCTGCTGTCATCTTATGTGCATAAATGGCTATGTTAATTGTGTTAATTGGAATGAAAACTCACATTTCTACATAAAATCAGAAGGCTTTAGCAATATAAATTGATTACAAAACGTGATTTCCAGTGCAGATGAAATCAGACATAACTAGGGAATAAAAATGCTTCATTAATATTTTTTTACTGAATCAGATGAGATGCCATTCAACTATCATAATTCAACACTTAAAATATAAACATATTGACACAAAATATTGTTGTGATGCTCAAAGGTATCCTAGTATTTAAAAATGCCTATGTGCTCCATGAACAGTGACAATTACTTGGAAACCTGTGGTGGTGCCTGTGGTGGTGTCTTATGAGTTCATAGAGCTAAATGAGTATACAAAAAGCTGTATATGATTGCAAGAAGAAAGCCAGTGCAGGAGACATGGTACAGGGAAAGCTGCAGTAAGAGATGCTAGAGCAGCAGAGGTTTCATTATGCTATTAAGACAAACTAATGTGTTGCAGAGACAGCTACTCATGCAGTGACAGGATTTTCCTCCCCAAACCTCTCCTTGCCTTTATGTACACTGCATCTTCATTACCTGATCTGTTCCACGTTTTGTCCAAAGCAAATTAATGGTTTTGATACTTAAAAAAAAAAAAAACCAAAACAAAAACGTAAAAGAAAAAACTCGAGTGCTAGAGATAAAAGCAGTAATTTTACTTAATGTGATTCCATTAAAAATGAACTTTAATTGCTGGCTGGACATGGACTTAACACAGCACCTTGTTGCTCAAGCAATGCCAACTTCAAAATCTTTTCCTATTTAGTTTCATCTGAAATTTTTCAATATGCAACACACAGAAATGAAGCTTTGCAGGAGCAGGGGTATTTAACGAGAACCTTGCTGTGGCTATGTTGAAATTAATGGAATTAATAAAAGAGATTAAGCTTTTTACATTTATGTATACAGGGTGAGTCTGCAATTCAGTGTTCATTTGGGAGATTTTATTTTTCTGTGGAAGGAAAATGCACGTAAGACTGTTTAAAATCTCAGTTTCATTGTTGTAATATTATGTCAGCAGATGATTAAAACTTGCCTTGAAGCAGTGGGGGCTCTGTTAATGTGGAGACAGTGCAGAGGTAAGTAGATGATGTTTCCCTGCTGCCTTTCATGTTTCCAAGTATGTTTCTCAACCTCACTTGGATTGTTACAGATCAAAAATGAGGATATTCCTTTCCAAACTGTTGATATCTGACTGTCAGCGTAATCCCTGACTGAGGTTCCCTAAATATATGATTTCTTCATTTTACTTACTGACATGATAAAGCAGTTCCTTTGCCTTTTCTTTATATAGATGATTTCTACATGAGCATAGCTTTAATCTCTCTTCCACAGTTGCCCAAAAGTATTATTTACTTAAAAATTTCTTCATATGCCAATTGCAAATAATTTCAGTTCTCTGAATTTCATTTATTTTCTCTTTTGCCTCATTTCCTAAAATGAGTGCAAGGATTAAGAAACCTTCAGCAGAAGCACAGAAAGAAAGACAACCCCTACATTACTCTGAGAAGTGAAGCCAGTGACATAGAGCCTAGCTGGGGTCCATGAGTGCAATGGAGAGAAGAGCCTGGGCAGCATCTCCACCATCAGACACTGCTAAGACTTGGCTACTGCTCCCCTTGGGGCTCTGTAGGAAATCTGCTGCTCTTATAGCTCCGCTTGTTTCCTCATATTCATTCGCTCTGTAAAATTACATCTCCTTTACTGCTTTCTTCCACCTTGGGTCCACATGCTCTGGGTCCTCTGTGGCTCTTCCCTACGCTGGGGTATCCTGGCCTGGGTGATCCAGTTCATGTGCTCCAAACTAGAACTGGATAACATGGCACTGTAAAAATAATGTTGATCAGAGCATTTGCAATGAAAGTGAATTCAAACTCAGGCCAACTTGGAGGTCTAGATGTGGCTGTGTGGCTTCACCTCTCTGAGTAGAACCAAAGATTGGCTTCAGCCCCTGGGAATGGGCTTCTGGGAAACTGCACTGAAGGCCTCCTTCTCCTAGACTTCTGTGTGGCACCATACAGGCTCCTCTCCTTTATTTGAGAGTGTAATAAAGCGGCTGCTAAGTGGTTAGTTGCCTTGATTGCCCTTTTCCAAGCTTTGAGTTACTTTTAAGGAATCTCCATGGCCTTGAATTTTCGAAAGTAATTGCCTGTGGTTCATTAAATTACATAGTTAGGTCCCTAGCTCCTCACCCTGAATATCACTGTGATGCATTTTTAGAAATTTTTCCTAAGCGTTCTCTTTTCCAGTCATAATAACTATTTCTATATAATTTTAGTAGTAAGAGTTCCAAAGCTGCTTTCAGCTTGTATTTGTTGTTATTTTTTTTTTTTTTTCTCTACAGGCAAAAATTTACCTAATTAATTCTGACTATAGAGTTACTGGATTCCTCCACTGTGTTTTGTGAGTATAATAAAGAACAGGGCAGAAGATGAGAGCTTGAGTTTAATTCCAGATTTTTAATTTTGTTTATCGCTAGGTCATTGCCAAGATGTTATAGAAACACTTTGATTAAAAGAAAAAAATACATTACTGAAAACAGGAATACTGGATACTAAAATAAAGCTATTTAGCATGCCATAATATTTCAAATTCCGGTTACCTGTTCTGTAAACCTGGGCTAAAAGTAGATTCGTTGCAATGTGATCCAGTCCCACAGGAAATGAGCTAACATTACAAAAGTAATTTTAAACTTTGTACATTATTTACACAATATGATCAAGACCACGGTCTGTGAAGAGGAAATGTCTGTCATTGAGATGATTCCCATGCTTCATCTTTCAACCCTAGTTTTTTTTTCTTTCTCAACTCTTAGTTGTTGGTATTTGTTAACCTGTGTTTGACATGACTCTGAGTACTGCTAGAGAGCTATTTTTAGCCAATCCATTCTTGAAGGTTGGTCATCTTTGCCCTGGCATAATGTACAAGTTGTTTCTGACCTCAGTCTTCTGAAAACATGGAAAACAGTATTTCCTAAGTTTTAGTGGAAGATTTGTGATAAACATTACTGAGTGTTTGTAAAGCACCAAATTATGTTCAGCTAATGACCATTTAGTGCTGAAGTTCAGCACATCTCACAGCTGGACATTAGCTAATGAACACAAGCCGGACTGAATGTAACATCTGTTTATCCTTTCAAGAAAAACACAAGTTTTGTCCCAGAAAGACTGTGTGAAGCTTTTAAACCAGACAGTTTTACAGACATGTTGTCATTCCTCAAATTAAGAATATTTCTCCACCACCTGCCCATGCTGTAGGAGCTATGAATTGTGACTCAGTAAAGGACCAGCTCTGTGGCTGATTTGTTCAAGGGTCCTGACGCAGCATGCTGTAGAGCAATACACTGCTATGCATAAAATCAATTCATTAAAATTGTGCACATGCTCTTAAAGCACGTTTTAGAACAGGAGGAGTACTATTCCCTGTGTCCTGACCAAATTAGTGTTTGCATTATTAATTTCATCATTCTAATTAGTTTCTATTTTCATAATAATTTATTGGTTTCAGTAAGACGACATTGATTTTATTGGTATACATTTTTGGTATACTAGGTAGGGTTCAGGCCACTGCACGGAGCACCTTTTAATGGTACAGAGTAGGGCTCTTGACACTAGAATTGCTGCTGCTTCCCAAGATGGCTTGTTGGTACATTTTGTAAGCAACAAGTAATTCACAGAGAATTTTTTATGACTTTTGCTGAAACAGTTATCTCCGATGGTGCTGTGTCTTAGAAGTCATGCTACGAGAAGCTTATATATACAATGACTAGAAAATAAGTCTAGATGAAACAATAATGGATTTTCCAGTGAAAACTCGGACATTTGTTTCCTGAAGATTTTAGTGACTATCTCTCCTGTTTTTATATGTGTGCTTTGAAGGCTCGTCCTGAACAAGCAGACAGGTGATCTACTCAGTCAGCCCCAGCTTTAAACTCTGAGACAAGTGACAGATGGAAGAAAGGAGAGAAAATAGGACAATAGAACATGTATCTGTCTTACACAGCTGAGAAGTGCTTGTGGTGGTTTTTAGCATCCCCTCTGCCCCCCTTTTTTTTTTCCTAGATCTTCAAGTATCACCTGTCAAATAATTTAGAGGAGTCCATTCAATAACCCTTGTTGACTCTGTGCATCAGAATTCAATAAGGATGTGACAGGTGTTTTGAAGTTGCACCACAAAACTCGCAGTTCAGCTCTTGCTTCCCTGGCCGAAAACATCGTCACAGCCAAACAACTATCAGAGATGGTAACTGATTTTCAGGCCCAGAACTAAAGAGAATATTATGGCCTGTAGATATCTCTTCTAGTTCTTGATTCCAAGTATTCAGTGCTTCATTTTGCTCATGGGGTAAATTTGTTGTGAAACGAATCATACATTTACATCTCTACATCTTGACTGAGATCTCACTGGTAGCACTGTGCATCGGATGTTAAATACAGTATCTGCAACAGCATAAAAAGATAATTAATTGTATCTATATCAAGGTTCATGAATCCCTAATTTCTGTCCTACGCATAAAAAAGAAGGTGATTAGTGCTGTCCAAAATGAAACATAAAGCAGTGTCCAAAAGTACTAATAAAAGGCAATGCCAAAATATGTTTGGATACCTAAGGTCAAGAGTGTCTAATTATGTCTTAGAAGTGTCTTATGTCGATTTTCCCTTGGAAGAAATACTGAGAATCACCGTTTATTAATAGCTTATTGGTGACTGAGTAGCTTTTCTTGGCAGTACATGCCATGGATGCAAACCAAATTCCTTAGTGACTAATGTTTTTTAGCTCTCATTTAAAATTATCAAGTGGTTGTTATATGATTGTCTGCTGGAAGAACATTATGGGGTAAAGTTTTGACCCTTTTACTTTCTTTAGGTTCTTGTTCCTACTAGGAGTTTGTATACAAGTCAGGCAAGTTGCTTATTTTTGTATAAACTAGCGGAGGATGGCTCTTGATATTTTCACTTTTAAACAAGGTTTGTAGTAAAGATGCTGCTTTGGTTGCTATTCAGAAACTTTTACTTTGGCTTCTTTTGAAGTGTATTCCGATATATATGGGAGTATATGTATATATACACACACCTTAATAGATAAATGAAAAGCACTGGGACTTTGTTGTTTAGACTTTAATTTTGGTTGTGTAAAACCAAGTGGAAAGCAGAGATAACTGAAGTTCTGTGGGTTGTTTTACCTGATGTGATCTATGTCAGTGAGAAAAGGAACCAGCCCTGCCTGACCAGCTCTTTGTTCCACCCCATACCCTCCTCACTGTTCCCCCAGCAGAAGTGTCTGTACTGTAGTGAACCAAATCCAACAACTGAGCACAACTACGGCTAACCCACAAACAAAGGGAGTTAGTTTTAACCTTGATCAATTCTCCATCCCAGGTCCTGCCATGGCTGATCAATGCAAGCCGCTACTCAGTGGTAGAGGTCAGCCAGGAAAGAGCAAAAAACCTGTCAGAACTTTTTAGTGGAAGATAAATTTCTTGGTAGAGAATCTTTCTTCAGTGACATTATAGCATTGTTTTCACTGCTGTTTTCTAGAGTGTAGGACAACTTTTTTTTTTTTTAAATAAAGAATCTAGTATCTAGCTGGATTTGTAGAGTGGTGGTTTTTTTGTTTGTTTGTTTGTTTTTAATTTTTTTTCTCCACCTCTTAGGGTATTTACAATAAAGAGCAATGAAGTTTCAGTCTTGCTCAAGAACTGTAATAGAAACAGGAATAGTAAAAGCTAGATGTCCTGCCTTGCTAACACCAGTTAATTTGATTGGATGTAGACATCCAGGAAGCCCTGTTGTGGTGTGGTGTTTCACCGGAGAATGTCATGTTGCTCTCACGGTACATTTGTTCAATGTAGATGAGATTTGAAACAAAGCATAGCTGCTGATTCACATAGTCTGCTATCAGTAAGAATTTTAAAGTCAAATTTTGTGTGAAACATATCCATTAGAATGTGAAATCTTCTGACAGTGTTTTGAGCTTGTTCCTGCTCTATAAGCCAAGCAGCCTGCTTTTTGAAGGAAGTTCGCTAGGATTCTTAAGCAAAATACGGGATGTTTTGCTATGTAGCTTGGGTAAATGTATTTGAGGTGTGTTAAGGCAGATAACCTGGATCCTGCCAGCTGTGAAGCCATGGTGTGCAAAGTAAAACCTGATCAGGGAGCTAGGTGAGAACTTCAGTGTTTTGCTGTGCTGAACTCTGCCTACTGTAGCTGTCAATACTGAATTAGCTACATCAAGGCTAACTTGGACATGTTTACCTGAACTGCAGGGACGTGCCCTTTGTGTACTTCCAGCAAATACGAGAGAAACAATAGTGCAAACTACTCATTAAAAGATAAAAAAACAACTCAGGTTCTGGGTAAGTGAAACATAATGGGATTCATGCGGGCTAGCGAAAGATTGCAATTTGAGATGACAGTGTGCCAGCCGAATTAGAGACTGTGGGCAGGAAGTTGTGCTTGACCTTTTCCCTTGATTATATCCAAGGGGAAAAATAGAAACAAAGAACTAATAAGCCTGAAAATTAAGGTACTCTGGGCCAAACACTTGAGGTTGAAATTCAGACACTATAGGTATCACTGAGGAACATTAATTCCTGCCCTTGATTTGCTTGACCAAGATGTTGTCCTGCATGCTAAGGAGAGGAAGGCTGAAGTTTTTGTGGAAAAAAAAAAAAAAAGTACATTTCTTGTTGCTTTCTTAAAATGAAGAAACTTCCTGGGCTACCTGGAAAATCGGTGCCCTTTCACTTGACAGTCTTCAGCTATATCCTGAGTAAACTTTTCAGGCTGTTATAGGAAACAGATGCATGTTTTGTTAAGCTCTGTCATTACATATCTATTCTGTATACGTGGCCTTGCAGCAGAAAAATGTTCTGTACCAAAAATATCTGCATCTTGGTTTATATAATCCCTGTAATATTAATTGGATAACATTAGGGATATCTTTACAAATAATTAATCTATCATTTCATGTTAGTGTTCATTGCTTTCAACTTCTATATTTAGAAACAAGCAAGTAAACTTCTTCTGCTTGTTTCAGCACGGATGACAACACAAAAGAAATTCAAATGTTGGGTTGCATATATCCTGAATTCCTGTGCCGACCCAAAATAATGCAAATTATAGAGTCGGCGCTGGTTATAGGTGTTGACAAACTGAGAGTTTCCTTTCTCTGATGACAATTCTTTCCCTTCCTTATTCCTAAGCTGTGGGCATAAACTCATTAGCACTAATAGAGTCATTGCCTCCAGTATTTTATTTTCCTCCATTGGAATCTAAATACATTTTCTTCATCACAGAAAAGAGCATGAATGAGAGCAACTACTTTATAAACCAAGAAATTGTAGAAGGAAAGTAAACTGTTTGAATGCCTAAGCTTTCTGCAAGCAAGCCCAATTAGCAATAAAGAAGCTTTGACTTTATGGGAAAACTATGATGGGAACTTTATTGGAATGAAAAAGCATAGGCTATTTTCAGTCTTTATCCCTTTAAAAAATATTACAGGCATTTACTTGGTTTTTACTATTGAATTTCTAACCTATTCATCAAGAGACAGACACTTGACACATTAAATTATGCTTTTGTGTGTGTATATTCAATTGGTCTTTTCACTCCTGTGAAGCTGCTATTAGTCCTATTGCGATGTTTGCTTATGTCTTTCTGTGTCAGGAAGATTCTTACTATTCAAGTCTGCATGAATTAACAACATTTCCTAATTTCATACAGTCCTAGTACATCAGAGCAACTCACTCTGCAGTTGTTCAGCTGGTGAATTAGCTGTATGAATTCCTCAGTCCTTCACCCATTGTACGTGCTCAGGCACTTGATGCAGGAGAAGCCCCAGCTTTCCCACCCCAGCAACCCTTTTAGGTGCTTCCCTCCCTCTTCTGCTCAGAAAACGAGCACATACCTAAAATGTCTTTGGTGATGATGAGGGTTTCTTGTCTTAATTTTAAATCTGACATACACATTGTAGTAGTGTAATTCAGGCTTTGGCTATCAAAAATCCTGTGTCCAAAACCAAGTAAAAAGTTGTATTTTGGGATACAAGAGGGCAAGAGTTTTAAAGAACATTGGGTTCTTCTTCCTCCCTGCTCCCCTCCACCATCCCAGCAAGTGTGTGCTGTGTACTCATAAATCATTTATGGATGAGGTTTTTTTACAGTTAAGCTATGGCCATGAGAGCTTGGAATTGCATACATTTAAATATATTTAAAGAAATATAAAATTAACATAACAAAGTCCCTTGAGAAGGGCTGAATGAGGTTCTGTCTCTGAGAGTGCAGTTCAATAAAAGCACCAGGACTCCACAATAGATTTTATGTCTGAAATGTAAAGTTTCAAACTTACTGTGCATCCCCAGAACAACCATATATCATCATTAAAACTGGACAGATAGTGAGAAATATTTGTAAACATGTCCTAATTGGATACACACTACTAAGTCATTCTTTTCTTTTAAAGGCTTGGTGAGTAGCAGACAGGAAAAAAGAGACTGAATGAGCTTCAAAGCCTTAATTCTGACAGCCAGGATTTTTCAAATGGAGAAAAAAGAATGAACAGCCTATGCCTTTGCAAACTCAAAGCATGTTGTCGTAATTCCTCCAATCCATCACTCTGATATTCACCTTATATATAGTAGGGGAGTCTGGGCAAAGTTAGCATCCCTTGTCCTGCTATCAGTAACAGCATTTTGTATTGCATCAAATGAAGTTCATTCAACATAACTCTTTAGATGGCCTTGGAGCTCAGGCAGCAGCTGGATAGTCAAACAGCTATTGGGGGCAGCGTGAAGTTTACAGACCGCTGTAAAAGCCCAACCTTGAGCCTGTGCAGTTTGAAAGGCTGACATGAGGCATAGTATATGAATCACAAAAACCTCTAAACTATTTTGCAGCAGAATGCAGCTTTTGAGCAGGGAGGAAATACTGACCTGAATTTAAATTTTGTGAAGTCAAAATTATTTTCAATAGCTCTAGAAGCGCAGCATGCTGTAGTAAGATATGGAAACTATTACAACAACAATGAACTTTCAGAGACAGAAGTAATAGACCCTGTAGAGTAAACAAGGATAGGAGATACCATAACAATCTGAGATTTGATGCTGCGGCTCACTCCAGAGAAACAGAGTTTACTTAAGTTTCAAGAGCTTCAGAACCAGGCACAATCCAATGTAAAGAGCACTAAAGAAGAATAAACTCCAAATTCTGTTACTGTTTTCTTTATTCTTCTTGCCAGCACTTTTGACTCATGGCTAAAACATTAATCTTCCAGGAACAGAAGAGGTTGCCTTTTCTAGACAGTTGTTTCCATAGCTCCTGCCTCCTTGCATCCTCTTTTGATAGTAAATGGAGGTGGCTTTTGAAAATGCGATAATTGCCACACTAGTTTAAACATGAGAAAAAAAATAAATTAATTTATTTCAGGCAATTGAGTAATTTAAGCAGTACTGTGTGATGGTCAGGTATCAGTTTTCAAAATATGCTGTGAAATATGAAAGGGTGAACAGCATTGTAATGAAAATAGACAAAATTACTGTATCAGCTCCTGGAAAGTAAAATCACACTGAGGATGTCACCTCAGTGTTACAACTCTTTGACTCTGATGTTCTGCGTGATCAGAGTGCACTAATAAGAAAGGATCTGTTTTATTTTGTCACTCTGATCGGCAGTGGAGAAGCAAAGGTTTTTTTTCTCACAGGACTAGAACATAGTGGAAATAGCTGAGTGTACATTATAAAGTGTGTTAGTAATATTACTATTGCAATTCTCTTGCTTGTTCTTTTGCAACTAGGTTTAGCCTATGGTCACAGTAGGGTGACCTGAGGTTAGCAAGTGTGATGCTGATCTACAAGAAGGGCCAGAAGGAGGATCTGGGGAACTACAGGGCTGTCAGTCTGACCTTGGTGCCAGAAAAGGTCATGGAGCAGATAATCTTGAGTGACATCATGTGGCACATACAGGACAAGCAGGTGATCAGGCCCAATATCATGGGTTTATGAAAGGCAGGTCCTGCTTGACTAACCTGATCTCCTTCTGTCACAAGGTGGCCTGCCTCATGGATGAGGGAAAGACTGTGGATGTTGTTTACCGGGACTTCAGTAAAGCCTTTGATACCCTTTCCCACAGCATCCTCCTGGAGAAGCTGGCAGCTCATGGCCTGGATGGGTGTACTCTGCAATGGATAAAGAACTGGCTGGAGGGTTGGGCCCAAAGAGTTGCAGTGAATGGAGTCAAATCCAGTTGGTGGCCAGTCATGAGTTGTGTTCCCCAGGACTCAGTACTGGGGCCAGTTCTGTTTTATCTTTTTATCAATGATCTGGACAAGAGGATCAAATGCACTCTCTGTAAGTTTGCAGATGACACCAAGTTGAGTGGGAGTCTTGATCTGCTGGAGGGTAGGAAGGCCATACAGAGGTATCTGGACTGGCTGTATTGTTGGGCTGAGGCCAATTGTATGAGATTTAACAAAGCCAAGTGCTAGGTCCTGCACTTGGGTCACAACAACCCCAGGCAGCGCTACAGGCTCGGGGAAGAGTGGCTGGAAAGCTGCCTGGCAGAGAGGGATCTGGGGGTGCTGATTGACAGCCAGCTGAATATGAGCCAGCAGTGTGCCCAGGTGGCCAAGAAGGCCAAGAACATCCTGAATTGTATCAGGAATAGTGTGGCCAGCAGGACCAGAGAAGTGATTGTCCTCCTGTATGGGGCACTGGTGAGGCTGCACCTTGAATCCTATGTTTGGTTTTGGGCCCCTCACTACAAGAAAGACATTGAGGTGCTGGAGAGAGTTGAGAGAAGGGCAATGAAGCTGGTGAGGGGTCTGGAGCACGAGTCTGATGAGGAGTGGCTGAGGGAACTGTGGTCGTTTATCCTGGAGAAAAGGAGGCTGAGGGGAGACCTTATCACTGTCTACAACTCTCTGAAAGGAGGTTGTAGTGAGGTGCATGTTGGTCTGTTTTCCCAAGTAATATAAGAAAAAGCTGCCTCAAGTTGCACCAGGGTGGTTTAGAGTGGATCTTAGGAAAAAAATTCTTCACAGAAAGGGTTGTCAGGCATTGGAACAGGCTGCCCAGGGAAGTGGTTGAGTCACCATCCCTGGAGGCGTTCAAAAGATGTGTAGATGTGGTGCTTAGGGACATGGTATGGTGGAGCTGGCAAGTGCCAGGTTTACAACTGGACTCAAGGATCTTAAAGTTCTTTTCCAACCTAAATGATTCTATGATTCTAACCTATTAAATGCTGAAAATCTGACTTAGATAAGTTGGCATGGATCTCTGTCATCTCTGTCTCTGTCCTTTCACAGAAGGAGAGAAGGAAATAAGGTTTGTTCTGCTTCAGAGGACTTCATTCCATTGCTTACATACAGCCCACACGTACTGGGGTTTCCCACCTGGCCTCCAGCTACCAGTACAGTGGGGCACCAGTCTCTCTTAGATCCTCTATCTTATCTATAGCCCCAAAATAAATAAACTCTGCCATAGGAATCAGCCGTGCAGTTGTCAGCTTCTTATGAATCGATCGCCATAAGGCCCTCTTTATAATTAATGCAAGGAGTAGAGTTGTAGGGTGAGATTTATCCGACCTATTTTAAATGGCTACCTTAGGATGAGAAGAATTGCACCCTGGAGTCTATTGAGCATTAACTCATTCTCTGTTGACTGAGGCAGGATGGGAGGGCTAGCTCTGCTGTGTTTACACTAGAGACATGTGTTGTTAATCATATGAATGTCGTTGAGTGTGACTGAGCACAGAGCAGCCTGGAGCAGTTTGGGGCAGCTGATCTATCACTTTGTTATTGGTTTCTTGGGACAGAACTTTGCATTACGTCTGAATTAAACTGCAGAATCCTTTCTGTGCCCAAGCCATTGTGCAGGAAGGGGTTTTGCCACAAAACTCCCCAGGTACAGTATATTCAGCCACTCTGTAGGAAATCTTGATTTTTTTTTTTTTAAATTGTAGAACCAGAAGAATTTTTAAGTGTACAATTCAAAATTGATTTAGTTCTTCTCCATAAAGTTGGCAAGAATTTATGATCAGTTCAGCTGCTGTTTTTAGTCAGAATTTATCCATCTGTACCACTGATTAATATGGCTCCTGACTTAACCAATATTAACAGTACTTGCTGAAGAGATATTATTACATTAGAAGTGATTAAAGATATATTACAAGCAGCAATGATTCTCAGAACCGTGTTTGTTATTGAAATGTCGACAGCATTGGTATCAGGATTTTAATATCCTGCTTGATAATTAAACTTCTGCCTGGCAAAGATTTCCTCTGGGTCTATTTTATGGGAACCAGATATTACTTCTGAGTTACAGAAGAGAATTATATTCATGTACTGGTCAGTGAAACATTGCCACTAGTGCTTTTGTCTTGGTAATGTTTCATGAAGACGAGCCTCAAGTTACAAAGAGCAGCTGCCAGACGAGGAGAAAAATTCAAGTTCTCTAGTCTTTGAGTATTCCAGCTTGTCTTCAGTTTCAGGCTAACATGCTTTAGGGTACTTTGTGCTGTCAGATTTTCATTTGACATGGGGGGTGGTGGTGGTTAGGCGAAGGAAAAGAGAGAAACTTTATAAAAGAATACATCAAAGAATGATGAACTTCTTGCAGATGTCAGTGTGGTACAGCACATTTTACATGAATTATTGGTGTTGTTGGCTCTTCTGCTGAAGTGCAGAGAAGAATAGTCTCTGCATCAGTTCACTGCTCAGTTCTTGATTTCCCTTAAAATATGTGAAACAAAAGACAGCTTATTAAAGCGGAGTAGCGGAGGCATAGTTTGCAGGCTGCCATAGAATGATAACTGCTATTTTCCTGTTTTTCTAATGGATTTTTTTTTTTTTTTAAGGCTTTTAAATTAAAATATCTTTGGTGTGGCTCCCTAGGGGAAGAAGCGTTGTAGTATCACTCTGCATAGCTTTCCAAATCCTCTTCTGGATAAGTCAGTTCACTGATACAAATCCAATATAATAAAAAGAGGAAGTGCTCTGAAGAACTATAATTTCCTATACGGTTTAAGAAAATACACAGCCAGGCTGAAGAGACAGGCCCTGGTATATCCTTATTGAGAGAACGAATGCAGGAAGAATTCAGATACCAGGTAATCCACACGCAATAGAGAAAGTAGTGGCTATCCTGTTTTTTGAAAGCACACAATTTGTTGCTCACACTTTGGTAGATAACACAGGTGAACTTCATGGAAGCTAACTTTAAACATACATAGTGTGAACAGCTACACCTGAGCTGTTCACCCTGGAGTTTCTGTACAATCAGTGGAGAAAAATATGCAAACTGTGGTGGTGGCAGAGAGGAACAACTTGCTGAACAAAATAATTCTCTTCCCTTATATACCCTCCTGCCTATATTCCCTCCCATCCCAGTGTTATGCACCTGGAGGTCAAGCTGCATCTTCCACTCCGTGAGGACACACTAATCACTGGTTAGGCAGGTATTCTTTCCCTGAGTTTATTGTAGCTAATATATATATCAGACCCAGCAATATCTGGCAGTGTAGATCTCCTGCCACCAGGGAAGAGAAAAAAAAATCTTGTTTTCTGTCTCCCCAGTGCAACTTGTACAGGATGCGAATGTTCTGTTATTTCTCAAACATTAGTCCATGCCCAGAAATAAGACTAGGTACCTAATTCCCATTGATTTCCAATTTGTTTGAGTGCAAGTTAGACACCCAGACAGAAATTAGATTCCCAAGTACGTTCATGAATGTGGATCTTGCTTCCTGTTCTCTCAAGACCAGGTTAAGGAGGAGAACAGAAAAGAAGAAGAAGGAGATTTTTTTTTTTTTTCTGACATAAATTTATTTTCTTAGCTGTTTTCCAGGTTATTTTGAAATTTATTTGGAGGCATTTCAGTCTCTGCATACGGAAAATGTCATTCTAAGTAGGTAGTACAAATTGTATTATTCTAGTCACAGATGGGAAAGTCAGTATACAAAAAAGTATCTCTGTTGTTATTTAAATCTTAATGTCAAATTTCTAGAGATTTATGAGTGGCTGGGCTTAGTCTGGAAATGGGAAATTCTAATGTTCTGTATGTAGATGCTATAGGTAATTTATAAATATATATTTTTTTTAATGGATTGCTAGACTGGGGCTTTTTAGAACAGTTTTGCCATTATAGTTCAGAGTGACATTGCATAATTATATAATTTTGAATTCAGAAGGACAAAGTATCTTTTTTCCTTTGATAACAGCATATTTAACAGATGTATTGGAGACTATTAATTCATCCACAAAAAATGCCTTATAGCTTTACCTAGTAGTTTTTAATCTCGAACTGAAAATGAATATGTAAAACTTGAAAGGGATAAAGGAGAATGATCATAATTATGCAAATACAACTTAGCAATGAAAGGAGGAGTTTTTGCTCTCTAGTGGGGTGTGGCAAGATTTTATGTAGCAGAGGTTTGGAAGATTGTGTAGATAAATGATAATGATTCCCACACTTCAGTATTTAAATCTGCAGCTCATCCATTTTAACAGATTTCTTTGGACAGATGACTGTTTTTAAACCTTTGTTTAAAGTTCAGAAAGTTGAACCTCTGACTGAACCAAGGTGTCCCACTGAGCTACAGAAAGGCCAGTTTTCTGTAGCTGACAGCACACAGAAACCAGTATGGCTATCACCACATCCAGCTGCCTTTGATGCCTCAGGTCTATCAACCTTGTATTATTTATAGCTTCATAGAGCAGGAGTTTGCTTCCTCTTGAGTCTCAAAGGAGGTCTGAATTCTTGCCTCTTGGTCCATAATAAAAACAATTAAACTGCCATGTCACAATATCTTCTTGCTCTGGGATTATTGTGTAAGTATGTGTGTGTGTGTTACGTGTACGTAAAATTGTCAACATGCACATCGATAATTTTATGCATCACAGTCTTGCTTGAGTAGACCAGGTGGCATGATGTGGGCAGCCTGGAAGGTTTTCTGTTTACTATGTCATCATAAAATTAGAAGTTATTGTTGTCAATGAAGGCAGATATGAACTTTTAAGTTGTTGATACATATGAATGTATGTTATTGCAAAAGGTTCAATGGCCACTCACACAGAGGGCACATACATTGTTTTGAGGGAGACTGACAGAAATGGCATGTCTACAGAAGAGTTAGTGAACTCAGTTTAAAGCAGTCAATGTGTATGATCCTCCCAGTGGACTTTATTAAATATTTTGAGAGGATTTAGAATTGGGATTAGCACTTCCACTTTGTTGCTAAAAGAACACAGGCGATCAGATTCCTTGGGCTGCTCTGGCAGCTTTGCACTGTGTCAGCAACACAAAGCAATAATAAAGCTAGTTTAACTGGCCTGTTAAACCTGGTTTACAGCTGCTTCGCATCGCTGGAGTGGTACAAAGCAGCTGGCATTCACTGGTGGGTCTGGCTCTACGTGCTCAGTAGTCTGTTGCTGGTGCTGGTAGTGGCAAAATGGTTGTGAATGACCTCAGTGTGAACTGTGTGAGTGATGTTTGGTAATGTTAGGTTGGACTGCTGGCAAGGAAACATTGCTAAATTTTATTGTCTAATGAGTGCATGGCTAAGAGCCCTTTCTGAATGGCTGTTTCTCATTTGTTTCCCTTTGAAGCAATGGAAGGTATTAAAAGGCAGAGAAAAGCTTTTCTGGTGCTAGAGCTGAACTGACTTAAGGTCACCTTTTCTCCTAATATTTCTTACGTCCTGTTCAGTGTTTCTTTGCTTCACAGAGCCCTTTGCTAGGAAGCCCTTTGGACCAAGTTTCTCTTAAGATAGAGCATTTTTCAATAAAAGGGAAAAGCCTCTGCCCCCAGTGCCTCTGCCTTCTTTTCATGGCTTCTCTGGTCTGAAGTGGCTGACACAGCATTACTGTATACATCGACCCTTGCCAAAGCACTTTTTGTTCTTCTGTGGCATTTCCACAACCTGAATTTACAGGCACCCTGAAGCTGTGTGTGACTCGGGGGCAAACCCCTGGGTTCGAATCGTGACAAGGACAGGTCACCTTGTATGCCTTCCCTGGAGATTTTTTCTGGAAATATTTGCTTCCTAATGCAAAACTATGTGGTCTGTGTGAACTCTTGTGCAGTGAACATGTCCTCCTTACACGAAGGGTTGTAGACAAAACCTTTACATTCATGACTACTTCTCTCAAGCCTTTGTTACACTGCTGCTTTGTGACCTGAGGAAACAATGCTATATAGTGGCTTCAATAGGCTTCCTCTGGATGGAGGATGCTGGTGGTTGGAGGCTGTGCCTCAGGCTGGAGGCTGGTAACACCTCCTTTGAAAATCTCTTGCAGGGATCTACTATCCCAGAACTGCATTTTGTTTAGAGATAGGATGAAATGCAATGAACTCAACATCCACAAATGCCAGCAACCTTCAGCTATTTGCATATTCAATGAGGTAGCTAAAAAGTCACTTTGGCTCTAGGAAATAACATTTTTGGCTGAGCAGTGACTACTTTAACTAAACTAAACTAAACTAAACTAAACTAAACTAAACTAAAAATGTAGAGAGAAGGCACTGGAAAACTACCTGGGACCTTGCTTCTCTTTCTCTGAAGCTCCCATTCATCAAAGCGCACAGCAGCTTGCAGGTCTCCTTGCTAAGCTGGGGTAACTGGGAAATGTCAGTGTTTAAAATTGCCTTTTCTCACCTCCAGCTTCTCAAGAAACAGCCATTATTTTTGAGCAAAGAGCTATCCACTGCAAATAGTGAATGAGCACATTTGTCACAGCGAGCCATTTGTCAGCTCCAATTGGGATTACTGTATAATGCTCTTCCTGCTGGTACACAATATGGCTCAGGCTACCACATACTCCAGTTCCCATAGTGATTGCTGGACTCCTGGTGATTGTTTAGTGACCTGGTTCACTCTTCAGAGCTATTGGTGCAGCAAATCTCAGTTATTTTAAAGGTTTTTTTCCAGCTTGATTTTTTAACTATCATAGCAGACCAAGAAATAAGGACAAGGTTTGTCACTACCTGGGACAAAGTTTTCTCTGTTGAAAGAAAAAATAGCTATGAAACCCAATTTTAGAACAGAATAGATGAATCAAGTGTCCTACTGTTCTCAAGAGGCGGCTGCATAGTATTCCTCTCTCTAACATGGTGAGAATGATGCTCTCAACCTCTCAGCATTGACAGCCCTTTTTATGCCAAATCCACCCAAATAAGAGAGGAAAGAAAATATGGCAAGTGAAAAAAAAATACCCAAGAAACCAAAAAAACCACCCCACAAAAAACAACATAGAAGGATACTCTTAACAGTATTTTGACAACGGAAACAGGAAAAGTGTTGAATACTGCATAAGATCATCTACATATAGATAGTGAGAGATAATTAGAGGGAAATTAGACAGAGTGGTGATGGGCAGCAATATAACACAATACATTAGGAATTCAGGTGTCTCTTTTCTATTTTTCCTGTAATGCTCTCTGCTGCCTGTTAGGTAGGATGTTTGTGTGAATATATACGTCTGTAAGAAAGAGAGAGAAACAGAGTTAGATGGGGGACAAATCTCTCATGTTAAAACAAGTTTGCTGACAAGTCAAAGAAATGTGTGAAAAGCCCTGCAGCAAACATTCAATATGATCTAGTTTACACCAGAGGACATCTGCTACACAGATGGTCTGGGATCAGAGGAGTAAAAAGCTGCTTTAAGCCACACATGCTTTCCCTGGCAAGTTGGTGTGTGTATGTCGTATCTGTAAGCAAACTTTTCTCCTGCCATCCCAGCCCAGTGGGGTGGGACCAGGTAGATTGTGAGGAAGGGATTGCACTGTTGCCAAACATTTTTTTTTTACTCTCTTGATTAATTATACCAGGTTTTGGAATAGAGTATTGTCTTGGAAAGTTGGCTTGGGCTATCAGCATTTCGGAAGAGCTTTATCTTCTGCATGTGGTGTTCTTGAAGTAGGTTGGAATGCAAATTATTTTGCTTACTATATTTTTGTCTAAAAATCCAAAATGAAAAATGAATATTTTAGATGAAGGGTCCTCACTCAATAAAGCTGGCAGCAGTCTGATTCTTCAATTTTTTCAAAAAGAAAAGCACTGTACCTGTTTTCCTTGTCTATAAGTGTTGCATGGGAGTCGTTGTGTATTGAGATTCTCTGTAGAGATCACTAATTCTGAGAGACTCTAATGAGAGCGAGCAGATTTCCACATCCTACCTATGCGCTAAGGACAGATAAGGCAAAACAGGTCTCTCTGTGGCTTAGATTTTCCTGTGGGGACATAAATACCTGACATATAGTAAAAATTGTAAGGCAGTATGTGCTTTTAGATTTTAACCTTACTTCAGAATGAATGACTTGCCTGGTTCTTGACTCTGTGCTTTCTTGATATCATCTTTGCACATTTGGGCAATTTATTTTCTTTTAATGATTAGAGGCAGTAGAGTATGGGAGGATGGATTGTCAATAGTCAAAAGGGTGCCTCTGAGCAGGGACCATTAACCCAGTGTGCTAACAGGCTTTCACACCCTTGAGTTAAAAGGCTCATGAGTTTTACAGTGCAAAACTAGTAATGGCAAATGATGTGATCCAGATTCCCATCATCAAATGTCAAGGACTGTGTTTCTGATTTCTCATAATCTGTTGCCGTATACTGCTCTCTCTATTCCAATAAATACGTACAGTCAGCTCTGGCTCTAAATTCAAAAAAGCTGAAGTGTCATTTTCCACATACTTAAAAAAAAATGAATGCAATGGCATTTGCAGTGGATAACTGCTGATTTTTATGAAATAATCTTGTATTATTAAACAACATGTTCGTGACATATACAAGGAACTCTAAAGAAACTTCAGTCTTCATCTGAAATTCATATTTTGTTCCAAAACAGGTACAGCTGGTGCTGTGGAAAGCAGGTTATCTAGGATATGTTTCATAGACTTATTATGCAAGCCACAAAAGAAGAAATTTTTACCCTGTTGTTTGTTTGTTTGTTTGTTTATTTATTTTTACCCCAAAGATCTCTTTTTGATCTTACTTCTGTTTGTTTATAGTGAGTCAGGCACCATTATTAAGATGGAAAATTTGCAGAGAATGCATATCAGTTGTGGAATTAATTCAGTACATATCTCTTAATTAATGAAAATAATATTAACCCCGTGTTTGTGTTCCCTTCTTTCATTTTAAAGTATTCAAGAACTTTGCTCATATTATTTCTAGTTGTTGAAGTGTACTGGAGTGACAATTTGCTTTATATATGTCACTTAGTGAGTGTATTGGAGCTGACTTGTGATTTGTATCAACTGCTGTGTGCTTTGGAGCAGCCTTTTGGTTCATATCTCTATAAGGTATATCTAAAGTCATAAACCATTTGATATTTAGACATCTAAGTATGTCTGCATGTAATTTTATGACAATTCTGTGTGAAATTATCATAAATATAGTTGCCAATGTAGGCAGTAGTAGTATTTCACACAAACAGAGCCTTAATCACACCTAAAGTGATGTATCTGTGTAACATTATTTTGAATAACATCTACAACATGTACATGTTTTTACAGTGTATAGTATCATACAACAGGAGCAAGTCAGTGTAGTTGTGGTGATTGAAACATTAAGAAGTGAAAATGCAGCGGCTAATCTTCTTACCTTGCAAAAAAAATTAACCAAAAAGAAAATCAACTGTCTGACTGCAGATTGAGAGGCATGGCTATATAGTATCAAAATCACATCAGGCTTCATTTCCCTGCTGCCTGGAGGAAATTTGTAAATGCAAGTAGTTTATATCTTCATTTTGAGCACCTAGAATTTTTAAAGAGCCAGCAGTTTTTAATTCACCTTCCTTTACTGAAGGCAGAACCCTCTATTTTACTTTGTTTTCTTCTTCTGAAGCTATGAACACAAGATATTAGAAATGTTGCCATCACTGATTAATTCAGTCACTTTCTTGCTGCCTGAGTTTTGCCAATAAATAGGGGACTGTGAGTGTGAGGTTAATTTAAAGCAACAGAGGGGAAACTGAAGTGGTAAACTCGAATTGCAATGTCTTTGAATGTTCAGAGTCAAATTGCTCTTGCCTAAGTTTAGGTGTCTATAGTAGAGATGTTTGTGCTAGTGGTCAATGGAGAGTAATGACAATTTCTGGCACGTGATTTAGCTGATCTGTTTTAGATTTCCTAGGGTCTTAGATCTTCTGGTGTGATGAATTTTGATCTAGGTATTGACATGTAAAGCCATCTGACCTGCAGGTTCACAAGTCAATGTTAGATATTTGCACTGAACGCATGTATGTTTGAGGGCAGGAGTCTCACTCTATGCCTTACACGTTCTCTGTGCATTCTGAGTTCCCATCCTGTTGAATACTTCTGTGTTATATTGCAGGAACTATGACTTTTATCTTTAATCCAGCTAGGTAGTGAGAATATTTGTCATATTTTAAGTAAGGCTGAACATGAAGCTAAAATACGAAGGTTGATTGTCCAGAGTGGTCTACAGTCTTTTTAAAAATAATGTAGTGGAAAAGATATTTCCTTAAAGAGATTTCTTCATAAATATAGCTATATGTATAAAATTGGCATTTAAACATTTGGGAAGCAAAATGCAAAGCTGTGGTGGTTTATACCCATGGGCTATTAACCTTAGAATCAATAACACTGTTTTCTCACGGGATCTGCAAAACAAATGCAAAGAAGTGTGCACTAAAAAAAAGCCTTAGCCTGTAGTCTGCAACATAATAACTGACTTCAAAAGAGTGGTAATCAGATATTAACATTTTTATGTAGAATATTCACTTTACTGTGACATTGCTCAAAATGTTCACATTAGCTTCATTAAGCTCAGCAGACATTGTTGGCTGTGATGGTTTAATGAACCAATGAACATTTAATTGTGGTGTACTGTCAAAGCATGTGTGATGAAGTCCACACAAATTAATGGCCATATACAATCTCGTAATCAGTGCAGTAGAAAATATCTGTGATAAGCAGAGTATTAAAGATTAATATCAAAGCTTTGGTAAGGGCAAATATGGCAAAACCTGACTTCATTGTAGATGAGTCTGAAAGTAAAACGCCTTATGTGTTCCCTCTCTCATAAACAATGCATTCTTTTAATTCCTCTGCCACATTGCAAAATGAAATGTCACCTAGATACACAACTGATATCTTCCATTTCTCAAAACACTGAATCGTATGGAAACAATTCCTACATTGTTGTAATGTGTCTGTTATGTAGAAACATTGAGCTGTCTTTTGTCAATAAGAAATTTATTATTCTTGCAAGAGTAATCCTTGAAGTTTTGCTTTCTCAAGAAAATAACAAAAGTTCTGTCCAACTAATTAGGAGGACTATTTATTTTTTTATACTTTCCTACTTGTAGACAAGTGCAAAGGAAGACAGATTAAATGCGTATGGAATAAAAAGCAGAAAGGTAGAAATAAATCAAAATGTTAAACAATCAATCTAGAAAACAAAGGGACAACACAAATATTTCAGCAAATAGGAGAAAAATGAGTAACAAATGTGATCAAAAGAAAAAAATTGCTAAGTGAAAAATGAGATTACATAAAAATGTATTATCCAAGCTAAACAAGGCTGAGCTGACATGAGGAACGAGTTCATAAGTGGCTGAGCCAGGCATTTAAAACATTAACCAGTCTACAGATTTCTTGTTCATATTCTTGAACATGAAACTGAAGTCCAATTTAATGTTAAGTTATTACAACTTATTTAATTAACTGAGGTGTTGTTCTGATAATGCTTACAACATTATAACTTGAACTTTAATGTACAGGTTTCCCAGGAATGGTAATTTACTTGATTAAATTGCAGATCCTACTAGAAAAATTACTATTAAGCAACTATTTATTACATGATAGCTTGAGCTGAGAAGAATAAGTGTAACTGCGTGTGTTTTTCTTAAACCTAAGTCTGGTTTTATATTGTCTCACTAATGAATCCAGGTTTTGAATCAGAAGTACTGCTTTTAGTATGGAACAATAAATTATGAATGGTAAATTCTCTTGTAAGGAGAATCCAATTTATGTTCTTCTTGATTTTAATTCAGTGATAAGATTTAATTGATAGAAGAATTTGGATTAATGTAAAAAAGTTCAGCTATAAAAATGCAGAAGATGGATGATAATGGAGAAATGGATTTCTGCAAGACACATTGTCCAAATGGAACCAAGTCCTATTGACTCTTTTCGTTGCCTGTATAGACAATACAATAGAATAACAGAAAGATTTTGGTTGGAAGAACGCTCTTGAGGTCATGAAGTTCTATCATCTCTCAAAGCAGGGCTAACTTTAGATCTAGATCAGGATGCTCAGGGCCCAGTCCAGGGGAGGTTTGAAAATCTCCAGGGATGGAAGTTCCACAGTCCCTCCAAGCATCCTGTTTCAGCGGCTTAGCCACTCACATGGCAAAGAATATTTTCCCATGTATAATAAGAATTTCCCTTGTTTGAGCTTGTAACCATTGCCTCTTGTCTTTTGGCCATGCACCAAAGTGGAAGTCTAAGTGTAACTCTGTAACACTTTTACATTGTATGTAACTGCAACTCGATTTCTCCTTCAGCCTTCTTTTCACAAGGCTTAACGAAAACTGATTTTACAGAAGAGTTCCAGTAATTTTGATCTAACATTTAGATATTAAACCAGGATTCACTACATGACATTAAATGTAATTCAGTTTTATACAAAGTACCTTCAGAAAAATCTGAGCAGTGACCATCCAAGCCCATGGGAGCATAGACTTGCAGTAGCTGTCCTCATTTGGGCCCTGACCTGTGCATCTGTATTTGCCTTATGACACAGGTTATGTCTAGCTGCCTTGTTCCAAGAATCAGGTCATTCAACAAAAACTCTTGTGCAGGAGCATTTCGTGGGGGGATGCAGTATCTTTGTTTGGAGAGGCTGATAGAGGACTGGAATCTACCAGATAATCTCTAAAGCACGTGTAAACTCACTTATAGGTTAGTAAGTCTGAGAAAATGTAGCTGTGTCATAGCATCACAGAGTAATCTAGATTGGAAGGACTTCTGAGGTCATCTGGTCAAGTGCCCTGCACAATTCAGGCCATACTATCCTGTTAAAACTAGGCCTGAAGAAGGCACATTAGCTTTGCCTAACAGCCTTGGGACTAGGGCACCTGAGACTGGAGAGCCCAGATGTGTCCCCTCCTGCATCCATGGGGCTCTGGCCCACAAATATGCTCCCCATGGGCAGGTCTGTGATGGCCAGGCTGTAAGCTAAAGAGATGTAGGGGCAGCCCCTCATATGGAAACTATGCTGCTGGCAAAAAGGAATCATGCTGCATGTTCTGTATGAGTGAATCAAACAGCTCTGGGAAATGCTGCCAGGTGTTGGAAAATCAATGTTTACTGTTAAATCCTCTAAATGGGCAACTGTGTGGTTTTGGCTTCCTGTTTTTCCAGACAGTTCTGCTACTTGGTTTGGGAGCTATTGCAGGCCAGGGACCTTTCCCAGCTGGCAGTTTGCATGTGGCCACCTTGTTTTGGAAGTTAAGAAAGTTTGGCAGCATGAATATGAGTTGTTCTATGCCACCTGACCTCAGGGCCAGGCAATGGTCATGAACACATCTAGTTTACTTACAGAGACATCACTACTGGCTTAGAGAAAGATGGTGTGCATGAGAAGCATTATTCAGTCCCGAGGCTCACTGCCGAGATTGTCCTGGACTCTTGTCTCTCTTCTGAGTGGTTTCTGCATTTTACATTAAACAGTTGGTTGCTAAATTATAATAGCACTAGAAGCTGTGACCAAAAATACAGATATGTCAGTTCTGACTAAATGACATAAACACTGGGTTACTAAGTCGAAGCCTTACTTGCTATTGCTTCCTCATTCTCTCATCCTGTAAATTTTCATTTTCAGCTCAGTGCACATACTTGGTAGGATTTGCATTCCCATTCATAAATGTTTAGAATTGGCAGTTTCGGTGCTTTCCTTGAAAGTGGTAATTGCCTGGACAGTATGAAATGTAGGTTCTTATCTCTTTAGGCAGAAAGCATATTGAACCCTTACCTCCCACTGCTGAGATGAGCACAGGAGCAAATAAGAGTTTATATGAAAGCAACAAGTGGCGTGTCCTCTATGGCATTTGACAGGAAAGGAGAAGACACTATTGCAGTTTTTTGATGTGCTTTGAAAATACCTGCCAGATCACTTATCAAAGGGACTTAAATAGGGAGATGACTGTCATCTGAATCAAACTAGGTTTAAACAGTTATTTAGCTGAACTCTGCAGCTTGCTGGTCTGTACAAAGTTACAAGTTCAAGCAGGTGGCTGGGGGTCTATTTTGTGAGCTAAATGTGGTTTTTAGGATGTCAATTTGGGGACAGACACATGCCATTCATGTCTCTGGCTCTCAGGTCTCATGTACTTCCCCAATCCACTCTTGCCAAAGAAAGAGCAATGGCCCATACGTGTTCCTTTTCTGTCTAGGATGGCATGGTCTTTGTCTTGCACATGACACAGCCTCCAGTGTATAATGTCATGGCTGGAAGACTGCATAGTAATGCTGTAAGCCATGAAGGTAGCCAGGATTTGAAACAGAACCAAGATGGCTATATCCATATCTTGTAGTCAACAGAATCAGATTTTAAATCATCTGCTTAGGCCCTCACATATGGAAATGGTTGACTAACTCTTGTGAGGGTTTTACCTTTCAAAATCATGGCTTGAGTCCCAAATACATGTGAAAGAACAAACTGAGCCTTCTGAACATGGCAATCAGCCACTACCAGTTGCTGAAAGCCCATGCAGCATAAGCAGTGCCAAGAGCCAAGCTGTGAAACATTTCAGCTCAGTAGCAGTCATCACCTGCAGCTGCTTGTCAACTTGTTGATTCTAATGTGGTAATGAGAAATGCATTCTTCATGACATTAAATACTTATGCAGGCATCCAGAGAGAGGGTGTTTAGGATGTTGTGGGGACTGAAAACAGAGATGAGGGATGGAAGCTTGTGTTCTTTGTGGTCAGAGCAAACTGCAACAAAGTGTAAGGAACTGACGAGGTAATGATTGGGTAACAAATGATACTGAGTCCATTTGGTACTACTGAGCTGTACAAGCTCAATAGCTAAGACAAGCTAAGACAATTAACATTTTATTTGAGAGAGGGTTGTGGCTTTAAAAGGCTGTTCAAAGTATCACTCTTTGGCATGCAGATTGAGTTGCACTGTCAAGATGAAAGTTTTTATAATCCAGATCTAACACACTGCCTCTAGAAAAATGTGAAGCATGAGGGAACCTGTCCGGGTCCTTTTGATTTAAGCCATCATCTGATCAAATAAGATGCAATGATAGAACAACGTGGATACAAGGTATCCAGTTTGATTTTTCCCCCAACAGGACATTTTTCTGAATTTTGTATTTTTTGTAGCCAAGCCACTAGATAGTTAAGTTTTCTTTATGAATGAATGAAAGCATTTAAGTAGATTCTGTTGGTGTGGAGTGATCACAATGAAAACAATACTTTTGGTTGGAAAGTTCTGATTTGTCATAGGACAATCATATCTCCAGATACAAAATCACCTATTAACACTTCTGGGTTTAGTTCAAAAGGATCTGGAAAATACAATTATTTTCCAAATATCATTTTTAGTGTTACTATGGTCAAGCAAATCCAGCTGGTACTGCAGTATTTCTTCTCTTCAGGATGGTGAAAATCTTTGAAAATTTTTATTCTGAGATTTCCAAAGATCACGTCACAAAGAGCAAGAAATCTTATAAGGATTACTAAAGAGATCTCAAGCACAGATATTATGGACTGGAATCACTCTCACATACACAGGAAATTACACACATGGCTAGAATTAACACAGACTTATCTCTGAACACACCGCGCCCCCCCCCCCCTCCCCCGCCATGTGGCTAATACCTACCTCTGATAGAACTCCTGGTAAGAAAGGTTTCTGACATTTACATTCTAAAACTTTTTGAAATACTGTATGTCTAGACACCCCTATACACATGATTTTAGTCTCTTTATTGTGTACCAAAAAGCTTTATTTTTCAAATCTTCAAGACGTTTCTCTACCAAAGCCACAGCTGTAGCTTGTTAACAACATCTTGAAAAGACATGGTTACTAAACACTACTTACTCTGTCTAGTCTATCTTCATTGTATTGAATTTAGTTGCTTCAGGTTTATACTAGGCAACTAAGCAAGAATTGAAACAATTTAAAATTTTGTGCATTTTAGGGATGTTCTATGAGTTTGCAAAACTATTAGTAGGTGCTGCAGATACCTTAGATACTAGGTTTTAGATGTTTTGTAGGTTTTGTAGCTGGATGATGAGTACCAATAACACAATTACTACTATTTTGTTTCTGGAGGTGTTCACAATATGCCGTTGGTTTGCAAGCAGAGTAACAAATGCAGCCGTTTCAGCTATTGCCCTTGAAAATCTCTTGGGCTCAGGATGTTGCTAACAAGCTACAATCCTGGCTGGTAGAAGAAAAAAAAGCATGTTGATATTTGGTGTGAGAGAGAGAATCCAAAGCTAACAGGAAACTTAATGGTTTCTGTTCACGTGGGTTCATACTCCAGCGTTTCTGAATGCACTTGGGCTTTAAACAAGTATCCACATGCAAACTAAAATTCCATTTGATCCATAGAGTTGTTTTTTGTTTTTTTTTTTTCAAATGTGTTTTCAGGTCCTTGAAGCTTTTGATCTGCATTCATGGGAAATCTCAGCGAACTTTGACATGTGGCTTGTAAACTCTTGGGTGAACCTGAGATCGAATTCTGGAACCAGATAGTAGAGCTGCAGCAGTATGAAGACTGGCTTCAGACTATTCCCAGCATGTAAAGTTAAGCATGGCATGAAGCTTAAGTATGCTGCACTTGATTTCATTAACAAATTCTTCTAAATTTTTTATGAAGTTGTACTGTTCGGAAAGCAGGGGTGGGGCAGGGGGGACACACTAAAACATGGAACTAAATGAGGTGTCTCAAAATATCTAAACTTGTCAATTGTCTGAAACAGGAGTCAGTGTTTGACCTATACCAGGCTGGAACTGGATAATGTTTTTGTTCATATGCGCTGATTGCTACCAATAGACAAGGGAGAAAAAAATTACGTCACAAGAAAATCAAAGGGAGATTTAAGTGTAAGAAAGTGTGAAGGAAAGCAGTTTCTTAACTGCACTGTAGGTATTCAGTCTACCTCCAATCCCTGTTATTTCACCCTAAATCAAGCACTAAACATATGGTATGTGCAGATGGCTCGTGCAGCTGCTCATGCCTAGAATCCAGGTGGGTGTTTCTCTGCAGTTCTATCATATTTTCTTTCAAAATTGTGTTCCAGGTTTTAATGAGGAAGTTTATGGGAATGCAGTAATAAAAAATGTCTCAAGAATATCAGGCAATAGACAGTATCCTCATTTGGGGCTAACTTGCATTATTTAGTGTCAGGCCCTTGATCTGAAATAAGGATCCTCAGAGCATTTTTCTCAACGGGTATTTCAGCATATTATTCAGGCTCTTACACATTGGCTTACTTACATGTCATATACAGAGGTGCTGAGATTTCTGAACCAGCTGACCATCACACATGGTGTGTAAAGATACATACACAAGGACCAATACCAGATTTATTAATATGTCCCTAGAAGAGAAGATTAAATACTCACAATAGGACAGGTGGCCAGTGGGAGTTCTTTGAATCAGATGAAGTTATTTAGGGATTTTGTAAATGGTAAGTGTTCATCTCAAGACTAACAATGATGTCTACGGACAGTGTGTTTTTCCCTTTGCAGAGCAACAGACTAAAACAAATATGTCTTAAGAAACACATGATCATACAGGGTTGTCTTGTCGTTCCTCTGTTGATTGCTCTGTTCTATTCTCAGCCAGTAAATTACTCAATGTAAATTGTGGCTATTAGGAGACTTTAGTATTGATGCTTCCTGCATCATCACCCTAACTTGATTCCTGCCTTTTCTATAGCTCCATGTGTCCTTCTTAGAAGTGTACCTGAAGGGGGGCTGTAATTATTCTCTCTCTAGATATTTTTATCTTGCTCATTACACTGGAACTGCCTCTTTTATTGCCCTTGTGTGGGTTATGTGAAAGTTGTTACTGCCATGCTGTCTGAACAATCATGAGTCTCACAGAGCTGAAATCAAGCCACTCTGCTTATGGTGGGCTGCAGTGGACCTGCCTGGAGGGGCACTGCATCCCAGTTTACTGAGGCACTGTGGTCTTAGAGTGGTGGCTGGCTAAAGGCCTCAGAAACACAAATTAAGTACAATATCTGATAATATTGTCACTGCAATAAAGTTGTATCTTTTACTGACTATGAAACTATGTTTTGTTGAGACACTGCTTCAGGATTAAAAAACTGAAGTCTAAAATCGCAGTCCTCAGGATCTCAGCGAGCAGCTGCCTAATGCTAGAATTGTCTGAAGTTCGGACTCTGAATAAAATACACAGTGAAAGTCACTGGTCAAAATGTGTAACAGAATTAGCCAAACACCCATTTTCATACCACTCTGTGGATTTGGGAGTTCAGGCCTTTGAATCTTGATCAAAGAAATGTTTCTTCTTGAGCTTCAGAAAAAGCTAAGCCAAACAGGGTTAATGTAATATTTTGGTTCTGTAACAGGGGACATCCTGCTGCTTCTCCCCTCTCCTGCTCTACGTGCACACTCCTGACCTGTAGCTTGCACTAGTACTGGAGTTTGTCAGAACATTGACTTGTTTCACTGAATTTGGCAGAAACCTAACTGACCAATAAAACAAGTACTTTACTCTGCTCAGCTGATCACTGGGGGACCAAGTAATTTTCACTGCTGGAAGAAAGGAGATGAGAAGAGGAAGGGGAGGAGAAGTAGGACCTCATTCATGAGAGCAGTTGGCAATTAAATCTGAAGTGACTCAGCTGTCTCACTAAAGCTCATCTTATCAAAATGATGCCTCAGAGATGGTTGGGATTGAGGACCTGTGCCTCAGTTCAGCGTTTCCCTGTTAGCTAACTTTGATTATTTATTTATTTGTTTGTTTGTTTTTAAAATATTATTTAATTCTGAGGTGCTTGTATCTCTCTACTCATTGATTGTGTATAGGACTGTGAATCCTATCATGTGAATCAATGTTAGGTAATGTGTTGCTGATCATTGCAGTCTCTAACTCCATCCCATACTGCGCCTACCTTCTCTGTGGGGTGGACGTTGAAATCATCCTTGCTTTTCTTTGAGGCAAAATTCATGTAGACTAAAATTCAATTAATGTATTCATGTTTTTCCTGGATCTGCAGGGGATTAGTAGAAAGAGGACAAAAAAACCCTCAAAGGAAAAGAAAAAAAAGAGAGGAAATTGCTTGGTATAAATCAAAAAACATTAGCTAAAAGCAGTGCAGTTATCCACCAGCTGAGGATCTCGCCTGTTTTATTTCATTTTTGTCTCAAACCATTCAGAGTGCGATTTGTTTACCTGTGTTTAAAATGGCTCATCTCCATTGCAATTTTAAATATTTGTTTCACTGAAAACTAAAGAAGGACCTCAAGATTCAAGCTTTTGCTAATTTAAGTCCTTTTAGATGAAATTGCTTCAAGATATGATTCCTTTCTGCTCTTCAGTATGATTTAATTAAGTGGCTCAATCTAAAATATTGGATGTATTTCCTTCAGAATAAACATTTTGTTTATTCTCTTCAAAATAAAACACTTCTCAAAGGAAAAGATGAAAAGATTACTTTCTACTGATATGGCTCCAGTGTAATAATAATTGAGGTGATTCCTAGACCTTTTGTAAGGCATTATATTTTTCTGTAAATACAGTATCATTGTCTGTAAAAGAGAGCATCCCCATGCTAACCTAGTGCAGTCTAGTCAGGAGCCAGGGGAATACGCGCTACAGGAAATCTTCCAAACCTGGAGTCATAAGTTATGAGAGAATTGAGAGGTACTGGGAAGCATTTCAGGTGAAATGTTTTGCTGCAGGATAATAGAATTCGGGTTCTGTTGAGAATATATGACTACAGAGCATAAGTGGTCTTGTTAAATTAGAAAATTGAAGGTTTGTTGGTTATTTTTACAATAATGTTTTAATGTGCTTTGGTGCAATATTAATCACAAAATTTTATCTCAAATATGTAATTATTAGCTTACTTCTATTTATATTACTTTTTACTACTTTTTAAATTATTATTTTTAGGTTGAATCAACCTGTTTTTCAGGAACTTGCCTATAAAAATGCTCTGAACTTGGAAATGTGGTTCATGCTAGGAATCCGCAACATGTAAGATGAGTTAGAGGTATGTATGTACTAAGCATTTCTGTATCTATGGTGAGATGATGGGATACTAAAAGTTATTTAGAATGCTATACCTGAAGAATTATTTTGGCTTCTTGCTTGTTCAACTTCTAATTCGTGTTTTAGGTTTATCAAAGAGGTAACTTTCAGTACAGTATTCCTATTCACTTCGACATCTAACATGGCATCTGAAATACATTCAGATTTTTCATCAGCTCTATACAGATTTGAGGAGAAAAAGCCATAAGAGTATTAGTTCAAAGGATCATAAATGTATCCATGTGATAGTGCTTTAAGTGTGTGTTGATGAAGCAGCTATGCATACTGAGCTTCAGGACAAATATCTCAAAACATACCAATACTGAAGATGAAATAAAAACCTTCATCTAGAAAGTAAGTTCAATTCTTTTCAAGTCTTTGAAAGAGCTTGGCTGACTTCTCATTATATTTGCCTTTCTATATATCTGCTCTTGGGCTATTTTCAAAAAACTGGAAGCATAAAATACAATAATATCTTCTCTCTTGAGATTTCCAGCTCAAATTTACTCGCTTCAAGAGTCTAACAGAGCACTGACTTCATTTTTAGGGTGAATAATAGTTTAGATGAGCAAACATATTTTTGTGTGCCTATACAAACCAAATTTCAGCTTAGTTTAGGGCTCTAAACACATTTATTTGTATGGAGTATGGACAGAATACGTAGTGGTGATTGTACAAAAGCCTCAGGAGTCAGTTATTCTAGGCATACCAGTGAATTTAAACTAGCTTTTTAATCTCAGCTCTGATTTAAAAATGAAACACAAAGAAACAATTATGTGTTTTGTGTTGTTTTTTTTTTTTTTTTTTTACGCTATGTTGTCATATTCTTTAGGTTAATTGTGATTTAAAAACACTACACAAAGCTGCACACCTTTTGGGTTTACTCCCCAGAAATCTTCAGGTAGTGAGCTGAGGTGGCAGTGAATGGCTTAACATCTTATTTTTTATGGTCAGTGAACAAAGGCTGATGAAACTTTGCAAAGAGGAGTACAGGACAAGAGAGTGCAGAGGGACCATCAGCCCCAGTGCCAGAGCTTGAATGCTTGCATAAAAGCAATGCTTGGCAAGTACTGCTGTTGGCTACAGAGGAATTTCTAATCCCACCTGAAGTTAATTCCAGAACCTTGTAACAGAATAACAAAGTAACCTTCTAGCAAAAGAGCTAATCACCTTCAGGACAACAAAACGTAAACAAAGAAATGCTCTTAAAAATTATGATTGAAGGCCGTAACGTTTTAATGACTTGGCAGCTAGCGCAATATTGCTTTACAAACAAACCGAAACCAATACCAATATGTCTCTTGGGTTGGGAAGTAAATGTAAAATCACTCAGATTAAGCCACTTGCCTTTAAAACGAATCTCAAGGCTATATAATAAGGTATACGTAGACTCAATCTGCAGTGGGAAATGGTGGAGCAATTTGTTAAGTCACTTTGCCATAGACTTAATGAGCACACAGGATGTCCTCCATGCAGATAAAACATTGTATTCACTACTTCAGATCATCCGATGGCCAAAAAAGTATTAGGAAATGAGTTAGAGGCATATTAAACAGGGGCACACACTGAAGTGAAGGGTAATACTGCTGAATTCCTTATTCTTGCCATGAGAGAGACATAAATTGGGTGGTTCTACAAACTTTGAGGTTGCCTCTGATAAAATACATGAGCAAATACAATTGTTGTTTTATGGAGTAGACTAACAAATCTGATTACTCCATGCACATGTCTGTTGGTTTTCCAGTTTTAGATCTGTGACTGCATGATGAAGGAAGAGGTAAAGATTTCCAGCTGAGTGCAGAGGGAAGGGTTTATACCTAGCATGAAATGCCGGATCTCTCATCCTGGGTTCAAATCAGACATTCCTTGCACCAAGGCAGGAGCTATTGTGTTGTGGGTTTCTAAGGACAAAAGAACTCAGGAAAGCACACTAGAGTAAGAAGGGAAAACACAGAAAAGCTGGGTTAGCCTGTGTATTAAAAGAGAAGAAAATAATAATCCAGAGACATGTCCTGTGGCAAATTTGTATAGCACTGAAGATGAATGACCCAATAGTATTTTCCAGAAACCTAATAGAGACCCTAAAGAATTACACGAAATACTTCACTGTATTATTTCTTCTACAGTCTTTCAAGCCTTTCATAACATTTCTTAGCAGCAACATCAGGCCAAGACCTATGAAGTTAATGTGGGTAAGGTATACTTATTTCTGAATCATATGTAAAAGAATAATATATAATAGCATGACGTCTGGCCACCTTTGATTCCTTAGCAACACTTACAGCTTGCTTGCTTGGGGGCAGCCCTCAGCAGAAGTTCAGAGCAGGGCTTAGACCTGTGCTACAGGTTCTTAGTGAGGCTTTCTGACCATTCTACTCCACTAATTACCTGATTTTTTAGTATATAAGTATAGAAAGTTATATATAAAGGCATGGATTACAAAGATACATACATGTATGCACATATAATCATATCATGCAGATATTCAGGGTGGTAATACTTCCCTCCAAAACTATAGAGGATGTCTTTGTAAAAGGATAGCTATTCAAATTTGCTGTCACAGTGGGCTTTAGAAAGCAGCAAAACAAATGAAGGGTGTAATGCATACAGGGTAATCTGGACCTCTGCTTCATGGAAATATTAAGCGTAACAGGAGCAATTAGTTATTATTAAATTCCTGTCCGGTCTAATGATCAGGTTTGGTACAGAAAAGTACATGGCAGGGAACTGCTGCACTTGGGAGGGAAAAAAGCAATAGAGCAGCAGACAGCCTTAATTTTTAAGAATGCTGTGAAGAGCAATGCTAAACAATGTTCTGTATAAGTGACTTTGGAAAAATGTACATAAAGTCAAGTCATAAGTGTTCTTAATGCATGAAATAAGATGGGAGTCTGTGACCTATTTCCAGAAGGGACTTAGATACCATTTATACTAAGGAAATACAAGTTACATGCAGAGGTGTAGGAATTTCGATTTGCATCATTAAGCGGCTAAAGTCACCTAGGGAGATGCTGTCATCATTAGGAGGGTATCAGTGTGACCACTTCCATATGAGCATAGCTGCATTCCTGGGTGGGAGATGTTGGGGTTGCTGATGTAATTATGGCAGTAGAGGTAAAGGAGAACAAAGTTTTATGTAGGCATGAGGACCTATTTTCACCCAATGGACAGTTGCAACCACCCTCAAAACATTGAACTCCGACACCTTATTTTCAAAGGGTAATTTAGCTTTTAGATTAGCCGCATCATCCTGTTAGTCCCCATGATGTCCAGACATCTAACAGAGGCACTACAGCTAAATACCTAAGCCAAAATGAGTTACATCCAGAGCCTCTTCACAATAAGGTCCAGTCCTAGCATTTCTGTGTAGGTTTGCTAACTTTCTGGTTACCAGTCCTCTGTAACCAGCTCCTGCTTATCACAGACCAGCCTGCCAGACTAGAGAAAGACAGAGGTATCATCTAAATATTTGACACAGAAGGTAAATGACACAGAGTCCCCTTAGTGTATGCAAAAAATTGATTTGTATTACACACATCTTACTACAACTGATACCAGCTACCAGTTGCTTGTATCCTCAGTGATTCTTTTCTGTCATGTTAGACTTTAAAGGATTACTACAAAAAGTAAATTTTTAGAAACTGATGTGTATTAAAAGGAAGCCTCGATGTTATACATTTTCTGCATATAACATATGCATTTGTTGAACTGACCATAAAAAATAAGATGTTAAGCCATTCACTGCCACCTCAGCTCAATACCTGAAGATTTCTGGGGAGTGAACCCTCAGTGGTCATATGTTGTGGAACTCAAAGCCCAGCTCTGCCCATCTCAGCTGTTTGCACACCCAGTGCTTAGAAATGGGGTGTTATGTGGGACAAAACCTTGGTACTTAGAGCTGAGGAAGCCATTTATTTCATTTTATTTAAGCTGGTGATCTCATAATGGCTCTTTAAAGTCTTTCCACTTGAGGAAGCTGACTGATAGATTAATAGTCTTTTATTTTTAATAAAGCTATTGTTTAATAAAATCAGTTTAATCTGGAATCACATCCACATGGGGGAGGTAAACTGGGATAGATAAGGGAAAGAAAGAGAATACATTATTCTGTTAAATTACACTGTCATTATGCCAATCAATTTCCCTAAGTAGGAATGCTCTAATGGCCTGATTCTATGAAACTGGAAATGTATCCTGCAAATCTTATTTGCAGCAGTGCATATGGCTTTTTGTTATTTTTTTAATTGCTTTTCTAATTATTTACTTCACTGCCTGCCAAGTGATAGACATTTCTGGACATGGACAGTAATGTTCTGTGCCCGCAACCTTAATTTATGTATTCTGCTCTCAAAAGCAAATTATCCAGATAATATCATATTGCAGAAAAAATACTCTATCTGGGTCTTTTTTTTTTAAATCTGAATTCAGTTTAGTTAAGTTATAAACCTTTCTATATGTGCCGTGATAATGGAAATGGAAGCACAGTCTTAAATTAGAAAGAACTTTGGTGACAGGTGTGATGGCAGTGAATTATGGATCCCCTTAGAAAGGCATGAAGAATCTTCATTTTCCTGTTATAATTAGCAGAGCATGTGTCCTTTTGTTCTGATTGTTGCTGGATTTTTTCCCATTAGAAAGGAACAGGAGCATCTTAGTTTAGCGTCTTAGTTTCTTACTAACCAGAAGTCCAGAGGACATGCTGGTGGGAAGACAGCCAGGTCCTCAGAGTTACTGGACCTGGTAGTTCCCTGTTGGTACCTCTTGCGTCAGCTGGAGGAGATCAGAGACACTGGGAGATGCTGGTGTTTGAAGCCACCCCTGTTCTGCCTCAGGAAGCGGATCTCAAATTACATGCGAGATGTAATCTCCTTGTCCCAAATGATTGGGATTTACTATCTTCTGTCAAACGCAGCTGGAATTGCCCACCGTTTCAAAAGATGTGGGAGCAGGATGAGGAGGATGGAGTCTAACAGGTTAGCAGACTGATTGACAGGCATCCACACACGGCTCTTGTGCTGGCTTTTCACCTGAGACCAGGATAATGAGTGTTTTGTCCTGCCGACCAGGTGTGAGAAGGAGGCACTTCTGTGGTTAGTGTGCGGGAAGGTAGAGGGACTCTATATAATGTTTAAAAGCCTTCAAGAGGAATAATGCCTTCGTTGTGGGCTAGATGTCAGACACTGAACCGCGGTCCTGGCTCAGACCCAAGGTACCTCCTGCCTCCGGCAGTGGCCAGCGTGAGGTGCTTTAGGCCCCAGGAGAAGGCAGGTATTAAATGCAAAACTTTACAGGGACATCTAAAAAGCTCTGACACAAAAATTTTTGTTTCTCTGCAGTTTTCATTGAAATTAATTACTGGCACCGTGAATATCCCTTTTATTCATGTCCGTTTCCCACCTGTCTCTGTATCTTGGCTAATAAACTGTTGGCTTCTCAGCAAAAGTCTTCTCAAACCTCTCTCTGAGATGGATTTTCATGCTGTTGCTTGTCTCTGGAGTATCTGCTAAGCCTCCATGAAAAAATAATTATAGTAAAGTTAATTGTGTTACTATAGATTTGTACAATGGTGTAGAAAATACAATTTTGTTTCTCACGTTTCACTTTTTATATTCTGATGGGGGATGGTCTTGAAACTTAGTCACTGGTCCACAGGGCATGCGTTCTGTCTCTGGCCTTGCTTGTGTTAGGTGGTTTTCCTACAATTTTTCTATCCAAACAGAGTCTTTTCGACAAAATGTGAGAATGAGATCTAAAAAATATAGCAATCAGGAAAAAAATACTGTAAGTGGCATTGGAGTAACTAGCAGAAGCTTTGTTACTGTATTTAGCAAAGTGTCTCTGTAAGTGGCTGTGATGGCCTAGCTCCTGGTAGTTGAATTGGGTAGCTTGCAGGAAGGAGGTGTTTGAGATTATAAAGAGAATATTTTTGTGGGGTTTTTTCCCCTTTTGTATTAGTCAACTTTATTGGGCCCTATTCTGTGCTCAAGAATTCCACTTTTTCCCCAGAACTCCTGATGTATGGAGTATCCTAAGTTCATATAGAGCCTGATGGGAACTGAAGGTCTCTTCAAGCCAGCAACTATATCATGGATTTATATCCTATATTTCCATTTTTACTTTCCCAACAGCAGTGAAGAAACCATCTGAAGTGGCTGCAGGTTCAGCGTTGCAGGCAACACAATGTCTCTAGAAGCTTTTGAAAGCACAAGAGTAAACGTGATAGTTTCTGGGTGTGTTCCAGGACTGAAAACAAACCCTTCTGCATCTCTTCAGTCTCCTTCTGTTTGGAGACGTGAACACTGTCAACAGTGCTTGATTCACTCAGGGGAGCATATGCATCACAATATGGCCTGTAATTACTCAGTCATAAACTGTTCCTCAAGTAATATGGAATTGTATCCATATTGCTCTGCAACTTCAGATCACTGCTGCTCTGCATGTGCCACAGTCCTGGAGCCTCTTGTGAGAGGATGCAGAATTACATAGTAATAAGTAATGAAATATTTGCATATGTTTGAATGCTGTCTGTAGACCATGTCAATTTTCAGCTAAAAAAAAAGGCTTGCTGTTGCAAGGTCGCTGTTTGCAGTGTATTTTTCTAGCCACAAACTCAGTACGGGTTTGGTGTTGGTTTTAGAAGACAGATCCTCACTGAGCTCTCAGGAACTGGAGCAGGTACTGCATGACCTGAGAAGAGTTCTGGGGAGCAGTAGTGAATATGACTGCAATTTTCAGTCTTGATGAACATACGCGTCATTGTGTTGAGAAACTGCAGATTTTAGCTTAAGGTTAACTCCTTCTGGAATTCCTGATGATTGAAGTTTCTATTAAGTTTGTTGGTTTTAATTATATTATTTGAAACATAGGCCTTAATTCTTCCATCTAGACATGCTTTCACATACCTAGTTGTGTAGAATTCTGCAGGACTTAAATCTTACACTGCAATAGGCCACAGGTTTTTTGTTTGTTTATTTGTTTTTCCTGCTCCTCTCTAAGTTAAGAACAAGCACATTTAAAATACTTGTGAATCAAATGCATGATCTAAGATGTCATGTGCAGAGTGTCAAGCCATTGCAGCGTGTAATTTTAGAAATGAAAATGGGTATTGGTAAAAGGAAATGCTGATGTATCCAAAACTCTGCAGTCCCAAAGGATGCCACTGTAATGTAATTTGCTAGAGATTAGAGCAAGAGGGGAAGGGTCTCTACTGCCTGTCATACTGCACTAACAACAAACACAGCACATTCTAAAATGATAAATGGTGAGAGGATGCCAAAAATATTAATTTAAACAGATTTTAATAAACAGCTTTTAATAGGAAGAAGGCTGTGCAGAATGTCTGATATTTATTTATGTCTACTCAGGGGTACAAAAAGTGAAGAGTATAAATTATTCATGACATCTTGATTCTCAACAGAATTCTGTTGCACGTAGAAAAGCTATGCAATAGGTTTAGTTTTTTATAAGCCATGTGACCTCTGTGTGTGGTTATGAAATCAAGTGTTGACAAATGCTTTCCTCTAAGCGGAAAACAGTGCTGTCAGCCTGGGAATGTGGAATTGCTGTGCTTCAGCAGGCACTAAGTCTTAGGCTCTGTTCAGTCATTTTGAGGTGATGGCTGTAATGCAAAAAAACGCAGGCTTGAAGAAAGATGCTTTCATCAAACTTGGGAGTAGGGCACTGGAAACTGTGTGCATGGCTGAGGATAAAGAAAAGGGATAAGAAAGGCAGGGAGGAGGTGGTCATGACTTTGTCTCTCACTCAGAACCTTTGTGCTGGTATAGAAAATGTTTAGAAGTGGTGTCCCAGGAGAAAAGACAGTTAAATGTAGAAACTAAAAACATCAGGACTCTACTATACATGGACGCAAGGAGGAAAGCTGCAAATGAACTGCAGTTTGAAAAAGGAGGAGAAACCAGATCCTTAGTGGTATAAGTCAACACAGCCCTTTGTGAATCAATGAATAAGTACTAAAGGAACAAGTTTAGGTAGAAAGGTGCCTGGTTGCTCAGTATGCACCCAGAATCATGGCGCAGGGAAGATGTTGCATGTGCTGAGGTTGCGGCCGTGGGTGTGGGAAGAAGGGACAGAATGAAACAAAGTAGATAAGTTGATGAAATCCCCTCTGCCCCCCTGCCCACCCAGGACACTCACTGCTAGACCTGAGGAAGAGCAGACCTGGCTGCAGAGTTGTGGGCTGAGTCCAGCCTGCTGGCTGCACAGAACCAGGTACTACTCAGTGAGAATCTGGCACTGAATAGTTTAATTTTAGATGCTTTACTCTTGCCACCCTTCATGGTTGCTATAGAAGTAAGCTTTGCTCTTTTTGGCTTGAGTATCTCATGCCAATTGAGATGGGGACCAAGGGATTCCTGGTCAGGGCTCCTGGGGAGGAGAGGTCCTATGTAATACCAGAGGGGCTACAAAAGTGTATTTCCCTACTACAAAACAATTTTCTGGGAAAAAGCATCTAAGGAGGAAAATGCTCTATGCTGTTTTACACTCTTTGATTACAAAACCTTCAGCAGTTCTTAATGTAGGCAGAGCCCCAAGCTGTCATCCTTGCTGTCTCAAAGACTAACTTCTACTATAGTCTCGCCACCATAACCCTTACACAAGCTCCTCTCAAAGTCTTGCTAATTCTTTTCACTCCAGAACTACACTATTTTTCTCAATAATCTATTTCACAGCACCTTGCCTCCTCATGATCCTTCCCAGTTCTCCATGCTGCTCCCATTCCCCCAAAACATCCTCCTACAGAAGCCCTTTTGTCCTTCTTCCCTCGGTACCCAGTCACAGGCTTCTCACCTCAGGCACTCCATCACTCTGTTGAAAGTACCATTTTGGTGGCTAGCACTTCCTGCTGCCTTGCCTGTAGCTGTTTTTGTGGGTTTTTGTGGAAAAACAAAGAAGAGAGGTCTTAAAATCACTCTCTCCCTCATACCCAGATGCAGCCAGTAATTATTTTTTTTTAAATCCATATAAAGGAGACCCTGGGGATATATCTAGGGAAGAGTACACGTGTGGTAATCTCAGATACAGCTGTGATGTCCCCAGGAGTTGGCAAAGCACATTGAAGCCCCAGAGCAAAACAGCTGTTGGAGAGAGAAGGGTGAGAGCAGGAAGGTAACTGAGGAGGGACCACCTTCTTAGCCACTTCTCATCTCTCACTGTTAGCAGCTAAGCTTGCTGGAGTGAATCACAGTCCTGTTACCAAATTGTTCAGAGTGTAAATCTGTTAACATACTTGGCTTGCTTGTTTTTAATTGCATTTGTCAGGAAAGAGAAATCTTAGAGCCCCTCTGAAGTCCAGCGGTCATCCAAAGGAATACCACATAACACTTCATTTGGTTTGCTGATGCAGTCTTATGAAGTTTATTGAAGTTCCAAAGGAAGATCTTGCTTGTTTGTTTGTTTGTTTGTTCCCTTGTCTTCTTCTCTGTCACATGGCCAAGCCCTGGGAGCATACACAATGCAGTCAACCTATTGCATGACACAATCAATCTTATTTGTCCCTCAGTTGTCCTTGGGAAAGAAAATATTTGGGATCAGACTGCAGCTGCCCCAAGCAGATAGCAGGCTACCTCTTCCTGGTAGGATGCAAGTCAGCCGCAGGCTAGATATAAAAGAAATTGATCCATATTTAAGTTTTATTTCCTGTGGTTTAGCTCTTCAGTCCTTGGTACTGTCTCAGCCACTTCAGTGTACAGCCTGGCCGGATCTGTGCTACTGCAGCATTAACAGGGCCTGGAGACCACAACTGTAGTTTTCAGATCCAAGCTGACACATTCACACAGCCTGATGCTCTGTTGTACAACTTCTCAAAGCCTTTTTTTGGTGTAGGTTTGGAGACCTCTGTGCCAAGTTTGCTGGTACAGGTGCTCCTGAGGAATAATAGAAAGGCTCTAAATTGAGTTCTGGGACAAGGCATACCCGTTAGTCACAAGCTACATTTGCACAGCAGAGTGTTGCAAAATTCACTGAGAATAACAAGGAGCAAGGACTCGCTACCAGCCTGGGGTCAGAAAGAAACTTCCTCTCAGGGGTATGCCACTACATATTCATCTTGGATTTTCTGCTGAAGCAGGTGGTGCTGCCATTGTTAGAACAGGATATCAGTTTGACAGCCCCAGGGCAACCATGCTCCTTTGTTCCCCTTCTTTCTGCTGCTGAGGCAGCTGGAGGTGGAGTTGATGTTTTTCATTCTCTCCTAAGTCCAGGAAAGGTCTGTAGCATGTAGAATATTGCTTTTCACTGTAGCAGGTTTCCTTATTTCTGTTGCACACCTGTCTTGAATTATTTAGGGAAAAGCATTGTACGATGTTGTAGTGCAAGGTGACCACCTAATCAGAGAGACTTTAGAGGTGTGTGACATTACTCTTTGTGCTCATGCACTGCACCATGCAGGGAGGAGCAGCCACGCACATGAAAGCAGTTGAGACACAGAACATTTGGGGAAGGGAGGAAACTGTTTTAATGGAAGACCAAGGGCACAGGGGTCTCCCAGGTGGGAAGGGTGAGCAGCAGCAAGGGAGGGACTGCACTTTGCAAAAAGTTTGACTTGCAGGCTTTCACCTTCACATGTCTGAACGTGTGGATGGGCTTATAGCTGAATACATGGGCCTCCCATCTGCCAGAACTTGCGTGGCCATCCTCAGAGAGGCCAGGGCTGAAGCACTGTGTGCCATGTCACCAGGGTTCTGTACAGGACAAGCCAATCAGATCTGAGGCCACACACAGGTTTTGTCCAGAATTCCCTCCAGAGTGCAAACCTGCATTGCTGAGCCTTAATTCTATTTTCACTTATCATCCCCAGCTGTTTCAGCTGCAGTACTAGCTCTTTTATTAGTAACAGCTGCACCGAATTTTAGATGCAATGCTCTTGTTAATTTTGCCTGAGGCAGATTCTGAATGGCTTGAAATGTCTCTAATGTATTTATGTGCATTTGATATTTGTGTCACCATTCAACAGCAAAAGTGAAGACCAAAATTAAACTCAAATGCAGGGAAAGAATAAAATATTATTAAGTGGGCTAACTTTAGCTTCTTTCTGCTACTGTATTTGGTATTTGTTTTGGGGTGTGAACCTAATAAATTTCAGAGACTAAGTGGAGTCTATTCAGTCTATTAAGGTTCATTTTCTTTTAATATCTGTTCTCTTTGGGATGCCATTTGCTGTAATTGCTTCTTGAATGATCCTCCAGGGTTTAAGCTTTAGCCTCCCACTCATAAGCTATTCTGCATACACTTGGCGGCTCTGTGCAAAGAAAAATGGGACACATGACATCTGTTTCAAATCTGTTTTTCTTTACTTTGCAATTATGCCCCTTGTCCTCTTATCTGTCTCTCAGGAAAAAAAAAAAGTGCATTTGGCATTAACTATAATGTTTAAGATTTTATATACCAAAATCAAATCTCCTCAGACTGTGTTTTTATAGCCTATAAATTCAGATTTTATGGTCTCTTCTCATACTTCTTTTGTCCTTGGATCAATAGTACTGCCCTTCTTCTGAACTTAACAAACATTACAAACACTAGGCAGGCCCATGAAGCTGAGTTGGCCAGAATGATAGATTGCATTGAAGGAAGACTGCAGCCAGACTGCACTTTTTCCACTCACAACTGGTTTTGAGTTGTGGCCTAAATTCTATATATACTTCCATATTCAATTCTTTTAGAATTCCTTCACATTGTTTAGATTAATCTAGTTCACTAGTAACTATTTATTTTTAACTCTTCAATGTTTTTAGACTAATATCTGTTATTCTCAACACTATAATTTTATTTCTATAGAAGTCTTACTGAAAAGTGACAAAAGACCTTTTGAAAAAATCCAGTCTGTGTTGTTGGTAAAGCAGGTTCTTTCTCTGCATTTTCTAAGTATTTTGTCCATCCTGACTTGGAAAGTCTCTCTCTGAGGTTCTCTGATTATTTTTTTTTTTTTAAATGATTTTATTCTTATAGAACTTAATATCAGGAAGGATATTTGTCTGACATTTAGTATGAATTTTTCTTTCTTAAATTCCTGTAATTGCTGGTGGCTGTAACTTCCCATATGGTACTAAAGGATGCCTCACAACCTTTAGCAAGCCCCGCTCCCCTTGCCCTTTAATAGTACGCTCAGCCAAACTACACAGGCTCGTCTCTTTTAATTTCCCCATAATTCAGTCCCTCTGTGCCCTGAACATTCCCATTTCTGCTCCCTGAGCTTCTCCAGAGCCCTGGCCATGACGAAGCATCCCCAGGTGCCTGGGGTTCTGCAGTGTGACAGGACCAGCACCTGTCCCTCAGTTCTCCCAGCAGCAAGCAAGCCAATGGAGCCTTCAGGATCTACAGGAGCTACAGATTTGCTCCCGTGCCTAATCTCGTGCATCTCTGCTATTGTATTGCAATATTGCAATGCCTTCACTTAGGCACTCTAAAACCGCTCAAGTGTTTTCTGTAGTTATATCTCCTTGCAAATATGTCTTAAAAGTAATGCTCTGTCCCTCAGACTTCTGTTACAGCATTGACACTTCTCATATTTCTCACTTAAATTGACTATTGCATGGGTAAGATTAAGTTCCTCTCAACAACCATACAAAAGCATGCATTTTAATGTATCTATTTGTGGGATTTTTCTAATGTATTTCTATGATTTCCAGATACGTTCTGTATTATTTCTTTGCCACCACCAGTTTTTGGCATACTTCCCAAGCTACATGCAAATTTTTTCCTATACAATTATATGCTGTACTACATATATTAAATATAGATTGTATTTATACTTAATATTTATACATAATACTATGTCTCAACCTTTACATTTCCTTAACTTGCATTTGTTTCCTTTCCTAGATGATGCATAAAGAATGATACCATAAATATGTGCAGAAGTTTGTCAAAACAGTAGTTCACCTGGTTAGGAGCTGTTGTTTTTATCTGTGGTTTGCTTTTTTTTTTCTTTTTTTTTTTTTTTTTTTTTTTTTTTTTTTTTTTTTTTTTNCCTTCTCCTTCTCCTTCTTTCTGTTCTCTTCCCCCACCCCCCAATTTTAGCTTAGTGGTTTTTTTCCAAGCTGCTGATTTCCATCCAGATAAGCCTTAGTGAGACACAGTATTTACAGTGAACAAATATAGAATACAAACTTTGAAATGTAATGTACACAAGACCATTTTTCTTAGGCAACTTTTTAACAAGAACCTTCTACTATAAAGTGATATGAAAATTCTTATGCTCTGGTTTTGTACTTGGTTTTCTTCCTCAGAAAAAGGGAAAAGACAGGGAAAAGCAGTAAGTGGTGAGTGGTGGAGAAAACAGTCTTTCTGTCATCAATTTACATTTTCTTACTCAGGAAAGAGAAAAATAGGAAAAAGGGGGAGAATTTGGAAAATATATCTCTTCTCTTTCCTCTTTTCCTTACTAAGGAATGATTAAAGGAGGAAAAATTTAGAATAGTTTTTTTTTTCTTTTTTTTTAATGTTTTAATTTTTTCATATTAAAATAGTAGGATTTAAAAATGGAGTTTGTTCTTACTAATGATATTTTGAGGCCAGTGTGAAAACTATTCATGAATTTTCAGTAGGTCGTACTGAAGCCCTATGGCAAACGTTACTTAAGATCTGGGGGTATTTACGTAAAGTGTATCTGTATGGCTGAGGCGTCTCTTTCTGAGGCTTTTTTCTACTCCCTACCCTCCTCTTTTCCTAAAATGTTAGAGTCACTGTGGATGCCTGTAATCCTTCATCGACACAGTTACCAATGAATGAAAAGGAGCTGTGCCTGCTTGCACAGGGAGGGTTGGTCAAATGTAGTTTATCAGACTGCAGGTGGTGCAACAGTTGTGGATGTATCATCAATGAAACACACAGCGGAGAGTAAGCGGAGTGGAAAATATGGTGATAGGTTCTGGGACATTGCTTCTGCAGCCGTACACCTTAGTCTTGAATCGTTCAGTTTGCTGAATCTATGGGGATGTCTCCAGCTTCTGGATGTATAATTTTCTCCCTGCTGATCCCAGTTGACAATTTCTCTGGTGGCAGGTGTAGGAAGCCTGGTAGACTGACTGGCCGTAATGGGAATTCTCTGCTGCCTCCAGACGGCTCCTGAGCTTTCCGGCAACTGCAGCAGTGTGCTTCAACCAAGCACTCTCTCTGCCTTGCTCTGCCAAGGCGCAGGATTCAACCAAAGCTTATGTCTCAGCATCTCTCAGCCTTTTTCTTTATTACGCTAGAGAAAATCAATTTTTGTAGCATAAAAATGTGGCTCATGAATGTGTGTCCTCTTTCCTTCTCCTTGAAATTACAAATTTAGGTGATTAATCTCTATGCTATCTATTTCCAGCTTTGGCTTCAAAGTGGAGAATGTCAGAGAAATATTCTTCAAGTGACATGAGGCAGCAGCTAGACGAATAAGCATCTTCCATGTTCAGAGCTCTCAGTAACAATTACAGTGTTACAATGGGAGGTATGCGAGCTCATGTGGATTAAACTATAGTGAGTAAATACAGAGCAACTGCTGGGAAAGCTTTATGAGAAATGGGAAGAGCTTGCCTAGCTGGCTCTGCAAAGTGAACAGCAGCAGGCCTTAGGGGATACCTTGTTATGGGAGGCTGTGGGTGAACACGGATAAAGAAGAGTATACCTAAGTGATAGGGAAAGGTGGTTTGCAAGCACTACAATGAAGGCAAATCAGTGAAAGGAGACCAGAGAGCTGAAAAAAACCTTTTACTCATCAAAAGGCAGTACTCAAGGAAGGAAAACAGCTGGTAAGGGGAAGGGAGGGCAATATCACGAGTGATCAATTTGTCTTTAGAAAAGAGAGGTCAGCCATCATGTGGTGAGGTGTTTAGTATATGAGGGGAGGACAGCTGGTGGGTGAAAACACCTCATATATATTTGACATTTTATCCCAGCTGCTGTATAGCTTAAAAAAATGACCCTTTAACTGCTGTTCAGTTATGCAAGGAACCTGAAACTCAAGTCCACTCAGGAATTCTCAGAATGCTCCTTCAAAATTCAATGAGAGCATAAAAGTTCCTTTTCAAAAGCAGCTTTTCCAAGACATTAATGGGATTAAATGCTCAACTCCTATTGACTTTTAATGTGTTAGGCATCTGACTTCCCTTTATGCCTTTGAAGAACTCCTCGTTAAACTTCACAGTTTACAATTTGCCCTCCAAGACTGCTCTCTCTTAAAATAAATAAACTCTGATCCTCCTGAAAGTTTGAAGGGCTGTATGTCTTGCAAAATGCCCACAGGAATGCAGTATATGTGATGAGGAAGAATTCTTCTTCATTATTTTACTCAAGATCTCTTATGAAGTTTTGTGAATGAATCAGAGAGCCTGAACATCCACCATTTCAAATAATAAGTGAAAGTAAAGGTGCAGAGCAAAGTACTTTAGTCTTGTGGTTCACTGTTGTGAGAACAAAGCTGAATCATTATGGTGGTAATTGGCACATTATTAATAAAGTCTGATGTTATTTAATGGTACTACCCAGAGAGAAAATCACCAAGTCCCAAAAACCAAACACCTGCTTGTGACTCCTGCTTAAAGAGAAGCTAAGCAGAGAGATGCCCTTGCCTGAAGGTCACATATTATGGAGAACTGCTTCTATTGCCTCTTTCCAGACTCATAAAGCCACAAATGCTCTTTAGTTTTGAAATAAGCTGCACTACTTAAGCTAATGTCCTGAGAGTCTCATTTGCAAACATCTTTGCTGCTTCAATAATTCACATTGTTTTATGTTCTCCAAGGTATATTACTCATAACTTGATTAGTGGCCATATCACATCCTGAACTACAATCATCTGTCACTAAACCATAAACAGATGTGAGTGCTCCACACCCACTTAATAGAGACTTCTCTGCTCACATTAAGAATAAGAGCATGAACAGGTTAGAGAGGCAGTGTATGGAAGCAGAATGAAGAATGTAGAAGCACCGAGGGAGTTAAAGATCCAGTAAGGTAAACATGTATTCCCTGTGTCAATCAAACACCAGCAGAAGCAAAGGTAATAATTCAAACTGCTAAACTTAACGATCTCTGAAGCCAATGAGGCAAGCCTGCATAGATAATCTCTATGAAGTTCAAGTGATAACAAAAATCGTTTAAGCCACAAACATTCCAGATTCAGTGAAAGAGATCCAACCTGACTGTCCTCAGATTTGGCAAATCTGGACAGACAGACCAACTTTGAGATGAGATTAAGGTGCCATTTTACAAAACATGATGAAACCAGTAACTGAACAGAAAGAGCAGGCGTATCTTGGAAGGAAAGGGGAATGTGTTTCCCCAAACCCAGCAGACACTAAATGAGATTCTCAGCAAGAAATTAATTGAATGTCTCACATTTCATTTAAAAATTTGAACTTTCATGTTTCCTTCTTTCTCAATTTAGAAACAGATAAAATCTTACTGGGATTGTATCAGTCACTGTCCTAGTTTTGGCTGGGATAGAGTTAATTTTCATTCTAGTAGCTGGTATAGTGCTGCGTTTTGGATTTAGCATGAGAATAATGTTGATAACACACTGATATTTTAGTTGTTGCTATTCAGTCAAGGACTTTTCAGCTTCTTATACCGATCTACCAATGAGAAGGTGGGGAGTGGACAAAAGGTTGGGAGGCGACACAGCTGGGACAGCTGACCCCACTGACCAAAGAGATGTTCTGCACCATATGACATCATGCTCAGTATCTAAAGCTGAGGGAACAAGAAGGAAGAGGGCGATGTTTGGAGTGATGGTGTTTGTCTTCCCAAGTACCTGTTCCACGTGATGGAGCCCAGCTGTCCTGGACATGGCTGAACCGCTGCCTGCTAAGGGAAAGGAATGAATGAATTCCTTGTTTTGCTTTTCTTTGCTTGTGCTCAACTTTTGCTTTACCTATTAAACTTTCTTTAGCTCAACTTTAGCTCAGTTTTCTCGCTTCTACCCTTCTGATTCTTTCCCTCATCTCATGGGGGAGAAGTGAGTGAGCGGCTGTGTGCTGCTTTGTTACCAGCTGGGGTTAAACCATATCAGTTTAGACTTATGCAAACTTTGTGTGGGAAGGGAACTTCACAGAGCCAGTCCTCCTGATGGCAGTCCAGAACTGTCAGCCTGTCATAGCCTGGAGTTTTTGTTGGCACCTGAGAAGTAAGTGATTCAATGGAAGACAAATTTAGATTTGTAAATTGCTTTGATTTCCATGGAAATCTGGACTAAATTGATTTTGTACAATTTGCATAAAGATTTAGCAAGATTCCTTAACTGTGATTATTCTTCTGGATGTCATATCAAGGAAAGTAACTTCACAAACGCTAACCAATTTACATTATTATTTCTGTTTCTGATTAGGTTGTCCAGAACAAAGGCGAGGTTCTCTTTGCATATTTCTGAAGTGATGAATCTGCCTGAGAAGTCAGAGCTGTTTTGTTTTCAAGTGTGAGACTGAGTCCCTGGGGTGATGGTTTCTGTCTTGTGTCTCCCAGCCTACCAACAAAAGCAATTGTCCTCGGAAGAAGAAGAAATTGTGTATGTGAGATTTAGCTATATTTAGCACAACTGTAACATTTGCATGCCTTTTCATTATTTATTAAATAACTATTCCTGTTTCACCACTCCTACATCAAAGACTGGTTCTGGCAAACCAGATTAAAAACACATAGTAATATGCAGAATAGATTAGAAGCACAGAGATAAGAAAAAAACATAGCTAATTTTACAAGTAGTGAAGATCCTCACTTGAAATGTATATACATCTACTGATGTATTTCACTGTAAACAAGAACAAAACATTAGAGCAATAATTATACCTTTGCATTGATGGCAGACAATGCTGATAAGATACTCCAGAAGTCCTGAGAAGTCAAGTAGGTACCTTATTAGGTTTCTTTGGAATTAAGAGGTTAAAACAATGAGTAGATGTTCAACACTGCTGATTTGTAGTCATCCTTTTTCTGAAGAGCTGACTGTGCATATATGCAGCGCAGTGCCAAGATACTCAAGTTAGCTCTGAACTCATTACCTGGGGCACTACAAGTGGGAACTTCAGAACTTGGCTTTGCCTCGGTTTCTCAGCAAATCTAGCTATCCTGCAAGGTGTGCTCACAGCTATGCTGCTTTTGGCACCACAATAACTCTGTGTGTACTGGGTGGATAAGTATCCTTCTATTCCTGCAAAGCTCGAGTTCGTGAGATGAGTTTACTTATCCTTACAAACCAGTACTGGTTTGGTAACATTTCTGAAATGGATGTAGTGTTCTTAATTGCTCTGCATGAGATTTGGAAAATATACAGGGATAACAGGTCCTTTCTACAGCGGTTGTGACAGACAAAACCACCATCCATCAGCAACTACCACAGAGCAAGAAGACTAGGGTGCCTGACTCACTGGGCTATAGCAATAGTAACTGTAATAGCCACTGTACTGCATGGTTAATTTAATGTAATCTCAAGCACTGAATACATTTGAGTATCTGCAAAGTTGTAGCAAACTTTGCAAAAGTGAAAAAACAGAGGGGAGTGAAAAAATATTTTGCTGCAGTGGGATACAAAAGAACAATATATGTAAGTGGAACATCTTTCGACTAATTATTCTTACCTTTGCTAGTTCATTTTTGCCCTTTAAGAAAACTGTTAGTGATTTTTTTATTTTTGCTTTAAAGGTTGCTAGGAAGTGTTAGGCTGGCTCCTCAGAATTCCTACAGCTGTAGTTAGAAGTAAGGTTGAAAATCCTTTTGGTCAGAGAAGGGAAGGATCTTTCTTTTGTTTCCTGAGATATATGCTGAGTGTATGCTAGTGTTACTAGCTTACTGCAATTCAGGTTCCATATAACAGCTGGAACCAGATATTGTACCTCTGCCAATAGCTATTTTCATAGCAGAGGCAGGGTTCAGATCACCACAGAGGTTTTATTGTACCTTTCCATTTGCACACTCATAACCTCATTTTACTCCTTAGCAAGGAAGACTTTATTTTGGAGTAGGGTCCCCCATGACATATCAGAATAGTGTAAGGATGGTTGTCTCCTTATGTTTATCTTCTCCTAGAAAATAAGCTTCAGCTTTAGAATGATTTTGCATAATTCTTGCACCTAGATTGCAGTCTCCAAGCCTCAAGCTTGGGGTCCTGGGTTACACACACAAATGCTGGTGGGAAGTGCAAATGTACTGAAATCAAACATCCATTACTACACAATTTACGTAAAACATGTTTTACCATTTCTTTATTAAAGCTATTGTCCCTAAATTGGGCATAACCTTATGGCTGTCTTGCAAACTTTTGAGAAAATGCATGTATGCTGCTGGCCTCAGTCTAGGTGGTTTAACTTTTGTGTTTTATTGTGTACTAATAGAACAAATGAGGACCATTGTATCTGTGTCTAAGGACAAGCAGAATAAAAGAACGAACTAAATTTTCATCAGAGGATATGTTATAATGTTTTAGAAAATCCAATACACAACCAGAATATACAAGAAAACAGTGTGGAGTACCATAACTGCACTGACCGTAAGTAGTTTCCAGCAATGTTTTTTGTGGAAAATCAATCTGATGGGATATAAAGCTCTAATATTTTCCACAAATTGATTATAGAAGGGATGACACCAAAAAATATGCCTCTTAAAAGAAAGATTGCCTGATGTAACGAGAACCCAGCTTTTAATGGTTCTTTCGTGAGCTGCAAGTAACATATCAGCACTTTCCATTAAATTTCAAGTTTCAAGGCTGGTAGTCCAGAGACAGATGTTTCCCTATACTAAATACAAACTATTTTCTCCACTGGTGGGTACTTGCAGAGACCAATGGATCTGAAATTCTCATAGTTCCCTTCAGCAAATCTACGCTTTCATCTAAACCTTTCAGATTTTTTCAGGTTTTTTTCATAAACACTCAATGCAAGCATTCTGTCAGAAGGAAAAGACCAGAAAATGGGGAGTCCTTTCACTTTGATAGTAAAATATATAATTGAGCAAGATATACTGTCACAAGCTTATAAGGCACTGGTGTATCTACTGATTTCAATGAGACTGGCTCATAGAAAAATATACACCCTTAAGACAGAACTACTGCAAATCTTCAGTCATGATACTATTTCTACTTCAACATATGGATGTGAAAGTTGGAAATATCAAAGGGATAAACATGTCTAAATGTTTTGAAAGTGAACATCCCAGGGAAGAACTAAGTAGTAAATGGGAAGAATCTGTAACAAATGCTCACATTTATTAGAAATTTCAACAATCTTTTAGCACTGTGTGGAAAGGAAAATGGAAATATTTAGAATATAGTAACAGTGAAGCTAATGATAACCTACCATTAGGCATCTGGGAACCATGGAGAATCCAGTGCAAAGAATCTACCAAAAGTCCTCAGGAAAGAAAAAAATTCTGGAAGATAAGGAGAGAGAAGAAGAGAGTACACAGTTATGGGACAATGTGCATTTGTACAATGTGAGCTTTGATGATTGGAAAAGGATGATTGTTCAGGAATATGATAGAAAGAGGAGAGAGTATCAAAGACTCCAAAGTAGAGCAAAAGTTCCTCAGCTCTGAACTAAAGCAGTTTGGATGAAGAAAATCAAAAAGTGAGTTATGTTTGTTATTTATATTCTGATATAGGTCTTCTTTAGAATGTTCTCAGAAATATTGTGAATCTTCGTTACCCTGGAGCATACAGCAGAACTAGGGTTAAGGATGTTTTTTTTTTTTTTAAACTCTGTAGCTGGTGTGAGGTTTTCAAAACTGACATTCACAAGTGTTTTCTCTCCTTGTGCCAGTGCAGATGGTCTTGTCAAACTATGCCTAGAAAGTCATACTCAGCACAAGCTGGCTGGTTCAGGGCTCCACAAGTAGTTTTTATCTGTTTATATTCAATTAATATTTTTTTCCCAGACGTGAAGACTTCAACTTGATAAGAATGTGTATATACCAATGTGTTATTGTATTTTTTTATTATATACAATACACCTAAGTCTAAGAAAAGTACCACAACCACATCAAATTAAATGATAAGTGTTGAAAGAAAACCTATTGAAAATAAATCTTTTATTCTCTTTATGAGTATGAAATACAAATAACAAAATGATGGCAGCTATGTTCTTTGCAAACAGTAATGCTTCTGACACTAATTATTATTTGCTGTGTGCTGACACTTTGACTGGCACTACAGTGGACAAGCAGTGGGCAAGCCGTCCACCTTGGTAATAACAGTCCCACTTACCACTGCCCTATTTGCCTGTTTAAGTGCTTTAGAAATATAAAGAAAGCAAGGAAAACTATTTATCTGGACAGTGATTCTGTGAAAACGAACTGACTACTGTCTTTTAGCTGGTTGTTTGCTCTATTCCTCAGTAATGTGGTGCTTTTTTTTTTTTTCTTGTTAAGAATATATAGCAAAATTATCTACACAGCATCTTTGTAGGTGACTTAGAATCACGCACGTATGTGTAATTTTTTTTTCTGAGCTAAACAGTGTGAATCAAGGGAAAACATTATAGTGTCATTGGCAGAGAAAAGAGGAGAAAAAGTCGCAGAACTTAATACTCTGAGAGATCTTGTTTCATAGCTTAAAAATCACCTCACAAATATGTTTTATGCATGGCCTGGAAGGATCTCCCCAGACAATGAATTAAAATTTCAGGTTTCATACACTTGGAACACCAGACCCAAATTATTGAGGTGTACTTTTTCAAAGCTTTGAGCAAGTTTTGGATCAGGTGCTACATCTTCAGCTGGCCAGTCCTGTTTTCAGGCAATAAGTAATATTCTTTTGTCATCTGAGCATATAGAGTCTTAGTCATTTCTTCTGACCTCAGAGGCCTGTAGTGTACTCATCTATATGTGAACTGCTCTTGTAAGGATCCATTTAGAACTGATGAAGGGAAATAGGCACTTTTTGGGTGCAATTCCTCTTACCTATTCTATGAATGTACTTACGGTAAGATGAATGATGTCTCCGCTGCACTGACTAGACGGATTTCCATTGAGAGCAGACAAAGCCTTGGTGATTAGCTCATATGGATGTCTGCATTAGGCAGATGAATGCCACCTCTTAATGTTCAGAGCTGACCCTGATAATTTCAGACAAGCTGCCGAGTACACTAGATAATCATTAACGATACAGGATTAAATTCAAATAATTACCTAAAGGCTTGAAGGTATTTATCTAATTTTCAGTAACTTGGATCAGTCAATATTCCTAATTGTTTGTTTTGGTGAGTACATCAGAACCTTTCACACTAAGCACATTACTTTAAACATATTTTAAAATATTCTTAACTTTTCTGTAGCACACTGCAGTCCTGTTTAATGACAAGTAGCTTTTCTTGCATGTAAAAATTGATTGCTGGCACTCTGTGTTTTATTACCTAATTTCTTTTTCCGTGTCTAGACCCTGAGCTGCTGACTGACTTCCTGGCTTGACCTCGGACCCACCTTGGGGCTGGGGACGTGCCTGGACAATGCCAGGCTGTGTCTGACCCTGATCACGTATGCTGGTCCAGCTCTGCCTGACCCACTTGCACACTGTGGGACCTCGACAGTGAGACCCTGCCTGGCTGGTGCCCACTTCCCCACGCCTGTGGGGCAGGCCTTGCTTGCTGCACCCTGATGCTCAGGATAGAGAAGAAAAGGTCTTCTTTACAGGAAGACTACTTGCATCTTTACAAATGAAGGTAAAGTGTATGAAGGGAAAAGCTGCTGTATTAGAAACACTGTGTAAATGGTTCTCAACCCTCAACAAGAATACAACGATTTCTTAGGCAGGTAAAAGGATGCACACTTCATTGCACTCATGCAGTATGTGTGTTTTCATTTCTCAGATGATACTGTCCTCATATCCCACTTCAGACCTTGCATGCTGTCCTGTCCTCACCGAGGGCTGTGTGTATACTTTTGTTTTCCTCTTCTTGTATAAAGCTTTCTTGTCCCCTGTTCCTGGGAGAAGTTTTGTATGCCTACTTTCTCTCCATAAGTCACCTATTTTTCACTTGTTGGACATTCCTCCTTCACCGTCTCTCTCTTTTTGGGTATTTCAGGGCCTTGTGCTTCCCTAAGGTAGGCATTCTGTGTGCTCGTGACAGCCCAAGCTACGTTTGCACAGCCTATTCCTACCATACCATTGCTCCTGTACAAGTCCCCAGATTATTATATCACTGAAACACAATTATCTTACTCTAAGAGGAAATTACAACCTGACAGTGTCAATACATAACAAAATATGATAACATGGCAAACACATACTTGTAAGCATTTGTCATAGTGAAATTATTTGGAAATAGGTCAATTTCAGAGCTTTTTCTATTAGTATACTGTATTTTCTCATCACTGAGGCCTGGCTCCCTTCAAAGAACAGGTGGCACATACACCTTGTGCTGGAAGAAGGTGTTCAAAGAGTGTGTATCTGTTTCTAAACCTGTGCATAAACTGTATGTTGAAAACCTGTCTAAAGTTAATGCACAAGTTCATTTTTCCGCAGGCAGGCTTAATTTACATGCTGGTATCTTATAAGAATAATTTGCTTTCCCTTTACAGATAGTGTGTTTTGCATGTTCACTTGGGGACCATCTCTTGTCTCACTGACTCTGCTTTTGCTGTGCTTTGTTCCTTCATGGGTATAGTTGTTATGAGTTGCCATGAGTTTTTTTTCTGAGGAAGAAGAAAGACTTAATGAAGTTCCAGCCTTTTTAGTATGTTTGTGATGTCTTAGTTGTAACAGAGAAGGAGCCAAGATGGAAGAAAACCTCTGCTTTGGCAGACCTTACACTCGTTTTCCAAGGTTTCAAGCAGACAGATATGTTTTGCTTATTCAAGAATCATACAAATGGAGCATCCTTGTTGACCCCTGATAAATTAAGTACATTTGTATGAATAGTTTGGTACTTGATAGGAACTGAAAGAATAAAGTACTTGAAGAAAATATATCTCTTGACCTCTTCTTTGGATGCTTTAAATCAACATACGGTTTTACTTCTTATAAAGCTTTAATTCCTGAGGGATATTTGCTGAAGGTTCAGTTTTATATCAGTGATGATCTTATTGCCCAGTGTGGCTGTGTTTGAGAGTCTGAGATGCCTTTGAAGAACAAATGAGTAATAGTAATTTGGATGAAGCTGTATCCCAAGAAGCAGAAGAAAGAAATTTTGGAGAAGTATTTTTTTTCCTTCCCTAACTCTGACTTTTCATGGATTGTGAAACTAAGCCATGAGCTTTCTTTTCTGTTTCATTCCTAAGTTCACTTTTTTCCCTTCTCTCTCTCTGTGTCAGCAAGAGCTTGACATCTGTCTGGACTGGGAAACTTGTGTTATGGAACACATTTTGTCTACTGAATTGCTATGCCAACCTGAAGAAATATTATGAACTACTGCCTCAAGAATACCAGTTTTCTACTGATCTTTTCAATACATCATGTTCCATATATTTTGAGAATATAATTGAAAAAAAACGCAATAACACACTGTTATTTTTGTTAAGTGGACTTCTCCCTCCCACAGATCAGTCTGAGATGCAGTTCCTCCACCATGGTCGCCTCAGCAAGCCTTAGTTCCTTGTGTGTGCCTTTGTCCCTTGCAGCAGTAGCAGCAGTCACCCAAGCCCAGGGGTCAGCGTGGGGTAAACCAGAAGGAAGATATGCCAGGTCAGCAGGAGCTGGACTCTGAAGCTGTCCTACACCTGAGCTCAGCAGGCTTTGGGAGTCACTCTGGCTCTATGACTATATGCAAAATCAGGAAGTGAGTCTAGATTAGTGTTTTAGTTTGGATAAAGAATGAACTTCTGAAATCAGTCTACTGCTGAGCCCTCTGAGGGTCCCATGGAAACTGAGCTTCCCACAGTGTGCAGCTGCAACTGCATCAGCCCAGGGTGCTCTGAGATGGCTGGAAGTTGGATGATTGGGTGATGCGTGGAGGCAAGATTTTGTCCCCTTCTGGGTGTCGTGGCTTCTGTAGGCTCATAATTTTCAAAGAAAAGCTCACACTGTGTTCCAACAAACATTTCTAAGGGAGTCTTTATCCCTCAAAAGCTGATATGTGTTTGTTTTAAAGCAAACAAGTAATCAAACAGATTTTAGAAAAAGAAAAAATTAAAGGCACGATATTCCTCTCCGTGTCTTTGAACTTCAAGTGCTGCCAGTGACACGCTGCCATTTTAAAGCAGAGTATTGTTTATTTAGAACAAAAGACTGACAGAGAAATCGTATCAAAAGCCACTAATCTATCTATATGATTTCTGCCTCCTTCCAAGTCTCATTTTTTTTTTCCATTCAGAGAAAGACTCTGATTGTCACTGTTCTTGTCACTCTTGTTAGTCCCTGGTGTGTTTTATGTCACCCTTTTTGAGTATTTTTAATGTCTGTTGAGATGAGGAATGGGATAGGATGCTTACTGACAAGAGCTTTAGGTATAATCTTTCAGGCTTGGTCCTTATTATTTGTATCTGAGAAAGTACCACGTTACCTTCTTTTGTGTTCTTTCTATAGCTATCATTGAAATAAACAATATTATGGCATATAAGAAACATTGCACTATAAATAATACCTAATCAGAATTCTTAATTTATTGAATAGCAAGTAGTCCTATCTTCTACAGCATTATCCTATGAAATATGAATTAAACATTTGAAAAAGGAAAAATAACAGATGTATAATTAGCTATGCTATTCCATCTTTAGCTTCTTTATTTAAATATGTAGGATTCTCATTCCACAGGCAATTTAAAATGTGGATTTATTTAGCCATTTTATAGTAATTGTAGATTGATAGTAATAGAATTTTTGTTGAATTTGCTACAGTGTAAAGCAATGACAGCTGGGCACTACATAGAAAACAGGATGCACAGTATTCTGTTCTTAGGATCCAGCATTTGTTATTTCTAACTGTATTTCCTGAGTTAGCTGTACATAGTCTTTGTAGCATAACACATTCTTTGTCCTGATCTTCCTTGTTTTTTTATTGAAAAGTTTTGGTTTTAGACATACTTTGAGGCCAAGGCTCTGTGACATGACACTGGAGGTGAAGCACCTGTTTCCTCAGACTGCGTTCCCAGACTGAGTGCATTTCATGCAGGTGTCTCATGGTGGTTATAGAGACTTATGAGTCATTCCTGAGACCATGTAGCAGGCATATTCCAGGCAGACTTCCTCTTCCCCAAGATTTTTATTAGAAGGACATTTAGGAAAGTGCAAACAATGCAATAAGGAGGCAACCCTATGAAACTACATTCTCTAGGTAAGATAACTCAGAAACATTTTTAAGTACTCCCAGGATATCTGAACCTCATCCACCCTAAGTCTGCTTTCTCAAATGTAAACCTGTTGACATATATTTAATGAGTCACTGAAAATCTTGGAATCTTTACTGTGTAGCATGTTTTCCCTTATCTGCATGTATGTAAAGCCCTGATGTTTTATCATTGTCTTGAAGTCTGGAGGTATCAATTTAGCTGCTGAAACACAGGTGTTTCTAGTGTGTCCTTGAGATCCCCTAAGGATCTGAAATCTCTGTGATGAGGAGGTACTGTGTCTTTGGATAACTTTCAGTGCCTATATTTGGGCAACAGGATTGAACTCAGAATGGCTCTTGCTAAGCTGCCTGGTCTTAAAGTGTAGCCCTGGCAGAATCGTCTCAAAACATCGTGAACAAGCCTAGGTGGAACAGCTTAAGAAATCTGAATCTCAGAATAGAATAGGACTATTTCATCTGGAAGGGACCTACAACCATCATCTATTCCAACTGCCTGACCACTTCAGGGCTGACCAAAAGTTGAAACATGTTAAGGGCATTGTCCAAACAGCTCTTAAACACCAATAGACTTGAGGCATTGACCACCTCTCTAGGAAGCCTGTTCCAGTGTTTGACCACTCTCTTGGTAAATAAATGCTTCCTAATGTCCAGCTAAACCTCCTCTGGTGCAGCTTTGAACCGTTCCCACATGTCCTACCACTGGATACCAGGGAGAAGAGCTTGGCACCTTCCTTCTCTCTTCCCCTCCTCGGAAAGCTGTAGAGAGAAAAAGGTCAACCCTCAGCCTCCGTCTCTCCAAACTAGAAAAACCCAGAGTTCTCAGCTGCTTCTCACAGGACGTTCCTTCCAACCCTGTCACCAGCTTTGTTGCCCTCCTCTGGGTGCATTCAGGGACCCTCCCGTTCATTCTTCTTAAATTGTGGGGCCCAGAACTGCATGCAATATTCAGGGGGAGGAGGCCATACCAACGCTGAATACAGTGGGATAATCACCTCTTTTGACTGGGTGATTATGTTGTCTTTGATGCTCTCCAGGGTGTGATTTGCCCTCCTGGCTGCCAGGGCATGGCAATGTAATCAAACTAACAATAAAGGAATAATGAATCACTTCCAAACAACTTCTCAGATTCTTAGCCTTAGAACATGAGGAGGCCAGAAGTAACATCACTGACATAAGGATAATAAACATCTTTTGCCCATTTAAATTCTTGCATCAACATTATGCTTTTGTCTTTCTCTTTCATTTAAGGAGATGTACCTCAGCAGCTTGTTTAGAATAGTCTGGTTCTATTCATGTCACAAGGAACAAGGAATAATTCCCAGAAAAAGGCATATAATACGAAACTTTACAGATCTGTTGATTCCAGGACATAATGCTATGTATTGATAAATTAAACAGTAGCAGATAATGCTCTCAGGCACCAGGAATCTGTTGTCTGTACTAGTAAGCTGTTAGCATGGCCTCATATATGATTGTAGTGATTTCCAAAAGGTGATTTGGATGAGGGCACTGTTTTGTAAGATGGAGACTTTACCTGGGTCTCCAAAGCCGTTCTCTTTTGTCTGACCTTGGTGCCAGAGAAAAAATTCTGTTTGTGTTTAATATGCTAACATAGGTATAGCCTAAGAGTTAGCAAAACACCAAGTTTCAGCCCATTTTCTTGATGCAATCTATATGACAAAAAAGACAATCCCATGTTAAGTGGTAAAATTCTTTATAGAATTTAAGAAAGCCTGTAACCTTGAAAACATCAACAACAACTTCCTTTTCCTCCAGGAAAAAAAGTCTAGTAGAGTTAAGCTCTGGAACTTTTTTGTTAAATCCCCAATTTTTTACAATGGCTGGTTTTGTTAGGTTTGTCCTACAAAAAATTCATTGTATTAAGTTGCATTTTCAATATTGAGAAAAACAAGAAAAGAGATCATCTTTATTGTTGGTAGAAAACTCAGCTGCAAAAAAGTCAAACTTTTTCAGCACTCTTGAAATGCTGGAAATGAAATGAATGACACTCTGTGTCATCATCTTGTAGAAAAGCTTTGAAGGTTGTTTTTAATAGAGTTTTCATTTTGAATCAGCTTAATTATAGTCATCAATATGGTTCATTAAATACCTATAATATTCCTGACCTGACAATAAATTTGGTAAGCAATAGTTCATTGGCTTACCTCCATTTGTGAAACACTACAGTGTACATTAAATTACAGCATCATCTGTACTTAACCTTGTGTTCACAAATATGCACACTTTTTTCAGTTAAAATAGTTTGTCGTGAAATATTGTTTATAACTATCAAAATTATTTTTCTTCCTAGTTAGTTAAAAAATACCCTAATTTTACCAAATTGAAGCATCATATCAGCATGAAAACCTAATTTCTTAAAAAAGAGATGCACTTCATGTCAATGTTAAAGACGTTTCCATCCATTATCAGCATATAGTTCATTAGGCCATTATATTTTTAAACCCCAGTTGTTCCCTTACTAGTTTGAACAAAGCCACTAAAATTACATCTTTATATAAGTGCCACAGTTTTACCCTTTGGGATCAGTAATATAATTATGAATAGACATTACCTGGTTATTTCCATTACCTGGTGGATTTCCATTACACAAAATCTTTGCATTTCATTAGTGGCCTAAGCTGTAAATTTAGCAATAAGTCTGTTTTTAAAATTCAAGGGTAATTGCTTCAAACAAAGCATAGTAGTTAGGATAGCCTGTAACAGTTAGTTTTTAAAATTGGAAACAGGGAAAATGTTTGTGTGACTGGTTATATTGGGTTTACAGGAAATATAATAAAAACAAAGCTGCCTAATTCCAGCCATGGTAAAATGTTGCAGTACTAGTATTGACAGAGTACTGAATATTTCTGCTGTTGGGAGTCTATTGAGCTTTCAGTACTTCTTTGACACAACAAGAAATCAGCACTAGAGGCAGCTAGGAGATTCTGGTTGGAATAAGACCAGAGAACTTTAATCATTACCTACAACATGCAAAAACAGCTTCTAGGAAAGGTGGTGTCATTTATTAGCTAGATTTGCTGTGGTCTTGACAGGTATACCATTTCCCAGGCTGATGGGATTCTGCCTGGGATTTTATAAAGGAGACAGAAATGAAGCAGGTAACCACCTCTCTGATTTGGCACCCATAGGCACCTCACAATATTACAAGCACCGGGGATTGCCTGCAAGTGTGCTCAGATTAGTGAGCAGACTTCAGGGAGAATTTTGGCATGGACTCAAATCCAGCCTTGAGAAGTGACAAAACAATGATTTACTGTGTATTATAAAAAACAGCTGAACTTTATTATGAAGAAACAGGAAAGGTGTAAGTTTCTGTAAAGTTCAGACTTTAGGAACACATCTGAAAATTGTATTTACTTATAATAATACAGTGTCCTGGCAGCTGTTGTTGTAACACAGCTACAAGCATGAGCAGGGACACGTGTGCAGCGCACAGTTAATGAGCTCCAGGCAGTCTTCACACTGCTCAGCCAGAATCCTGTCATCTCTGCTGAGTAATTTCTCCCTACATGATATATCAAATAGAGGTCTTTTTACAGTGGTTGGAGAAGAGTGACTACTGCAGGACGGGGGGTTTGTGGTGTCAAAAACTGTGGTTCTGTTACTAAAGAGGAAGTTTTGGTCTAGTGTCTGTGACATGCAGAAAAATAAAGCAGAGTTCTATGTATTAGCTAAAGTGTGTACTACCGTTGGGCAAGGATCACTCTTGTGAATGCTAAATAGTGGGAAAGGTATAAGCAGAGGGCACATTATGAACACACTGTATTAATAACCCATGCTAGTAGTGAATTTGCAGTCATGCTACGTGTCGCTTTACCCTTAGGCTGTAAGAGTAAGTGAAGGAAAAGTTTGGTTGGCAGTAACTAGCAACAGGTATTGAGATGTATATGATATGCATGGTTGCCTTCTTAGTCACCAAATCTCAGTAACGAGAGTGTATTTAGCATCACGTGTGCTATAAAATATGGAACGTATTCACTTCTTGCTTCTACTTGGAGTGACAGACCTGGTGTTAAGATCTTAATTAGGCAGTTATGCTCAGCTGAGCGTGTCTGCCTGTTGCTGTCAGTATTCCTCTCAGCTTTGCTTCCTCTGATCAAATGGCAGGTGGGGAGAGTTGATTTCTTTAAATGCTCAGTCTTCTGTGGAACACCATTTCCAATTTAACAACATCTCAAACAGTCAGGAGGGAACTTTTATGTGAATTTCTTTAACTAGGGAAGAAAAGTATTTGCCTACCTGCTAAGTATAAATGGCTTAGTCATCAAAATCTTTGGGATTCCTGGCAAAAGACAGGTGTATATTTCGGCACGATGCTTGTACAATACTCTTTCTACCTTTCCTATGAAAATTACAGTAAAAAGGGCAGATCACCTCTTATATTTATATTCATCTCTGTTTACAACATGCTTCATATCTAGCTTCAGAACACATATTCTTCAGCAAAATAAAATGGATGAGCACCATGAGGAAAGGGAATAAAAATCACATTTGTTTTCAATCCAAGCTCATATTTGTTTTATTCTGTGCCCTCTTTCATTCCTTTATTTAGAACAAACATTAACGGGATTATGGCTCTAATTCTCATTTTCGTTACAGATGGTTTGGAGGCACTGCCTCATCCCAGCCCAGAGCTTTGACCACCTGTACAAACAAATACGCTGGGCTGGGCCAGCTACCCAGAGTACAGTGTTTGATTTTGTTCTGTTCTCCTTCTGTCCTCTCCCTACATTACCAGGGAGGACAGGACAACAGATACATAGTAGGCAGAGTTTGACCAGCTGGCACAGTGAGACCTGGGATGTACAGACTGGTGTTTCTTATATGGGAGATCATCTGGGCTCCGTGACACAAAGGCAGCACGTGGTCCAAAGGACACCAGGGAACACGTGGGGACGGTGTATACTCAAGTCTCGTTCTAGAAGCTGAAAAAGAATGTATCATGTGGGTGGAAATAGCTTCCCATGGGGGAGTGAAGAAATAATCCAGAGAAGTGGGATCATTTGCACTGGGGAGGACCAGTGCTATTTTAAGGCCTGGTCCCGCTGAACTTGAGTGCTAGTATTCCAGGTAGAACAGGCCTCCCATAGTGCGTTAAACATTGCACGCACAAGGATGCAATGTCAGATGGTCTGGATTTAACTGTTTATCCTATTTACGTTACTTGAAGGAGTTCTACATTTCATTTGGTGGATCCTAGTTTATTGATTATGCAGCTAAAATCAGGGTTTTTTTGGTGAGCAAGTCTAACATTTTGGATTGGTGTGGACTTAGGCAAGAACTATGTCCAGAGTGCCTAAAACCCTAAAAATGGCTCTAGACATAATACATTCCAGCTGCTTTACACCATTAGAAAACCAAAAGACTGGGCATTCCACCTCCAGTAAGCTCCTGGATCTCTGAACCATGTGGCTCTCCAAACCATGTGCTACCCTGGCAGAGGAGAGGTGGGCAGCTGTTTTCTCAGAAAATATAGGAGACGGAGGGCAAATAGATAAATGAAAAAGTAATTCTGAAGTTTACTGGCATTTTGTACTGTCCTTAGCTCTTTCTCTTTATAATGTAATCTGTGAGTGAAGTTAGGCACAGATAGTTGCGGTGTTTTTTGGTAGCAGCTGTTGTTTAAGTAACTTGAAAAAGTTTGAGCCTGTTTTTTGTATGCTAGAAAACTTTAAGAAACTTGGTGACAAGGACATGCAAAAACAAATGGCTTAAAGTGAAGAAAGACTACTTGTTATTAAAAAAGAATAAAAATAACAATAGTGGAAAGGACACATAAAAATATGGGAGGTTTTCAATTTAATGAGAGTGGTAAGAATATGGAACACAAGTTCAAGATGTTCAGTAATATTTTTATACATGTGTTTTCAGAGACACTAGTAAGGGAAAATCTTTGCCTGAATTCCAGCAGGAAAAGTGGCATTTATGTTTTGAAGAGATTTAAATTTTCTACAGACACTAGGTGAGTTTCACTATGAATATTAAGCAAAAACTTTAGAGCTAAAAGACTGGTTTTACTTAAAGAGTGTGCTGAGAGAAAAATGAGACTTTCTGGCCATCTTTAACAAATCCCAAGAGCTCCTTTCCCTGTTGAACTGGTTTCTGTGGAAAAAGTGAGAAAATGTTTTGCTTAATGATACAAGAGTGTCTGAGAGGAGAGAGCTGGTCAACCAGAGAACAAGCTACACTATTTGATTTGAAAAAAGCTCACCCTTCACATTGAAAAAAGTTTCCTTTGACTTTCAGTATGTACTTACTCGTAAGTAAAGGAGAGATAATCATTAATAAACTGTGGAAGGTAAATGTTACCACTATTTAGGAACTTTGTGTTTATATGCTCTTTAATAAGCTTCTGTCTGAAAGTGATAACAAGAGGGTCTGTTGAATATAGTAATGCAGAGAAAAAAGTGCAGCTTACTCTAACCATGGAGATTAGACCACTTATTTCACTTTAGGAGAACCTTTCTTCATCTGAGACAGACAAGACAGTTGAACAGCTTGTACCTTATATTTAAAGACTGTTTCTTAAAACAGCACAACATACTTTTTTCTTATCATCATATTAAGTAGCAAAGGAGATACTTTACTACGGTTACATGAATTTTAGTAAAGGGATATGGATGTTAAGATGCTGGCTGAGTTAGAGGGAAAAGATACTTTGACCATACTTGAATGAACTATTTAGGAGCCACCAAACAGGTTAGAGCCTGTTCCTTCTCACCTGTAACTGAATTGTATCCTGAAAAGTGTAGGCGACTGCCTAACTGAGTTTGGAGTGGCCAAGCCCAATCCACAGGGTTAGTACTTCAGCTGCTAAGGTGAGCTGGGACACCACCTTTTGCTGCTTATGGGTTACCTGAAGAGATTATGTTAGATAAAGGTCCTCAGTCTGTTCCTGAAGAGCTTCAGATACTCCTAAGGAGAAATTCAGTAAAGCACACTCTGTCTATTGTTTATCAGCTAACCGTGTCAGATAGGTTAGCAGAATGCTTTTGCAGACACTTTCAAAGGGCCCTAGGAAAAATAAAAATTCGATAGCCTGCCACACAGAAAATTCCAGAGAAGTTATTTCCCAAATGTCAGATATGAATTAGGGTTGATGTATTGGATTGTGATTTAGCAAAACAGCTAAGAAAACAGTAGAGTAGATGTATTTTTAAAACCTGAGTACACATGCTTTGACTAAGGAGTTAGTTCAGGGCAGGATATTTTTTGGGGAGGCTGGGATGGGGTGTGTTGCAGTCCGTGTTTTCTGTAGCAGGATGAAAATACAGATAATGAAGAAATGTGATGACCATCTGCTTCAATGTAGAAACTTCCAGAAAGGGAACAGTCTTGGCAGTACTGAAAGTGTTTTTAAAAAGGGAAAAATAAGATACATATATTGCCACAGAAGCATGAAGGCAAATACTCATATTTTGATCTGGGGGACAGTAAAGATACTTGTGGACCAGGTATCTATAGACGTAATGAAATATGCTTTACAAGTCCAATTACTCAACAACTTAAAAAAAATTAATTGTATATAGCTACTTCAGTGCTATCCCAGTGTGGTTATACAAAGTATATATGTATATATATACATATATATGTAGTGGGGAAATATAGTATATATGAAACTGCAATGGTTTTTGTTTTCATGCGTGTCACCTCTATCTTTACACGATGTCACCGTTGCAAAAGGAGAAATTATGTGAGGAAACGCTGTTACAGCGCACACCAGAGGAGAAACATCCTGCTGCCTCCAAGGGCCTGACATTTGTTCTTTCTCACCTGGCTACTTCACTTGATCTAGACTGAATGTTATTATGACTTATGGTATACAACATTCCCTCTGTATATGAACTGCAGCCAGACCCATTAGGAATCTTATTAGTTAACCAGTCATTGCTTTACTCCTGGGAACTTTCTGAACCTACAAAACCACTTTGCTTCGTGAAATAGCTGAGTTTTCATTTTTCATTGAGAGCCAGTCACAAAGGAAACTTAAAGGCATCAGGATGTCGTCTCCAATTTTAAAAAGTGCTGAACAGACAACATTTGATATTTATTAAATCTAGGAAAAAAAAAAAAAGCAGTATTTTAAACTGGAATCCTTAAATGTCGTCCTTTTGTTTTTTACCTTGAAGTGGTACGAATTATATCTTCCAAAGACTAACCAGCAGTTTGAGCAGGCAAACAAGTGAGGTAGGGTGCAAGGGATCTTTTTGTCATCATTATTGATAGCACCTTACATTTTCTCTAACACTTTTTCTCAGTCTCCAAGACTGATCTGTGCTATTATTGAACATGGTTGATTTTTTAAATTCTGTTTTTGTGAAGCTTGCTTGAATATTAAGCCATGAAAAATATTAATTACATTTAATAATTATGCTAAACATATGTTCAGATCTGTCACACAACAAACAGATGTGTCTAAGAAGCATTTAAAGCACTGTATTAATTTATTATAAATTGTGATAATATTTACATAAGGTTAAAAATGTTGTGTTGAGTGACCCTGAAAGGTTTTCTGAACCAAGGAAGAAATGTTTTTAAAATGATGTTAGAAATAAAATAAAAATTATAGCTCTGCTCACCACATTGCTTTGTAACAGGGACACGAACACCAAATGATTTGATGCACCCAGCTGAAGGAAATGAACAGTGTGATCAATTTGACATCTGGAAAAGTAAATATGAATATTTATGAGATATTTGAAAGTATGAAATGTGATGAAAAATATCAATTCTTGCTACTTTAGTGGAGTAGGTTTTGTAGGTTGCTGTCACTTTGAGGGTATCTACTTGCCTGTTTAGTGCACCGTTGCCAGGACAGGACAAATCCTCCCTGACACAAGAACAGGAGGAGCTGATGGCTTTACAGAGACATTTCTCACAGATGAACTCTGCAAAACCCATATTGGCATGCTTTATGGCCACAGCTCTAAGAAGCAGAGAAAATTTGCAGACCAACAAAAGATGGGACTGGGGAGTAGAAAGAAATACTTTGTCATATGACACCATCAAAATTATATCAGAAAGTAAGTAAAAAGGATAGATAAAGAATTCTTTGTATAAATAGTTCGTCCTTAAGAGTAACTGTAGCATGAGAGGATTTTTGTCTTCGTAGCATCCTAGAAATCACTGGTATGGAACTGGAGTCCTGCCTGCAAATATTCCTCTCTTTGACACATCCCAAATCTGTTATTCTCTGAGACAGCATTTCTCTAACCACCACTGTAGAAAATGGTGTGTCTTGAAAGGCTTGTGGACGAGTGTATTTTACCAAAATTTTCATGTGAGCAATCTTTTGGCTTTCCACACAAGAGGCACAACCTGACACAGCAGAGGTCTGACAGGGTGGTGATAAGGCTGATGGTAAGCAAGCAAGCAAGCAAACAGATTTTTTTTCTTCTATATTTAGGCATATTATGTTGGTAATAACAGATATTACAGATGTTTCCATTTTAGTCTATCAGTGTATTAAACCAGGGTCTGAGTTATCAAAAATGTTGATTGCTGGTACTGAAAATTAAATGTTTTAAAATTGGCTTGAATTACGGAAACAAGCCTTGAGCAGTGAGTTAGTCCAAAAAGTAGAGTTTACTCTGGAAGTCTTGGATCTGAGATTTCCCCCTCAAAGATTGCAAGTACTCATTAGAACTATGTGTAAGGTAATTGCTCTAGAAATCTGCTGTGGGATACCTGATGCTGACAGTAGACTGAAACTGATAATTTAGAGTGAACAAGTGAAGAGCTCCACAGTCTTAACTGTACTTTTGATTTACTTGTAGCCTCACCTTAGTCCTTCTTCACCAGTCATTATAGCATGGCCCCACAGCGCTGGTCCATGGCTCACCTGGAGGTGATAATTTACTATCAATACCAGATGTTGCTTCACCTAGGAAGCATAAATTACTCCAAAATTTCTGTGTATTTCTGTATTTCATGGCTTTATGAAGGTTAATCTGATCCCTGCTCTAACAAGAAGAAAATTTATTCACTGGCAATTTTTGCCTATCATGTTAGTCATGTTTCATTTTTATACCTGGGAGTTCAAGCCAATGCCATAAAGTAAGAAACTGAAGTAGAATATTGTTTAAATTTCCTCTGGCTATTTGGATGGGCAGGTATGAGCAAAGGGTAATAGCATCTTATTTGCAACACAAACAGAAAACTTAAGAGGACAATGCAGAATTTCTAGCTTAACAAATTGTGGCAGCATGTTTAATGCTTCACTGATAAAACCATTCATAGTGCCACTTTATGGATAGATACATTGTAGGAATACACATGGTTAATCACAGGGTTGAGCTTGATGTTAAGAAACTCCACTCCAGAGCAGGCTTTATTGCAGTCTACACTGTTGTGTTAAATTAGGGTTCCAGCTTGCACTTGCCTCAACACGGCTGATTGTCTGCACTACCTGCTTATTGATTTATACTCCAACTAACATCTGGAGCAAACCAGCCAGTTTACCAGGTGAACATAAACACAAAAAATTGAATCCTGCCTTTTTAGACTGGAGCAACTCCAATCTCTCAAGCCACAGGGCATAACCTTGGGTCATTCTTTGTCATAATTAGCTATTTAGTATAGGTGAGAAGAACATAGTAAATCCCTCCCCCAAAGCCCCACCAAGTGAGACTGGTATCATGATTTCTTCTGGGGCTGTATCTGAACTTTGTTCACATTTCATTCTTTCTCTCTGCACACCAATGCTTCTGATTTTTAACAAGATAGCAAAGAGTAACAGAACAGAAAAGACAGCTGAAATATTACCTTACTTTTTTAGAGTGTTCAGGATTATGAAGGAAGAGAAAAAACAACCCTCAAGAACATTGAAACCAGTGTTGATTCCTTTCCAGATGTTTTTAAGATCATAACATTTGATTCTGGACAGAGCCTGAGGTCAGCAGTGGTTTTTATGTTTCAGCTAATTTCCTGTATTCCAGTAATTTTGCTTCTGATTCCAGTTAATGCTGGAAAATACAGTTGTGCAATTTGCAAACATGAATTTAACTATACTTTTTCTAACCCTACGATACAGTTTATCACTCAAGTCCATGAATTTTTCGTCACACATGTCAATGGGCCACCCAGACAATTTTGTCCACCTCTCACTGAAAAATTTCCCTTAATTTTTTTCTTTTAATTTTTATTTGTTCCTCTGCTTCCTGCTACTACCAAAATATTTCTTAAAAAAAAAAAAAAAGTAACTTCTATGTAATCAGCTGTCTACGCATCTCCAAAGTAATCAATACCTTTTATTCCAGATTGCCATGGAATTATTGAATTTCTGGCAGATGCCCTCTCATTAAACTCATTATACCTTCACTCTTGCAAAACATGGGGATTGAGGACTGCTGGAAGTGTAGTCACATTTCCAAACAACTGCCCAGTTTATTAGCAATAATGGGTGGCAAATTGCTCAAGCTGCCCAGATTATGCATCATACTCCAGAAGAGTTAAGGATTGAGATGACTTCTGCATACATAGTTATTAAAAAAGTTTTCTGCAAGGGTGTTTGTAAGAAATTCTCTGCACAACAACAATAAAAATATTCTCCGGCATTATGCTTTATTTTTTGTGTATCATGTTTAAAAGGTACTGATTCTATCCCTAGAGATATGAAATGTAACAATGTAAAATGAAACAATGCCTGTGCATGTGTAAGGTGTGATTAGAGATTTCTGGTTTTTAATTTAAAGTCTGTTCTCCCTGACCTTTGAACAGAAATGAGTTACTCATAATGTCTAAGTGACTCCAGAGCCTAAAAATACACCTGTATCATAGATCTAAATTGCAGAATGTATGGTGTCAAATGACATTATATTGTCCCCTTAAGACTTCATTCTATGAATAAAAAATGGGTTGATGATTCTTTAACATGCTTGTTAGAAATCTCTGTCCTGATAACTTTTTTTTCTTTTTTCTAGAAATAAGGTTTTCTCAGTGGAAAAAAAGTGAGTATGATTTAGTATTCTTTTAAAAAGTCACCACTTCAAATATTGTAAAAGCAAGTGAATTCAGAAAAATCCTGATACATTTCCATATTTATGGAAATGCTTATCTTGAAACAGTGGGTGAACATTATCTGTTTAGACCTTCTTGTCTCCTGAGAATGTGAGGAAGAGAGAAAGTAACATCCATTTCTTAAAGGTATACCTTTCACAAAATGAATTTAAGAGAAAGATACATGTATTTTTGCTATTTGAAAAAAAATATAGAAAATAGAAAAATAAAGATGGGGAATGTTAGCTGAATTTTTTCTCCCTTCTTACTACTGGAAGTCAGATTTTTTTTTTTTTAGAAAATTAGATGAGAACACATTAAAAAAAATTCAAAATGCTTGTTATTATTTTTGCAACAATATTATAATTTGCTTGTACTAAAAACCTTCGGTGAATGTTTCTGTATGGAAAATTGACATTTTCCATTCAACTTTTAAATAAGTATATTTACTTTGTGACTTTAAAACTATTCTAGAAGCCATTGAACACTGAAAAACATATTTCAAAATGACCAGGTTCAGATGTGTTAAATTCAACCTTAGCTCCTGTTTCAAATCTCTCTTCTCCTTTGAAAAGCAGCTGAAGGTTAGTGTCAGCCAATAGCAAGCACCAGGAATAAAACACTTGTGTTGATATTGATTAGCTGATGTGGATTGAAAAGTCTTCTAAGTCTTCTTAGGAGAAGGGACCAGGTGGCAATAATCTAGGCAAGGTTACTCTTGGGTCTCACTGGGGGACTGAGGTTATCAAGAAAGAGGATCTGATAATTTACTTTTATGTCATCAGATAAAAACCTGGTACTTATTATTGTAACAATGAAAAAGTGTCACATGAAGATCACAGGTAAAACTTTTAAAATTATTTCATAACTTGAAAATTTTGGTTTTTTCTATGATCATATATTTTCAGAATATTTTGAAAATTGAATGCTCTCAAGATTTTACTAGTATTTGAAAGTTAAACACCTCATAGAGGTGTTTAACAAAAAAATATGTAAGTTTGTATTCAAATCTCTGAGTTTGCAGGAATATCTAATCTTTCTATGGATGTTATATTCCAAGGTTGTAAATTTCATTCGAACAACATTCTTTAACGCAAATGGTCTCCTTTTGCTATTGTCCCTGAAAATAAAATGCAGCAAGTGATTCTTGACTTCTTGCCAGTTGGTCTGTTATGGCTAATGTACTTTATATTCCAGACCTGTTGAGCTTTTTTTGTCTATGTGTTTTGTAAGTTGCCTTAAAATCATGCTTTCTTTTGTTGTTATTGATTTATTTAAATGTATTTAGCCAGAAGCACCCAAAAAGATAAACCACCTCATTTTGGTATTATTTTTAAAACTAGACTTGAAAGTGCATCCAAAGCTGCTTTGAGTTATACCTGGTTAATAATTGCAGGAATTAAAAATCTGCCCATGCTCTGTATAGTGAAAATTGAAGTCTGCGATTTAAACTGAACTGTTTGAGTTCAAAATAAGAGAACTGCAGAAGTGCTAAGGATCAGTAAAGCTCAATTGTTCAGCATGAAACCAAAAAGCACAGCACATCAGCAGAGACAAGACAGAAGCAGGATTTTTTTTTTTTTTTTTCCCCCAAAGGTTCTTACAGTGTGGCAATATGGAAAACTAACTTTTTAACCTTTACAATTGTTCATAGGTTTTGAATTTTGTGTACCCCATACACCAAAGCTGCTGGAGTGCGAGCAGCAGAGTGCCTGGGGCGAGCAGCATCAGAAGATGGGAAGATGATGCTGGTGCATGTGAGTCCCAGCACAAAGGCAGTGCTGGGGCTGACCTTGGAATATGCCTGGGTTTCCTTTGTGTATTACATCCTCATTTTACTTTGCAGCACAGCCCCCAGCAAGCCTGGACTCCTCAGGCAAACAGGAATGGATTGGTAAAGACCAGGAGACTGGTATTTATGTGAGAGGTTGTGACTGGGAGTCTTGAGTGTGTCTTTTGGACTTCCATTTGCCCCATGCTCTGGTAGGGAAAAACATGTGCTGAGGTCAGTGCTTAGGTCAGCCAGGTGGTGACCTAAAAATTGTCTCCATCCATTAGGTAATCGTCTGAGTATATCTACTAGACACTGCAAACAAGAGTAGCTCTCACTACTCAGTTAAAAATTGTGGCTGGAAACATTAGTTCCCTAATTTTTTGTGTATCAGCCTCAAGCCGGCTTCCATGGAGACAGCCTGTACACTGGGGTGTGATCTGGGGTGGAGGAGGGGAGCGTGGCACCCTCCCTCTCTTGCCATGCAAGTCGATAATCATATAGCAAATGTGGTGGCCAGGAGGCAAGTGAGACAAAACTGATTCTGTGGTCCAAGCTGTGGTCCTTGTACCAAAGTTTTAATGGTTTTTTTATGGCCTCCTGAGCCCGCACCAATTTGGATTTCTGATCTCCCAAGAGGAGTCAGAGCTCAGACACATCCTGTGGGATAGTGCATTGGGTGTTTGGCATCCTTCTTGTGATACCTGCTTTTCTCCTGGAATCTATAGAAACCTCAGTTCCTGGCTTTGGGTTTTGGTTTCTCACCCTCAAACCCAGATGTAAACAAACAAACAAACAAAAACCAAAACAAAAAACAATATATATATGTAAATACACACTGTCAAAAGGCCAGACTGAGAACTCCACAAGCTCCTGGGCTCCAAACTCAGGATGTCTTGACTGGCTACTCAAACAGCCCAGACTGTTGACATGGTATAGCTAAACTGTTAGATGTTTACACTGCAAATATAGTTTTACTGGGAGCTACTGTGGGTATAAATCACAATGACAGGAACCATTTGTTTAAAAAAGAAAAAATGATGAAAGGTGTAAAAGAAAACTTCGCAAAGAGTTGCTGATTAACATATTTAGGGGGCGGGGGAAGAATCGCTACCATATCAGCACTAGAGAAGTCTACCAAGACAGCTTGATTAACTGAAAAAGCATTACGTAAATGTATAAGTGCAGAGATAAGATGAATTCTTACAAATCTGAAGTTTTATAAAGTATCAGCTACAAGATTAGAAAGATATGATATTAGTTGCTTTTAAAAACTTCTGTACAAGGAAGATTCACTGTAAGTTTGTTCAGTTCTGAGTAAGAGTAAAAATAAGGGACAGTCATATAATATTAGACTTGGGAAAGGTAACATTTTTAAACATACATACAGCATCTTAAACATTGTGTAAATCTGTACATAACTCAGCAGGACTTACTGATAAATTACCTTGTTTGATCAGATGTATTTTCTGTGACTATGATAAATTATTATTTTTGACTCATTACTTCCTGCTTAGAGAGAATAGCAAAAAATATACAAAGCAGAGAATCTCAGGAACTTTTCTCACACATTTAAAGCGCAAAAAACTTTATACTTATTTTCTTGGCACATATGGGTGGGTGTGTTTGTTTGTTTGTTGTTAAAGAATACAAAAAGAAATTCATTAGATAAACTTACAAGATTATGGGTCTCATCTGAATTTATTTTTATGAACAATGGGGAAGTTGGAAATTAATTCATGGTATTTCGCAGTAGATAAGTTCTGTTGTAGGCTTACAAAGTTCTACAATAGAACAATTTATTTTGCTTATAGTTAAATAAATAAAATATAGTTACTTAGAAACTGACTACTTTAAATATTGCCATATTCATAAAGCTGTGCAATCTCAGTCTCCAGATAATGAATCATGACATGATCCTGAGTACTTCAGTGTTACCATGGACAACGTGCCACCTGAATACTCGGTGATGTCCAGCTCCTAAACGTAGTTTCAGTATGAGATGAGGCACAAATAGACACACGTGCACTGTCAGTAACAACTGAGACAGATAGAAAAGCTGCACATCAAATGCTGTAAAAGGCATGCATGAGTTGATGTGAATGCAACCTTTTTGGGGAAAATGAATAAATTTATTAACTCTTTTGTAAAGCTCATCAATAAACTGGTCGGTACACCTGGAGAAGACTAATTGGCTAGCGCCCATTCTTTCTGCTGGTTATCTGAAATGATTTTGTTCACAGGAATCCTAAACCTATTGAAACTTTACCTGTCATGAATCTGGCTTGACTCTTATAGCTGTCACTACAGATCTTGCTCTATTGTCCTAAAGCCACTGAGGCTATTCCAGGCATGTGCCTGATGTGACCAGGAGTTGCCTTTCCCAGTATCTTTCACGGTGTGTCTGTAATCCTGCTGTGGCTTCACATTTAGCACCAAGACTCTCCCCCTGTTCTCCAGCCAGACACACAGGGTCTGTGCTTTAAAGGCTCTGTACAGATATTGCTGTGCTAGTACAAGCTCTTGGGAAACACCAATAACCATTTAAACTTAGTTTTAGAAATTTAAGTTGTATGTACCAAGATGAACTGGATGGGTGCTTTATGGTGAACACTACACAGCCAATACTTTTATTCACCTAGAATTCTATTTTTGTGGTTGTTTTGGCACAGGGAAGACCATCAGGTTTAAGCACCTGGAAAATTTCAGGTAGGATGTTCAAGAATTTTAAGGTAATATGCATGTGAAATAATTGTCTTAAATGGAAAGAAATTTTAGGCTTGCATAGTGTGGCTAGAAATGTGTGGCTGGATTTAATTTGTAGGATGCTTTGTTCAGAAGTCCAAATCTCCCAGTCCAAATCAGTCATAATTAGTTGCAAGAATAATATATATTTAAAAAATAAACTCACTCTATGCTAATTTCATCCCCCTCAATCACTATCATCTGCTATGTGGCTCCTGGGGTAAGTATTTTTTTTTACCATGGATCTGCTTGCTTTTGACACAGCTATAAAAGGCATGACAGGTATTTCAGAAATACAGTATTATTTTTTTATATAATTGAAAGCATTTTTCTGTACCTCTGATTTTGGGGGGAGAGTGTACGATAGAGGGCTAAGCAATGGTAAACAGCCTGCAAACATAGACTGTGAGCAAAGTTCAGACTTAAGCCAACAAGAAGTCCCTGGTGAAGAAAAGCGTGGCTGGAAAGCAAGTGAGAAATGCAAAGCACTTGCAGCCTCTCACTGTTTTGGGAACAATGTGTGTGTGTGTGTATCTGAAACCACAGTTTGGCCCGCTGTTTGAAAAGGTTGCTTGGGGTTACATTCTGCCATAAGATTTTGACATCTGGCTCTGATTGGAGTCAACGGGAGACCTCTGAGTGCATCTGAGGGCACAGCATGACCCTTCCTGCTTGTTTTCACTCACTGTATTTTTATGCTATGGCATTTCTGAGCAGGGACAATCTCAACTGCTCATTCACTTTAAAGGCCATCTGTATAGGAAAGTTATTATTTTGCTTCCTTTCATTCTCTGAGCAGTCCTTAGCCTTCTTTCATGACTTCCTTTCTTTTTGATTTATTAAGCTACTAATGCTCAGATCACAGTCTATAAAAATTAAAACTTCAATCTGAAAGAAAAAAATAACCAAGTAGATAACACAAGCTCAAGATAATAGCACAAGCAGCTACTGGCAGACATAGCATATTTCATTTTCAGCCGTCTTCTCAAAGACAAAGAACAGTTCAGTCGAATTAAAAACGTGGAGAGATTTTCCTTCAAGCCACATCGAGCAATCAAGTCTAAAAAACAAGCCATACTGTGCTCCTGAAGCAGATAATAATGTAAGTGATGAGGTATTACTATTAGGAGTAAATGGCTCCTGTGAAATAATAAACTGATTTAATGGGCCAAATGATCATAAGGTACTTTTCATGGATATGCCAGAGGCAGAAATTATTTTTCAGGATTGGAGTCCTGATTTGCCATTCCTACTGCAAAGATCCAGAGGCTTGCAGTTTATGGAAGTCTTGTGATTACCATGATGGAAACTGAAGTGGGGCCCTGACAGCTGAATGTTCCACAGCCTGTTTAAGTGTTCTTCAGGGTCAGCAACGCTTAAAGTTCTTAGTTGCTTACAGCAAAACTGTGATCTAGTGTAGTGTCTTGTATTAAATGTGTTCAGTGCTTGTGGAATTATGGTGGGAAAATAACCATCCTTGCAAGGAAGGCTGCTTTCTGTTTAGGCTGTAAATTGATTTCAATTCTTTTGGTCTTTGGGGGTTCTACTGACCTAGGAATAGTTTCAAACTTACTAAAACTTAAGAAAGTTAGTGAAGGTGGCAGCTTTTTTGTAGATTCCACTAGAGCTGCTGTATTTGGGCTCTTGCAGCTCTTAACCCTGGAGATTAATTCTGTGCAACAAAAAGTGGCAGCGTCTTAGGGACTTAACCTTGGGATGTGAAAGATGCATGTTACTTGTAAGCATATCCCTTGCTGTAATCTGATAATTGTTCAATATGGACCTTCTTTTAGTATCATGACATATTTTAAAATGTAGATGGTCTTCTCTACTTCCATAGAAAAGTTTCTTCTTTCAATCACTGATTTTAAATTTGCTCTACTTTGAGTACAGTCTGTCTTGTTACTTCAGATATTGCACCATCTACACTGTATCTAATTTTTGTTCTTTTGTCAATTTTTTTTCTTTAATGCTCCATGCTTACCTTTGTGTATAATACTGTAACTTTCGCAAACTAAAATGAACGCTATTGCCTGAAATTTATACATGTCTTCATTTTCTCATTCCTTTGACCTCCTGGAAACAGTGTTGAGACCATTTGTCTTCTAGTATTCAATATGAAGTAATTTTCTTGTAGAATTTGTTTTAATCCTTTGATCTCTTGAACTGGTATCTTGGTTTTGTTTAGAGTTCATGGCCTTTTTTTCTGTGGATATACAGAGCATAAGATCTTTCCTCTATTCCTTCCCATAGAGCCAATAACTTTCTCTGCTGCCTGATTTGAAGGCACCTCCATCTGATAACTTCACCCAAGACCTAGTTTTCTGTTCTGTTGCCTGAATTTGTTATTGTACATTTAAACTACCTTCTCTTGTTTTAAACCTTTCTGAAGAGTGCCCAGTTTCAGGGGCCATAGCCACTCAAAAATCAGATTACAGATCACTCTGTAATATTAGTGATAGAGTATTTAAATGTGCAGTTGCTGTAACAGGAGCCTAGTATGACACCAGGATTTATTGCACAAGAGAGGAAGAATTAGGGACCTCAGAAAAGTTGTCTATAGGGAGCATGTTACTACCTACAGATAGCCTACATGGAATGATAAACGGAAGTATCTGCACATCTGCATGTCTCTGGCATTGAAGCATGCATGAGCAAGCTAAGGTGCCAAGGAAGGACCTCCGTACAAGAGGACAGAGAGCTAGAATGATGAAACTTCAATGTAGAAAGGTTTTCTCTGTTCAAAATGCACTGCTGCCTCATGGACTCAGGAACCTGGTCTTGGCAAACTCTGAACTCTTCTTTAATCCGGTACCACTTGTTCTTATATGCACTCAATTCCTAATTCACTAGGAGGCAGTGGCTATCTGCTCTGAAGAACCAAAACCCTATATTGTCTCCAAAATCCTGTGCTTTCCACTCAATTCTACTGCTTTCAATCTGGAAACTGTCCCACAGCCCTTCTCCCCAAAGAGCAGGCATCATGTCAAAGTGAGACACACAGTGCTCTTTTATCAGAATATTACTGGATTTGTTGTGTCAATGACTATTTTCAATGCAGATGTCCAGATGCTGATCCCCCACTCTGCATCGTGGGGTGGCGAGGTAGAGCTGCCTCAGGAGTTTCTTGTCCTTTTGCCCAAATGGAAAACGCTCTAAATGATCTTACCTCTAATGCTTTGACGACCTGCTGTAGAGAGACACAGTAGAAAGACTCCGTTTGTAGAGAGAAGAGCTGAGCAAGCTGGTCTGACCTTGTAGCTGATCCTGTTTTCAACAGGAGGTTAGATTACAGACCTCCTGGGGTCTCTTCCAGCTAGAACTATCTGATGATCTTATGAGAACAGGATTTCAAATAACTCATCCAAAAAGCTCATCTAACTGAGCTTTCACGCAGTTCGCAAAAACAGTCAACATGCGAATGTTTAGACACTTGATTTTTCTAAAGAGAGGTCAGATTCTCACATATGTGAAAGTATTTTTTTTGGTAAAAATTCCAGTAAATAAAAAGAAAGACGCCATCTTTGCAGTGAGGTTTTCTATTATTGTAATTTACTGTTATCTGTACCAAACTACTGAAGACAATTCAGTTTTATTTCCTCTGTCTCCTTGGAAACATTAATCTCTGTGACAAATGGATGTTCAGGCCAAGAACATGAAAGGAATTTGGGAGTTTCCTATATTGTCTGGTGCCACCTTTGTTTGGCTTTGCTTTTTTTATACAAGTGAAAGAAGAAAGTGGTCACAGTAGAAAATGTTGCTAATAATGCTTTAAAGATTTAGCTCCTAGGATACAGTTTTCAGATTCTAGATTACAGTGAGAGCACTTTCTAATCCGTTGGGTCCTCAATGTAAATGAAACGTGAACTAGATTTTGGTTGAAAAATTACAGAGTCCTCAGAAGTTTTTCCTTTGCTTGGAATTCCCCAGTATCTGGTGACTCTAGTGTAACATCAATAGTAAATAAAAATATCATGCAAAAAAAATTCTTATCCTAGTTTAAGAAAAATAAATTAAGTAGTAAATAAGTGTAAATACAGATTCTACTCTTTTTTTTTTTTTTTTTTTTTTTTTTTTTTTTTTTTTTTTTTTTTTTTTTTTTTTTNTGGTTCTGGAGAGACTTTAAAACCGTTGTAAAGCCTTGACAAATACAGGGGAAGAAAAATGAACACATTTCTTCGGAGAAAACACAAATATTTTAGTTGCAAAATGTTTGGTTTATGCAGAGATGTCACTGTGCTCACATATAATTCAAATAAAATGCTTTAATGTCCTGGGAGTTTTACTGCAGGGGAAAAAAGGATTTTTCTGAAACTTTTTCTTTTTTTTATGTCCTCGTATATCTTTATATATGAACTTACAGAAGAAAGGAAATATGAAAAGTACTGTGGAAGGAGTTTGGAGGGTTCAGAACAGATATGATGGATAAACCTGCCTTCCATGTATTGGTAAGATAGCAAGAAGAACAAATTGACTTACTTTCGTTTTTCAAAACATGAGACTCAAAACATAAAACCACAAAGAACTTAAGGAAGTATCATCTCACCTTTTAATCTTGAAGATTGTTTCCTCAGAATGACATTTTGTGACTAAAAAATTGCCCACGAGATAGATAAAAAGCAGTTCCTGACAATTATTCTGACAATTTATTATCTCATGGGGGACGCACTATGCATTTGCTATGAAGTTACCATTCTCAGCTTCTTCGTTTTTGTTTGTTTAGATATATACATGTGAACAGGTTTTCTCAGTTTTCTGATTTATATATAAGAAAATGCTCTGACATTTCTGGCTTTTTGTTTGGGAAAATGTATCACAAAGATACATGTACTCCCACAAGAACAGGAAAAGTGTTGTCTGAAAAAAGTTTCATTATCAATAACATTGAGGGAGTATTATGTCATCCGAGAATACATGATGAGTGACTTTTTCAGGTTCACATTTCTGGTATGTTTCCATTAAAATTTCCTGAGTGTTTTATGAAGGCTTATGCATTTTCTATGAGACTGGCCATACACAAACTATTTTCCTTGGAAGGGACCTTCAAAAAACTATTTGATCATTGCTTAGCACTTTTGTGATTGGCTCAATTGTGTCTCGCTGGCAGTGCTAAGTGTATATGTAACATAATGTTATAATTTACCAGTAAAAGCTATCTATTTAGGTAAAGGCACTAGGGAACTATCAAGAACTGTATTCTGACAAACAGATATCAGTTTAAATGGCTCATATCCCAACAGCTGTTGTGAGTATTACTTGGAGGGCTAAGGCACAGGAGGACTATACAGCCTCTGCTTTGGTTAACTGTTGCTTGGAGGAAGAGAGACTTTTTTCTTTGCATATTGCAGTGTCTGAAGGTCATGTTAATTGTTTAATCTATTCTGACAAAAATCTGACTAAGTAATGGAGCAAGGGAGAAAATGCACCTTTGGGGAATTTTTATTAAACTGAGTCTGGTTTACTGGATCTCTAGTCTAGTATAAAGCCTCCATCTGCTTTTCTTTGCATAGCTGGAATACTTGATCAGTGATTGTGTTGAGTTTTCAGTTCAGAGGCATGCAGGACTTCTATAAGAGAGCAGAAATAAAGCATGTCCCCTTGGCACAGAGAAATGCATTCTACCTTTGAGCTTAGTACTTCAGAAGGGTCCTAGGATTGAGCATGTTCACGTGTGATTGGTGTTGATTTTTCTTCCTAGACATCAAATGTCTGAGGTCTTCTGGGGGACTGATGAAGACAGATTATGTGATTTCACCAGGTAGTTTTTGAATTTCTGTAAAGGGTTTCCTTGCTCAGATTACCTGAAAAAAGAAAAAAAAAAGTGCTACTCTAATAATTTTTTCCTGTTTTCTCTAGACCTATTGCCAGCATTGCCACAATAGCAACTATATATTTAAGTTCTGTAAATGCTTTTTCAGGAATCATGACATCTGACAGCATAACAATTTAACTTCCTTTTCATGTCTGCATTTTTGTTCTTGTTCCATTAGCACTGACAATAATTACCTCTGCACAGATTAATGGAATTCCATACCCCTAATTAATCTATAATCTGTACAGATGGTATATATATATTTCCAAATTATTAAAATCAAAGATCTACTTGGACATCTTTCTTGATAATTCATAGAATCATAGAATGCCAGGTTGGAAGGGACCACAGGGATCATTTGGTCCAACCTTTCTTGGCAAAAGCATGGTCTAGACAATATGACCCAGCACCCTATCCAGATGAATCTTAAAAGTGCCATTTTGCAATTGATTCATGTCTACTATATGTTTTGAATTATATAATTTGAAAGCTTGCATTTGAAAGGCATAACTGTATTGTGATGTCTGTAGCAAACTACAGTTCATAAAATGACATTATTTTTAGATGTCAGGGCAATGCAGTCAATCTGGATTCTTAACACGTCGTTTTTTTAATATCCCCCCTGCAGTGATTCTACAGTTTGAAAGTGTGCAACTATTTAATTGATTAAGAGATTTAGAAAATGATCCATGTTATTTTTCTGAACACTAGCTCTTCAGCCTTAGCAGTGATACCATCTATTTGGTGATCTGAATAAGAAAGGATACAGTCTTATAGAAGAATTTCACCCCAGCACATAGAAGTTAATGGGAACTCTTTCATGAACGGAAATGGGAGCAGCAGCACAGTTGTACAACACTCCCTGCATACAAATTACCCAACTTTTGTTTGAAAAAAGACAAGAACGGGAAATCACCAGAAGCAGAAACAACAGTAAGGAACAAAATTTTCACTATTAACGGAAGTTCCTTCCAGGTTCCTTTATTGGATTTTGACATGGGGGGAAAAAAGTTTCCTTGCATTCTGCTGTATTTATGGCAGAGGTGGAAGTACTGTTTTAACTAACATTGTCCAATTCCCTTTTATGAGACAGTTAACAAATACTTAGAAATTTTGCCAAAACATTACTCAATTAGGTTGATATATTCCATGTCAGATGTTGGCCTAAGCCAAAACACCTCTGTGTCAAGCAGCAGGGCTGAGGAAGTCCATTGTTTTGGAACTTTGTCTTTGAAGTGTTCTAGCTCCACATCCAAAAATGAACAGGAATTTATTCTTTCTTTGTCATTACCTCGGTACCTTTCTTTGAAGAGTAAGAAGAGGAATATATTTCTGCTATAGCTCACCTAAAGAATATTTTTTACCCTGACCTAATGCAGTCCAAGTTGATTAAGATTTTGCTTTTACTGGTATAAATTGTGGATTTCTGTGCTTCAGTCAGTAACCTCATAACATAGTAGTGTACTGTGCAGAAATATGAATTCCTTCAGGACAGAAAAAAGATTTTTCTTTTATAAACTTTTTTTCTGATCATTGATCTGTCACTTCTTAAAGGTAAAGAAATGAAAATAAACCACAAGACTGAAAAGCCACACTGGGCCTATAAAAATAGTGCAATAACTTCACCCTCTGGAAAAATACTAGGTGAACCACCAATTGAGGGCATTCTGCAATTGAAATGTACAGACTTTTTTTCTTCCAGTGACTGAAAACAGTGAAACTCTTGGCACCGAGTTAGCTGCATGAGACTGGCTGTGTAGGGGGGTTTCATCTCTCAGGCGGATAAGATAAAGAAGGGGCAGAATTTCAGGACCATCATTTCCACAGCTCAAGGGCTTTGGCTCAGTAGGTTGTCAGGGAGCTAAGCTGGCGGGTTGGTAGGAAACTATACAGGTTTCAAACACCCTTATCAAAAATCTATCCAAACCATTTTTTTTTCTTTTTCAAAAAATGCTCTGTTTTCAACAAAAGACTGAGTCCTAAAAGAAAATGTTTTGTTGGATATCTTTTCCATCCTCAACCACCTCTAGAATGTGAAATTACATGATGAAGGTCAGATTCAAGATGATGCAATAATGAAGTGTTCTTTATGCTTTAGGGGAAAGAATTAAGCCTTGGAAAAATATTGGAAATTATTTAAGACATTTTTGTTGCTCTTCTGGTATGCAGAACCTAGTTAGCTCTCCTAGAAACTTAACTGCTTGTTCGGCCTTGTTTAGATCCACAAATGTGAATGAACTGGTGGTGCTGTTGCTCAATGGGTTTTACAAAATTAATATTAAGAAAATGTATTGCCTTCAGTATGATCGATGCTGTGGCGTGAAGAAAGGATGAGGAATGTACGGAGTAATATGCTTTCACTTGCAGAAAAGTAGAGGTGCATTGAAAATCTATCAGGAGAAAATTAAAGGCAGGCTGATTATAAGCAGCCATGTTAGTCTCATTCAGTAGCAATGCTGAAACTGAAAGAGTGAAGGCTTTTTGAATTTGAAATGCTAATGAATAATGAGAAAGAATAGCTATTTTAATTTAATGTTGATACTGCATATGAAATTATGTTATATCTTAATAGAGTAGGCCCTGTGACACAATTTCTCTTTTTGTTTGTATCACAAGATTTCTTCCTTCCATTTTACAAAACAGTGCTGTTTTGTTACACCTTATTAACCATCCTTACTGAGGTGCAAATCTCTACCCCTTTCACATATATTTTAGTGAATTTCATGAATTTTGCATTCAGGTCTTAATTACATTCATGTGGAATATTCTGCATACAAGAAAGGGTGAAATCTGAATCTGTTGCCTCAGTGATTCTACTGCATAAATCTGCTACCATGGAAGATCTAGATAGATTGCATTTTTAATTTGCCATGAAACAATGATGAAAACTAAGTATGAAAATTATTTTTATGTATTTGGAGACCGATATTAAAAAGTAGAGGCTTTCATTTCTCATGAAAAGGCAGTGATGGCTCTTTTCAGTATGAAAACGAACAGGAAATTGTTCTTCCATCAGTTTAATCATTTTAATTTAAAATTATATAAATTAACAGGCTTTATGAAGCACAAGGCAGTCTGCCTATTTCTGTGCTAAAGAAAATGGATATTTAAATATGAGAGCACAGTGCTGAATTTCTGGAAGAAATAGGGACCAGATCTAGTAAACCACTTGAGCTGGATCTGCAGATACTTGGACATGACAAGGCTGAAGCTGCTTGACCTACTCTTTAGGCAACTGCTCTGGAAGTGAAAGCCACATTCCATTCCCAGGCTCCCTTTTGCAACAGTTAGGAGAGCATATGTACCTCAGAATAAGATGCAAACCCATCACCCTACTTGAGTGGGAAACTGCTGAAATCTGTGCAGGGGTGCTTCAGGCCAGCCACATGTAACCGCTGAGCACAGGCGTATTTCTACAGTGTGATCCCCCCCAACCATGATGTGAATGCCTCTGATGTTTTCAAATCCAAAAGCCGGACCTCCACTTGCAGACAGGTATCTAGAATCTTTCTTCCAAAGGAGTAAGTTCTCTCTCTGTACAAGAAAAGAAGTTAGTTATTTCTACAGAAGTATATTTCTTCTAGCCTAGGCTCTTGGAGCATTAACTCTGGGAGTGCTTCAGGCTATGAAGATTCAAACCCACACCTCTCACAGGCTCCTTTAGCAGCTGAAGGCAATTAGGAGGGGGAAAGAAAGAAGGAGAAAGTAACTATAGACCTGTAGACTAATGCTTCTCAAACTCAGACAATAGTGGCTAGGTTTTTAGGCTGTTATCTAGCATTAATCACTCATGGTAAGGCAAAGTCCTGTATTTAAGTGTTGTTAAGTGTTAGGATGCTTGCTGGAGAGAATTACATTTGGATCTTCATAGGCAAAAAAGGACCCGTCCAGTTCCTCCATGGGTGCTGTAATGAGTAATTAGCTGCACAAAAGACAACAACTACAAGCTGTAGGAAACCAGCCCTGATAGTGTATATTCTGTGTGTGTCTTGAGACAGTCTATAGATCAAGCCTCCTGAAATGCAAAGGTGGAGGAGCACCTAGCCTATGCAGACATCAGACATCCTTCATTCCAGTTCAGAAAATAAAATTTTGAGGCTGAAAGTTCCTATTTTCATGTTTTTTTTAATTACAGGAAAATTTGCAGTCTTTCAGAATGGACCATCAGGAGTTCTGGTCCAAATTCTAGATAACGCTAGAGCTAGTTTATAAATAAAATGTGTATTATACAAGATGTGACACATACAAAGTGTTTATTCCTGTGCATATCCATATGAACACAAAAGCTAGGCCACTTAATTCGTTATATATACGGTCTTAGATTTATTGTAACACAATAATTCATATGGAGGTTTCTGGATGTACTGACAGTATGAAATCGAAGGGAAAATAAGGAGAAACTGTACGAAAAGTGTCTTTCAAATCAAGTTTGCTATAAGCAACACTGCAGTTTTGATTTCTGCTTGTTCATGTTAAAAAGAAGTTGTTAGTGCTGCAAATAATTACCCTTGGAATTAGCTTTGCATGAATGTGTTGTCCCATTGATATTAATGAGACAGCTTATGCACATCAAATCAAGCACAGGTATGAGTATGTGCGGAATAAGTGCTCTATATAGTTGCCTTTGGTATCTTGATAATATTGATGAAGATTGTTAATTCACATACAAGACAGTTGGGTACAGCACAGCAGTGAAATTGCAGAATAAGTCTCTATTTCATGGGTGTTGCAGCATTTACCTAATTGTAAACTTGTATGTGATATGAATTGTTCTACTGTTTCATATTCTCTGGTTTTATAATGTAATGATAATGATGAATTTCCTTTTTCCTGTATTTAGCTTTTTTTTTTTTTACCCTGTTATGAACTGAATTGAACATCTTGTACTTTTGGCATGTCTCAGAAGGGATACAACAGATATTTTGGAAAAAGCAGGGAAAAACTCTTAGAAAAAAGTTGAATAAAAGAATAATAGAATGTTTGCTTATAGAAATTCTTGTCCTCTGGCCATCATACTAAAGTATCTGCATAAAATGGATCAGACTTTTCAACAAAACTTACTCGGAATGAGCCGTTTCTGCTAATTACCTTATGGACAGTGATTCTTAGTTCATTTTTGTTCATTTCCAGTGTTTAGCAAGCAAAGTTAGCTGCTCAGTTTTTGAAGTTGCTGATCTAGACCTTTAGCGCCAGTTGGCAGAGACCTCAGCTGTACCTATTTGGAAATGTACAGAAAAGAAACAATCCTACCTCTTGCAGAAAACCCGAAAATGTTTGAGAAAGATGCCAGGTGTCAGGAAGAAAATGATGTCTCTTTAACTCAAATTATTCAGTGGAGATGCGAGAGGTTGCTTTGTATCCATGTTATTTTATGTGTTGAGCAGTAATTTACTTACGAGAGCCAGGGACATTTCAGCAATGGGCATACCAAAGATTTTGTGTGAATCAAATGGAGTTTTGACAAGCATCCAAATGACAGAGACCATTAGGACCCAAAGACTAATTGATATGGCACAGTTTACATCCATAGAGCTAAATTATTTTACCCTTATCTCACCTGTTTTTGTATTAATTTAGAGTTTGTGTGTGGGAGGTTTTTTGAGAGAGTGCTAAACTGTAGGAGCTAAAAGTGTAACAGGGATTATGCTAAAATTAAATGGTGGTGGTGATAAGATGGTGGTAGTAGGTTTTCTCTGACACAGTTTTGTTTACTAGAGAACATGAAAGATGTTGAAGAGAAACCCAAAGCCTCAGCTGAACACCACCCTGTGGGCAAGTTTCTTTGTTCTCTCATCTCTATTCTAACCTGATCCACAGTACATGACAGAATAGTAGGTAGCCAGGTTGTGTAGGTCAGGTTGATTCATAGCATTGTTAATCACTCATTTTCTACTTAGCAAGAAAGTTTCCAACTTATGCAGTGAATTATCTTCTATTTGAGCAGATCCTGTGCAATTGTGCTTGACTGGCATTTAATAGTTTGGAGGACTGTGTCCTAAATGGTGAAATCCTGAAATAACTGTTTGTTAATGCCTGGAGCTCTAAACTTTCACCCTCTCTCAAGCTCAAACTCCAAAGCTACCGTTGACCATTTCCAGTCTTACGCTCCAATAAACATGAGACACTTAGCACTGCAAACACTGTCAGTCCTATTAACTCACCACGTCTTGAAGAATTTAGCAATAAACTGCATTCTGCAGCCTCTTCTGTTCCTAGCATTACATTAATCCTCGTCATATCTTTTCCCTAACTAGTATTCCTACCACTGTGTTAAACTTCCCCGTCCAAATCAGTTGATGAACCTACCTGATATCACGTTATGAAGCCTTGTAGACCTTGCTGTCTGAAGTAGTAGAAACATATTTCTATCCAGATACAGGAAGCATGTTCTGCTAGAGGTGAAAGCTGGATATTAAGCTAAGCATGGATCATAGTGATGTTTAGATGAAGTTTAGTGTTAACTTAAGATTAAGGTGTTTGGGAAGAGTAACTACAACTTGGCTTACTGACACGTTCTTTAATGATTGTTTAATCTTGGAAGACTGGTCATCAGTCAGGATAGCTAAGTATAATATGAGAGGCAGAGGAGGTGTCTGGAGGAGGACTATAGAACAGTATTTATTCCTAAATTTTTCAAATCCTATGACATCAGGAAAAAGGTTGTTGCTGCCAGAAGCTTGAGATCTCGTTGTACTGATGGGATTGGAAAGTCCTACGTAACTAAAATGCCATGCTTACAAAAATCCATGAACAGAAGTGTTCTGTTTAACTTCAGATAATGCTGCTTTTGTAATGATTGAGACCAGCTTTAGGGTTGGCAAGAGATTTAGGATTCAGAAAAACAGTATCTGAGGAACTGGCTTGTTGCCTTTTTCTGCAGAGGTCAGCGTGCTGAGGTAAGTGTGGTAGAGATGGAGGCCAATGCTGTACAGCAAACAGGGTGGTATATTGGGATCACAGGGTCATACTCAAACTGCAGGTTGATCAGGAAAATACGAGCATGGAGAGTTTTTTTTTCTTTCTAGTTCAAGGACTCCACCCCTTGTGAAGTTGTCTGGCTTTGTCCCGAATGTGTTTTAGCAGCAGGCTGGGCCTCTGCTCTTTATAAACTCCTCCAAGAGTGAACACCCTTGTGCAATGGTTTGCTGTTTAAAAGTTAACTGTGGCTTAACATGCATTAATTTAACAGGAAATTTACTCCTAAGGTGAAAAGAGTCAAATAACTCTAGTATAAATTGTCCTGCTGCAAGATTATATTCCATTTCAGTAGGAACTGGAGGCACTCAGTGTCTTGCAGTATCAGTAGTTTAATATCTGTAAATGATATAGATAGTTAGCCAAATAAAGTGTATCCTGTTTGTCAGGGGAATTTCAGCAACATTAAGCACTCCTAGGCTGAGAACTGTGATTTTCCAGGGGAATGAAGTCAGTCCCATTGCTGAGCCATTTAACACAAGGCTGGGCAAGACCTTCCTGAGAGCAAGAATCTTGCAATGAAGGAAATGGAAATGAGTTTCTTAGCTTTTTTTCTGCCTCCTATGGAGGGAAATACTGTCTGCTGGGTAAACAGCATGTTTGTGACATTAGTATACAAAATCTGTATAAGAAGGCAAGTACAGAAACGAAACTTGGCAAAGTTCTTTGGCCTGATCCTGCTGTTTGTGTACAAGAAAGATTCTCAGAATGGTATGAGCTCATGTCTTTTGACTGAAAACTCCACAGATGAATAAATTGCTTACGGAGACTTACTATTTGTCTGCTTATTTAAATAGTTTTATTTATGCCAGAAGTTGATCATATGTTACTAAATATATTCATAATTTAATTTGTAATACATTATTTTGGATGTTTTATTTTGGAAAAGCCTAATTCATATGAGGTCCGGAAAGTGTCAAATGGGAGTTACACCATCACTATGTTTGTGCTCTTCAAAGTTGCATAATTCTGAAGTGTGAAAAGACTAATCTGATATGCATTCTAGTTATTTTTAATGCACAAGTCTTTTGATATTGGAGCATTACAAATATCTCAGAGGGAAGCCATTAGCCAATATTTATGCAAAGCTGTGTGAATACTCTGTTATCCCTCTGCAAGCTTTGCTTCCTCTTGCTGGATATTCTGCAGTGACAATAACTAGGCAGCACTCACTTGTGGAATTTACAGAGAGATTATGTATTCCCTAAATTGAATGGACCACAGGCAGGGCTAGGATGCTGCTAGGGAAAAAAAAAAAGATACAGAGTGCTTTCTATTTTGTTCCCTCACTAGTTGTTTAATATAAAATGCATTACTTTTGATATTTGAATAAATTAACTGACAGCTGTAAGAGACCAGTTTTGTAACATTCAACAATGTGTTTGATATTTGCAAACATAAAGGTCTTAGCAGAATATCGATTAAAAACCTGAAAAAATGAATGTGATACTTTGCAATCTGGGCTAAGCCAGGTTCATGGGGAGATGTGAAACCTTTTGCTAGACCACCTGATATAATTAAAAAACAGACAAGTTTAAAAGCATAAAAAACCTTTTGACGCTTTTGAAATATAAGGCCTCAACCTTCAAAGCTAACTGCTAGTGGAGAATAATTGGCTAGAATTTAACTTGCTTACGTTCAGTAAGAGACTCAGAGGAAAAAGCTGGTTAGCATCAGTAAGGCAAGATGCTCCAAGGGAATATCATAGCAAGGGAAGAGCCCAGGTGGTACTGAGAGAGGGAGAAGAGGGAATTATTTTCTGATGAACACTCAGTGATCAGTTGAAGTTGAAAGGGGAAGAAAAAAAATCGGTCTGACATAAAAGCGGAATGTTTATTGTCTCTTTGATTTTTAATGTTCAGGGCCATTACAAATGTGAGTTTCTGTGCAGTACAACCACATTATCATACAGGTTAACCTTTCTGTATTTTCCTGAGCAACAATATATATTGTGTTTGTATATAGCTAAAGAGGTATTTTTAAACAGAAAAAGCTGTCATCTTTGATATAGTTAAGAAAGCAAGCTAAGCACATGTCACATTATGTACTCCCAGTGGCCATGCCCTTTTGGTATAGGCATTTCTACAGACTAGAAGAATCAATGATCCAGAGGATCACAGGGTTAAAAAAATAATTGTCCATTGGTTTTATTAAAGAGCTGTGCACTGGATGCATGCCAGATAAAGTGTAGCCTTCCCTACAATCACTGAGGAAGGGTTTTTGCAGACTGTGGATACTATCTAAAAGAGTTAGAGATTCATAGAAGCATGGAAGGGTTCCCCCCTTCCCCTCCCCGCCCGGTAACTCAGCAATGAATGATTTCATCAGGTTTTCTATGTGACAAAAATAATAGTCCTGTAAATAATAAACCCAAAAGGTGTCTCTGTTTCCACCCAGAACAATTTTTACCTGAACTGAACGTTTGAACTGTTCTGTATGACACCAGGTAAAGAAACCAACGGCTCAGACAGAACACCAGGTCAAAAAGGTACTGACTAGATATGGTTTATTATTTATTTTATGTATTCACAGTTGCGAAGACCAGCAAAAGAGACTTCTACTGCCCACCTCCTCCCCAGCTTATTTTTCCCAAGTCTTACTCGTTAAACAAATTTAGCTGATGGGTATATGTCATTGTCCTTTGTAGTATCACAAAGCTGTTAGGTATCTCCACATGCATGCAAGAAAACAGAGATGATGTTTCATGTGGGAGTGGAGGAGAATTCAGCAGAAAGCTGCGTGTTTAAAGGACACAAGGATCAGTCCCGAGGGACTGGCTCAGGGAGGAAGAATTTAAGCCTTATTCATGTTCACATTCTCCTCCTACAGAAATAATATTTTATCTGATGTATTGAAGTTATAGTTTTCAGGAGAAAGGAGCAATAGCTGACAACCACCTGAATTTTCAGCTCAGTCTGAAAAATTCCCTTCAAGTCTCTAGGGAAGGAATGCTAAGCACAGATGGAGTGGTGATATACTGAGCTGGGGGAGCTGCCTAGACTGTTTGTTGTTCCGAGTATTTGATTTTCTGAATAGCAATAAAGTCTTTTTCATTGACCTCTGAAAGATTAATTTCTTAATTTAACACTCAGTGGCTAAGAAGCCTGCAGAAAAAAAAAAAAATGTATGTGCATATAATGAATTGTGGTGTTTATAATTTGTATAAGGCACAAACCCCATAATCTGCTGATTGCAGTTGAATTTGAAAAGTGCTAATTCACGAGCTTTGACATTCCAATTATTTTGTTATTAATACATTCTGCATCCACCTGTGCTGCTGTCTTAGCATCATTTCAATAACCCTGCTAAACAACACTAAAGACAGACAATGAGAAATGCCATATCACTGCATTTTTCTTAAGGAGGGTGTGGGAAATTTAATGAGACTTTTATTTGATTTAAGGTGGTTGCTTCTCAAAGCAGAAGTACAAGATGTTGTGAAATTGTGCTGACAAAGGAAGGTAGGAAGTGAACAAAAATTCTATTCCATTGAAATTTTAGACTTGTTCAACCAATCATTTTTGTGCTTATCATATTTATTGGTGGTCTGCTGCAAATGGCTTAATATTTCTTAAAAGAGTTACATTCATTTTTATTTATAAATTAATCTTCTTCTTTTTCTCTCTGCTGGATGAAATATCCAAGTCATGTTGCCTTGTAATTAAAGCATGCAAGAAGGGAAACAAATATAAAGGAACAGAGATGATTAAATGAAAGTGCTTTTCAAGGAGTAACTTTTTCTGGGTACAGTCCAATTATTACAGAAATGAAACAGTGATATTGCTTTAATGTTGTGACATGCAGACTGTGTAGTATAATAATTCCAGACCATCTTTCTTGGAGTGACTAAAAAAGCCAATGCATTTAAAACCAGACAGGTGTTAAGATCACACAACCGCCTGGATTTGCATATGGTGGAGCTGTCAAAAAGAATAACTAAATTCTCTTAAGTGAAACTAAAAGCACTTCCGGTGATGCTTGCGGGCCCTGGGATGCTGCTCTGTGTCATTGCAGTGTACCAGGAGGAGGATTGCGACAGGACCCTCTTCTAATAGGCCTGCAAGCCCCTTGGGCAGGTTTTATTTCAGTCCTGAATACGATCTCATTAAATATAGGGGTATTTTTTCTCTGCTAGATAAACCCAGGAAGAAGAGAGATTATTTTTAAACCACCCCTAGCTTGCCTTATTTTGCCATCTGGCACACAAAGAAAGAAATGGGAAACCAACATTATAGATCTTAATGGCAACACTGAAGCCTGGGGAGATCCACCTTTTCCTCTCTGACCAAAAGCTGTAAGATAGGAGCCTTTGACAACAAAGCATATGTTTTAGTATGGCTAATAATTCCCCTTGGTGGCATTAAAGATGCACTATTTGTGGAAATTTCTACTTTGAACACATCAGAGTACATCACTTCAAGGTAAATACACCATCTAGCCAAGTGAAGACAGTCTAGAGTGTGTCCATTTATTCTCTTCATAATCTTTTAAAAGCAATTTATTGTTATTTTTTTAGTTGCTATAAGTAATGAAACTGGGTGCTTTATTTATTCCACAGACTTTTTCTTAGTACATACAATGCTTACACTATCTTTCCTGGGGCTACTCCTCAAGAAAGTTATTTGTCTTTTCTTCCATGGTCCATATAACGTAAAGATCATTTCTTTCTAGTGATGAAGGAATGTTTATATGGACAAATGTTTTCATTAACAGTGGCTAAGAAATAGACTTTTTAAAGACCATTGCAATGTGATGAGTGATCACTTCAGCAATTGTGTTTGTGTTTTGTTCCCCCCGCTCCAACAAACACCTTTTTGAGAAATTTGCTGGTTAGTTTTCAGTGCAAAGGTAGATGTCTCAGTTAGTAGAAGGAAAGAACTTCTTGTCTCTGGGCATAAAAATGTGGTAGGAATTGAATCATTAATATCAACATTTGTGCGATTATTACTAACCTATTCTGCTTGTCTGTGAATAACTGTAAGAACCCATTTTCTGACATTTATGTGCATATTAGAATCACATTTAAGAATTCATTTGACTTTTTCAAGAGCTGGAGATGAGGAGAGTAATTTTCACAGATCTCTGAAAACCAACCTTTGTCTGCTGCTGCTTATCCTGGGAATACTTCTCAAGTTAACAATGATTTTAGCCCTAATCTAAAAAAACTCAGAGCCTTACAATTAGCTAGAACTAATGCCTAATATTAAAGATGGTGAAAAGTGTCATTTACAGGTATTTTTTAGTCAACAAAAGAGATAATTTTATTGAAATAGGTCTAATAAAGAGTTGTGAGCTTCTGTGATATTGTGAAATAAGTAGAATGATGAATATTTTCTGACTACACTGAAATTACCTATTATTAAATACAAGCAATTAACAATTGTCTGCTCTCAGTTTATGAAAACTACAATACAAATTATTATCAAGTCATACCAATTTTGATAAGCACCATCCAAACTGAAAAAAGTAATGGAACCACTCATGCCCCAGAGAGCTTACAATCAATAACAGAGGATAAGTTGATACAAATGATGATAAATCAATAGTAAAGAGATGACACACTTTAGAAAATTATTGACTGTCTTATGGTTTAGCCAGCCCAGTTATATAGCACTTGCTATTATCCAGCTTAAGTGCTTCATGATCCCTATCAGCTGCAAAGCACTCAGCAGGAACAGTTTTTACCGTCTAGCACAGCCACATCACATTGCACTGAGGTCTGATGTGCTCCTAGTTGGGACAGGAGAATTGTGAATTGGCACCAGTGGTACTGCAACACTTGAAAATGAAGGCACTTAACATTGATAAGTGTTTCTTGGGTGAAGAATGTAGCTTTCTCCCTGCCCTTCTGCTTCCATTCCCCCAGCACTTGAGAAGAAATGGGCGATTTCTAAAATGGGCATTCTTCCAGATTTCCAGTGAACTCCATCTTAGTCAAGTTTGGCACATTTTTGACATAGTGAAGTTGGGAGTGAGATCATTTTAAACTCTTGCTGTACTTAATCACAAGAAATAGATACGTCTCTGATGGCAATTTTCACCTTTGGGGGCTGAATTGTCTTCTCCACTGGCTATAGAAAGATCAGAATAAATGGGAGCTAAACTGTGTTATTCTGAGTTTATTCGGAGTTTATTCATGAGTTTAGAGTTCAGGGCATAGAGAAATATTATTTGACAGATGAACACCAGTCGTTGTTGCTGTGTCTCTCATTTTGTGGCAGAATCAGACAAGCTAACTAGTTAGGGAAGTTTTTGAACTCTCTTAAATGGATATACCTTTAGCTAAGCCTGGAAATAGACCTGCGTACCTATTAGGATAGAGACATGTCTGATTTCTGTTGTATGGCCATGTCTATGTGGGCATGCATTTGTAAATTTGTACTTTTTTTTTTGTTTTGTTTTGTTTTTTGTTCCTCTCTTGCTCCAGAGGGCTAGCAAATCCTGCCAGGTGTAGGGGAAAGATCATGCAGGATAACAGTAGTGTGGTCCTGGGTTGGAGCAGTTCCCACCATGTTCAGAATGCTGGTGGGCACAGGAGGACCTCTCCTCTTTCTGTGGGAAGGGCTGCTGGTCCCCACTTGTCCTGGACACTAAGGGCAAGTCAGGCGATGCTGCTCTTTAAAGCAAAAGGGAGAGACAGGGATTTGTGGGTAGTGCTAATAAAGAGGATATACCCCTTGTAAGTTTGAGCAGCACTTGCAGCTGAAGCTCCAGGTGAAGGAATAGAGCAGCACGCTGAAATGATTCGTGATAAGCTTGGAACATTTTTGATGCTATCACATGTAGCTTTTTCAGCCATTCCAAATCAACAGAGGAAGCTAGATCTGATTATAATATTGGCAGAGTAAATATATGTACTCTATGGCTCTGAGACCATGCTGTCCATATGGAACAGTCCCACCTTTGTGACAGAAAATCAGTTAAAGATCAGCCACTCTGAGCCTGACTGTAAACTCCCAAAATAATTCAAAAACTTAAGCATCTCTCAAAGGGCTGCAAGGAGCTTTAAATTACTCTGCATATGGAACCTGAAAGGATAAAGAAGCCTGGAATAGTGAGAAAATAGAAAAGAAAGTATGTGTTCCATTAACAGGAAAGATAAAAATAATAGGCAAAGATGCCAAAAACATGACTGCAAAAGGTTTTATTTGAAAGAGAAGTTAAATAAACACTTTCTTACACATGGTAGAGAAGATGGTAGTACTTAGATGAGTTTCAAATCTCCACTTTCGGGTGAATAAAAAACTTAGCTGATGACTAGCAATGAAAGAAAAGTGCTTTAACTGAGGAGTAATTAAGAAAAACTTTTAATTCTATTAGTTCTCAAGCCTGTTAAATGCAGCTTAGAAGGTGAAATAAGATATTGGCTGTTAATGCTCAAACCAAAGCATGGAATCTGTTAAAAGAAGGACTTATCAAGCATAAAAAGGTCACAGTAGAAAACATGTTTTATAAATTTAAAAATAGGTTTTTTGAAATATGTTGCCCAGATTCTATTCAACCTAATTCTTAACTAGACCAAATTGTTGTGTGTGTAGATTTTTATCATGAAAATTAAGAATGCAGTTTTATGGAAATGAAATAATTTCAGAAAAAACATTTACATGAAATAATTTTCCTCTGTGGATTGTGCTATTAGCTATGCATATCAGTCTCAAAGCAGACAGATATAGAAATTTCTTTGCAAACTGCGGATGGACTATCCACTTGGTAAACAGCAGCCCTACAACCATCAAAAGGAAAATATATCTTCTGGGAAAACTTTGCACTTGTTTTGTAGATTGATACATGCAGCCTTAACCCATGAGCTTGGCTGGTGTTCCCTGGATCCTAGTTCTTCAAACAGGTTTGCCCTCTAGGTATTTCCCCTGAGGTCTGCTGGTCTCCTCACAAGGTAAAAGCTGTGCTTCAGCCTAGAGATACTCAGGATAAAGTCCTGGTTATCTAGAAGTCAATGGCAAAGCTTCTACTGGCTATCATGTACCCTGGATTTCACCCAACTCTCATTAGTAAATCTCATTTTCTTCATAAAGCATCACCACTGAATATGTATGAAGAATAGGAATTTTAGTAGACAGCAAAGACTGGGAAGCTGTGTCTCCAGGAGAATAAAAGACAAAGTCACTTTAATATGGTTGGACAGAAGAACAGAATGCATTTCAAGCCACAGTAAGTCTGAAATTTTCTCTGTATTTTGTTGTTGAGGGTGGGGGTGGGCATATGGGCAGGCAATTGAACTTCTGGTTTAATGGAATCAAGATGTGCACATTTGTATGTATTCTCTTCTCTACCAGAGTACCAATGAGAAGCCCATGAGATTCCTGATGAGCTATGCACGCTAGGAACACAACCTCCTTGTTTATTAACTTGTTGAAAAAGGAGTTATCTAGTATGTAAAGGATGGGCAGGAAAAAAACAAGAAGCATGAAGAAATGAAGAGACCATATATAACACAGCAGTTGTATCTGGTCCCCTGAACTGACAGATTTCTGTCCAGTAAATTGCAGTTCTCTTCAAACATGATTTTTCCTCTTTGGAAATGTAGTCCAGGGATGGCTACTATGAATATGCTGATAACAATGAGAGTATGAGGTACTGATTGTTTTCTGCGACTTGAGATATGTTTGAAGAAAACTCTTGCACAAAAAGGCCTTTGTTAGGTACCATGATATCTTTTACTGAGACTCATGCACTGAGACAAATAAGGAAACAGAGATTGACAGCGTTTGCTACAAGCAAACTAGAGCCAGCTCCCAGTGTCTGGAATAGAAAATCAATCTGAGGATCTGGAAGAGAAAATGAAGCAATTAACAGATAAATTGATTCCAACTGATCTACTTAGAGAAGTGACTATCTCTGCTCAGACCTGGCAAGAGCTTTGTTGTTGTTGCCCGCAATTTATATTGTCTGATGCCATTTATTTACTAAATTTATAGGTAATGAAAGTACATAAATCTGACATGAAAGAAGAAGAAAGTAGTTATATTTTATTTTTCTTATTTGTTATTTCTTGCATTTTTCTGAAATGGCAGGTGCAAGAAATTACAACTGTTAATGGTGCAAAAATGTCTGTGTACTCCCTCTGAAAAGAGTCTTACTGTATTTGTATTCTGCACTGATATTGAAACTCACTGAAACAGCGTATGATGAGCTCTATAAGGAACAACTCAAAGTTGATCCCCCTTTTCAAGTAATTTTTAAAAAGAAATATTTTTGACAATTTGGGATCTGATATCAGATGCATTTAATCTTGGTGCCCTCCTGATAGCAAGGGTTTATTTTCTGTGCTAAACTGTTGTTTCACTGAAATAAATAGGTAAGCTGGATGATTTCCTGCAGCTCCACTTATGCAGAATTTAAAAAGCTTTTATGGAAACTTACAATGGGTCTCGACTGAAAATTCGTCAGAAAAAAAGAAAAGAAAAAGTATTTTTTTGACATGGCTGGTTTATGAATGTTAGTCTTGTGATCCAAATGAAGTCCAAACTGCCTGGAGTCACAATTAAAATTGGACATAGCTGAATGATGCTTCAATAGTGCTAGATTACTCTCCGTAGCTTGTGAGTTATGGTACCACTGAATCTACATGTTCACAAAAAAAGATCCTATTTCATCTGTAGGAAAAAATGAACAAGAAAGCTTATGGTTGAAAGCCAGTTCATTAATTTTCCCTGTCATATATAAAAATATGCTGCATTTATTTAGCAATGGTAGATTTAGAAGTGGAAGTGTAGAAAATGTGGCTATAGTAATAATAATGTATTTCATATTGTGGTTACTTCTAAGTCTGCAATGTGGGAAAGGGTTATCTTCACTGAACCTGCTTATACCAGAAAGGACTGTCAAATATGTACACGTTTCCCTTTTATTTTCTCCTGGATCAGGAATCATTGCAGTCATCTGAGCTAGTGCCAGCCTTGTTAAGGTAAGACTACATTCACCATGAGGGCATAGGATTACTGTTCTCACTAATCCTGGGATATTATGGGTTGACCCGGATGCAGATGAGAAGTGGTGTAAATTATAGAAATGATGAATTTTGAGAAGGTAAGAGCCTGGGTGTCCTGTTCATGTGATAAACAGGTGTACCTGGTTGGCTGTGCAGCATCCTAAGCACCTGCAGTGTGGATATAGACGGTGCTCCAGGCTGGGATGCCCACACTAAAATGACCTCAGAAAGCACTGAAGAGGTGTGCAACCTTTTGAGTAAAGGCCCTACATGAAAATAAAAGGATCTGGGACCTGACACAGGCCTGGAGAAGGAGGAAGACACACTGTATACATTGAAAATGTATCTGGTGAGAAAATTGTTCTTTGGTGAAGGGCTGTATTTTTATGAGCCTTTTAATGGCTGGAAAAGCAGAAATGGGAGGAACTTGTAAGAGACTTTTTTTTTTTTTCTGTGGATTATTTTTACAAAGATCATTAATGAACTTCTTTACTGTGTGACCTCTGCAAACCACTGTTTGTCCATCTGTAAGGATGTGATAAATGTCAACAGAGTAGCAAAAATCTGTTAAGACCTCCCTAAGCCAGATTTACTGTGGAAGTCAGTACATTATGAAATGAATCTTATATTGCTGTACATTTCTGAGAGTTAAAAACAAAAATAATTTTGACAAAGTAAGAATTGCATTTATAAACTGGGTCTAATTGATAAGCTGAATTATTTTCTCCTCTTGACAATAGGTTCAGAGTATGGTGTCCTTGTCTGAAATGAGTCAAGTACTGGGAATGAAGGTTTATTATACACAGAGATGCATAACATCATCCTAGTTTGCAAGGTGCTGAGAGACTGCTATCGGAAGCTGTTTTGATGACTTTTCTGATTTGTGTTCCCACATTGTTTCTCATGCAGCAAAGCGGATCTGTTCTAGTTTCAAGCAGGTGACGGAGTGTACAGGGTTGGAGTGTCTAAACTCAGATAACATGCTTTTGGCTTGGTTTAGGGAACACCTAAGGCTGCCTGAAGTTCAAACAGTAACAAATTTTCACAAGGGAAAATATATTCAGACTTAATTTTGAAAGGGAAACAAGTTTCATGGAGCGAGAAAATGAGCTGATACTAGATATGCTGACAATTACCCTATCAAAACCCCTCTGTGAGAATGGGCCAGGTACCTTACATCACATGCTCAACTCAAGGCTGTCTGCCTCAAGGATTAAGATGGGAAGGACTGAAATACACCCATAGTCATCTACACACCCCTCTTGTTTGTGGAGGCACAGCAGGTTTGTGTGCCTGGGTCCCATGAGCCCTGTTCCACACGGTCCGCACCAGATGATGACCAGGGTGATGGTGACCTTTGCTTTAGCACGTGCACGGTAAGTCTGAGACATTGCACAATGATGAACTCACTGTCTAGCCACTGTACGGTTCTTGAGCACATATTTCAATCTCAGATATCCCAGACAGAAATATGAACCCCCATGGCTGTAAATCACCATTTTCTCATTGAACCCTAAAGCTGATGAAGCTTGGATTGGCCTCAAGCCTGTACACAGACAATGGAGATGTTTGGGCTGTGGAAAGTCTAGAGGTTTCAAACACATCTCTGCAGAGATTTCAGGTGTGGAAAAGGACATGACCAAAAAGAGCTGAACAGATGACAGATTTTTATATTTTAAAATATGTTTTATATTCATATTTCTTGAATCCAGTACCATTTGCCAGATCTAGGTGTGAGGTTTAAATATTGAACTGCTAGTATTCCCAGGTAGGCAATCCCTTTCCCATCTCATTTTAGCTTGGTAAATAAGAAGACATCTGTTTATTTCATCTCCAAATTGCAAATATTCTTGATTAAGTTCTTTCTCAAGCAGAAAAATTCCCATCTCCACATTGGTGTGTTTCCAAACATAGTGCCTTTCAGACTTCAAAAAAGAATAAGCCAACCGTTCCTTTCCACCTCAGAGCACTTGACTCAAAGTGCTTATTGCATTCTTATACTGACTAAAGATGGATGAAATGTGTTTGGGTTGGTCTGTTTTGTTTGCTGCAACACAGCCGTACTGCCAACATCTTGTTTTTATAAACATCAACTTTTTTTCTTCTGTAAATATGTATTTTTCATTTTGAGTAAATAATTTTTGCTCACTATTTGGAAGCATCAGGAGTGAATATGAAACTGTAGGTCTGCTTCCAGGAATGACACGAAAATACATGCCGTATTAAATTTTATTTTAACTTTCATGCTTCTCAGAGAAACAGTTCGTACTATTTGAAGAGGACCAAAGAAAAGAGCCATAATTGGAATTTCACTAGAACTTGGGTTCTACTAAGAAGCAGGTGGGGAAAAACCACAAGTTCAATATTCAGGATTCTCTCTTTTCCACCACAGCACTGCTCAATGCCTCTGCCTGTGTGTGATGTTTCCATTATTATTATTATTATTATTATTAAAAACAACAAACAAACCAGCTTTCCATGAACTAGAGGTGAGTGCTATCATGGAAGGGAATGATACTGAGGAAAGTATTCAAAGTCTTCAAAGTTATGGATCCGAAAAGAGTGCTTCAGTGCCGTCTTTCGCTCTACACAAATGGCCACCCCTGTGCCACAGCTGAGGAAATCTGCATGGGAGTCCTCTCCACCAGAAAATATCCATTAGAAAAAGGTAAGAAAAAACAATAAATGAAGTTCTTAATCTCAGCACATTTCCCATGATCATTGTATTCAGCTGCCATAGCTCTTTGCCTCCTGTCCATTGAGAGCTTTAGGAATGTACCTGAAACAGCAACTGCAAATCAAAAGTGAACTTTTCTTGCAATACTTTTATTTTCTGATTAAAGCTGCCATGTGCTCATAAAGAAGAGACTTTTTTTTTTCCTGGTACTAAGGAGACAGATACGCAGGCAGATGCAGGTCAGCTGTACGCTGAACTGCTCATATTCAGGACTCAGATGCTTTCCTGCAGAACAGAGACTGGTGGGATGCGACACGTACAAAGGGAAGAGAAACCCAAGCCATCAGACAGGCAAAGCAAAGGCTGTGCTGCCCCGCACTCTTAGAACCAGCTGGCTGTGACTTCCAGCAATGTGCCTTAATCATGCTATGAGGCTTTGGTTTTATTATGTATAATGAGGTGGCAGAACAATTTGCTTACTAATTTAAACCAGACATGGAGTTAAGACTTAAAGCTATGGGGTGGGAGAACCGGCCTTTGTGTTGTTTGTAAAGTGTCACAACCATTCATATCTTTAAAAATAAAATATTTATTCTTGTTCCTCTTGTTCAGCTCTAGCCATCATGCCTTCTACAGATTGTGTGACATTCTCCAGAGTTACTTATTCTGCTTTTAGTTAAGATTCACAATGTCGCTTGCCATTGTAAGATTTCGTTTTCATTTTCAGCTCTGCTTCTGTGAGTCTACACCCAGAGATATATCATATAGTCAGCTTTTCATTATAGTCCGAAAGATTAGTCAAAACTAATCCAACCATTTTAGAAAAAAAAAAAAAAAGATAGAAGGAAAATACTGTTTGCTTATATTGAAAATGTCTACACGAGAAACATCTATTATCTGTGTCTTTCGAGGTGGAAGCTGGAATAGCAGTTCATGATTGTTTTTCTGTTGCCAGGTGAAAATGCTTAAATATTCAAAATCTCAATATTTAAATTTAAAATCTCCAGTAGAAACATTTGCCATATGAGAGACAAAAAGATAATATTTCTCAACTTGTGGTCTGTACCAGAAATGAAATGTCTGTACCAGTCATAAAATGACTGGAAATCTTTTATGATGTGTGCCCATCTACCCACAGAAGCATGAAAATAAACAAAATGTTAACAACGTCAAATGATAGTTAGCTTTTTTTTTTTTTTTTATCAGAAAGAGTGGGTCAGACTTGATTGTCTTTCAGAATGGTTGTGGGGTTCTTGTTTAAAAAAAAAAAAAAGGCAAGCAAGCTTGGAAAACACTAGTATGGACAATGGTTGTATTCACAGCATTTATTCCTAGGGTGGTCTTCCTGCTGTGCACAGAATGAGACAGACATCCCTCAGAAAAAGAGCGTGGAATCTTATATTTAAAGGCAGAATTGTATCTGAGGACAGAATCACAGCAAGCAAACACAAATGTGCTGTGACAAGCCATATGTTTCAATTCTTGATTTCTTCATTATAAGCAAATTGAGGTAGTAAAAAACAGTATACTTTTATATATTTTCCATAATTCTACTTGGTATTCATTTTTGGAGTGTATGCTAATTTCAGAAAATATAGAGTAAGTCACAGCACCATTTGCCCAGGTCATTTTAAATATACATTTTTTAATTAATATTTCATATACAGATGACTTTGCTCCACTTCTCTTCCTCTTTTTTTGTTCAGCTTGAAATGAGTGTAATTTTAAATATTCTACCTGACAAATTAAATGCATTATATTACCCATAAGACACATTAAAGTAGTCAGGCTTTTTTTATTATTCCCTAGAAATATCCCAGCATAATAGTGAATTTATTAACATTAAGTGTGAGCAGGAAGGAGTAAATAACAGGAAATAATCTATATTTCATAGCTCTAAGTATCAAGCAAATAATATATACTACTCAATTTCCCTATTGCTGATATGACTTTTTCAGGAATAAAAAACCAGAAAATTAAAAATGTCCTCTCATTTTAATATGTTTTACTGACATGAAATTTGATCATATTGGATCAGTCGTCAGGAATGGAAAAAAGCAAGATAAGCTATAGTTTGGGGACATGCAGGAAGAGCAAGTAAGCTATTTAGTGTAGCAATACTTTGTCTCTTTAATGGTTTTCTGCTGATTGTACAACTTTGTCTGGAGAACATTAATGAAACAGCAGTGTGAAATATATGTCTGGTAAGACTAAGGCGATGTAGTAAGTGACTTAAGGTAATGTTTCGTGATTTTTAAAGAGCTTTTTTTGTTTGTTATTGCCTTAAGCTTGCTCAATGTGTTCAATTTACGCCTCACTTTTTCTCAGATGTGCCTTCCATGATATGAGTTCTTTCGAACAGAAAACAGTGAAGATGCCAAAGCTAATAATAAAAGAGGGTTTAGAAACAAAGTTTTAATCTGAGGCAGACAGATTAAGGTCCTGACTTTTTCCAGCACTGAATACCAAATGGTTCCTGCTGATTTCGAGGTTTAAGAATAACAGTAACTTGTTCCTCTGCCATGGGGTAGTTACAATTTTGTGCTGGACCTGCCTTGGCTCTCTGTACCTGACCTAGCACACTGGGAGGACAGCTGGACCGTGAGTGCTGACAGCCCACATACCTGGAGGGTGGTGTCACTATGACAGGGCTAGACAACTGGCTATTGCTAAGCACAAGATGTTTGCAAGCAGCTTTACTTTTGAATGCATTTATTTTTTCTGCTACTCCTTAAAAACAAGTATTTCCACTCCATTTCCATTGCTTCTCAATCCTTCTCCTGTCCATGTAATGCTGTGCCCTGCAGGATGAGGCAAGGTTCAGGTGTGGAGGCTGGTGCCTGCCATGTCTTCATCATCCGGCTCAACACAGGGCTCCTGCCTTACTCTGTGGTGGGGCACAGAGGGTGAAGAAATGAGGATAAGTTCCTTGCAGCACTTCTCCCCAGCAAGACCGTGCAAGATACTCATATATAGTCCCTAAAGCGAGGGAAGGGGTATTCTCATTCATAAAACTTTCCCCAGCTTTGTTCCAAGAAGCATCATTTAGCGCAGTGCTAGACAGAGCTAGTTTTAGCAGCCTGTAATATGTTTGCACTTAAACATCTTGCTCACACCCTTACAGCTCTGTTCCACTGAGCACATTTCCTGCAGCAGGAAGACCCATGGAATTTTGTTTGCACTTTGTCAGTGGGGAAATTGCATGACAGTCAAACATTCCTCACTTCTGGACTTGAATTACAGTTATCCTGCTGTCTGCTGTCAAGAGCTTTTATGTGGAGTGTTTGCCATTAGATCCTCTCCATGTGAATTATTTACTATTGACAGTGGTAACTAGTAGGGAACATTTCTGTGGGGTGTAGATTTATAATTACACTGTTAGCTTAAGTCTTAAAGCTTTTTTTTTGATGGCTCAGGGAGTGGTTTTTTTGGTTTTGAAACCCTGGGAGATGTATGGGAAATCTGACCTATCATGTTGTCTCTGGCTCAGGAGAGTTAATATGGAATGAATAATAATAATAATAAAAATAAGGCAAAGAATTATTTTCTCTAAAAGCACTTTAATCTGATTCCATGGACAGATGGCCAAAGCAAAAATTGTTTTGTTTATTTGAAAGGTTTGTGCGACTGCCTGGAAGCTATTGTGCCTGCAGCAGGGTGGGCAGAGTGAGCTAAGTGAATTCTTCTGGTGAGCTTCTGTGAAAAGCCAGCCAGATTCAGTCAGGAGCCAAAGAACAATAACTTAAAAGCACGGCAAAAATACCATCAGCATAGATATTTCCATGTCGCCCTGGATTTACTGTATCCATATGATATGGTATGGACCGGGACTGAAAGGAGGGCCACCGTGTCAGAGGCACAAGGCTGTGAGGGGTCCATGTGCAGCGTGTCCATCTCACCTGGGCCAGAGCAAAGGAGGCTGCTGGGTGGGGGTTTGACTGCTGGGTGGGGATTTGGCTGCTGGGCTGGGGAGTGCTGCTGCCGTGATGCTGTGCTCAGCTTCTTTTAATAACACTGCTAGGTTAACAGCTGGACTTGATGATCTTTAGGGTCTCTTCCAACCAAAATGTTTCTATAATTCTATGATCCTTCACTGGAGAGGCATTGTGTTCAGCTGGCTCTGGCTATGATCAGAGAAGCTTTTGCATAGGCTATGTGTCAATATGGAAATATCCCATACTAAACTTTTATAAAAAGCTTTGACTCTAACCTTGAGTGTCAGTATCCAGATGAAGACTATGAACAGGGAAGGTCTTATTTAGTGACCATAGGGGTTGTATATTTAAAATACACAACTCCACTAGGTCCTCCTAACTTTATTCTCTTTTGATGAGTTATGACAATACGACAAAGTTCAAAATAAACTTATAAAGACAGTCTAAGAATACCATCCAGCACAAGGTGGATATGTTTCTTTAAACAACCAGTCTGAATGTGATTGGCTTCTGAGTGAAAAAAATTGGCTATTCTCTGAATCAATGTACAAAACCTAACTAATTTTTAGTTTGCTTCCTGACTGAAATAGCAAAGGGTAATGAGTACAAATGTAGTTTTCCAATTAGACAATTACAATTGTCCTTGCTTTTGGAAGCCAACTGTCATAAAAGGAATTTCAGAAAACCACAGTTCAGAAAATGTAAAATTGACTCAGGAGAAGTGAAGTGTGCCAGAAATACTTCACATTAACTTACAGAGAAGTTGCTAGCAACTATAATGCCTCTAGCCATGTTACAAGTGGGTGTACTGCGGCCACCAACGACACAGCCTGGCAGTGACGGTGCACTGGTGTGAGCTATCGCTTGTGGCTCAGGTGAAGTACCTGCTAGAATGGCTGCCACGTGCCAATTGCTAACCCGTAGCTAACATGGCTGTTATCTTTTTCAATCTGTAGTATTTTTCCCAGCTATGGTAAGATGGGTCTGACAAATGCCAGACTGAAATCTCAGAAAAGTTCTATTTTTCTGCAAGCCTTGCTCTTCGAAGTGACACAATATAACGGTGTTCCTCTGTCTTTGTATAAATGACTAAAGCATGTGTCACCAAACTGTTGAGTAGATTTTGAGTACATTCATTTTTAATATCGTATGTATTTTACAATGACTTCCACAGTGAGCTGGCTGACAAAACTATATGAAATGTGTGTTTTTGTTTAAATATTCAGATAAATCAAAAAGCCATTCTCCTAAGATGTTGTGTCAGGGCAAAAAAAAATGTGGCAACTGAATTATAAAACCTTGACATTCATTTACAGTAAAAATGCTGATACAGCAGGAACTGTAATGCTGTGACCAATATTGCTATAATATAAATATTCTACTTTCCTTTTTTATTTTGCTTTTTCCCTTCAACAACTTGTTGTATGCATTAACTGATGCATTTGAAATAAACCATGATAATCTCTTGCTCTTCTTCTTCCAGAAAGAAAATTCCCCAGGCACAACAAAAACTTCCTAATCAAAACAAAGTTGTGAACTAAGAAAGTAATCTCAAATTGTCACAAACGTTACTTAACTCTGTTCTGGTAAGGTTATGGCTGATTTTAAGCTTGAGGTTTTGTTGGGACTAAACCTTGTTTCGTTGAGACCCTCACAGTCTAAAAGCCTGATTTTTTTCAGCATGAATTAATAACAACTTTATCAATACATAGAATTAAATGAAATCTATAAGAGGTATGGCTTCAGAGAACTAAAATATAATTTTTAGAGTAGTTATAGCTACATGATAGTAAGAACCAAAAACTTGTAGAACAGAGGACCAGATTTGGTAAATCCTAGTTTGTAATAGTTATTATCATTTTGAGAAGGCCTCAAGGCATGCTATATGTTCTAGAAGCAGGGCTGAAAAGGACACAGGACTGCTGCTTTGCGTGAGCTATGGTGGTGCGTGGAAGAGAGCCAGGTCCTGGGTGGAGGGAAGAAGAATAAGGAACCTGACAACCGGGTCTTCGTATGTGAGATTTGAAACGTGTTGCAGAGACGTTACACTTACTTCTGACCAAACTAATACCTGGGATTTCGCCTAGGTATATTAGAAAGATGAAGTAGTTTTCTGTCATCTTGAAATTAATTAGTGCAATTACACAAGCAAGCCTTTCAGTTTCAAAATCACAGAAAAATTTTGTCTCACAAGAAATGTACTTGTTAGATAGATGAGGCTGAAGTCACAAGGTGAACAAGAAAACACCCAAATACAATACGTCTGGCTGTCTTAGAGGCTTTTGTGGCCTTTTGTCTGGCTTGACTGGATATTCATAGTATATTCTGGCCTTATGAAGAGTCCACTGATGAAGAGTAAAAAGATAACCCAAAAGATACCAACAAAAACAGGTGATAAGCAAGTTTGTGTTTATAATATGCCATGAACCAGAAAGGCACAGTGCATGCTGTTTCTTGGATGAACATAATGAGGATTACAATGTTTTTATATGTAGTATATTGACAACAACAAAGTAGAGCAATCTCAGGATCCTAAGCTGCTTTTTACGTGTGAATAGATCTACTAAGGGACTGAGGAAATTTTCTACAGTTGAGGGGAAGTTCTCACTTGAGCTGGTTACTGGTGATCTAGTTTTGAGGTTGCTGGCACTGTCTTGCCAGAAAATTTACAGCGAATTAATTCTGTAGTGGTTTTTATGCTAAGAAAGAAGCCCACCATAATTCAGCACAATGTTTTTTCCTGCTACAAATGCTAAGATATGGAAAATTGTATAAGGGACAACTGCCTCTCTCGGGAAAAAAAAACAACAACGGAAACAACCAAACCCAAACTCAGAATGCCTTGACAGAGAAAGTACTTGAAATTCCTGCAGCTTATCACAAAAACCCTACAGTCTAACACTCCAGGCTTGGAAATCACTGCCAGTGGGATAAAGAACATTTTCTCAAAGAATGAGACAATGCAGATATTGGGATAAAGCAATGGAGAAAATTATGGCTGTGTTGATGAAACTTGGAATAATGCAGTTCATCTAAACTGCCTCTGCAGAGACCTGTGGACTGATAACAGGGATCTGCTGAGCCACTCACCAGGATGCTGGACAGCCTGCCTGTTCTACAGCTACTGGGAAAGTAAAGAGAGTAGAAAGTGCTGAGGGCTCCATGACTGGAGTATTAATCAGTGAAAATGGGGGATGTAGAGAAATTTCATCCTTGCATATAATTAAGTGGCATTTAACTCACTGTCTCTCTGGGATCAGTTTTAGACTCCATTGATGTAGCTGAGTGGGGCACGTGCAGAGAGTAGCTCTCAGACACTGGCTTGAGTCCCGAAAGCAGTACAACACTGTTGGCTACATATAATACAGCAGGGAATATGCTGGCAATGCTGTTTTCAATACTCATGTTAGTCTATTACAAGTTTGCTTTGGTATCTCTCCCTGACACACTGTTATGCTGCTTAGACTTGCCCTTCATGTGCAAGTAGTGAAGCTCACTGATTTTCCTGTGCTCAGGCAATATGTAGCTCTATAGTCACAGCTGTACTCTGGAAAGCGGAAGAACAGATGGCCTGAAAGTGAGCATGCCATGTTCAAAATGTCAATTAAAGGCAAATTTTATGCTTCTTGTTGATGGATAAAATTCCAAAAGAGAAAAGTTGCTAGTTTATTTTGGTTCAGGTGATTATATAAAAAACAAGAACTGAGGTGTAGCTTCGCTGAAAGGCTGGAATGAGATTGCTGGGAATGGAAAAAAAGAGAGGGAAAAGAGAACTTTGAAATAATGCATAAAATTTTTATCCTAATAGCAATGGAGAAAGAATGTCCAGCCTTCAGGTTACAGGCACACTGTGTTCATTCAGATTTCTGCCCGCAGACTGGAGGAGCCTGGGCTGTGCTTGGGAGATATGAGCCCTGCTGCAGGCAGTTTTCTGACTCCAGTGGCAAGGCAGATGTGAGTGACCGAATACAGGTCTAGCGAAGGCCTACACTGTGTCCCTTATAATTCCCACAATAATAAAACCTTTCTACTGTTCTCAGATTTCTGACAAACACGAAGATCGCAGCAATGTTAACAGGGAACATTTCTTAATATCTGTATTTTATTGTCTGTTTTATATTAGGTTGTGTCTGATTTGTGTAACTCAAAGCAAGATAAGTCACAGGTAAGTAAGTGCATATTTGTGTGCCAACATATATGGAAATCGTCGATAAATCCTCTGATTTCTATAAATAATTATGACAAAATGAAAAAATATTGTAAAAAAGGCAATGCCTTTGCCTAATTTTTTACACAGTCAAGAAGAGATTAAGATGATAACAGTAATGTATAACGAAGGATGAAGCTTGAAGACTGTGATACAAAATAGTTTGATCATATACACGTATTTCACCAGAATTTTCAAATAAATTTTTTCCCTTCTCAGCCACTAGTTAAAAATCACTTATTTCTTCTCAGAAGCCTCTTTGTAGTTAATAATATCTTGTGGGAACTGGTGTACTGTCAGAGAAGTTTGACACTTGAAGAAAAGGGAGGGCAGCAGTAGTCAGGTCTGAGGGTTTCCATGCTGGCTATAAGCTTTGCTGGGAGCAGGGGGAATGCTCCACAGCCTGGAGAAAATCACAGAGTCATGTCCTAAGGCTGTAGGGTCAGTAACTCTGTGTATTTATACCTCTTGCTTAATCCATCTGCACAATAGGCATTTCCTTTTTTGTATAAATGTTTTTGAAAGCGTTTCTGGTCTGTATTTGCATATGTATGCCAGATGATGATGCGTTAAGTCTTCAAGCCGAACTGAGCATAAAAACATGCGCAAATGAAGCAGGGAAATATTACTGTGTCAAAGCCAGAGATAATATTCCAGATGCAAAATTTAACCAGCAAGCTGCTGGAAAAGAGCCATCTCTTGAGTCTTGCAGCAACAGGATTAGCATTTAACTAAAATGGCAACATCCCTCATTGACAAAGAGTACACGAGAAAGTAATAGGCTAGATCTTTAAAAAGACATAAAATCTATCTAGCACTGTAAATCAGTTATGCAATGGATTTTGACTAAAACCAAGTTACGATTGTCAGCTGATAAGTCTATTTAGAAAAAAAATATACTTAAACATGTAATTCATATTCCTTCTCAAGTCACCTGAGACTTAAAGATTAGGAGTATGTTATGCATGACTTCTGATGATAATATAATACATGTGATACGCCACATCTGACTCTCTTGTATCTGGCCATGCTTGAAAAACTATTTCTAAAGTGTGTTTTATCACTTTCAGTACACAGCATTGCTCTAAGCATTAGTGTGTGATCGCTGAGATGATGGTGTGCTACAAATGACATTTCCATTACTACAGATGCCAAATAAGACTTATCTTAAAAGCGTATGCTTCCTGACTCAGTGAGATTTTATTTAATAACTGCAATGAATATATGCACAGGTTTTGAATATTTTTTTTTTTTTTTTTTTTTCTTTCAGAGAGAAATGAGAGTATGATGGGCCTCTCTATTTTCAAAGAAAGAGTTTGACATTTTCTCTATCATCTTTACATTTCATTCTGGGAACTCTGATTTAGCAACAGACAGGCTGACTTTCTTGGCAACTTGAATACTATAGACAGCATTTTGACGGTGAGTGTCTGCAGGCACTTTTTCATTTACGAGGAACCAAACTTCTGCTTTAAATGTTAGTGAAACTACAGGATACCAGCAAATCATATGAAGTTGGTCTGCTTCTCAGATCTTGGCCCTGCAAGTGTTTTCTCTTGCTTTCGATGCCTCTCTGTCCAAATTCAAAGCAGAAGACTTCAGGACATGGGAAAAATCAAGCAGGCATAATTTTTGTATGTGCTTCGACTCATGACTCATGATATTTTTTACATCATGAAGTTTGCATTGGGCTCTATTCTTTCCTTGGGTCTGCATCTTTCTCTTTTCTGTGTGAGATATTTTGCTTGGCAAATGTATGCTTACTGGAGTTAACATGTATTTAAATTGCTGCAATGTTCTAAGTGAATGACACTTTCTACTAAATACCTTTTTAGCCTTACGTAACAACCATCTGAAAGTCAGACAAAGTTGGGTGTTTTCCCAAAGACATGGTTTCAAATTTACTAGTCAAAGTTGTCACCTGCAGTTGTTGTACAAGGAAAGGAACTAATGAGATAGACAGTGTTCATCATTGATTTCATACTTTTTCTACAAGGTTTAAGCACAGGAAACCTATGTCAGATTTATTTCATTGTTCACTCAGATGTTTACTGTGCATGATAAAGATGAATGTCTACAAAGATACACTTGAATTCTTTCTTTTAATTTCCTGCAAGAAAGGATACGGAGAAAGGTTTGTAGCACTTCGCGTACTTGATTGCTATCTATACCCAAGGGTGATTTCTGATCAAAGATGTACTTTTAAAAGAAAACTACCGAAGATCCTTTAAATAAATGCAAACTTCCTTGCCAAAGGGCTGGAGAGAAGCGGGAGTAAGTCTATAAAGAGGTAACTGGTCAGTATAATTAGTAGAAATGCACTGCACCAAATAAAAATTATTCCAAAAGACCTGTTTCCACAACTGAAAAGGGCTTTGTTTCAGTAATCCAAGACAGAGTTTAGTATCTAGGAACTGTCTTCATTTTTAGTTATTGCTGTGACAAGCATCACCAGCTAGCACGTTTATAGATTAAGTTTTCTCTTTTCTGTTTTTTAGCACACTGGCAAGTTTCGTGATTTTTGCAAAGTCCCTACTGTGTTATCTCTTAAGGGAGCACCAGTGTCTGCGAACTGGAAGATGGTCCTGAGCCAAGCTCTCTGGGAGCAGGAATTAACCCGCATGCTGATTAGTTTTATGATTTCATAATTCACATATGTATATAATGTTGATATAATAGCATTATTTCCAAATTCAGTGTCATTAATATCCTCTTTCCTTCATGAGAAGCCAATCCATTACCACTTGGCGGGATGTGGGCTGGTATGAAATAACAAGAACACATGCTGTGACGTATTATAACTTGGCATATATCAGTATCTTTCCCTAAATAATATAGCCAAAGTTTCTCCTTGATAATAATTGTTCCTCATTTACTTTTGTAGTTTGAATTGTATAGATACATATCTTAAGATCTCTATATGTCATCAGAAATAGCGTGTGAATGAATTTAATTTAAATACTTTTCAATAGTCCAGAGTGATGTCATTCAGCACTGAAGAGAGTTGTAAAATGTGAGATATCCCAGAAGAGAAGACATCAGGCACATCTAGTCATGTTCTGCTTAAAAAACCCGAAACATTACAACAGCACTTTCTTCAGATACTATTTTCTTTGAAACTTTACATGAAGAAAGACTTTGGCATAGACATTTGATTATTCAAATGAATATTGAAACAAAGTGTATTAAAAGTTGCAAGTAAGTCCAGAACCTTGAGTTTTGCTCCTATCTGTACCATATATAACCCAGTCTTCTTTGACTTAGAAAGAGCTCAGGTATCACCAACTGTTCTTGAAGTGGAATTAGGCATTGCCACATAGTGTAATATTTTGAAGTGAATTTGGAAGCAGATTTGTTGATCATCTGTATAAACAGGTGATGTCACTCCTGTGGTGCATTCTGCAGTCAGCTAACCAGCCAACTTCCTCCAGAGCAATGCCCAGGATGGCTGCAGGGTGTTCATCTAGGCAGGATGCGACAAATTGGGCTCACAGGTACCCTGCACAGCTGCCCTGCCCACAAGTTTACACCTTTGCATATGTGTCTTCATGCTACACAGTGTGACAGGACCAAGAAAGGTATTTAATAGTTTACTGTAGAACCATCACTCCTCCCTTGCAACATCACCAAGTAAATGATAGTGACAGTATCTTACAGCTAAAGGGATCTTCCTACTGATCTGAAGAAACCAGGACATTAGTCCTGTTTCAGCATAATCATTCTTGGGTAGGAAATAATAGGTTTTGCACCTTTCTCCTTTGCCATTTAGACGACATTGTCTGATACTACAGCAGAAAAATATATGGTTTTCTAGGAGCTGAGTGAGGAAGATATGGCAGGGCTACAGAGTAAGGGTAAAAATACTAGTATAAAGATAAAAAATCTTGCTCCCAGCAGGGCAGAGGGATGGGAATGGATGGGAGAAGGACTAAAAAGCAGCATCTGCAGAAAACTGTGCAAAGGGAATTTGCAGTTTGAATGATGTTTCTGCTGTAACAGGTGAGATCTCTCTTCATCTGCATAGGCAAAATGAGCAGCCTGCAGCCCTAGCAGCCAGCCTGTGACTCCAGGCAGGCTTTCCTTTCTCTGAAGCTGTTTGTGCAACTCTTGGTCACATTTTACTTCCCAGGAATTTCTGCTTCTCACTCCTCTCCAGGGCTGATGTTTTCATTTTTGCCAATGCATGGGTGCTGCCTGAAGAATCACAGCTGGGAGTGTCTGTGCCATTGCCCACTGCTTCACACCTGAGTGTAAGGAATTGAATGCTGGGTGACCACAAAGCTAGAGATGCTCTGTCAATTTATGAATGTTCAGTGGCTGTGTGACCTCCAGGCAACTTAGTGTGCAGCCAATATCTACTTTTTGATTTACCATACATGTATTTTTAGTGAAGTTTGGTTACACAGTGATGTCATGTCCCTGACATGAGGATGTGCATACTCCTTGATCTGAAATCTCTGACCAAGAGCTCTTCCAAATATACTCAAACATCGATGAATTTCAATCTACAGTAATTTATTTTCTGGTCCCATAGCAAGTAGTGTATCACTGTCAGTTTCAAATCAACTTTTTATCCATGTGAAAATGGAATCCACAGCCTATTGTTTTTTGTTCTTTTTCATTGATGAACAACCTCCACTACTTCAGTTTTTCCAGAATGACTGAAATATCTTACAATTTTTTTATTTCTTATGAATATTCTGTGTTGTTTAGATTTTTGTTCATGTGTAGTGTTTAAAAACAGAGGCATATAGTAGACATATGGTGCAAGATATAGTAAAACAATTAAGTTACAAAAGCAGTTTTAGTACACACTAGAAAGGGACTTACCTTTTTTGAAGCAGCATTGTGATTTACAGTATACTTCTAATCCTTTTCTTAAAGTAGTTTTAAACTTTTTACTCCATACTCTGCATTTATGCATTAAATCTTTTTCCTTCTCATGTGATGTGCCTCATACATAACTCATCATGTGTGAACTTCTTTAAATTTCAAGTATCTTATCCAGAGAACTTTCTATTTTGCGTCATCTGTTAATTTTGCCAATATATTCTCAGTATAATTTTCCATCTTAGTGAAAATATTTAAGACTTTAAGACATAAGACATATCACTGTGAGAATATATTTAATCTCCTTCTGGTAGAAAACAGACTATGAACTATTCTTTATTCAACCTTCTCTACAGCAGTTTTATATAGAACATATTTGTCTAGTTTGATTATGAAGATGTCATGTCAGTCTGTGTCAGAAGCCATAGTAAAAACAAAATATGTCGTATTTCATGCTTCCTACTCATTCACTTAGCCAATTATTTTGTCAGAGAAGGAAACTGTATTGCATAAGAACAATTTGTTTTTGACAAATGCATGTTGAACGGTTCTTATCACCCTCTTGGTGTTAACAAACCAATAGATAATTTGATAATTTTTTTTCACTATTCTCTGGGGTACTGAAGTTAGGTTGAATAGCCACTAATTCCTTAGATATACCTTTTTCCTCTTTGAGAAGGATTTTCTCTTTGTACTTTTTCAGTCCTTTGGGAATCACACCCTGTTTTAAGCATCTTAGAAGTCAGTGCTAAGAGACTGAGACTGCTCTGGCTACTGCTGTTAGTCCTCAGGGGCACACTTTGTTAGGCCCTGCTGACTTTGTTATCTGTAGCACCTAAATAATCTTCCATGCCTCTAATTTATCTCCCTTCCCCTTGTTACTGATTACACAATAATTTTGGTATGATTGGCTAAGTGCTTGCACCAGTAGGTACTTTGCTTTGAAACAGCTGCAGTTCATTAAGTGACTCCACATGAAGCCTAAATGTTTACCACATCTACGGCCACAATTGGAAGCTCTATCTTAGGTCTATGTCCTACTCTCCTTTGCTGTCCTAGGAAGAAAAGTGCTAAGCTTTCTTCTGACATCCACAGGTATCTGAGGCTTCAGGAGCACTGACTTCAGCACAAGGCCTGGTTCAAATCCAACTGGTTTTATCTCTTGGAAGAGTGATGGAGGCTTCAGTTTTCCTTTAAAGGAAAATAAATCAAATAGCTGGCACCCAGAGGTGAAGTCCCAGTGCCCGTGCTCTCCCTGGCCCTGCTGTCCCTGTCCCTCCCTTACAAGAGCCAGTGCCATGCCAGGCATGCTCTGGGAGTGCACAGGAGGCAGAAAAAAAGGACCTGGACAAGAAGGAGTGAGCTTTGTGCTGCCCTGCTGGTATATAGGAAGAGCAAAGGTTAAGCTGTGGTCTCTGCTCCAATGATTATTCCTTCTTTTGAACACAGAACTGTTAGAGTTCAGGAAAGTTCCTCGTGATATAAAACATTGGCAAATTTTATGAAAAGCTCATTTTGCAAAGATGATGTGTTACATTCTAAAATAATGTTTTAAATAAAATAATTTGTTTATCCAGTAACAAGTACTCATTGTGTCATATTTGTCATGCCTTCTGACAACAAATTTAGCATTCACTGCAAGGCACATTGTCTGCTGTTACAGAAGGTAACAAAATTGATTTAAAAGAGGGACAGCATAGGGGAAAAAAACCCACATCTCTTCGGTAAAGGACATAATGACACAGTAATTAATAAAAGAAGAAAATAATCTTCTTGTGTAGAGAAATCTAATACATTTAAAGTACACCCCTGGAGCAGTTTGCTGCACTTCCAAGCCTAGGTGAATTCTGCTAGGTGCGGTAAACTTTCAGTGTAATTCACTTTATCAGGACTGTGCCAAGCAGGAACACATATAGCAGATATAGCATAGAATATATAATATGCTAGAACCTTCCTCTCCTTCTGAAATCTGACATTTTTAATTGATTAACTTTTGTACAAAAGTCTTTCTTCCTTGAAAAAGAAAGCAGTAGATACGCTTGAGCTGGACTATCAGACTTCTTCTTTGCTGCTGCATCACAGAGAAATATTTTTTAAAATTTCACAGTTGGACTGAATCTAATAGCATATGTTGACTTCTCTGAATTCCAGTTTGCCTAGAAGTAAAACTGAAGTGGGGAGGTCACTGAAAAATTACTGTTCTTTGATCAGGGAAGAGGAAAAAAATGTACATGGATTCAATTAAAAAGTGCCTAAAACTTCTGGATCTGGAAGGCCAGGTGACTGTTATAAGTCAAGGTAAGTGGTTACTCTAAAAGTTAAAGCAAATGAAAACACAAAGCAAAGACTCCTGAAGAGGTGTATATTGCCTGTTTTTCCAGGAGAGAAAGAGAGGTTAATTTAGTTCTAGAAGAGAAGGAAATTGACCTCCTAGGTCCTTTCTAGAGAGGAAGGAATGTGGGATAGGAGTGGATGTTTCAATTTGCGAAGCACTGAAGAGTGGGTTTGGTATATTTCAAACAAGTGAGAAGTACATCCCTGAAGCAGTTTACTGGCAGGCAAGAGAGATCTCTCAGGCAGAAAATAGAGTTTGTTAGAGTGAGTGTCTCAAATAACCTAATCTGTGCTGATTTCCGCAGACAAGCTGCAGTGAGTCCTTCAGAAATCTTTAGGTCACATTGTTTGTGCAAGGTCATGACATGCATACAGGTGCACATGTATATCAGCTACAGGTGCACAGAACAAAATGCACCTACAAAATCACACAGACCAAGGAGCATAGAAAAGGTCATATGCAAAAGCTGTGCAAGTCATCTCTAGTTCCCTGGCTTCACACCAGGGATCCCTCTTGAGATTGTTCATAGGGCAGGGAAATGTAAGGTGATTTGAAACAAAACTAAAACAAATTGAACCCCTACAAACAAACAAACAACAACAAAAACCCCAACCAAAACTCAAAGCCAAAAACGCCCCAAAAGACAAAACTCAAAACAAACCCAACTCAAAAAGTAACAAAAATCCCCTTCTGTGAAGTTAATAAAGCGATAAAGTTTTTTAAAAGGAATGTATTATCTAAGGGATATGACATTTTCCTGCTATGTTCAGACTACCTGTGGGTTTTCTCCTAAAAAAACCCCTGTAGAAATGAGGTACAGAGACCTGTGGGCAAGTTATCTCTTCCTGACAAAAATCTCCTAAGTTTTCCGAGCACTCAATTTTTCAACAATTTCTCTGAAATACTGATAAGAAGAGATTTGAAGAATGGAGAATGATAACTTCATGAAAATGTATTTTCTTTCTGCTTCATAGAAGATAGCATAAAGCAAGGTAAGAGAGAATTCTTGGTTTTTTACACTGTAATAATAACAATCTAGTCTCTGTGTTTATTATTAGTCATGTTCTGTCCAGCCTGATAAATAGACTTAAAAGATTTACACTTTATGCATAGTACTCAGCAGAACGAAAATTTAATTTATTTGCCTTTATAATGTGAAAGATTATTTTTTTAGGATTTGTAAAACTCCTTGAATTTTAAAGTGGTTCTATTTATAGAGTGTTTTACTTGTCTCTTATTTTGTAATAACAAAAAGATTATTGTCTTCATTCTACAAACAATATTTCTTTCAACTTAAGCCATTTTAGGAGCAAAAATCTCATAAAACTTCTTGCAATAACAAATAAGCCATCAGGAGCTCATAGAATATGGTTGTTTCTAGCTGGCCAGTACTACACCTTTCAAGCAAAATCTACAGAGACAGCCCTGCTCTGGATAGCAGTCAGTCTAGCAGGAGTAACCACTAACTAATACATAAGAGCACAGAGAAGGATCCAGTATAATGGAAATGAGGGATTTTCATACATGTCTGCTAAAACACCCATATTGGTTTGTACCAATCGCATCTCCTTGGCACCTGAAAGCAAGGTGGCAACAGAGAATGCAATCAAGTTTGTAAAGACTTGATTTTCTTGCTTTTCAAGGGAGAGATACAACACCACTGCAAAATCATCAATAGATGATCTTTCAGTCCTTGCAAAATTCACCCTCAGCCATCCCAGCTCAAGAGGAGATAGTGGGTCACACAGCCCCTTGTGGTCACAGGGGCCTCAAAAGGTCTCACTTTTGGATGGCTGTTTGTAGTATCTTGAGATGATTTGCTTTGCTTAGTATTTTCCATTGTGGCCATAATTCATGCTGAGTTGTTCTGGTATGCAATTCAGTCAGCAGATGACCCAGGTGTGGCCTGGGAGTGCCTGACGACCAGACCAAGCCACTCTGCTTGTAACCAAGATAACAGAACAACAGGGGCTTATCCTGAGATCTTGGAGAGCCCCAGGGGCACTGCACCACCACTGTATCACTTAAGGTAAAAGTTTAAGAAATACAGAGATTTTTGCGAAAAAGAAACCTGTTTGCTGAATTTGTATACTCCACTAAACATTGCCATAATTAAATAAATGGTGGCAAATGTTCTAATTAGCAAATCTTAAATCTGAAGAGGCTGCAGAAGGCAATAAACTGAAACAGCATAGGCATCACACTGTTTTGGATGTGTTCTGAGATCTGTTTGTGTGAATGTACTGATACCTCTTTATTCCTCTGCTCAGGGCTCGCAGGAAGGCTCTGGTTCTTTTTTAAGTTGTGTTGCATTCTGGGAGCAGAAAAAAATGTCATCCTGACCTCAGCTGGGAGGATGCTGTAGCTGATGCTCCAGACTCTATCTGAAGACCCAGTTCTGGGTAAGTATTTCTCCTTATAATCCTATAGTAATAGGTCTGGTTGTTTCTCTTTAATTAGTGGGGACCTGATTATTATGCTGCTAGTTGGCAGTTGTAGGTGGTGGGGATGCTAAGGATAACTACATTGAGACTGAGAAGAATGTGGTATTCTTCTGTGTAAACAGGAAAGAAAACAAGGCCAAGACCTCCTCTTTCCTTGGTCCTGAGATGTCGGTATTATGGCAGTTTTGCTATTGTGCCCTGTGAGAAGGGCAGGAGGGGGAGAACTTGTCTGCTGTTTCTCCAGGGATAGATCTAAGCTGACAGTATCTGGGGTTTTAGGAATTGTGTCTTAGGCTATTCCTCTACTGACAGAGACTTCCTTGTGAGTATCTGTACACATGGGTCTTGGAGGACTTTGTGTGTGGCAAAGCAACATGCTCAGAGCAACAATTTGGAGTGTCTCCTCATTTGAATGCACCAGCTGGTAAAATGCCAGTGGGACAGAAAAGGAGTAGCAGTTGGACACCAAATATATCAGATGTTATCTTGATGTAAAACAAATCTGTGCAGATGTGTATGAAGAGTTTGTAGTGTATTTAGGATGAACACAGAACAGGAATGTCTAAACTCCCCTCAGATATGCATTAGGGTACCTGCTGCCAAATTCGTGGGGGACTGGCAGTGTAAAGCTGCAGGTGCCTAAAACTAGCTCTACAAGGTCTGGTCTAATACTGAGCAGTTTTGAGTGAAGACATTTGACTGATACAATACATCCTTTAAACTCATATACATGCTTCCTTTGGTGTGTGAACGTCTACGAGAGGCATTGCTTCTGTATTGTTGTCTGGAGCAGGTAGGGATGAAGTTGTCAAAATACAAGTTTAGACAGCAAAGCCGCTCTACTTCAGGGCTGCTTGGCTCTGGAGCAGATGAGAAGTGGAGAGCTATTTGAGTTATGCCTACTGCTAATCTATATTAACAAAAAGCACTGCAAGCTATTTTCATTATCCTTTGCTTGCTTTTTATTAATCCTTCACTAGTCAGAAAAAATTCAGCAATACTTTGAAGGCTTAAATTTATTTGCATCTGTTCTGCAGATTTGCAAGCAGTGAGGAGCATATTCTTAGAATATTATCAGCCCAGGTGTTGCATACATTAATCTGATTGAAGACCACCTGATTGTCTGAATGAATTCCTATTAACTAGAGTTGAACTGTTACCTCTGTTTCCTCTCCTGCCACTAGATTATATGGAAAAAAAACCAATTTCTCAGAGTCAGTCAGCCAGAACTTTTTATACTGGAATTGAGCAGCAATGCAGCCTCTCACTTGTTGCCAAGTTCCTTGTGTAAATTGGTAGCAATAATAATAAAATAAGATACTTAACATTTACATCCTCATAACACTTGCCCTCTACAGAGGCCAAATGGCCTATCATCTTCAGTTTGCTCAGCTACAAACGAAAGGTTAATGGTTTGCTCAAGACAACATGAATAGTTTGTTGGGTTTTTTTTCCTGCATTTTCAGCATTGCAGTTAATCATCTGACATATTGCCTTTTTAAGATGGTACCAGAGGTCTAATCGATTTGATTGTAGCATACTGATTTTCAAGTTCAAAGCAAAAACTACAGACTTTACATTGTGTATCCTGACTATAAATACAAGAACATCCCAGATGTTTTTCACAATGTGTAAGGAACCAACTGAGCAGGTACATTCAAGAGAAAAATAGAAGACTTTACAAAGCTCGAAGAGCACACGAGATTTAGAAAAGTTGTATTGGATCTCTACATTTGAACAAAATGTTTTGATCCTGCAGAATTTGAATTCTGCTGGCAGTAGTCTCAGAGCTTCTTAAAACCCCATATTGTCGTATCAGAAAAAATATTTGACACAAATATCCACATTCATAGGTGTTTATTAAATCAGAACCAGAGAAACATTCTTACTGAACCACATGGTGATGGTTATTTGCAGCAGAAAAGGAAAATGAGTTCAAATACATAGAAAAAGAGAAAGCTGAGCTAGAAAGGGGAATAGAGAAATGAAATAACAGAACAATAATGGATGACTGTGACATAGATGGGTTATGAACTCAGCTTCAACTGGTCTCATAAGGTACAAAAAATGTATTTTCCCTCAACTTTCTCATATTCAAACTGACCCATCTCACAATTTCTATTTTTCTGGTCTTAGATAAATTTCATCTAAAGATCGCTTTAAAACTTCCCCCTGCCCCTGCCCACTGCCCCAGAAAAGGCTATTCTGCCCTGCTGGAACGACTGCCTTCTTTCCTCAGGCTCTATTTCTCTGATGCAACAACTTGTTTTCCAGAAACTGTCAAGTGTCTGTGATGGCTGGCATAGCCTGACCTGCTTCTTGGCTGCCAAGAAAGACTTTCTACTCCATGGGCTAATGCAGGTCCATTCTAAAGGGACAGGCAGTATATTATGACAAGCCTGTATTGTGTACATTCTCTGGGAGCATAAAACCCACATGTGAGCCTGTTCTAGTGTAACACATTTTCGATCTTTTTAATTAATTGATTTTTTTCTACTATTATGTAGCTAAACACATATCTTCCTAGTTTGTCGAATAGGTATTTTGAATTGAGGGTACTAGTTTGTAAAGCTTATTAGCTGATGATCAGTGATTCTCCCTTTTTTCCCTGGTGCTCTCCAATTAGGTAATTTTCTCAGTCTTCTTTGAACTTCCTCTTCCATGATCTGCACTTCACTTCGATTAATCACATCACTTCATTCACATATTCTTTTTTCAATCTACTTTGCCAAAGGATTATATGCTGCCTCCCATTCCAATTGTTCATACCAGAAATCAGCCATGCTTATTAGTTCACTTGTCACTATATTCTTCTCATCTTTCTGCCTGACAGTTTGAAAGATTTCCTCTGGTCATCTCCACTTCACTGGTAATGGTGTTTGTGTGTGTATTCCTTTAGTTCTCTTGTCCATGTCAGAAGTTCTTCAACTCCACTTCAACGTCTGCAATGTTATGATATGAGATCGAGATTTTTTTTCCCCTGTGATTGTATTAGTATTGATCTACTTTTCAGTTTCCCCTTATTCATGTCACCACAAGTAAAATCACTGTCATTATAACGTTCCTGTAGACACAGTGGGACAAGTACAGGGTGGATATAAAATGGAGCTATGCCTGTTAATCAGTACGTGTAATTTTATACAGGGCAAAGGTTTGAAAATGGAAATTGTGCAGCATCATGTCCATTTAGATTTGCTTATTAGTATGGCTATGTCTTTTTAAGTAACACTATGCTACAGGAATCTTTAATGATTCTTTACTGATTCCCTCAGGAATTGTCATCCCTGCCCAGGTGAAATGCTTATTGCACGTATACATATATAATGCTATATTTCACACTAAAAGTGAGCAATTAAGGCAAAAATTCCACAGTATATTCTGTTTCTCTATGTCTGTCCCCTGCTATCACAACGGATGAAATTGTAAAGAATCATAATGAATGACTGACTATGTGGTTTGGGTCAGGACTGCCAACATAATGGTCCATCACATGTCAGTGAACCAGTTATACTAAAAGCATTCATTTATGGTAAATCAGTCAGAGAGAGAACTGTGTTCTGCATTAACTCTGTACCTGGGGGTATAAAAAAGTCATAGCAATTGCTGTGTTTAAAAACTTCTACTTTATGCAACATAACAAACATTCCATAAGAAAAAAACAAATACACATCACAGTAGTTCTTTGATCTTGTAGGGTTGGTACAAGCCTCTCCTATGACTTTTTGTCCATTACAATTAATAAGTGCCAAAATCTTTTTTGTGTGTGTGCTCTCTAAACACCCTTTCTTTTAGGCTAGGAATCTTTGCTGCATAAATATATTTTGGTTAGTGATGTCTAGACTAGCTTTAATACTGCACACCTGCTAGCAATGAAGTAAAGCTTTGGCAGCCCCCTTGTCAGCCCCCTTAATATGTTCACAGGGTTTTTAACCACCATACTGCTGATTTCGGCGTAGATAAAGTCATGGAATTTAGCTAAATCTTTTATTGTCCCTGGATATGCCCACTGGTTTCAAAGCCCTAGTATGAATAGTTCCACATGTAAAATATCAAGCTGAACAGCAGCAAGCCGTGGGATACAAAGTACAGCTGGATAGTTTGGTGGGTGAGATACCTGAGAAGAGAAGAAATACAGTAAACTCTTTCTGGCTCATTTCTTTCAGTGTAAAATTGGTTTTCTAGTGCTTCCTGATCACATGTGTACACACACACACACAAACACACGCCATATTCCTCATTGTCCTTAGTACTGTGAAGAGGCTGGTAAAGCTCTTATATATCTAACGCTCATAAGTAAAAGTGGGATTCATCTCACTCAGTGATAATCTTCTAAAAATGTAGGTGTATAGGATCTCCCAATAACTGAGAGTGAAAGTCTCAGTCTTGCCTGTCGTGGACACCTATCAGCAGATGGAATGAATCACTGCTCTGAAGGTGCCTGTGTCTCCCCAGGGACGACAGAGGTTACTGGATTAAACTATAAATCCTACTTTTAGAGGCTATTTTTGATTTAGGTTCATATTCTAAATGGAAATATTCATTATGGCTGTAAGTAGAAAATACTGTTTTTTACCTTAGAATGAACCTGGCATCATCAGACATGATGTTATACCAGGAAACACCCCTATTTCTAAATGCATTGATTTTCTAAACTTGGAGAGAAAAAAAATACAAATCTTTAAAACCACAAGTTTAACAAAAAGAAAGTAACTGAGTGAAGTTCATTTTTATTTCTGTTCTTGGTCTTTCTGTATTTTCATGCGTCCTGGGATGTGACAGCACTCCAGGGAAATCTTGCCAAATATTTTATTATTGACAGCATTTAAATTCAGGGTGATGAAATCTCTAAGTATCCTGCCAAATCAAGGAGAGGAGGCAAGTCTGTTCTCCACACCATTTTACCATCTTTCACCACTGAAGGGTTTCCAGCTGCACAGGTCTGCAGCAGCTGTGGTCAGCAACTGCTGGTGGTATCTGGGGGACAAAAATGCTCCAAATGGAGGAGCTCAAAGCATAAAAGAAACTCCTCTCCGGACCGGGTATTGACTTCTCCTTACTACCTTGAGACGGTTGTTAGCTTCAGTTTGCATTTTGTTCAATTACCAGTTCTACACAGAATCAGTAGGAAATCCTGAATGGGGCACTATGAGTATGAGTTAGCCATTAGTGAGTAGCTGTGAATGTAAAATGAGTATCAGTCATATTATACCACTTTGAATACCTACCTCTGTGGAAGAGAGGGTATGCAGAACCTGTGGTTCCATGCCAGATTCCCACTTGGATCTTCAAGCACACATGTATTTAGCAGAAGTATGGTTAAAATTTTTCAAACCAAACGTGTCATATAGACTCTCGTGTTTCACTGAGATCAGAGTGAATCTGTTGCATTACTAAGCAAGCGTCAGCTTTTTGTTTCTTTACATATTACTCTACAGAACTAAGAGCTGTTAGGCAGATGGTTAGAGGCATATTTTGACGATGTGCAAGAATAGAGCTTCACTTTTTTTCAAAAACTCATTTTAGTGCTTACACAGTCTCTGAACATTATTGGAAATCTGGATAAAATGCCTAAACAGGTAATGAGAAAGAAAAAGCCTATGTGACTAACTTAAACGATCCCAAATTGTGTCTGCTATTGTAGCACTATTTACCAGTTTAAATAATGATGGTTTTGTCACAAAACTGAATGTATAGAGAAAGTTACTTGGTCCAGTCCTGCATATTCTGAAGTCTTTGCTGTGAAATAACTGAAAAATATTCTGCCCACATGTGCTGAAGTGTATTCTCTTTAGAAGTTTGCTTGCTTAAAGGTCATTCGTTGCTGCCTGCACTGGATAAATAGCAGGATTTGAGGATCTGTTTATCATAAGAAAAGGTATTGTATGAAAGAACAGGGTGGTAACATTCCCTTTCAAAACAGCTGTGCTGCAACACTGCATTTGTTTGGTGGGTGATCTGAGAAAATAAATTATAATGATGAGAGCACCAAAGAGACAAAGAGACCGACTTTCCAGAGAAGACGAAGAGCCACACATACATATGGCAGCTTGCACAAGTGATTAATGGTTCCCTGGAACTATGACAGGGGTCTTCCAATATTTAGTGGGCATGAACACAGAGAAGTGACAGAACTTTTTAGCATAATGAAAATGAAGAAAAGTGTAAATCTCTTGGGATAGGAGACAGTTATGTAGGAAATAGTCTATTAGCTCTGTTGAAATAATCACTGTCACTATAGCATAGTTTTGGTTTGTAATTTTTGCATGACTGGTAGAAATTTGCTTTAATAACAATAAGTAGGGATGTCATCAAAGTAACAAGAAAACAAAAACTCCACTTTTGAGAAGAAAATCTTCCTGATTGGTGACTTTGATGAGCTCTAGAACTTTATGGAATGCAATAAAGCCCTGTCACTTTGCACCTTGAGAGAAAGGGAAAGATGTAAGGAAATGCCTTATAGCAAGCACTTGATCAATCTACTGACAAAGAGCAGAACTACATTTGCTGAGGTTTATCCATTTTAAATTTCAACAATAAGCAAAGACTTTAACTTTCTAGAAACACATTACCCTTTGGCACATCTATTAATATAATTCAGAATACACTAGAAAAGCCCTGCAAAAGAAATAAGCAAAAGGTTCTACTGTGCTAATGCATGCCTCCTTCTTCTCCATTTTCTGAGAACTGTGCCTCAGAGGAAGCAATGGAGCAAATATCATTTAAGTTCGTTCTGGAATATAAACATCTTCACCAGGACTGGCATGCACTTACCTTGCTCATCTACCAGCACAGGATGAGAAACTTCAGCGATTTTCATCATCCACTTAAACACTTGCAGCAACCAGCAAGACATGTGACACAGCATCTTGGAAGCTCTCTCCCAGAAGTCTACGTCTGTAACCTGTTCTCCTGATTACAGAGCCATGCGACTCCTGATGGTTGTTCAGAATAGTGGGTTTGATTTATTTTCCTGCTCTGGCTGCGGTGATCAAGCACAGGGCTACTTGATCAATATCCCTGCATATCACTGTTTTTTGTTCCTTCCTTTGACCACTCTTGCACCTAGAGTTCTTTGCCCCTATCTTCTCCCAGATAAAGAACCAATCCCTAACTACTTTTTCCCATTTCTGCCCGTTTTGGGACATTCACACCTGTATTTGGTATTTCTGCTACCATCGCTTTGGTGATCTTTACATGGTTATTACTGATCTGGTCACCCAGGCACTGCTGACCTTGCAAGACTTGATTAGCCCAGAGGTCCCCAGTGCTCCTCTCTAGTTAAGTCTGGTGGTTTCACACATAACTTCTCCTTAACCAGCTGTGAAATTCAGACCTCTCCTACAGAACTCTCTGTAACTTTTGATGGCATCTCACACTGTTACCTGTCACATCCAAGGACTTCTCAGGTGAGTTCATCCTGTGGGTTTTCTTGCCCCGTCTGCCTTAGCCTCACTAAGGCTCAGTCCAGTAGCTGTGGCACCTGCCTGCAGCCCGCTTGATCTGTACTCTTTCTCTCTTCCTCTTATTTCATGCACTTGGCATATTTTATTCTTTCTGAGGTTTGTTTCCTTTCCAATTCTTCAGCTTCCTTCCACTTCGAAAAACATATTTTCATGAATAACCATAAATAAAACTTTAAAGGAGCGATGTGTTGTGGTCTTAACCTATATCTGGCTATAACTGCTGAAAGAAAGAGTGAGTCAGAGTCTGGACTGCCCTGCGTGAGCTCTGATGTCATGTGTGATTTCATATTACAGTACGATAAAGGAAATTGGGTCACAGCTTAAATTTCCTTGGCTTAGTGAAGAAATCTATGACTGAACTATTGCATTGTTATTCTGACTAATCCAGCTGGAAGGGTCCCAACTGTAAAAGACAAAACATAGAACCAGATCCCTGATATGTGTAATTACAGAAAGACGGAGGGTTTGGGATCTTTGGATGAATAAAGTTGCTAATATGAATATACCTTAGATTAATGTATTTAATACATTACCAGTGTCCTTATTATCTTATAGGTGTGTTTCAGAGTTGCCTTCTGGAGGACTTAGGATAAATTAGTCTACTCCCAAATTCCCAAAAAAGCCTGTACCTCCTTAGGTGTCTCCAAACAAAGGTTTCTGTCACTCTTAAAACCTGAGCCCAGTGCTTGAGTTCTTGCCCCTGAAAAGCTGGATCTGCACTCAGTCATAACTTATTGTTTCACTGAGCACCACATTTGTTAAAATGTAGCCCAGTTTTTGTCAGAAGAATTTCTAAGCCTTTTTATGCTCATAAGAAAATCATAGGCAGAGATTTAAGTGCTTGCACATATAACTTCTTTCCCCCTCCCTAAAGAAATGTAATGTTACAGTCAGTGAGAGGTAACGCTTGCAAAATTGCACTACTTCATTTCTATTGGTATTTTAAATTTTAAAGGTTTCTTTTACAAAATAACACACATACACAAATCGCACTTGCTTCCTCCTACTAAAGCAAACAAACAAACAACGAACACCTAGTATATGTACCTGTGTGTATTTGTATGTGTGTGTGTGTGTGCATGCACACATGTTCCCTCTTCTATTCAACAACAAAAACCTGCCATCGGGACAATGTAGCCATCTACCAAGCAGACGTAAGATGGATTGTACCCTTAATACTGAGATATAATTTGCCAGTTGAGTGTATTTCAGACTCACTGTGTGTTGAGGACAAATTTGGCTTTTTTTTTTTGGCCTCAACTGCAAAAAGACTTTCCACAATAGAGCTGACTTCCAATTTACACATTTCTGATATGTTACCCTTATGATAAAATTCCAGTGCTCTAGAAATAACTGGTGTTCCATTTCTGCTTTCCATTCCCCAGTTCTTGTAACTGTTGATTGTTGCTGTTCAATATTTTATGTACTTTCAATGTCATAAACATCTCTGCCTTTCTTTGCTATTGCCACATTTGGTGTTCTCACATATATTCCCATTCCATTAACAGTAATGTTTGAAAAATTTGGTAACGCTTTTTCATTTCTTATTTTCTACATCTTTGTGTCTTATGTAGATAACATTCCTTTCTTACTTGCTGCACATTACTGCCAACTTTCTAATGCAGTAATTTATAGTCATCTCCAGACAGTTAGAAACATTAACTGAACGTGATTTAGAGTCAATGAGGCCAGGTCACACAATTTATTGTCTGAATTCACATTTTTCCCTACCATCTGTCTTCTGTCTCTGTGTTAACATATCTTATGCAAATAATCTATTTTGAGCAGTCATAGTTAAAACTTCGGACTGTTCTGTCCTTCCTCCTTTGTCAGGTCACTTGTAATTTTCCAATTTATTCAATGAGATTTTATAAAAGATATTCTATGTGGATTTTTTTTCATCTTTTTCTGCTTGAGTATCTCTTCCTCTTGTCTAATAACTTATTGTCAGAAATAGTATATTCCTCAGACAGTTTTGGTTTTGATCGAGTAAGTCCATCTCTCATAGTTTCCTGCCATTACTCATTGTAGTCCCTGACATCCTCCACTGATCTCATCTTTTCTTCTGTACATTTTGTGCCAACATAAAGTCACTTCAGGTCAGAGTTCATACACTGCTAACGTCCTCCTGCTGCTCCTGTCAGATTCCCTTAAATCCACTTTTCATCAAGTTGCTAATCCCAGGCATATGATCTAATTGGGTGGTATGTTGTAGCTCCTCAAGTAAGCCTAAGCATTACTCAATTTCCCTTAAAAATACTCTTTATTTTCTTCATTTCCCTATAATAATTCTTTTCTCTTGAACTCCTGTATAAAGCTGCCTACATCTGCATTGTTAGGCAGCCTAGGGCTCTTTCCTGTGGCATCTCTACAATTCCTTTCAATTCCACAAGACACTGTTAAATCTAAATACCTACTCAGAAAGTTTTTACTGAGGAATTAATATCAAAGCAAATCTGCACATTTTCATTCTGTAGAAAACATATGGCAATTGTCCTTTTTTTTTTTCAGTTTTCCAATAGCATTTCCTGTAGATTTCAATATTAGCAACTTGAAAAAAAAATGAGATGAGCGAGAGTAAACTAGGCCTCTCCTAAACACTTTTCCTGTTGTGTCAATCTGTTATTTTCTCCATGCAGACTATTTTAAATTCCAATAACAGATACCCCTAAAAATTCAAACATATTATTGCAAATTCTGTCAGCGTGATACTGCTGTATACAGCAGTGTAATTTGCCCAACTAATCTGCAGGGTTTTCCTCACTGTTTGGTAAAGCTTTCCTATCCATATCACCTTTGTCTGCTCTCTGATGGCTCTTTACAACCTGAAACTTTGGCATCCTTCTTGTTCTCCAGAAATCCTACCATTACTTTCAATGTGCTTGACATTTCTTTTTGCTATTGATATAGTTAATACAGTTCATTTACACCCAAATCTTGGGAAAACAAAATATAGACTTTAAATTTTATCTGGGACGTTTTACTTTGAAACAATATTTTTCATTAACAAAATATTTCTTGATACCATTCAGTTAAATGCGTCTTTTTCTGATGGTATGTATACATTTCCTGGGCAGAAAAAGCCCTCAGCCAAAACCAAAACCCTCAGCCAATGATTTTAGATTGTTTTCATTCCTGGTTGCTTTCCAGTTAGGTAATTCTCTCTGAACATCCCCATGTGTGATCTGCATTTTATTTTGGTTAACCATACAAAGTTATTCATACTTTGTTTCTAATACCCACTTCTCAGTGTCTTCTTAAGTCTTTGTTTCCCTTCAACCAATTAATCAAGGGTACATTTTCTTCAGTAGTTGTTGTATTCTTATCTTCGTTTCAGTCATCCGCCCAGTTTCCTCTTATCATTTACACACAGCTTTTTTTGGTGAAATCATCATCATTATAAGCAAAGCTAGGAACAATCTGGCAGGTTTTCCCACATTTAAGCTCCAATAAATACAATATTACTGACTTAAGTGTGCCCTTCTTCAAAATAGATTCCATTCTTTAAATTTTATTTTGAGATGAAAACTCATACCATATATAATTTTTTAAATTTGGAATGATAAGGGCTCCCCAGATGAGTTACTAAGTAATGATCTATTCAAGTTTATAAAGAAAGTGCCTTCTGTCATTGTTTGTGAGCACAGCAAACATACATCAAAGGTGATATTTTCTATTGATGCTGTTTAATAGAAGACACACACACAAAATTCAAGGATTTATTTCTTTAAGTCAAGGTATAAGAGAGCCTTTCAGGCTCTTGAGTGTTGGAAAGGTTTCCTCCTCTGCCAGCCTCACAACTACCAAGAGAAAGGATGGGTTGCCATACTACTATGTTAGTACACAAAAGCCTACATGACCTGCTAGCACATCTGAGTGTTTTTGCTTACTAAAGAAAGAAGTCTGGCAAGAAACCCTAGATAAAGTTTCCATCTGCTGGGCCTTTGCTTTTTCTTAACAAGGCTCTTGCCCTGCATAGCGAAGTCTCTGTAGAGAAATCAGTGTTGGACAAAGCCATGTTTTGGCTTTCCATGTCAGTGTCACAAAATTAAACCACTGACGACAAGGAAAGGAATTAGGATTTTGGCAACTACATAGGAGCACATGATGTTTGGCACCAAAGGATATGACGATGAACGCATAATTCAACACAAAACCTTTTAGTAATGTAATAACTGGCCCAGAATTTGCTGACTGCTTGTTAATTATTGAAAAATCCCGGACTGTCTAACCAAAACCATACCCTATGTCTCCTCAGCTGCTTGTCTCACAAGCAACTGTTTTTGAAAGGGGTCCAAGAATGTCTTTGTAGTGCCTTTTCCCCAGCTCTAGCCAAGCATCTACATACCAAGAACACTGAAAATCGAAGCCCAAACCTTTCCCTCTTGGTACTTCGATAAACAAGCTTTCTGTTAGACCTCAAATACAGCTGACACCGAAATATGCAAGAAAAGAAGCTTGAACAGGATTCTTTGATTACAGTTTCTCTTAACATCTGAAAAAAAAAAAAGATGGCATTAGTGTGAGTAACAGAGAGAGGAAGGGAAAAATACAAAACATTAACTCCTTTGACAAGCAACAAGAGGTAATAGTCTCTAAATTCAGCAGTGAATAATAATACAAAAAAAAGAAGTTTTGTACACAGAGAGTCTGTTCCCATATCTCTAAGTGTCCAGAGGAATTTGGGGAACAGAGACTAGATGTTACCTTTTGACCTGAAATTTGACAGCTGAATTTTTTAGGTGACACCTCTAAAAATTTCTTTTTCATAGAGTCATAGAATGTCCTGGGTTGGAAGGGACCCACAAGTCCCACTGAGTCCAGCTCCTGTCCCTGCACAGGACAAACCCAAAGTTCACACCATGTGCAACAGCAACACCACTCAGCTCACAGAAACACAGTGCTGCCACGTGTTGGCTTCTGCACGTTCTGGGGTGCGTTACTGCACTCTGTGAGACAGCAACGGACATGTGATACAGCTCAGCTGATTCCAGGGCTACCTGCAACAATTTGCCAACACAAATCCCAGGGCTGTCCTTGAGCTTAAATACTCTTTTTTTTTTTTTTTTTTAAAAAAAAAGGTGATCTGTTTTACAAAATCAGATACAGCTGAAAGAGAACCCACAGTAAAAGCTTATTTTCGAACATGTATCTGTCATTTCTGTTATACTTTGCACATACTAATGTTATGAAGTTTATAAAATGAGAGCAGGATTTTTCCTTGGTCAACAACGCCCCGATCCACTACTGTCTGAAAGAACTTGTGAAATGTGATCCATGACTATTATAGTTTAATCAGAGTTTTATTCCTTAAATGCTGTTCGAGCACTGGTTTTATTCATATTCTGAGTTTTAACAATACCATGTGCTAACCCTCCCAGAACAACTCAGAAAATCTTTTCTCCTTAAGAAAAGCTTTCCTTTCTTCCCTCTGTGATATGGTCACATCTACGGCTTAAGCCAAAGGAAAAATAAATACATAAAATCTTCTGCTTCAGCATAATAGAAATTAATATATCCTGTCCCTTTTCTGTGCCTAAAATCCCAGGAATGTGTCCACAGAAGTGAATAAAAAGAAATTTCTTGCTATGTCCTACACACTAGTAAAGCAATTTGATTTGCCTTTCCTGTCTCTGTGGAAACACTGCAGTTTCCCCTTTAACTCTGTTGATTTACTCTTTGCTTGGGAATTTGACCTGCAAGTAGCTTAGACTTAACAAGCACTTTTATGTCACCGTATATCCTCTTAGTCTCTCTAGATGGCTTAGTTAAAGTCTTGACACCTTCAGGTGGAACATCGAAATATGTGGAAACTAGCATTTTTTTTTCTATTTTATACGTAGCAACATGCCTTTCTCGTAATCCCTCTCTTGAGTTTGGTTACTTGCCATTGAAACATGTATTATTGGTCTATCTGCTAAAATACATATGCTAATCTATCCTTTGTCTCCTTTGTCTTCATATTGATGCTGAATCAGGAACAGTGAGAGTCAGAAGCAACCAAAAATTATTCTTCTCTCCATGTCTCACTGCAATCTCTTCTCTTAAATCATCTACTTGGTGCCACATCACAGAGCATTTCTTCAACTCAGTTCCTAGAGAGGAATACAGAACTGTGCCTCCTACAGTTTAAAGAAAGATTAGAGACATGAGGATGGAACTGAAAATAGCCGATGGAGTAGCCCACCTAGTGCAAGTCAATGGGAAATACTCAGTATGTGGAATTCTCTGTTTTTTTGTTTTTTGTTTTTTTCCCCTAGGCATTTTTAGGGCTATAGCTTCATATAGGGACTTAAAATCACAACCTTGGATCCCCTCCTGGTAATAGCCCCAAATAATTGTTATTCCCATAAAATGAGCAGTGTTCATTCTTTTTCTTTACAGAAGGAAGTTGGTGCCATCATCCATTTCTGTCGTAAAGTGTAATTATTATGGACATTCTGAAAAATATAAGCAAATTCAGTACAGTCAGGCTGCTGCAAGTTCTTTATATTGCAAAGTGAACAGCTACCTAAATCCTCTGTCTGCTACAAAAAAAAAAATATCTGTATCTATCCTGAAGATAGGGCAGTGTTATAAAATCATATTTGTTTTAAATCGTCATTATATTGATGAGAAAGTTGGAATTAAATTATCTGTCTAGGACATTTGACTGAAATATTATTGGTTACTTGAGCTGGAAAATGTATTTCATATTTCTTTGTTAAATAAACTATCTTTAGCACTAATAATTAATGGATTTCTGAAATGTGTGAACTGTAACCTGCATGAGGAAAGCTATGAAGAGGAGGGAAGGTCAAATGGCCAATACCATAATTTGTGTATTGGAGTTGTATTTATACAATATTCCTGTGCTAGAATTCAGGCAATCTATCTGGGGTCTTAAAAGTGTGCTGCATTTTGATTAATGTTCTTATCACAAAGCTTGATTTTTCATGGAACAGCAACTTTTGTAACCATTAGACAGGTATTCAGAGGTATACATACTGTGAGACAGTAGAGGAAACGGTTCCGAAAATATCAGCACTGAGCTAAACACCCTTCCCTGAGCAGTGAGTGTACTCATAGAAGTCATATAAGGTAAAATGTAACCTGGAAAGTAGAAGTTTGTAGTATTGCAACAGGCATTTTACAGAATGACTGTTCTTAACCCTCCAATTGGTCTCTTTTGATGACTATGAACACAGACAAAACCCAGACACTTAGCCAAATAATTTTCCACCTTGGGTATGCTTTGGTAGTGGGATGAAGGTAGAAGCAAGTCCAAACCAGCTTTGGCTATGGCTTTTGTTTTGCAAAATTAATTTCTCTAAGGTGTTTGAATGAAGTTGTACATACCAGGTTCTTAGCTAATTGGCTGCCTTAATATCTTTCTTCATCTCTTGTCTCTCTTTTCAGTATGACAGTTTCCTCTGTGCCTTCAGATTCCCTTCCAGTTGTAACCTTCAAGTCTGATCTCATTTATCTTCCCTACATCTCTTATTCCAAACAGACTTCCTGACCGTGCTATTGAAATAACATTCCTCACAAGAGATACTCTCTTTACCAGGCCAAGGAATACACTGTTCCTCTGTTATTTTGTCTATATCTTGTCTCTGTGCACTAAAAAAATGGTTACAGATTCTTCCCTAAGTTTTGTTCTCGGACCCTATGGCATGTCCGTGATTGTGTCTGCTCTTAAAGTTGTGGTAATCCAATGCTGACTGCTAGTGGCTGTCAGACCTCAGGACCAGGACAAGACTTTTGTACTCAGGCCATCTGCCAATATTTATCACTACTAATATTAGTTAGAGGACTAATAGTTCTCTAACTTTAGATTTTTGCAGAATAATTTGATCTAGGAAGACCAGATGTGCTGCTTTTAGAGACACAAGCTCTAAGATTTGCATCATAGTTTGTAAAACTGAGCTAAGAAACTATGATGCTTTAAGAAAAAGAATCCAGACATCTGTCTTTTTACGGACATCCAGTCTCTTATCTCAATGGTTTCTTTGCTCTTATGTCACCACATGCAAACTAGGGGTTGAAAGGCCGTTAATATTACTTGAAGATTGTTCAGTGACTAAAAGCTGTGTAGTTATCACGCAAATTGAATCTCTGAAACGAACCAGAATTTTTCCAAATATAACTCTATTAAGACTAGTCTATTGTTCAGAGGCTGTGCTTTGTGCTAACTAGCCACGTCTTGTCTGCTGCCCAAAGCAGAGGAAAGGCTGCCATGCTGCTGCACCTGCACCAGGTGTGCCTGTCATGCCTGGGGCTTTTGAGACGGGCACTAATGGTGTGAATTTGATGCACACAGGAGACTCCACAGACCTGAGTGAGGTGCCACCTGGGGTTTGTTTTTAGTGCACTGAACAAGTTAGGCATCACATACCTAGCAGTTTCACTAGGTGGTGGAGATTTAACTTGCTTTGAAAAACCAAATAAGCACGTATTTAGCCTCTAAATATTTCTGAATAGCTGCTTCATAAAGATCAGAAACAGTTTGTCCTTTTGTTCAGTGTAGGAACACTGCCTCTATTTTATAAGACATTTGTATGTGCCTATTTTTTAATATATATTTTGTATCTGTATCTGTAAGGCCTCATTCAATCAATACAAACATGTTGATTTCACGCATTTTTAATGCATTTCTAGTTTCCAACAGAATACAGAGTGGCACAAATCCCAGTAAGAAAAACACCTTTGGCATGCCAATAAGTGATGCAGCATATGCTGTTTTTGAACAAAATGGAAAAAAAATGCAAAAAAGTAGGAATCTGGCTATTTTGGATTAGGATGAATCACTCTTTGGAAGTGTGTGTCTTGTTCAAATAGCTAGAGTGTATTTAATCTAAACTAGGTGCTGATTTCTAAAGTTAAGACACATGAATCCCACCTTGTCTGGATGGGCTATAACTGCAAATTAAACAAAACCAAATTTCTTTTAATAACTGACCAATGAACAGAGATTCACTGTTTTAAGGGAAATTATATACAAACACAGAACATGACAAAAATCAGTATTTTAGAAAAACTTTCTTACCAGTTTAAATCATGACTAAAAATGTTTTAAATCTCTTGGTCTTAAAACATTTCACTACAATCATAACAGATGATCAAAAGAATAGTTTATCTTTCCAAGCTGCTGAACAACTTGAGATGAAATGGAGCAAACACTATGTCGTATAATTATTCATTTGTCTTTGATTCAAAGCTTGGTTTCAACTACAGGATCGCGTTTTAATAAGAACTTCAAGTATCTACTGTGAGAAGAAACAATTCTTGAAAATGGTCTGTGATTAGACACCAGTGAAATTTGTGATCAAGTACAAGTATTTTGTGCAAAACACAAACTTCTTGTGTATGTGTATGACCAGTCACTGCTCATTTTCAGGCTTGCATTGATTTCACTCAATATTGTGATTCAAAATATTTTTCAACCACATTTCTTTGTATAACACTTAGAAGTGAGCAAATATTGAGATACTTTCTCCTTTTGGTTCACCGCAGCCAGTGCAAATGGGAGAGGTCTGATGGGAGAGGCCAACCACCCAGGGTTTGTTACCTCTAAGTGCTGAAAACTGGGGTAGCTCAGAAAACTGTCCATATTTTTAGATGTTTGTTTGAACTCTCCAAATAAGCTAATAATGTTGTGAGGTTCATGTGTCCTTACGCATTCTAGTGAGCATGTAGTATAAACAATATTTTAGTTCCTGTCATTGTAGATATATTTCAGAAACTGAATATGCAGATCTAATGATATCTAGACCTAAAAATGAAGACAACTGAGAGAATTTCCATGGAAGAAGGAAGACTATTGACATATAATAATAAATATAAATATAATAATAAATACACAGAATATAAGCATACTGAAAAAGTAAGAGTTTAGCCATGTGTGCCATGAAAATCAACATTGTGTCCAAACAGAAGCTTATATAAAAAATGACAATAACAATAATTTCAGAGACTCCAGATGGATTTGGCATACTAAATCAGTTCATAATCTCTAAGGACCCAATGGTAAAAGAGGATACTTCGAAATACATAAAAGAAGTGAATTGAATATTAATTCTTACGGAACTACATGCAAATATGACTAAGTAGATTGCAGATTGGAATGTATTTGGTCCATCTTATACATGTATAGTTTACAGTTGTAATTTTTTCTTGGGCAATAGGTTTCTGCTATGTCCTTAGCATACTTTCAAAGTAGTTTGGCAGTTTCCAAATCCTCATTTGTAATATCACTACTCAATTGCGTATAATTTTCATGTAAAGTAGCTGATTGTGTCTTCTATGTCTACAGAAACATGAGAACAATAACAAATAGGATGCGATACAGATTACATTAACTAAATTATTTAAAAATTCATGTGTTGGGTCCATAATACCAAAACATAGATTTTTCTCCCTGACTACATTTCCCAGAACACTGCACACACAAAGAGGATTTGTAGCTCCTATCTGCTGTTAAGTAGCTGCTAACCTCTCAGATCCAAACTCAGCAGTATACCATTGACAAATAATATGCAGATGGAAGAAATACATGTGTACGTTGTGGACATTTAAATATATGCTATTCCACAGTTAATCAGTTATTCATAAGAGTACAAACCTTTTCAAATATCCCTCTTTTCTCAAGGAAATTGTCATCTATGTTTATTTCTCTCTGTAAACCCATGATTCCTTCAAGCAGACTGGATTAGCTTTTCACCATGAGTGTAATGGCATCTGGTCTGCTGGAAAGAGTGTATTTACTCAATCCTTTTTCTTATTAAAGTATTCAGCCACATTCAGATAAAGGTGATGTCTGAACTGAAAGAGACATTCAAGTTTCAAAAAGCAACAAATTCTGAAACTAGGAGCTTATTAGATGCAAATAAAAAAAAGTGTCAGAAGTTACTAAAATATTTAATCTGTGACTATCACAAATTGCAAGAGGGATATGGGAAAGCTTCTCTTGCTGTTAGATTTCTTTTTAATGAATCACATTTCCTTTTGTGAAATTGAAACCTTATACATCAATGCCCAGTTGATCACGAACAAAACAAATTGCAAAGCTGAAATATGATCTCAAAATTAGAATAGTATCTATTAACTTTTATGTTTATTTCAGAGCACAAAAAATGGAACTGAAAGAACACAATATTTTAGATTTTGAAATATGTAATTTTTCTGTCCAATTTGTAAGTTTCAAGCTATTTGTACATAAGCTTCTGTCTCTAAATGAAAGTTCCAACAGCATGTCTGTGTCATCTTCTCAAATAATAATATGTTATATGATAGAATTATGCGTTCGTCCTTGGTGATAGAAATAGTCTTCAATTTGGGCATGTAAATATTTGCACAGTTAATTCAGGTCATAGAATTGACCCAACAGGACTGCAGGCTGGCTTGAAACCCCTCATTTAAACAAACAAGTGTGTTCCTAGTTATAACCTCTACTGTCTTGGTTGAAGAACCTGTCACGTGTCTCCTCAGCAAACAGATATGATGAAGTCTGGAAAAGTCTTCATGTTCTTTCATGTGTGTTTATAGGTGACGTTTTCTGGACTTGATTTTTTTGAAGTGACAAACTCTCTCTCCTCCAACCTTTTGGTGGTGTCTGTAGATGCTCAGGACCCAGGCGTATCAGTGCCCATAGCCACCCTCAGTTTATGGCTCTGTGTAAACCAAAACGGTCATCTGTCACAAGTTATTACAGCTGTCCCAGTGATCTTTAGTAATTGGTTTTAGACAACAGATCTTGCTGAAGCAGACAGCCAAGAGCAAGAAACAAGAGCAGTTTAAAACTACACTTTCATCACATCATTTCCTCAATTAATCTCTTGCTTTCTTTTCCTTCTCTTACTAAACTTCACATCCCAGAATGACGAGCTACATGTCACAGACACATAGACTTTTTTACTGATACTTCCAGGGGAGCAGGCTCCTGGGTGATGCCCACAGAGTTCTATCTGGGCAGAGCTATGCCTTAGTAGCTGATTTGATTCGATAGTTAAGATTTCAGACTTAACTTAACTTAGTCTGGTGGAGATTCTCAAGGGTTTTAGTTACCTTTACTCAGACTCAGAGGATGAGATCCTGGTGTGCCTCAGCAGAATCAACTAGGTAAAAAGGATAATATTGACTTCTCCAGCTGAAAATCTTCCATATATTTCCTGCTCGTCCCTCTCAAAGTTTATTGAACTAAGCTCACTTAGAGGAGAACTGGAGAAACAGAACTAAAAATCTCCTCTGCCTCCACCTTTAATTTGGCAGAACAAACCTATGAGTATTCTTCCTTGTGATGTTATGGTCTGACAAGTGTCCTTCTGGGAATCCAGGGCTTGGGTAGGACCAGAAAACCACCAGTACTCTCCAGTGATGTCTGTGTAGTTCAGTTGCCCAACAAAGCAAGAGATGTGCTTTTGGTGCACCCTGATGATACATCAGCAGTCATAAGCAATTCAGACCTGCTCTGTCAGTGAGAGCCTATGAATCAAGTTACCACAGCCTCTGCCAAAACTGACAGCCAGTTGACAGTTGTGACATCTTTGCCTGGTGACACCTGTTCATAGAAAGAAGCCAGAGACAACCACTCAACGTCTTTCATCAGTTGCAATTGCCCAGTCACCCTTTCTTTTAAAGAATACCACAAGAACCATAAGTGAACACATCTGGGTAAGCAGTTATGGGAAAATAGCTTTTTACAGTAGGTATTAATAATGTTAATTGAGAAATATAGTGTAGCTATGATAAATGTCTATGTACAACTCTTTCAAATGAACTGGTGCTTTAGATTATTTTTATAGCATTAAGTCTGGTTAATACTGAAATTACTGAAGCTATTCGGCAAATCAGTCTAAGGCTTCCTATATTTACAGTGATCTACAATAAAAACATCTGCTGCTACTGTTATAATTCTTTATATGATCCCTTCTGTGCAGCATGATTTTTGGCTGTGTGCTGAAACACAGCCTATGTAGAAGACTATGTAGAAGACCATGTAGAAGACCATAAACCAACAACTTAATAGCTGTGTGGATGCTTTCTTGGATCCCAATGATTTTCTTGGGCAGCTTATGAGCCCAATCAGATTGTAGAAATTTGGCATACCACAGGTGTGTAGAACGGTCAGGGACAGTGGAAGGGCAGGAGGAACACGTAGAGCTAATGAAAGAGAAAATCGATTCATCGGCTTGAAGGCAAAATAGATGATACATTAAGTCACAACAGTTAAACAGTTAAAGTGCTTTGTAAATAGTTTTAATTCATTCAGATAACAGCCAAATAGATGAACAAACCTCGGTATTGACAAATGCTGAGGGAGGAAATTTTTTTTTTTTTTGGATAGGAAGGTATGGGTAAGTGTACCAAGGGGGAAGAGGAGGAGCAGGATGACCTCCATCCCTCCACCATTGCATTCGATTCTTGGCTGATTCTGTTCCACAGACACCAGACAGCACCTCAGCTGGGAGAAACAGAGGAAACAGAGGAAATTAATTTGTGTTACAATAGCAAGAAATTCAAGTCTGAACTTCCAGGGAGATTACTGCTTTTCACAGGTGGTTGAAGCTGCTTGGCTTGCAGCCCTGATGGCTCACATCACTATTCAAGGAGCATCAATTGCCTCCAAACACACTGACAGTCTTTTTCTATGGCTTCTTTATAACTTGAGCTTGCTAGCTACTTCTCTCCATTTTTTAATTTTAAAATTTATTTAGCATTGCTGGTATTTGTAATGATGGATAATGAAAAGTGTGATATCAGTGTGTTAAATCTGTTTGCTAAATTACTTGAAATATTTTTTAACCTCCACGCTATTTACAGAATCACAGATCACAGAATCACAGAATGTTAGGGATTGGAAGGGACCTCAAAAGATCATCTAGTCCAATCCCCCTGCCGGAGCAGGAACACCCAGATGAGGTTACACAGGAAGGCATCCAGGCAGGTTTTGAATGTCTCCGGAGAAGGAGACTCCACAACCTCCCTGGGCAGCCTGTTCCAGTGTTCCGTCACCCTCACCGAGAAGAAGTTTCTTCTCAAATTTAAGTGGAACCTCTTGTGTTCCAGCTTGAACCCATTACCCCTTTTGTCTTATCGTTGTTTGCCACCGAGAAGAGCCTGGCTCCATCCTCGTGACACTCCCCCTAATGATGATATTAGATGATATTTACAGATAATTATATGGGCAGTGTAGTTTGTTCTCTCTTTGAGTGTTTTGCTTTGTTTTGTTTTGAACAAACAAACCAAACAAACTAAGGATTAGAAAGCTGTTTGGAATTACATTGGCTTGACTAATGTGGGGTTAGTACATTTTCAAATTCACTGCCTTAATATAGCATTAAATAAAGAAAACTAAAGATGTACTCGCAGTAAACTGTTAGTATTGCACTTCCAGCTCTCACTGGTTTTGCTTGAGAGTGTCAAAATTATCAGATGTGTAAACATTCTGATAGTAAAGGACCCTAAAGGAGCTAAAATTCTGAAGAATTTAATTTAGTGAAAACAATTCAAAGCTTACGTTTATCCTGTCAAAATGATTTTGCTGCACAGTGCTTTAATTCCTAAATGGATGTTTTTCTTTCTGGAAAAACAAGGGAAAAATACATTTAGGTTAACAAAATCCTTGTCATATAAGTATAATGAAAGAAAATAAAATGTATGTTTTAATTGGGAATGAACAGCTCAATTGTTTATTTAATGTGAAATCCTTTGAAAATCTTTGAAAATTCCTAAACATTTAGGAATATGTATGTATGAAATTAATCAGGGTTTTTAGTTATTCACCGTAATTTTAATGCTACACATAGTCAAGAAAGCAAGATCACTGCTCTCCCGTCCAAAGGCACAGATATGTTTCCATATCCTGTGATAAATTTTTTTCTCAATACTGCATTAATTTAAGCGTATGTGTTCCTGAAGGAGATCCACCAAAGGATATAATATATATTGCTGGCAGTGTTTGTCAATTATCTTTGCCCATGAACTATATCAGTTTTTGTTAGGGGAAACAGGTCTCCTAGGAACAATAAAAATGTTCATTGTCTATAAAGGAAATGGTGAAAATCTTATCTTTTTGCATCTTGGCCTTGGAACAGCAACCGAGGTACCTGGCTTGGGGGACTTAGGGTTTGAGATACGAAAACACAAAATAATTGTGCTCCTAGTAGGGAGTTGCATTAATGTTCGCACATCTCCAAAGGGTGTCTTCTGCCCGCAAGGAACCTAGGTACTTCTCTGATTTCTTTGTCTGAAGCAGGCACAGGAGTTTATACGCTGGTTGGTGAGACTGATGTTGTCACTGACGCTGACTTCAAAGTGTAGTGAGCATTCTTGTGGTCACCAGTAAGCACTCCATGAATTTCTGACAGCTCCAGCATTAAATGTCATCTTAAGGTTGTTCAATGTTTATGTAGTTGGGGAGATAGGAATTTCTGCTTTGAATTTATGCACCTACAGCCTACAGACTACTTAAAACCTCACTTATGTAAGCACCTGATTTATTTTTAGGACAGACTCCATAGTGAACAGCTAGAGCCTTTGGTGCTCATTCGTAAAAGGAGAACGCTTTCAGGCACAGCTAAAGGGATGGATGTTGATGATTCCAGCCTCAGCTGCTGCTGAGGACTTAACTGTATGAGACATAAGCATGGAATTAGGCCATTACATGTAGTAATATTTCAACAGTGAGAATAAAGCGGTTCAAATGACATAAAACTTGATACGGTAGGTGTGCTGCAGCCTCTGTAACCCATAGTGTTTGACGGCAGGTATATGATTCACCGTACCATGCACAACGTGTACCTCTTACAATCAAATCATAAGACCACATCAAATATCTTAATAAACCCAGAAATTAATATCTCACCATTATGAGCAAACACACTGTGACGTGGTAGGAGCCGTTACACTCTGCTTCTCTTGCATGTAATAATAAGAAAACAGCATTTGTTTCTTTGAAATCATCTGGTTTTAACAAAAATTATTTTTATTTTTCCATTTACTATGAATCTGTTGCAATAGTTTAGCAAACATGCAGTCCTGTTGTCTTCTAAAGTCCTTCAGTGTTTTGGGTCTATTTTTTTGGAAGAGGATTGTCTTTGCATATTCCATTTTCATATTCATGAAAGCCACTGAAAATAATTTTCAACATCTATAGGGATCAGAAACAATAACTTCAAGAGAGAGTGTAAAACTGCAAACATTGCTTCATGAGAATACAATATAAAATGTAATATCCAATGCTGTACTTCTGTAACTCCCTCAGAAAAAAAGAAAAAAATCAACCAAAGGCATCAAATTTCCAAGGAAAATATTTCAGACTTCCATCAGTCAGAAAGGAAGCACTTTACTATAGTAGTTACCAGACATGTTTTTTTCATATATTAAAAAAAAAATTAAGAATATAATATCATCAGCGTACAACTTATATGTTTTTAAAGACAGTCTAAAGTTTTTTTTCCACCATATTTGGTTTCATGAGGACAGCAAGATTATCTGGATAAGGTGGGTAGTATTCATCCCACCTAACTTGGAAAAAAAGGATTTCTAACTAGGTCTAACTTTGGGTCCCTCTAGAGTAATTGGTGAGAGACAGATGCCTCTAGAGTTTATTTCATCTTATTCTAAGATAGATAAGGAAAATGCTCTTCTGGAAGTGACAGTTTCTGTTCACAAGCTGTATTTTGGCACTAGATATCTAACAGAGAGACCCCTGCACTTTCAGATAGCAAAAATGACATGATGTAAATCTGCCCTGCTCATCTAGTCTGCTTTTAGGCATAAATGTGATTATTCACTCACAAACAAGCTTTTTTTTGTGTGTTTTAACATTATCTGAAGTGCTGATTTAGTGGGTACATGCCTTAAAGCTTCTGCACTATCAGACAAAGGAAATTAATTTCAGGTACCTTTGTGTTTTTGTAATATAATAAAACACTTAAGTTCATGTTTTAATAGTTTGAAAAATCAAGCGAAAGGATTAAACCTGTAGTTAGACCTTTTGTGTGATTACATCTATAGGACCAGGAGGAATAGTACCTTATCGCACTGAAGCTGATGACTTCCAGCACCTCTTACACTTGTGAGCTCACTGCCGAGACCTGTGTGTTATACAGCTTGTAAAATACCTGACTAGGAACATCTCATTTCCCTTGCTGTCGAACTGCTAACTTATCTATTCATTCACTTCAGATTCCTCATGAACATAGGGAATTGATATGTGTTGGAGAAAACACACAGCCCAAGATTTTAGTGATGTTCAGTGCTACGAAGAAGTGCCCAGTTTAGAGATATTTATCTTCGTAAACTACCTTCTCTTTATCTGTGCAGTTGCAATTCCTATACTGCCAATAGAAGACAAATCATAATAGTAAAAAAGGTAGTGCTTGTCAGAGCTACTAGATTTATTTTATGTTAAATTGCATATTTAGATAGTCTTATTTACTGAGAACACACTGTGATCATATAACAAGTCCATGATTTTTCGATCTGTCTATGAATATATATTTTCAAGAGATTTGCACTAGTGTTTTTGTCAGCATGGTGGTTTTCACCTAGGGGTACATGTTTTGAAATTGGCAGAGGAAAGAGTGTTTGAATCCCACTAGCAGCAAGAAAATAATGGTTACCCATTAGTTAGGTTTGATTACTGTACACAGGGCACAACTGAAAAATAACCTCTTTTTCTGAATATTGCAGAATTTTGTCAGAGTTGAAAACAGTGACTCTTGAATGCAGTTTCTCATCTTCTTCCAGCTAAGCTCCATGTGATCAGCTGGACCATTCACCAGATCTTAAATGGGGCTTCAGCACTCCCTCTTTAACTTTAAAAGAATTTGAATCTCTTTTACCCGTTCTCTCTGAAAGGGATCATAATTGATACTACTAAACAATGACATAATGCTAATGTACAAGTCTGAGCCAGCAGTGGAGCTATGAAGCCTTTCTTTGGATTTTCTTCAAAGATGACAAGGTTTCCTGCAGCCCAGAGAACAAAGTGAGGATGTAGTATTTTTAATCTGAAAAGGAGACAATATATATTTTTTAAAAAAAGTCATAGAATCATAGAATAGTTTGGGTTGGAAGGGACCTTTTTAAGGTCATCTAGTCCAACCCCCCTGCAATGAGCAGGGACATCTTCAACTAGATCAGGTTGCTCAGACCCCTGTCTGGCCTGGCCTTGAATGTTTCCAGGGTTGGGGCATCTGCCACCTCTCTGGGCAACGTGGGCCAGTGTTTCAGCACCCTCACTGTAAAAAATTTCTTCCTTATACTTAGTGTAAATCTACCCTCTTTTAGTTTAAAACCATTAAACATAAGTCAAATTATTTTGAAAAATAAATTATTGAATGCTCTTTATACATGATAAATAAACATTAAAGAATGGAAAGTGGATTTCTTTGGCTTTGTACGTCACCTTTAAGACTTCCAGCTCTTAACGAGAATTTTGCCTAAAGATATCACAAATCCACTGCTTTTTAATGGCTCATTTTCAGCAAAATAATTTGTCATTTTAATACCAGTTGAAATGATTTGGCAAATATATTACTGGACAAAGACAGAAAACAGAAGCAATTTTTAGAAAAGTTATGTGCTAAAGATACTCAAAGAGTGGGTTAAGTACACGGAGGAAGATAAGAGGGTTGAAATCTCTAAGTTTCTTTTCCCCGTTAGATGTCTAGCCAGAGCAGTATTAGGGGTACTGCTAAAATGGGGTGTTTCAGACACACTTCTGTCCTCGACTTCCCAAGTCAGAAGTTCAAGCCTTAAGCAGTCATGGAATTGCATGGCAATCTCCCAGATCTGTAGTAGCCACAAAATGTTCTTTCTTCTTTTCATTTGACTATTTTATCAGCCAAATGTGACTCTCCAGGGTGGAAACCACCATGTTAATCGTGTTATCAGCACTGACAAAAGTAAAGGGTAGCCTTTCAGACAATTCCTTTTTTTTTCTGAAACAAAGACAACTCCCTCTTTGCCTTGTGCAAATGAAACTGATAAATATGTCTTTTTCTCCTCTTTCACTCTGCTTATTCAGAAATATGTAGGCACTGAACTGACATTTAGCTGCAGTGTTTTAATATAATGGTTGAGGGCAAGGAATAAAAAAAGAACAAGGACAAAAAAAGCATTTCCTTCAGTCACTCATAAAAGTGTCAATAGCAAGTTCTGCTTTAATAGCAAAAGGAATACTGCCACTGCTTGTTGAAGCAGAAAGAATATACTGCCAAAGGAAAAAAAAAAAAATCAATGTAAATTATTTTAAATGTCCTGCATTATATTATTCTAAGTCAGACAAAACAGATGAAAGCAATGCTGTATGTGATGGAGGAAGGATGTAGCTAAATACTGAAAGGCATGAATTATTTAAAGCTAATGGATGACAGAAACAATTCTGCACAGATGCAGGTGACTTATGATCTGAGAATTTGCCTTACAAGCTTATATAACATAAAGAGAAGCAGTTGGGAACTAATGCAGCAAGGTGACGTGAAATGACAATGAATGAGAAGGAAAAGAGAAGCAAGTGAGTAACCAACATATGTACACTGGGGTAAAGGCTGTGCTTCCAGCAAGTCACTTTTTTCTCAACAACCTTTTGAACAGGAGGCACTAACAGACCTCAAACTGTGGGCCTCTGAGGCCATACTACTTGAATAATGTATCATGTGGAGCTCTGTGGTCCAAAGATGCCTACCTAATAGTGGGCTTTTCAGCTACAGCGTAGTGCTGGGCTTTCCCACTCCTGTGTGGCCCGCAGTCCTTCCCCATCACCTCCCCGGCCACTAAGATGCCATGGGCAAGCGGTCGAAAGTGGAGACACCTTTGCAATCAGCTGTAGCTTTGTTCTTTCAGGGAGGATGAGAGCCAGAGCCGCTTCACGCCATAACCCACAGAAACGTTATTGCTGTTGAATGACTTATTAGCAGCCTGAAGCTACCTGGAACTGTTTCTGTCAGGATGTTGCAGTCAGCACATCCAGCAGGCTGAGCGAACTGAAATAGTTGCTGCCGTAATAAGGTACCCATAAAGCTGCTACAAAATGACTCACATAGCAGTATTTGGAGATGGGGAGATCTGCCTCGCCAGGAGGCATGGGAGCTTCCCCTTCAGTCCCAAAACACACCTTCAAAACTACACAAACATTTCAGAGGGTTGTGGGGCAGTGGAAACATTTTGAACATTTAAAAAAATGCCCTTATGTTTACCAGTTTACAAATGACTGCAGTATAGCTGCTTAAACAACACGGAGTCTAACTAATGATGCTGGCTTTATTATATCTTAATGTGTAGATGATCAGTCATTCTTGAATAAATGGAAGTTTAAACAGTCATGTGAAAATTAGCATGTCATGCTATAGCATGGTAATTTTAAAGCTACCAGAATGCAGATTAACTAAAACAAATATCATCAGACAAATCAGAGAAGATTGATTACGAAGGAGTACCTGTGTCATATGCCTAATTAATGAAAGAAACAGAAAATTAAAAAAGTAAAAAAGACAATAAAATGTCCCAAGGTTACCCAGCAAGCCTATCACTTGTGCAAGGGCTGTAAATAAGAATAAAGCTTGCCTAGAAATATTTGTTTGCATGCATGTATGTTTGATTTTGATGGTTCTGTTTGTCTAGTGACATAGCCTGAGGAAAGCAGCTCTAAAACGCACACAAAGCAAGGCATTGACAATACATACTTGTAATGATAAAAGCTAGTTTGAGTCCTAGTAGTACTCTATACTTTAAAAGAGTTACTAGATATGAGCAGCAGGAGAAATAGTCAGGTATAGTCTGATTTTTCTAATAAAAATAAAAAATAGGTTATTCTGGATACCCTGTTATCAATGATATTTTCATGTGCAGCAATACCAGCCTTGCCATATCAAAGCTATACTTATTTCCAGGGTGGCTTTCTATTACTGATGATCACTACCCTCCTCCCCGCCCCCACCCCACTAATCAATGATCTTCCCGTCAGAACAGACACCTATAGTATGGCCTTTTTAATGTGAGATTTTTGCCATGCATTAAACTGCTGTTCAGCCTGGTATATTTAGCCTAGTTTAGGGTGATCACATCCATTGCTATTGTCCATTCTGTCTCCTAAGACTGTGTTTTCTTTTTTGGCCTGATGTCTTCATAGTAATTGTCAAAACTTTCATGAGAAATTCCTCTTTTTATCTTTTGTGATATTTTCACATAGTTTATTTTTTCACTGCAGGAATAGTTCTTTTGCCATTTAATTATGGCCAGCCATGAAAAAATAAAATGAGAACACATAGCAGTGACACTTACTGATGTTTAAAGAGATTTACAAATGAATTGTGTTATTTCACTGTCACCTGAACTCTTCAGATCAGTATTGAAGTATTTCTGAAATGTAAGTTCTAACTCAGTCTGGAACCTTGTTATAGATACAGTCATCGCTTGGTAGGTTTCCTCATCCGATAGTCAGCAGATGAGGCTAGACTATCATAACAGCTTCCTGGCCATGAGTCTATGAACCTACGAAAGGTTGCAAACTCCTTCACAACAGCAGCTTCTGAAACAACATAAATTGTGAAGAATTAAAGCTGAAGAATGTATAGACTGTGCCTAATTGCCTAGTCTAGACGTTAATTGTTGGCACAGTTGAAGTTTTTACGTGGAAAATTTCTTGGTGATCTTTAACTCCACAGAAAACATCTCAGTTTTGTGGTACTACACTTGCAGTTGGATATATCTCTGACAATGTGGTAAATATGTGTTTGACTTATACGAACTCTCTGCTTAGGAACCAAAATGTCATGAGGAAGGGATACCTGAGAGAACAAAAAGTTTGCATATGTTTCCTCCACAAGGATCAAGAACAGTACAAAAGGGAGAGGGACTAAAAAGAAGCTTCCACTGCTCTGTGCTCACAGCGTCACACTTTCTGAACAAGTTCCCTACCCACTAGACAGCTTAAAAATAAAAAAAGTGTAATCAGGTCTATTTTTCCTAATGGATAAGCTGGAAATGGAAGAAGCGAATATTGTTGTATTTTTATTGAAAAAAAAAAAAAAGGAGAAAGAACATGTAATAGATGATTTGGAGGACACAAACTGTGTATATAGACACAAGACCCACATGTTCATAGGGAGAGTGACATCACAACTCTGATGAAACATGCTGGAAAACTTGCTGGAAAAAACAACAACAACAAAAAAACACAATAGGAAGGACCAAACTGCAACTTTCATAAACTACTAAAAGAATTGAGGAAGCTGCAGGGCTGCCAAAACAATAGGGAAGTTTGGGTTTTATTATTGGACCATTCTCTGAAATCTGAGAGCTCACTTTAACAGATAAATATCTGAGCTGATTCTCACTATGTGCAGTAGTGACTCGGTATCCAGAATTTATTGTTATTCTATGAGATAGATGGAGGTAAATGAAAAATAAAATAGCTCTTTGACAGAATAAATGAATGCCTGGAAATTTGTGACTTAGCCTTAGATATAACTATATAATTCAGATTTTTTTAAAAAACGTCCATTTTAATGTTCTAAATTTTCCAAGGTGAATTCATCAGACCAAATTCATTCGAAGTTCAATCCACAGGCTTTCTCTGGCTTACATGAGAGATGAATTAGCTTGGAGTCAACTTAAAGTCTTCCTGTTTCACAGGCTAAAGAAAATTTCCTCTGTCGAGAACGAGTGATTTTCTTGTATTCTCATCCTTAGACTGGAAAATTCAGTTTAGTAGCGGAAGTGGCATACAGGGAGTTAGGGACAGTGCGTTGTGAAAGATCAGTGGGAATTCTGGTAGGCTGAGAAGGAAATGGAAAGAATCAACACGGCCCCAAGGGACTGAGGGTAAGAGTTCAGGGTCAACCAGTGTTTCAGTGTTGTTAGGGCGAGTAAGTGTATTTCTTTCTTTTCCACAGGCAGCCTGCTCTTTGGACATGTGGGAAACTCTGCATATCTGCTCCTCCTGCTTGTCCCCTTCTTGCATCAGGTTGGAGTCCCAACCCACAGTCCATCTTCATCTTGCAACCTGATGCCTTCACTCCTTCACCACTCTCTCTACGGCCTCTTTGTGGAAGCAGACCCCAGCTGTCTGTGCATTGCAGTTTGTTGTTTCACAAATGGAGTTGAGAAAGGCAGTGGGAAAGGGGTTGGGATGGAGATATGACTGGGGCTGGTTTGAGCCGTGATTGCTTCAGGAAGGAGAAGGTAGAAAAGGGAAAGGCTTAGAGGATTAGATTATTCTTCAGATGTCATGTCTTCTGCAGGTGGTGAAAGTCTACTTTCAGCAGTAGCTGCCACTCCACTCATCAAAATTTCTTGTGAGGCAGCAACACTGACACCTGCTTAGGCCAAGGTGCTTGCTGCCCCAGCAGTCTGCTGTGCTGCCTTTGGGACAATTTAATGACATTATGGCTTTACAGAAGCACAGGATCCTTTAGGTTGGAAGGGACCTCTTGAGATTATCTAGTCCAACCACCCTGCTTAGGGTCAGCTAAAGCAGGTTTCCCAGGACTGTGTCCAGTCTGGTTTTGAATATTTTCACTGATGAAGACCAATTTAATTATGAAAGGCAATTTATCAAATAGACTTTGTAATTATATGAGAGAATATGTCTGACGTAAACTGTAGAGGAGGTGGGACTCTGGTCAAACTTTAACCAACCCACAGACCTACTATTTGACGTTGGGTTTAATTGTCTCATGCATTTGTTTCTTAGTTGTGGAAAAAAGTGGGAGATTTCTTTTATCAACAAAAGATTTTATGGTGGTGGGGAAGGCAAGAGAGAAGTGAAAAAATTCATTTGTGGCCATCAGAGGCAAATTTGTTTTGTCTAAACCAGCAGTAAAATCTTAGTTTCAACTCTTTGAGCTCATCACTAGCACATACAGAACCTTTACAAACTACATTCCTATAGTTTCTTACATCTCAGAGTAATTCTTCACTTTTGGAAGGAACTTCACACACTGTAATCAAGTGCCTGATAAAATTCTATGAATAACAATTGAAATACCAACATATAAATTGCATCTATAGAAAAAATGCTGTTCACTGTTCTTGAAAATCTTAAATTCAGAAGCATGAAAGAATAATGGTATTTTAGAGAAAAGAGATATCTTGCATACCTTGATATGTTCTCTTCTAAGTGGATTTACTGAAAGTACAAAACTGACAGCTATGGATAATGAATTCCCCTATTTCACCCAGACAGCCAGGTTAAGCACAGTCTAAACAAGTTATTCCTGGTGAGATAACACGACTCAAATCATCACATCAAATGATAAAATGCACTTCATTCTTTAGGAAGGAAGACATGTAGGTCCTACCCATAACATCTCATAAGCAAAATGTAACAAATTGCATTAGAAATCTAGACCTCCTTGAAGGTCTCAGTCTCAGGTGTTCTCTCACGGGCAAGTGGAGCCTTTGCAAGCTCCCACCCTGGGCTTTGAGCAATGCATCTGGAATAGTCGGTTTTTATTTTAAGAATATTTAAGCTGCTGTGAAATACAAAATCAGGAACAAAGAAAAGTATACTGGCTGGTGATGCTACAAGAGATTGAAGAAATATCTTCCACTTCTTTCTGCACAGCCTGTAAGAGAGGGTGTTCTGATGGTGATTGCTCTAAATTTGAACTCAGTTTGAAACAAGAAGGTGAGTTTTCAAATGTATAAGTAATGTGCCCTAGCAGTGCACTTGATTACCTTTCTCTGCCTATTTGATTTTGTCTTTTGGAAAGCTAGAGCGGATGGATCTTCAGTCATCTGCTGGCTTTTACAGGTCAAGCACTGCTTGTTGCCAGTGCAATTTAAAGTCAACATCTTCCCTTTGACTTGAACATTTCAGAACAATGTGGCTCTAAGATTTTACTTTGTGCAATGGCTGACGTTTAACCTGTAAGTCTCCCAGTCTTGTGTTTTATTAAGCAAATGGCCTGATCAAGTATAGCTTTAATTAAGACTCAAATCCAGAAGGCCCGGACCATTAAAATCCATCATCATTAAAATTCAGAGCCATATACCCCTCGCCTCTAGTACTGAAGAAACAGGACCTTGTATGTAAGATGAGACTCAGAAGCTGTATTCAGGCTTCTAGGGTAGAATTTTCTTAATTGTATGTAAAATCTCTGCTTTTGAGTAATAGATATTTCAGATTTCCCCTTAAAGTAGGTACCAATCATTAATAATCAGCTCTAGTTAGGTATCAGTTTTTCTCTACTAGCCTTCATAATGCATCCATGAAAGAAGTGTTCTTTATTCCAGTAAGAAAGCTCATTGCCACTCCTTTTCAGCAGGTAGACAACAATACTCTGTGTAATATGTTCCTTTGGCCAAATCAATAGTCAGATTAATTTACATTTTTAAGAGGAATAAAGACTGAGAGGTTGAATAAAATAGGTTTTTTAAAATCTAAAGGCTTCCCACTGATCTTAAATGTTGTTAATACAGTTTCATTGTGGGAGGAGAGGGAAGAAAAGGCTCCCCAAATATTTTTTTTGACAAAACTGGAGGGCAGGTTTATGAATAGCAAAACCTCTTTCATGAGAGAATGCTGGAAAACACTACTGAGAAGTGGTTTTGTGTGTAACAGTATATATTGAAGAATCACCTTTTTTTTTTTTTTTTTTTAAATGCAGACTCAAAGTCACTAATTCTAAAGAAAATGTGAGTTCTGACTGGTTCTAGACAATATGCTGCTGTTGGGAAGGTTTCCATTGCCTGCTAAAAAGCATTGCTACAACTGTATCAAACCTGAGTAGTCAGTACCGCTTAGTTCACCCATGCACAAATTGAGGTCATACTATTTCTTACCTTTATTGTCTTCAAGTCCTTTGTGTTTTCTTAGAAGAGTACAAAAAGTGTAATTAAGGCAATGTAAGTTTGTAAGTTTTTAGTTTGCCACCAAGGATAATTAAAAGGGAAAATATTTGGTTTATTTTTGTCAAAAGCAGTGGCCCTAATCAGGGACGCATAGGTAATATGTAATGTATAGCTCAACGAAGCTTGCCATGGAGACTCAGCTGCAAATAGTTGCCCTTGATATAGATCATTTTGACGGTGAGAATGTGATATGGTGTCTGTCTACTACAGATTGTTGCCCAGTGACTACTATAGTTGAGGGACGGATAGCTTGAGCATTGCACTGGTTTATTTTGTGCTGTTTCTTCTGAGATGTACACAGTTGTTAATTTAATCTTAAATTATCAAGCATTTGGCTGCAACAGACATTTATACTGAGCTATGCCTGTGTCATCAGCAATCACATTAATTGTAATATAATGGCAGCCTATACTCTGGACAGGCTATAAAGAATGGCTCCATGAGATAAGTGTGTGTGTGTATTTCAGACCAACACACATACACTCTGGTTTTGCTTTCTGTGCAAGAATTGACTGGCTGCACTTCCTGGACTTCTCCGGAAGCTCAACATACATCAGGATGCATGAATGTGTGGAGCATCTAAGGGAGAGAAAGGAACACCACCATAGTGAAAAGAAAATCCCCTCATGTTCTGGAAATGTTATAAATATGTGTGTGAAGGACATTTGGAAATAAAAGAACCTTGTCTACCATCTTCACACTCAGGTAGGTATTTCCAGAAGAAGAATAGTGATGAGTATGGGACCAATGATGAGCTAGAATGACAAAGTGTTAATAAACCCCTCAAATTTGGCTCTTTAAAGGTCAGAAACTTTTAAACATTGGAACACTGAAGGACTGGAAAAATAGTATAGCACACACTATAAATCTTCTAGCAGAAGCCTGCAGAAAGCTATAAAAGATCAGTATTACAACATATGTATGATTGAGTTTAAATGAATCATCATTTTACAGTGACCCTGGCATGAAATCTCCATCTTCCTCTGAAACTGAAGGTTAAGAGTGATATACTATTTTACATTGCCCTCATGATTATACAGAATTCTGAAAACAGCATTAAGGAAAGCAGAAAATAAAGGCAACATACTAAAAACTATGTAAGGTAGCAGGGCAACCATCATTCTGTTGTACATACATAGTTAACTGGAAAAAAACCCACCTCAAATTAGTACTGTCCATTCCATTAGTGTAACAATCAAGACTGCTTTGCTTTAGCACCTGTGGCTTTATATGAAACATACCTAAAAATATATATCCAATGTTTTTAGATATAGAATAAATTTTGATTTCATTTTTTAGGTGACTAGCTCAAGCTTTTAGTTCATCCTGTGATTTCTTGGTTCAAAATATAGCACCAAGACTTTAAACACAGTTCTAGGGAACAGTATTCAAACCCAAACCCAACCCAACAAAAAAAACCCACCAAAACCAAAAAGCAACACCCCACCAAAACATAAAGAAAACTTATGGCTCTGTAAGCTTTAACTTCTTCTGACTGGATTTGTAAATCGTCATATAGCAACAGTGTTAACTTTCTCGCACCAGGAGATTTCATGTGCCAGTTGACTTCTGGTTTTCCTGTGCTAAGTCAATAGTCATATATATTGCAGTTAGTAATAATCCCATGAGGTTGGTAACTGGCTCTTCACAAAATAATGAAGGTTGATCCTACTGTAAATAATAATACTTACATGCAACGTATGAGATAAGTAATGTGCATTATAGGCCTAATTTTGAAAGTGACTTTCTGTATTTTCCTAACCAAATAAAAAGTTATTTGCACCACCCTATTTTGCTGGGAAAAAAAAAAAGTTTAATAGATTTATGAAAGATAAAATCATTGCAGTCATAGCACAGGAGAGTGAAGAGAGAAAGGATTATTGCATTGCTGGCTTCTGTGAATGGGATTTAGGGAGTACGGTTCAGTTTCTGGTTTTGTCACTGACTTGGGCATTATGAAGAGATTGTCTAGAAAAAAAAAGTGTCATCTTGAAAAGAAGCATAGAGTAGTGGGTACAAAAGGGAAGGACTCACACCCTGGGGATTAACTATAAAAGGCTGTTAGAAATTTGGTGTTCATTAATGTTTTAAGTGTGTCTGGTGTTGCTGTTCAGGATAACTACACATTTGATGGGTAATTATGTGTCATTAGTAAATCAATAAACTTCTTCCATCCCACTTTCCACTACTTCCCTATATCATACCCAGTGTTGTTCATGGTCCTGATCCTGAAATTGGAAAAGACACACTAGGCTCAAACAAAAAATAAAACCTTAAAAATCAAAATGCAAGTGGCAAGATTTCTTCTGTAAGTTGTAATTAATTGCACTTGCACAGTTAAGATATGCTGTTGGCGAAGATTACTGTAAAACTCCTTTTTGCTTGCTGAGGTATGCCACCAACTAGGAGTCAGAAGATCACAAGATCTGTCTTGCATCTAACATGGAATTTTTATGCCAATTTAGTTTCTTAGAGTATGAAGCAGTGGAAGAAGAGAAGTAACAAAGTAGTAACTTTGACATAGCATTTGTATGGAACTTTTTGTCCGAAATAATGTTGTTCCATTGTACAAGAGCAAAAAGACGTTTCCCTGAGCAAGACGTTCAGTGCTGGGCTTTTTGCACATGAAGCAGAGAACTTGCACTTGCCTGGGGTGAAGAGTGCTGTGGTAGGTCGGCTTCTGCCCTGAGTTCGGTCTGTCCTCAGGTCTGAATATAATGTCAGTATGCATGCTGCAGCAGACCCTCTAACATACAGTAGAGATTATAGTATCGTCTGGGGTTCCTTATATGAGGGCTCTGCTTTGCAACTGCACTTAGAAACCTGTGCATCTATGGTGATGTTTGGGGCAGTACATGGGGCTGCAGGGGCACAACTGCTCAGCTGTAGGGAAGCCTTCTCACCAGCAACAGGATCTGAGAGAGCTGTATGGCATTGGGAGTGGAGTTTCTCTACACGATGCTTTTCCACATGATAGACATACCAGTTTATAGGGATTTGTATTGATGGCCTCTATCACCATACTGCAGAAGTGTGAAATGCATTCAAAGTGAGCTGTAACCTTCAATTATCAAAAAGATTTCACATTAAAATGGGATACCTAAGAGAAAAATATGGTTTATTGGTAACCATTATAGATTTTGTGTGGCATAATATGAGGGGTAAAGGCTTGCTTGTACATTGGCCACAAACATGTAGGAGGCACACCAGCTAGCTTTGGTGCTTTGGTCCTTTGTAGTTTTGGATTTGGTGAGATGGTAAGAACAAGCAGAGTTAGCATAAATCAATGACATAAGTGTTTGCAAACTAATTCTTTGGTTTCATTTGGTGTGAACTTGAGTCGAAATTGAAAGCTCTGAGACTTTTTTTTCTTTCCACTCTCAAGATTTAGCAAGAGCTTTTGAAAATTTTTTCAGAAAACAAGAAGAGTGAGGGACATTTCTATCATAGCAATGACAAATTTTATCTTTTCTGGACAAGCTGATGTTTTGATTTTGTTTGGGAGGAGCTGCAGTGAGTGAAGGTCTATGTTAGAAAGAACAACTAAAAATTAACGTTTCTGCAACAGCTCAATCACAGTAACAATGAAATAACCTTGAGAAAAAAGACAAATTTCCTGAGATGAACAAACTATAGCAATCACAAAAAGGTCTGCTACACCACGAGCTTAATCACAGCTAATGGTAATAGCAGGAAGGACTGAGAGTGTTCGTGTCCACTAATGACTGTAGCTAGAAAAATGCATCGCAGTAAAGCTGAAAGGTGTGCATAGGGGTAGATATCATGCAGTACATTGCATCTGTGTCTGTCTCATGCTTTTTTGTATCAAAGGAGAAGAATAGATGATAACTTTTGTTTTATGCCAAGACCAAATTCGACATTGATATACATGTATTTTATTTGTTACCTACCAATGAACCAAATGCTGCAAACAGCTTAGCACCTATCGGGCAGTATGTATGGGAATCTGGGGTACTCAAATCATTATATCTTTTGGGCCTCATATTGTTCATCTAAGTAATAGGGCTTTTATTACAGGTTAGTTATAGCCAACCTGGCAGTTGTAAAAGACATGACACTAAAAGCCCCATGACTTTATCTACCTGAGACTTCTCAGCCTGAAATGTCTACTTATAATAAAAGTTAATAGATAAAAAATGAGAACTTATAGTTCCACTCATTTATTAGACTTTATAGATGCAAATGGTGAATTTTCTGAATCAGATAATCATGACATTCCAGTTATTTCTGCTTGTCTGAAAACCTTATTAACAGTGTATAATGCTTTTCCTGTCACTTTTATTGTTTTACATAAGGTTGGATCATGATAAGGTCTTGTGTAAAAATGACCCCTTCTTATTCAACAGATTTGGTTCCCTGTTTAGCTTATCTCTGTATTAATATATACAGTAAAGTTAAGATGGGTTTGTAACAATCCATTTGCTCCAGGCAGCACAATTTGCCAAGGCAGTAAAAGTGAGCAAGCTGGATTGTACCTATGCTCACACCTCACCAGCATGTTGTTTCCTGCAGCCCAGCTCCTGGATGAGTGCTAGATGTCAGGAAATTCACAGGGGATAATCGAAATGCACAAGTATCACTCAAGGCAGAAGAGGAAAACAAGCCACCTGCCCAGATATCTGACATCAGTGTTTAGCCTTACGCGACTTGTATTAGTGGAGCTGATGTATATGGAGGAAACCAGTCATATCAACCTTTAAGACGCAGCAATGATTTTTCCAGACTAATACTTAATAAAAGATACAACTAGGTTTATATCCAATAAGACAAAATAATTATGTTTGGTACTACCAGGGACAGAAGATATGGATACTCACAATTACACTTTTACCAGACACTTTATATTATGACTCTACATTAGTTCAGAATGATATTTTCTAAATGTAATTTTGTTGATTTTTTTCTTGTCAAGTTACTGGTCCAGAGCCTTAGATCTGTGGGTCACCATGTCTCATTTGAAGTTGGCAACATTCATCCATGGTGTGAACCTATTATGAATATGAATGTGGTCTGGTAGGCTGCTGCACTTTTTTGGGGAAATATTTTAAGATATACCTCAAAGGTTTCCATCAGAAAGCCAAATAATAGCAGGCTGGGAGTCCACAGAAACTTATGAGAGGGTATTTTCATACTTTCACAAGTAACCAGCACTAATATGAGACCAAGAAATGGAGTTTTATGTATCATATATTTTTCTAATATAACATTTAAAAAAAAGACTAATTCATCACACTTTTGGCAGCCTTGGTGTAAAATAGGGAAAAAAACGAGAAGTTACACGGATCGAAGAATACAAATGCAACACTACTTTATTCACATATAGAGAAAAAAAAGAATTCTGGTGTGGTGGCTGGCCTCTTATTCAAAGGATGAAAGGATGTGAACATAAAATTAACTATTAGGTCTACTAATTTAAAATATAACTGTGTGTGGGGTTTTTTTTCTGTTTTTTTTTTTTCTTACGGAAGTTTTTACAGAGATCAAGACCTTACATTGAATTCCTCCCAGATAAATGTCTTCTCTTGTGTTCCATTTAACTAAATTGAAAGATTCTATTTGATGGTAAACTAGCTAATTTAGAAATGTATTTAGCTATCTGCAAGTCCATAAACAAACCCAGCATTTTCTTTGTCCTGTTTCTTCTAAATCTGTATGTCAGATGCTTTATCTCACTTCCAGTTCCATTGAAATGAGAAAGAGGATTACTTTTTTTTAAATTCACATTTGCCATCAGTGAAGCAGTCCTGGAGCATTATAAGCCTATCTCGCCATTTAGTTTATGTAGTCTGATTATTGACCACTGTTTGGAAACAACTTCTGCAATACCCAGAGCTGCAAGATGGATCCCCATTCAAGTATTATCTAGCCTATCTTGGATCCAATTAGCATTTTGGACAAAATTAAATTGGCAGCATTGAGTTTTGAATTTCATTTGGGGGCAGCAGAAATAAAGTGACTTTTGCTGCTCAGTACCAGAAAACTCACAAGGAAAGACTAGCTTGTTTGTTTATTTGTTTGTATAGAAATAAAATACTACCTCTTGGATGACAATGTTTGGAAACAGAGTTGCTTGAGTTATTAACATTAAAATGCTTTGCCAATGGGTCTTGAAAGCCTGGCTCTGTTTGCAGCCAGTACTTCAGGATTCCTCCCAGGATTGCTGTCCTGTACAGAGATCTCATTATTTTCTGGCATATCTGCAAGAATGGAAATGGAGAATGGTCAGATTAGCTGTCGTTGTTCAAATTACACTTGGAGTTTTGAGTCTGATATTGAATCAGACACTGCTTTATCCTGGTGTTTCTAGTCACATTTCTCCTGTGTGCATTTACCTTATACTTCCACTTTGGCTTGTTCACCTCCTGCAAGGAGAATAAAACTTCTAAAGCCTGGGAGCTCTTGCTAGCATTCCGTAAATAAGGTTATAGTTTGCAGTTTGTAGTGTTGTCCTCACAAAAGCAGAAGTGAGAAGATGAACTTGAGAACTGGAAAGCTCAGGCTTTGCAGTAGAAATCTCACAGCTATTATACAAATAACTTGGTTACAGCTGTTCCATGGTGAAAGGTGAGCAGACAGGAGCTTTCTTTGACCATGTTTTGTTTCAGACAGACATGAGCTAGCTGGGTATGTGATGCAGGGTATCTGTGCTATTACCGAGCTGAGGCTGTGCTGGCTTGACTTTAGGGGGTCATTGGCATAATATCTGTATGATGACACAGTTTGACCTCTCCTTAGGAGGAGGTATGCGGCCCCCATTACAATTTGTGTTTAAGAACAAGGATTTTTAAAGTAAATGACTGTGGTCTCTTTTATGTGTGCATTTTAAAATGTTTTATGGAGGTTTTGAAGCACTTCTGGTACAGAAACAAGTTCTAATTTCGGCTTCACTTGTGTTGATTGTCCACTCAGCCTTCCTAAGAAGGCTAAGGGTAGGTGCACTTTCACTTCAGGAATTTTTATCAAATTGAAAATTTTTGTGCTAGTTAGCACTTAAAACAAAAGTCAGAGAAAAAAAAAACAAAACACGTAGGCAGGAAATTCACCTCCACCTCTTGCTAACAGAAACACCACATTGTGTTGTGTTTTCTTTCTGCATGGTTGCACTGCTTCCAATTGTTCCCTTATTCCACTGCTATGCTAATAAGGTTGATACTGGGAACTCACTTCAGGGATCCAAGTCTTTCCAAGGTCAATATCAATGGTTAGCAAGAGGAACTGGAGGTTGCATGGCCATTTATCATTAGGTTTTTGAAGCCAACGATGAAGTGGGGAGTGCTTCACTTCCACTGGTAAAACCACTACCACCACCACTAGAAATGATGGTGTGTGGGAGGAGTACGTTATGCCTTCTGGGTTTCTGTCTCTGTTGCGATAACAGCAGAGGTGTCTGAAGGCCTCAGGGGCGCCGTACCCTTGAGTGAGGTGAGCTGATGGCACGTGTTCCCTCCTCCTGAGGCCCAGGCTTTTGCTTGTGCTGACGACCAGCTGTCAGCTTCTTCCCCGGCCAGGCTCCCAGTGACTGCTTCACCAACTGGCTGTCGCTGTGAGGATTTGCCCATTTCCACAGCAACCTGCTCCCTCATTGATGTCTGCGTGGGCAGGCATCAGACCAGAAAATTCCTTGTGTGAGCCAGATTTCTGTTTTTCTTTTCAATGCAATCGCATGTGTTTTGGAGTAGGGATTTTTATTGGTTGCCAGCAATGTTTTCTGTAAGTGACTGTGTCTCTGCCAAAGTCATATATGAGCATGACACAAATTACCATCCTGAGTAAAGTTGTGTATTGTGTTACATAAACCCTAAAAGAGGGGGAAAAAAAAAAGAGTAATAGCTAAAGCAGCACTTATATTTATGAGCAGTATTTCACGGCATTAGTTCCATTTAGTCTGTAATGCTTCTCTGACACAGATGCTTAATCTACTCTTTATTTTCAAGAACGTCATGCTAATGTCATTCAATAATTCTCATTTCAAATCTACCAGCACACCCTCCCCCAACCATTTGACTCATCACTGTTTTAAAAACTTAATGATCTTTCCCTTCAAGTGCCGTAATGAATTAGCTATTTGTTGTTGTCGTTATGTTTTGGTTGGTGTTTTTTTTTGGAAGTGGTGAGAAATAACAGGACTGGTTGCTGTGTACTGCCATCCTGCAGGTTACAATAGCTGGTATATCTGCTCTGAAGGAAGAAAATAAGAAATAACAGAGGATCCATGAGGATTTGGGTATTCACAAGTTTCAATATGGTGGCTGGGCATACCGTTAAGCTCTCGTCTTTCTCTCCAGTTGTGCATCCCTTTGCCTCCATAGGAGGTGTCAGTCAGCTGAAGCACCCTATTTTTGGGCACTTCAGTAACTGATGAGTTTTAATGGTTTCCATATTCCAATTTAATGTCAGTAGGAGGGAACTCAAGCTTTATTAGAGAAATAGCCATTTCTGGATCTAGCTTTCCCAGGATGCTCTTCATTCTGTCACTGAGGTCAGTGGGATGGTTAATGAAGAAAGATGCTTGTCAGTGTATTTAAATATAACTTTTTTTTTTTCCTCCACACTTCAGAGTTTTTTTGAGTAAAATGTGTAAAAAGACATCTGTATTTTGGATGTTTACTTGTAAATTTTTATTAGTGTTTACATGCCACTGCTAAATGTTTGTTAATACTCCTTCCAATATTTGAAACATTTGCAGTGGTTTTAGTGCTGATGTCAACGATTGAATTAATTAAATATAGAAAATTAATTTCAAAACATCTGAAATGCTTTTACTGATAAAATACAGCACAGCAGGCTGGCATCCTACAGGTAATCAGCAAGGTAAAAAAACTACTAATGCTATAAATCCAGGCAAGCATTCATATTTTTAAACTTAATGAAAAAGGTTTGCCTTTTATTCATAGTTTGGGTGGTGATTATGATTATAACCATGGAAAATGAAAGACAACCTTTATTCAGATCAAATGTACTGCTGCATATTTAACACTCAGACTCATTCCATTACAGTTTTCACGAAAATATCTGAGTATTACTAGATATGGTGAGGAGTATTGGTGGAGGGTCATTTTGCTCACTCTTTTCTCTTTACCACTTGTAGCAACTGACATTCCTTTTAGTACTTCAGCTGAGCTCTTTGCATGCTGTACAACTGCTAATACCCACAGCAGAAAGGAGCAAAAACACGGCTCAGAGTTTTTCTAAGCAAAAGTATCATTGCTTTTCCATATAGGGACAACTGATAGAACTCTTATTAAAACAACTGTGTTGATAAACCTCAGGTTTGTGTGTGTAGTATCTTATAAGTAGAAAAGCTGACATATTTCCAGTTTGGAATAGGCAGTGGCTGGAGAGAACACAAAGACCAGACAAATAAAAACTCAGTACATCATTTAGTTCCTAAAGTACAAGGTGATAGTGCTAAACCATTTGAATAAATGGTGGCTAGATTAGCCTCCACACAGCACTTCATCGCTTCTGTAGTGAAGGGTTCATCTGATTTCATTAGTGTCTTGCTTGGAATTTCCTGTTGTGTAGTGAGAGAAGAGTTTGGCTTTTCCTTTGTGCTGTGTGTATTCTTTGTTCTCAGTGATGTTCATCACTAATACCTCAGTATCCTGCAGTAATGTTTTACATATCCTCACTCCTAAGGCACCTAGCAAGTCAGGAACAGCATACAGTGATTCAGAGCATTTCCACATCAGCTCAAGGAATTCCCAAGCAAACGTTGTAGACCTAAATATTGGAGGACTGGATTTCTGAAGATGAAGCTGGTAAAAAATGACATGACATAAAAGGCAAGGGTGTTTTGCTAGTAAAATAGCAGCATGTTCCTGAAAATCCGTATCTCACTGATTTTGGGAGTCCAGCATCCCTGATTTAAGCATATATTTGAGTCAGAGCTGCAACCTGAAACTGCTTCCTACTTGTACAATTTCAAATACCACCTCTAGAGCAGAATCCAGGACCCAGCACACTCCTTGTCCCTTGGCACAGACCTTTTACACTTGGGCACTGGCTAATCCTGTCCCACACTCACTCTTTGGGGCCAAAGACTCTTGCATCTTTTGTTTACCACGGTGTGGAGCAGCTTCTTTAGAAAGCAGCTTCTTTAGAAAGCAGCTGGGGAAGCTTAATGTACATGCCACTAGTTGGGGTGCCCTCCTGCACGAAGACACTATACACGCCTCGCAGGCTGACAGCTGTATCTGTCACCTCATGATAAAATGATCTAAATGCTAGACTCAGTCTCTAAGAAGGGTCAGAGATCAGCATTAGCTCTGACTATAGGTAGAGATGGCTGCTGAGCTCTCTGCTGCGACCATTGCTCTTGGCAAGTGTCAAGGATATGTCGTGTTCTCCTCAATGCTCTGCTCTTTGAGGTCAACACTGTGAAGGATAACTCAGCAGGATAACTCAGTCAAACAACTTTATATATCAAAGTCACTTCACTAAGGAAAATTTACATCCTTAGCTAAAATTTTAGATGTTAGGTCTTTTAGAGGTTAGATCAAAAGATTGAGCCTCAGCTCCCACCAGGCTCCTTGTCATGCCTGGCTCCATCTAGGCAGCAGCTGCAGGCCAAGTCAAGCCCCGAGTACTTGCAACCTTTCACTGATGTGCTCACCTACACCTCAGGTGAGGAGAACAAAGTACCGGGAGATCTATCAGGCCCTCACAGCAGGGATGCATGTTGGTGCTATGGGAGGTACAGAGTGAAACAGAGTGAAACGACTTTGTGTCATCTTTTATGATAATGTCTTTTATGGTTGGTTTTGTATTGTCTGCACTGTTCACTATTCAAGGCTCTTTACAGAGAAAACACTTGAAACCCAAAATGCATTGTTGATAGCAGCTGGAAGAAGTGGGTGCATGTGACAGGGTGCAAGTGTGCACGTGGGTGCCTGCAGTGTGCCGTCCTGCACCAGAACAAGGCTGTGCCCCTGCTTCCCGTCTTAACCCACTGTGCTTTCCTCACCAGGCTGGTGAGAAGACTCTGTGCTCATCCTCAAGCACTGACAAGGCAGGGGGTGGCATGAGGTCACCCTTGTTTTCTGGAGAGTAGAAGCCTTAGCAAGGTGCCTGCTGGTGAACCTGCGGTCTCCTGCACTGGCTCCTCCCTGGCCCACAGCCCACGTTGGAGAGGGGCCCTTCCTCACTGGAAGGAATAAATTCCTGGAGAGCAAAAATGTTTATTTGAGCTGAATTTGTGCTCTATTCCAGTTCTTCTCCTAATGGCCCATACTATGGCTGTAGGCACTATGATTTTGCACAGCTGAGATACCTTCTGGGGGGATGCCAAATCTATATAAGAAACTTCATTGCTGGTGTCAGAAAATAATAACACAGCCATTGCTTCAGCCACAGCATGCACTCAAAGTGAAATCTTCCTTTGATGGTCTGTGAGCTGGAACATGAGACAACACGGGGTACTCTGCATGCCCCAGTCACCCACCTACTATGTCAAACCCTGCCAGCTCATGACAACTGCTTGCAGAGTCTTGCTTAGAGATTCCCTACTAACGAAAAAGACAGATGTCATTTACAACTTCTTTTGCTTAACCAAGAGGTGCTCTAATAGAATATAGAAACATTCTCATGTTTTCCTTGGAAGCATTATTACTCTTGTGTAAAGAAAATATCTTCCCTGCTCACTGGCAAACTGGCCAACCACTTCCTTTTCCCCTGATGTCTACATTTGGATGGCAAACTAGTGATTCAATTATTCAGCTGGCTCAGATAATAGTGTAGGGATTTTTATGGTTTGAACTCTGTTGACCAAGAAAAAATGGTGAAGTTTTCAAAGTCAAATATTCTGTTCAGTTTGTGAAAATTTAATTTGGCTTCCACAATTTTCCAAAATACAGTGATGTATTATGTTTTTCCCTGGAATTCCATCACACACATTATTTGTAGAAAATGCACTTGGTCTGAGGCCAAATTATAAGAGCACAATGAAGGAGGTTATAACTTACAAGACATCTATGTCTTCTGTAGCAGAAGCTGTTGAAAATGAGGAAGGCAATTGCAGGAAAAGGAAGAACCATTGCACATTGGTCTTCTCTGGAAAATTGTCTCCCTTCACAAGCATACTCAGAACACAAATAAATCAAGGTATATGTATCCCTCAAGCATAACGATGATTGGTAAGGAAGAAAAATCCATGGGAAAAAAAAAAGGTCTTTGAAGTCGTCTGAGCAGGGTTTGGGCAGTATGTTACAAAATGCAACAAAGTTTGAGCAAGGAGAAAGAAAAATATGGAATAGCTGCTTCTTATGAATAGCCTGCATTCTCCACATCCAATGCATCACAGAGTGCACAGAGAAACATAGCAAGCAATTAAATAAGACTGCATCATTATATGTACGCACGTGGAAGTAAAATTGTAATTTGGCTACTTCTGCAGTTCCAGAATTTCTTAATGTCTGAATACATATATCTGATTTATTGTTTCATCTTACTGACATGTAAAGGGCTACTTAGTAACGTGCTTTAAATCCTTGTATTTCAAATTTTCCTTTTTTTTTCTGTGAAACAGTATGAGCTGAAGCATAGCACTGAGAGTGTTAGGTGTTACGGAACATTTAACACAAAAATGAAAAATAATAAGAAATGATAATTTTGGGAGATCTTGCAATCATTACATGCATTAGATACACAAATTTACAGGAAGGTTTAAGAGTTAAAATAGCTATTAGAATAAATGTGTCTGTAAGTAAGCATTTAAAAAAAATGAAATATTCTGAAGTACTTCCAAATGCAGGACCAGTGGGAATGCTAGTTAAGCCACTGTTTCAGAGACCTGGATGGAAATTTCTTTATGAATTTTTGAGTAACCTTTCAGCTGGATCTCTGAGAGGGGAGTTACGTGACACTTTTTCGGTCAGATCAATTAACCTGCTGCTTCATAAAATGATAACAATAGGATTCTCAGTTAATTTCAATATTTCATCACACCTATAGGTTAGTATTTGTATAATTTTTAATGTGGCAATTTTAGTTACTAAAAAATTAGAAAACCAGATGGAATTACAAAACAGCAACAGATTACTTAATTAACTTTTGCCTACTGGGATAAATAGAACATACCACAGAATATATCAAAGCAGACACCAATGAGACAATATACATCCATTAGTATGCAGGAGGTTTTATCTTCAGATATCAGTTCTTATCAGACATAAACATATGCCTATCAATCTTATTTAATAAACCCAGCAACTCATCATGTTATAATCCATAACATATAACATCATGGCAAAAAAGTCCAAAGTAGTACGCTATGATGCTCCCCATAGACCAGTGAGATCTGCCACCAAATTCTGAGAAGTGGACAAAGAATGAAAAAAATAATTGCTATTATTTTATGAAGGAGTATGAAATGTTAGTTTTTAAATACTAATAAACATCCTTCAGCTGTGCAAGAGGGCCTTAAAACAAAACTAATCAAAATGATGGATTTTAAAATTACTGTTGTGTTCGTCTAATCATGTTACAAACATTCTGTCAGCTTCATTGCATGACATGTATTACATACATGGGTAAAAACAAGAAAAACATGAGTGAACCAGCCAAAGTGCAAATCTGTTAACCCACAGTAATATAAATCTTCTTTATTATATGAAATATCCCTTGAACTTATTGCAGCACTGTGTAGATTTTTGTAAATTTCTCAGTATAATTTGCCAAGATGTGCTCTGAAATAAAAAATATTTCAAACAGGATTCCAGCATGCTTCAAATGGAAGCTCTACAATTGCTTCATTCGGCCAATGAACCCTAGCTGATGACTTCCAATATTCCTAGAAAAACTAATAATACATATTGCACACCAAATACGTGTCTAAATGATGTGCACTGATAACTTTTTATTTAATAAAAATGAGTGTCACCAGATATATATGTGCATACATTTGGTTATTGCTATTGGAATTAACAGCCTGCAATTTAATCCCAGTTTATCAGAAATGGGGCTCAGCAGACCAACACAAATTGAAATGAATACTTGCCACAGGCTTTTCATCAGGCTTCAAGACAATGTGTTTGTTAGTACCTTCAGATTAATATCAGTTAGGTTTTGAACAGCTTCAGACTCACACTAGATGATTTAAAACAGATGAAAATAAAAGTGTGTTACACAAAATAAAATAATACAGAAAATATAGTATTGTATTATTTACTGAACAAAATAACAAGTAAAAAATAATGTTTGTTTGTTTTTTAAAACAGCATTAAGTAATCAAATTTAGACCATACAAGCATCGACAAGAAGTGTAAATAACTGTACCATTAATGTGGTATCTACAACTTTTTTTGATTGCGTGAGATCCGAAACTGCAAATTCTCTATACCTCACTTTAAAATGACTCAAGTGCCTTGTAAAATATGTAAAAAATGGATAGTCAATGGCTATGATGAAATGTACATACAATACCTGAATTTAATATTTTAATAGCTCAGGCCCAGATCATCAAAGTATTTAGGTTCCCACTCCTCATGGAAGATCTGGGTCTCAGTTTATATTAACCCCTTCCATGAAAGGATTAACTGGTTTTGATGGTGTGAATTTATAGTCTTGCCTTTCCCTATACAGAGAGGGAAAGGGTCAATATTAAAGAAAGAGTGGTTCCAATAGGCAGATAGGTTATGGTACTGCAACTACATGAACCACCTTCCCTACACAACATAAAAATATTCTAATATTAAGGATTATTTTACAACTCAGTGGAACTATGCAGTAATGCAATCCATTTCCTTTGTCTGGATGACAAAAATGCAGTCTTAACAGTCACAAGAGCCCGCCTTGTGTTAGCTATAAAAAAAAATATATTTTTTATATATATTTATGCAACTACTATGTGCATTAAACAAAATCACGGTATGAATCAGCAGGGTTCAATAACACTTGTATCTGAATCTTGGGAAGGGGTGCATTGAAGTCTGTGGTGCTTCTCAGTAAGGACTCACAATGAAATGGCAAACGATAGAAACCCATTTGTTTACAATCTTATTTTTCATTTCACATTACCTAAGAAATAGTCCATAAGATCCCTGGAAGCTAAAATGATCTGTTGCTGTTATTTCAGTCTGCTGCTCAGAAATGAAATTATCCCTTGAAACAAACCTAATAATTAATTTTTAGTGAACACTGAAACTCAAAATCAGCCCAATTTCATTGTGAACTCTCATGAAATAAAATCATTTCACCATTTTGAAAGTTCTGTTGTCTTCATTTCTTACCAATTTGTGTATCATGAGTTGTTTAGAAGGAAAGTAATCAGCAATGTACAAGAAACATTGTACTACTCCTGGAAAGCACATACATTGTGACTCACTCAGTTAGGTGGATAGTTTAATTTATAATTAAAAAGTGAGTGTATTTCACATCCATTTATAGAAGTATTAGAAAATTACTTTTTTTTTTTTTTTCTTCTTTACCTGCATTGAGATACTTCCCTCAATTACCTGTGATCACTGATGAGTGCTCTTTGCACTGAAAGGGTACAGATTTCTCACTCAGTCTTTGAGATACCAGAGAAGAACACTTGAACCAAAAGGTAATACCCTTGTGCACCAAAGTTTTATTATATTTTTGTTTACTGTGCACCCCCATACCTAAAGCCAATAACATGGCACTTGTGCCATAGTTCTGATACCGTAGGTGTCCACTGACAAGTGTTCTGCATGAACCATTGTGTCTCAGTCCACTAACAAAAACTACTGTGCAGTGGTAATCTGGTATCTTAGATAGTTTTTCTTCTTGGACTAAGCTTGTCCAAAATCTTCTGTCAGGCTACAGCAGCTTAGGGCTCCTTTTCTTTAAAGAGAGGCAAAGTAAATGTCTTACACCTGTAGGCCAGTACTGGTGTTCTGTCCTAGAAGTTTTAGCACTGCTCCGATACAATGAACCCTTCTTTTTCTCCAACTGGTTCCACTTCAGCATAGGCAGGATGTCCAGAACCTCTTCTGAATTTCATTGCTGGCCATCTGCTTGGACGTCGCTGTAACAGCAAAACCAAGAAAATTAACTTTCAGAGTATGAAGGATACAACAATAAATTATTAATAAAAAACTTCAACAATGCCCTGTAATTTTCATCTCTAAAATCATACTAAAACCCACTCTGTGTAGTCATTACAGGAATGAAGAAGCACAGTTCAGCAGCAGCAGAGGGAATGAATCCTTCTTTCTAAATTTGTGGATGATGGCTGTTCTCAAAGACCTAAATAACTACCAGTAGTCCTAGCAACGGAGACCATAAAATAGCTCCTACCTACAACTGTTAACCAGTGGATCTGTGAATTTTGTCATATAAAGATCTGCTGATCCACCATCCCTTAAAAGATCTGTCCACTGTTCTTTCTTCCTAGTTCTGTACAGGAATTTGCTAACATACTCTGCTCCATGGGAGAATGTGTAGGACAAAATTCTGGCATGCTTATGCAAGACTACTACAATAATCACTTCCTATTTCAAATGCCATAATTTCTACTTGGGTAGTTCACTTTGATGGTTCAAATAGAAGCAACCTTTTCATTTAAACTCTTATGAACTTCGGGTATAAAGGTCCTAAGAAGTTGTAAACAATTTTCATTGGGATCTTTGGTGCCTGCTTTAAAAAACAGCTAATAAATAGAGAAATAAATAGATCTTTTCTAAGGTAGATGACACAATTCCTGTATGATCATGATGCCTCTGGGAAGGAAAATGTCTTTAAAAATTCTGTATTTTCACACTAATTAATATTTGGGAAGGCTTAGATTGAGTGAGCAAGCCGAGTTTCTGTCAAAAGGAATGGTTTTCAGGAAAGTAGGGAAACACTTTCTTAAAGTCAGCAGAAAAAGCTCTCCTAAAATGATTATTCCCTACTGAAAATTTTATCTGCCATATATGATGATACATATTTATTTTCCTATACTGACAACAGTTACAACCTGCTTGGAAGGAGGGCTGGAAGATATAGGAACCTATATAGAAACATAACAGGAAAATCAGAGGAGAAACAGTGAAGACAAATTATGGACCATATTTTCAATGACAGTTCAAAATCTAAACAATTTTATGAATTGTTTTTTCTGAAAATAGGCATTGTATTTGATTCTCTGTCCCCACAATACCCCATTTTGATTGCCTTGTGATCACTAATGATGTTTCATGCTGTTGAGGGGCAGTTGGGGACCACAAAACAGCCAGAGCCATGACATTATGTGGGGCTCATGATGCTGTTGGGCAGCAGCCACTAAACAGATCTTGGGGGACCACTGAATCTTGTTACCAATAGCTACACGCTGGTCTGCAGGTACAGCACAAAGTCTTCTTCAGTGATCACCATTAGAAGGGTAAAGTATAAAAGCAACTGGTTCCTTTTTCTCCCATTGCAGGATCAGGTTACTTCTGAAGCATCCAAAGTTAAATTGTTTGGCGGGTAATTTAAACTCCCAGGCATTTCAAAGCAATACGTTTCTACAAAGTAGGAGGGCAGAATACTGTCCTCTTTAATGAATGTCTTTTCCTAATAACAAAACCTAGTCTATTCAAACTTTGGAGACTTTTTTTCTACCTAAGCTTGATTCAGTGTGGTTTCAAAATTAAGAAGGACAGTTTGGTTACCGATAAAGAAAAAGGGTCATATTCTGTTTTCAGACTCACTAACGTAAATCAAGAATAATGTGATTAAATGTAAAGGACTTATTCCAGATTTACGCTGGTATAAATGAGAAAAGAATCTCACCGAGAGGTCTCTAATGAAAAGAGAAAATGAAAAACCAATGGAAAGCTAGTAGGAAAAAATAATTAGAAACAGTCTCAAACGGTAGTATTAAAGGATGAGCTGACTTTGAATCCATTAAGATTACCTAACTTCATTTTAAGATGTACCCATGATTAGTTAATACTTGCTACATTGCTGTTAGAAACTAAAGCTATTATACCATTTTGGGCTACTCTTTTTGATTGGCCTTTCCAGATGATGAAATATGGAACAGATGTGTATCAGTTATGATACAATGCCATACAACATAAACATCAGCTGTTGTTCCAGAAATAAACCAACAGATTAGAAGGTCATTTCCAAATATTACAGTTGCAGCTTTCTGTGGTTTCTCTTCATGCCTGAGGTGAGATTTTCCATTCCTAGTGACAGACTGTTTAATTTCAACTTTTTTGTGTGCATGTGGGTATTGTAAATTGTTGGCAGTCTTAAAAGAAAGCACTGACAAGTTATCAGTTCATTGACTTGTGTATTGACCCCCAAAAAGCTGCAGACGCGTCACAGTTTTAACTGAAAAAATCAGAAGTAACTTATTTGCTATCAGGAGATACAAAGGTCTGTGAGTTACTGAAGCAGCTCAGGAAATGCCTAATGCATTCTTCTACTTTATTCACTGCTAAGAAGAGTAATAAGAAGATAGAACAAAACCTAACACCCCCCCTGAAAAAAAAAACAATCAACCAACCAAACAAAAAACCCCAAACCAAATCAACCAACCAACCAACCAAACAAAAAGCCCAGACCCTTCAAAATCCAAACAACCAAAACCAGGGAGAAAGCAAGCTGAGTATTTTAATTAATTCCTTAGTTTTGTCATCCAATTTAACAGGAAAAAATATGTTTCTTCCTTTGGAATTAGAACTCTCAGAGGAAATCCTCTGAGCTGTGGCCGGAGATTTAGAATTCCTGCTTCCTTTCAGTGTTTTATAAAGCAAGAAAGCAGGAATAGGTTTTTTCTCACAGGACTGAAGCTTCCTTGGGTTTGTTATTTTAAGCAAATAAGGATGAGGGAAAAGCACTTGTGACCTTACATGACCAGGATGCTGAAGATGCTTATCAGGATGCAGAAGAATAATTTATGAAACACACTTAAAAAAAGTTCCTATTGAAGATCAATTAGCTAAAATGAAAGTTGGAAAACCCATGGGAAATGAGATCTTTCGTGTTTCTTATATTACGCTTGTCTACAGTAGAGGTGGAATGGATACTATTTCATAGAATTCCAGGTTGGAAGGGACCATAAAGGTCATCTGGTCCAAGTTTTCTTGGCAAAAGCACAGACTAGACAAGATGTCCCAGCACCCTTCCAGCTGAATCTTAAAAGTGTCCAATGCTGGGGAATCCACCACTTCTCCAGTGAGATTATTCATCTAACTTCTGAGAAGAAAAAGGAGGGGATTCCACAAATGAATTCTAAAGGGTGGAGACTGGAGTATCTTCTCACTGTTGTTTCACAGAAAGGTGTCCAAGTGTGTTCCTGTAGTTGACCAGTTTCTTCCTTTTACATCTTCCAACATGAGGGAATTTTGAGCCTTATTGGACCTTTCATCCATCTAAACGGTATTATCTCATTAAGACAAGAGAAACAAAAACAAAAAAAAGGTTTGATACCTATCTGGGTGCACTTAATTGAATATTGTCTAAACAAAATTCAGCTAGTATGATATGAACCATGCTACAGTCCATGATTTTTTTGAGGTTGCTAGCTTTAGACCATCTTATTTCCTGCTGAACAGTGGCTTTTTTACGCAAAAGAGAATAGAAGTGGCTCAAGTTGAAAACTACAAGAGAATTTCAGACAGATCAGTGCTTTCTGTATGTGTTTGATTGTATTGGTGGAATTTTACACAGAAATTTCTGGTAAAGTTGACCATACTGAAAGATAGGAAATGGAAAAGGACCCATCAGTTTTTATATTACAGGCCTCCATTAACTGTCCAGAGATCATTTAGAGTGAAGTAATTCATTTTCTCCTGTCAGCAACGCTTCTACCTATTATGAGCCACCAGATCACCAATGATGCAACTATAAAACAATAACAGTCCACTACAATTTAGTAAAGAGATAAGATTCAGTAAGAATTATGTATTTCTGCACTGACTTACAGACTAGAAACCAGTGTCTCAAATTAATATTATCTTGAAAACAAAGGAAGTGATCAATTCAGACTTCCAGCAAAGCTGGTAGAAAATAAATTCAAGACTTTTAAATGAATTTTAAAAATATTTGAAAATAATAAACTGAGTGCACTTAAACAAGAAATGAAATCTACTTTGTACCTGACACAAGAAAAAATAATGTAAGGGATAAGCAATATACAAGACCAATTACAGGAGGACAGACAGTTGTACAAAGTTTTATTGAAATGCTGGTATTTGAAGACTGATGCCCTGCTGCTGAGAGATTCTGGTGCTGACATTATGCACTATCTCTAAAATTTATGCCAGTTAATATTTTCTCCTGAGATGGTAATTCATTAAAAGCAATTGTAATAATGTATATTTTGTTAGCTGCAGTAAGTCTAAGCTTTTACACTTCCTTTCATACATCTGCACAAAGAAAAGTTTTGATCCGTAATGGACAGAAGGAGCCTGGCAACATGTAGTACATATTTGATATTCTTACACCCTATCCTCTACTATCCCCATCCCATCGCATCCTATCCTTCATTCAGTACAGAAAAATGGAATGACCATGATTCCGTACAGACCTGCAAGGTCAGAAGAGCAGTGAAGGGAAAACATAATGAAAAATCTGCCCCTCTGTCTTCTCCCCAACCCTGCCACATGCACGTTTTGTTCTGAAATTTTTGTCAATTTATCAAAAGCTCCTTTGTATATATCACCCAGCATAAAATCCCAGAGCACTTGTGCACAGATCAGCTCTTCATTCCTATTCAGTGCTAAACTTGACCAATGGATCTCACCAAGACACACACACATTCTCTTTCCAAACTGAGTTTATGTGATTATAAATACTTGAATTATCATGAGAAGGGCAATCTTTCGAAGTCTTGAAAGACTCTCCAGAGCTCCATAAAAAACTTTATTTCCCACTAAACTACACAAAAGCTCAAGTTACTGAATACTTTTTAGGTTGAATGCTCTGATGCAACTTTGTCTATCTATTATCTTCCTGTATTTCAAATCTTTCAAACTTCCAGAGGACTGTTTCACTCTTTCTACTGAAGGCTGCATCCTGCATTTCCATCAATGTCAAGTTCTTTGCCCAATTCAAGGGCATAAAAATATTTACATATATTCAAAAGCTGTACTCTTTAACCACACTTTGCCAAAAATGCCTATTTAACTTTCTTAACTGGAAAGATATAAATACAGAGCTATCCAAATTCTGGATAAATTGCCAAAACCCCAGAAAAATTGTAATGACTTACTCAAATGGATTAAGAAAGTGGGAGAAACCTATAGGACGATCTGTTACTAAGTGACCATATGTTAACCTGATACCATGAAGAAGCATTAGTCTAAGTACACTTGTCCACTGCTAATCTGTGTGTGTATCCAGGCCTTCTGCTTTCTCAGGACAAGGATGGACCTTTCTATTATAAATTACCTTGCCCAGGAAATGTGTTTGTGTGCTCACGGTTACCTGAAATATTGTTCGGACAGTTTTAATTTGTGCATCAGTCTTTAATCTCTCCTAGAAACACCCAATTTATTTGGCAGAAATTTGTCAGAAATGGATCAGGCTTCAAATATCTGAAACTGTACTTCTGATACGTATTTCCAGGAATAAGAAAAGATCAATTGCCTGACACCATGTTAATTTAATATTTTGCAGAAACTGTTCTGAAATCCAGATTGCTTCAGACTTAAAATTCAGTAGGATTATTTACTGGCTTCATTTATTTTTCTTTTTGATAGAAGTGCTTGTTTAAAATATCTTTGTGATTTAAACCACTTCTTGTTATAACAATGTTTCTGCAGTTTTAGGTTCATCTCCGTAGCTGGCTGCTGACAGACGAGAAACAGAATGCCTCCTTCCTCTCCACCTTTGACTTTTATTGTCAGTGTTGATTATTTATTTTAGTGCTTTTCCCTTGTGGCTGCTTTAGGTTTCCCTTGCTAAGCTGCTGGTTCTTGCTGAGATGGATAAGCTTTGGAAAAAATAACTTTACTATCAGCACAAGGCAATGACAGCGAGATCAATGACAATACCCCAATTGCCAGGATACTGCAGGACTTTGAAAGAAGAGAAAAATGATACTTGTTCTACTCTTTTTAATCATCATCTTCATGAAACACAATTCAGCCCAAACTTCTGGGCAAAAACAAATTGATGACCATGTCAAGCCTTTTACAAACTAAAAGCATAATTCCCTGCAAAATGTATATATAATAAAAACAACGGGCCATATCACAAAAGAAATCAGCAGAGCTGTGTGAGCTTTATCACCTGCCTAAGCCAGATGAGGACCTGGCTCTTTTAAAAAAATGCTTGCTTGCTTGCTTTCTCACACTGTCTCTTACTTACTTCTCATTTGTTTGAAGATATACATTGCATCTGTGACATTAATGCAGAGACCTGGAAATGGTACATGGGAGAGCAGGGCTGGCTGTTAAAGAATGGCTCTTATTTGTGTTGTGCTGCTATGAGCAGAGATGCATAACAGTGAGCCAGAAGTGCTCATTAACTCCTTGAGCTCTGAAACACAAAAAAAATGTCTCTGGATTTTTTGAATATTTTCTCCTTTTGTTGCCTTCCTCTAACCAGACAGAAGACCAGAAGGTCAAAATCTGAAGAACAGCTACTACTAGGTCTGCATGCCAGTGCATGTTTCCAGATACTGCAACACAATCCACTATACAGCTCAATTGTTAGAAAAAACATCCAACAATTAGTGCTTTCTCAGACCACACCAGCTAGGGCTCAGGATTTGGGAATGGTCCTCAGTCCATGCTAAGAGCCTGCATGCCTTCACCTTACTGTCAGGCTAACAGTTAAATGACAGGAATGCAGAACCTTTTATGCTGGTTGGTTTCTAGGCCAAAAACCAATCCAGGCTTACTTAATTTACCAGTAAAGACATAATTCAAGTAAAATCAGGAAGAGGCGAGGTACATCCCCTAGGCTCTAATCCCACACTACTATTTTATTTGCTGAAGATCTGCAGCTGTTCATTCCTTCTTCCCTCTCTCTCCCCAAGGTCACCTCCTGGCTACATAGCACCAGTTCAACTCTCTGTGTGGCCATATCAAAAAATCCCCAGATTTGTGAAATTATCCATCTTAAACTTCCAAAATGGAGTAAAACAAACAACTAAAAAAGACATAGGTATGTGCGTGTGGGTGTACATCCACGATTCTAAGCAGCTGAATCAGCACAATAAACTCTGGAAAACCTCCAGGGAGGGTGGGAACATGAAGGCAAAGACTATAACCTTTAAAATAGGATCTTAACTCAAAAGAATGATGACGTGTAACCACAAGCACCCACACTTCTCTTCAGTGTGTGACATTAACTGCTATTAAGACATACACAGCCACTATTAAGAAATACACAGGCTCCGAATTCACTCACATCCCTACTTCTTCAGAGTCTATGTGTGTTAATAAGTTGAATTTGGTTTTGTACCTACAAGCTGAAGGTTAAGATGGTCCCAACCTGCAATGCTAGTTTAGAGTCCTTAAAATCCCCTACCCGCAGAGATCGGCCACAGTAAAATTTTATTCTGCTGTTGTCTAGCCTTACATAAGCACATTTGGCCTCAGTACCTCTGTGTCCAGCTGGGAAAAGACATCACAACGCCTGACTCCCTGCCTTCATGTTGGCCAGCAATTCTGCTGCTGTCTTTTCAGCTGTGGCCAGATCACGTTGCCTTTGTTCCACAAAGGCAGAGCACCGGGATGATAGCTGAGGTAAGCTTCAAAGATTAAAAGGACCAACATATAAGTAAGGAAGATGAGAAAAACACAAAAAAAGCAGGCATATGAAAAATTCTTGTGTCATGTGCAACCCTTCTGTCCACGGATAACTGGGTGCAAACAAGCGCAAGATAGCTGGATAAAAGACGGTCTGCCTTATGCCTTGCTTTTTGCTTTGCTAAATGTTACCTGGATATAATTACTTTCAGTGCCAAAGCTCACACACAAATGCAAAGCAACAAAGGTTAAAAATATATGAAAAAAAGGACATGAAGAAAAAGAAGGGAAGATGTAGAATCTAAAATACTCCTAAAGCTGCTATTTGGCTCGCAAGTCATTGAAATTTAGAGCAAATCCATCTGATGCAGCTGGGAATTTCTTTACCCGTGTTTACATTCAGCTCCAGACATCTATAGCACTTTTGCTATTATTTATATCACAGGCATGTAACCAACTACAATTGGGGGACCATGCTTGGATTCTTGGCCACTAAACCTGAAATCCTGAATGCAAGTATGCTACATACGTTAGAGAATAAATTAATTACTTTTGAATTCTGCTATAGTTAGTGTGTAGCTATATGTGTTTTAGGTAGGTTTCTGACATAAGCTTCTGCTTTGTTGAAAAAGACATGTATAACACTATTTGACATGTATGCTATGCTCAAAAAATCAGTGTAACTAAGTCCAAAGTATACTCAAGAGACAGAAGATTCCTGGAGGTAAGAGCAGGTATGTAACTTGATTCAAAAGGGAAAATTCTTTGCAAAAAAATCAAATTCAAGAGAGAGAAAATACCACAGGGATAAGTATACATAAATAAAAGACCAAAGCATACAACATCTCTTCTGTCACTGTGCAAGGAAATCTTTAGTCCACATTTACTGCCAGCTTTTAGAAAGAGCCTGCATTCCTTGGAACTTTTACTGGAACTCCCTTAACTTTAAACTTCAACAATTCATTTTGTCTTTAGGTCACCAGAGAAGTGTCTTAAACAACAAAATACATGTTGAATGGCATGGGGGCTGGAAGAAACAGGAAAACATTACATTTTTATTTGAATCTTCTACACACTTAACATAAAGGGGATTTTTTTTTTAAAAAGTATTGAACTATTTGCATGGTATACTTTTAAAGTGATACGTTATCATGGCAAATTGAATAGCATTAGCATTTAAGACTTAAGAAGCTGTTTATCCAAAATAGCTATTTTTGTTCCAGCTGGGGCTGCAAATATACATTGTGCTCAACAACCATAAACAAAACCACTAGAGGCAAAGTTTTCTTCAGACTTTAGGGGTAAAAAAATCACAGAATAATGTTAGTCTCTTCTAAAACAATAGTTGCTTTTGGAAAAAAAAAAATGGCATTTTTCTTGGCTTTTGTGTATCGCTTATTTAAACCAACTTATGTACTCAGGATATTATTCAATGGTGCTCAGAAGTGTCACAAGGGATTGCCTTTATTAGTGCAAATTTAAACAGTGCAGTCAAAGTGTGGGTGTATTTATCCTTATCTGAGGGAGCTCATTGAGAAAAGGCACTACATGACAAACAGGAGGGGCATCATGAGTGGGACTTGAGATGAGTTACGTGAAAACTTGAGTGAAGTAGTAAGTGAATATTGTCTGATATCTGCAGGGAACACAAGGGAGAAAGAGACTTAAAGCCTCAGATACAGGATCAGCTTATCATACTTTTCTTTACTTAGTAACCAGTAACCCTGACCATGAACCAAATCAACTAAAAAATTCTTGCATAGCCCTTAACCTAAAAAACCCAACAGAATCTGACTGAAAACGATGCTTTACCTACAGAATCATGACAGCATCCTAGAATCTTAGATGTGAAAGATGTTTCTTTGTTAGTCATGTTACAGTTTTGAATGAATGCTATGTTCAATGTCAGCATGATGCCTCTGTCAAGGAGCTTCTTTAAAAGTAAATACAAATGGGGCAGGTCTCCATTCTTCATTTCGCCCAGTCTTAGATTTATATTAATTACTGATGACAAATGAACTGATGCAAATCTTGATTTAGCTAGAAAACCTGATGGTAGACTACAGTGCAGTAGTAATTTTTTAGACAACTGCATGAGGAAGCTGCCTGTCTACCTGTCACATCTTGTTTAACTGTGCAACTTGCTTTATTAGTCAAGAGACTCATACAAAACAGTATTATCTTCTGAAATACTTATGCATTTGTTCTCATTTCATGACCAAGCCCATGGCAATCTTCTTGAGCTCCTTCCCCACAGTGGTAACATCAGATCCACATTTCATTTATCTCCCATAAATAATGCAGCTTGTCTTCTGTGGGTACCATGTTATCTGTAACAGCTTACTCAGAAATGTTTTCCAATTGCATAAGGAACACTTTTTTGTAACAGTGACCTATTTATACAAGTTATGCCACATTGCTTGCTAAAAGACATTTTAGCTTTGAATGTATAGATTGATTAATTCTGCCTAAATTCAGTGGAATGGGTTTAACAAAACTGAATAAGGCATCAATGTTTGCATGAGTATGGTATCAACGAATGAACTAAATTAACATGCCATTACTGCATCGAGAACAAAAATAAACAATTATGTGCTTTAATTTGGTAATCTTTGCTCCTTAAAAAACGGCATTGCCATTTATTCAGCCTTTCAGTTACATCAGAACAGATAAGAAACTTGTTTTTATTACAGTGAAAGAACAGCAATTCAATCTGTGTGTGAAAAAAAAGAAAGTGACAAATCCTTCTCTTTTGTACTTTAGTGGAGGGGGTTTTTTTGTCTATATCAGTGGAGAACTGGCTTGAAATGTCGCATTGACATGAAAGAAAACTATTGATTTTATTACGTGGATGCTGTTCCCTGATCGTTAACACAGTTACATCACTTGAGCCTGGAATACTGACAAACAATTCAGTTTGATTTCTGTCACTACTATTGCATCTAAGCAGTATATTTATTATAATATGATTTTAAGGATGTTCATGTCTCACTTCAACTCACACTGCTGTCATTAAGAATGAATGTCTATATCTTCCTGGTCCAGGCTTTTACCTAAGCAATCCCTAGCTATGTCTCTAGTGCCACTTCCAGTGGTCCTGTGTGTTCCTATTGCCCATTAGAAAGTGTCTGGGCTCTTAAAAGTTAGTGAGAACTGCAGGTGGGGGTTATGACCAATCAGTGTTTCCTTTCATGTTCAGCAACTCTATACTTATGATAAGGTAGAGGAATATGGCTGAGTTGAAAAAAACACAAGTCAGTACAGGTATTCACAGATTTTTGTAGAATCAAACACCTATGGAAAATTCTCCTTTCTCATATTGTCATGTACAGTGGAGTTGAGCTGACTAAACATCAGCATCTGCAATGTCGATGTCTACACCTGAGGTAGCTAGCTATATTTGAGGAGGAAAAAATGTAACTTATCTAGTCCTAAAGGAGATGTCTCAAGTAGGTCAGATGAATCATGGTCTAAAGGAGTTTGTTTCTCTCTACACTAAAGCAAAGGGAGATAATACTAGATTTAGATGTTAAAACTCAGTGAAAAGAATCTTTCTCGTACTCCATGACGAAGTCTTAAAAGATTTATATAAATGACTGTATGGGACAACTAACATTTTTTCCAGCTAAAAATTTACTTTAAGTCAGGTTTTCTGGACAATTAATAAATGAAAACATTTAATTTTTCCACAGGAAAATAACTGTAAAAAATATACGTCCCAAAATAAAATGCCAGTGCACATAACAACTAATAGAAAAATCCTATGGTGAGGACAATGAAGGATAGGAAAGAGAGTGATATCTGAGATATATAATTTATATTTATGTCCTGTGTAAGAAAAACAACAACAACAACAACTATGTTTAGTAGTTAAAGAAGCAGCTGAGTGACAAACATGAGGTAGGTCCCTTTCTTCAAAGCTTACACTACGAACACAAGAATACTTTCTAGATTTAGTTAAGAAAGTTCTGTTCTGGAAACCCCAGTTATACTAGCTGAGTGACAAGACTAGTGGCAAAATATATTACTTTTGTCTTACCTCTATAAAGAAGAGACTAGCTGCTGATGTTGGATGGTGGTACATATAGACAGTCACGAGGATGGCTGCAGCCACAATGAGGACCAGGACTAGAATGCCGACAATTAAGCCAGCATGAAGTGTTCCACCTTTCTTCTCTGCCGCACTGTCATCTGTGGAAGCTGCACAAATGGCACACTTATTAGCACAGTAACTTACATCTTATCCATTCCATTTCACAGCTGGCAACGGAGCATTTGTTTTTTCTTTGTTACATGTTCCTAATTTTCCACAGCCCAAGTTGGAAAAAGGTGTTAGATGTCTCTTTCCCACAACTGAATAATCTCATAATCTTAATGAACAGACATTTCCAAATGTTTTACAACTTCTAATTCAATAAACAAAATTAATATCCTTTCTTTTGAATGCAATCTGGACATTATGATGTTCTAATTACCTTCATAATGAATTTTACGTTGATTTTCTCATAAAACTACTGCAGTAGTCCTACAGACAAAATGTACTGATTGAATACACTTTGATTTTTTTTTTTTTTTTTAAGCTTCAAGTTGAGACATGCCACAAACCCTTGTGAGATCTAGCTAATAAACACATTCTGAAAGCCTAATTCATTAGCTTGGAGAGGGCTTCTGAATCACCCTGTGCACCTGAATCAGACAGCCAAAAGTGTAACAGATGGATGCTAAATGACCCTGCAATATTCCAATCTTGGTCTGAATGGATCACTCATCATACCAAAGTATGATGGAAGACCATCCATTTACTAAACTTGATACCAAGAGGCCACTCATGTTATGACCTCATCAGGAGAAAAGAGGGCTATCTCTGTCACACAAGCAATCTATCAGCAGTGCTTCCAAATAAGTGACCAAAAGTCTTTTAACAACACTGTATCCTTTGTGGAAAAAGTCTCTCAAAAATTAGCCAAGCTCTGTAGAACTCCTTGTGCTTGGGTGTGATTTCTACTTGGGACAACCTGGAATTTCATAGCAAGTACAAACATGCTGATAAGCAATGATTATTGAGAATCCTGATATATAGAAGAAGTGCTGTTCTATCTGCCACTGCAAGCAAACTGAGCGATTCAGAAGCCCTAGGTTTAAGAAACACCAGCAGACCACTGGCCATTTGGCCTCACAAACTGGTATCATTCTCCAAATATTCCCACTGATTTCTGTCTTTCTGGAAATCCTTCAGTGCCTTACACCATACAAAACCTGTCTCTGATCTCGCTCATGAGAAATTTTCTTTCAAATCTACTTTAAAATTTCCTTTCAAAATGCTTGTTTGCCAAGCTGACTATAATTAAATTTTTTGATTTCTGCAGTTATTCTTTTTGTTGTGCCATCCCCCCGAACTATTCGTTTGGTTGCCTTGGAGTGTCATGGTCTGTGAGGCTGAGGATTGTCCCTATTATTTGTTCTTGGAAAACAGCTATTGAGTTATCGGTACCACTTCAAACAAGTTACTGTTATTGTTATTACTAGTAACAACAACAACTATAACAACAATAAATGTACATGTTCTTTTACCATTTATCAGATTGTAAGTAGAGCACTACACAATAATATTAAAAAAAAGAGAACTGGAAAGTAATAGAAGAAGGGTCTATTGATCTAGGACCTTCTACAGTGTTAAATGTCTTGTATGAGGATCAATAAAAGAACACAGGAACAGTTAACCTCAGTGTAACAGCTCATCCATGTGTGGCAGCACTATTCCTCACCAGACCAAGGAAGGCTGCACCGCCCTGTGGATTGCATGGAACCATTGTGACAATAGGCAGAAAAGGAAAATGAAGATGTATTATCTTAGCCAAGAGCTATTTCTAATTGCAGTATGGAAGTGAATCTATGGGAGAGTGCAGGGATTAATATAAATTTCCCCTGCTTTTGTCTATGTTTCCTCATTCCTGAGTCAGGGCAGCTGACACCTCACAGTGTTGCTCTTCTCTTTCTCATGAAGTCAATAAGACAGCTTGTGGAGTAAAGAGCTAAGCAACAGAATCAGAGGACAAATTAATATAAATTAATAAAAAAATTTAAAAAACCCAAAACCCAACAATTTGAGAGGCTAAACTAGGATGTGGGAGGCATTAATGAATTCAATGAAAAACTGCAAGCAGGCATCCCCACTCAGGTGGTACTATTTACTGGAAAATTCATGAGTACCTGTTCACACAGGAACTTCAGTATTAATTGTGCTGACTGTGGACATCAAGATTGAGCTTAGACATGAATAGGACCCAAGAATCAAGCCTCTCCCTGCCCAAATCCTACAAAGAGATTTTAGCTTTCTTAAAGCTTAGTTCACACAGATGTATAGAAGCTTTTTAAAAATAAAAGCAGGCTCAGCCCTATTTGATTTTTTTTTTTTTTAAACACAGTACCTATGGTGAAAATTTACAGGCCATAGTTTACATTGCAGTGAAAGAAAGGAAACATTGCCCAGGATGTGGAAGATTTATTTTCAAATGTATTCCCATCCAAAGGGCACTTAAATGACTTCCTAGTAGTTGTAGCACTATGTAGCAGGGGATATGAGATTCATGGAGAAGACAAGAAAGAAAGGTGACACTAAAAACGGTTCTTCTGACTTTCAGACAGCAAAGTCTTTTACTTGACATAACCATTAATAATTTATTAAATAGTCATTCAGTTTCAGCTGAGAATAAATGAATGTATACAAGGTCCAGTCTTAATTTCTGTTCATGCACTGTAACAATATTTAGTACTTGTACATATATTTCAAATTGCCAAGAAAATGGAAATTAAGCAATTGAAAGGCCATCAGGAAAGGCTGGCTTTATTGTACATGCTCTGGGCTGGACTATTAATTCCCAATGATGAGCAGTTAGTTGTGTGAGTCACCCTGCTGGGAAGTAACTGCTCCCAGAAGGAACAGTGGATCCATAGTTTGTCTGTCTCATAATTGTCTTTTTGACAGCTGCATACTCTTCAGCTCTTCCCTTCAATGCCATATCGGTGCATCATAAACTACTTTATCACTTGTACCCATTTTCAGGCCAATTTGCACTGAATGTGTTATTTGTGTTGTTACTATGTTATGGTTGAAGGCAGCACATCATATTCTGCATATTAAAAAATGCTGGACTTCAGCAAAGGTCCTAACCACTATGTAAAAGCCATAAAATTAATGCCCTTTGATCTGATATTTTCTCAGTGTTTAGCATCTAGATTTCTCTCTTCCAAATAACAGATGACAACTGCCTGCCCAGATTTCTACTAGCCTAGAGAAGAGAACTACATGGACATCAATGCTGTGATCAGAATGCCAAATGCAAAAAACCCCTATGAAATACAAGAAATGTTTTTCTTAAATGACAACAAGTGTGAGTAACTTGTAGTTTCCATAATCAAAATTCAGCTCATTGACCCCGGGGCTCAAATACTCATGAGAAATTGATTTCACTTTCTTTGCAGAGAGACAATAAACAGTGTTGTCAACTCTGAAAATACTCTCTGCTGCAAAATCAACTGGCAGTTCTTTTAAAAAGCCACCAAGGGAAATAGATGCAAAAATTGACATAGAATTTTTTTTCAGGTACAGAAATCTTATTATCACAGCACTTCTGCCATTCCAGGCAAGGCTAAACCCATGGCAGGATATATGTCTTATGACCGAACCTTTCCCAAAAGGAACTTTCCTCAAACTTTTCTTGTGCTCAAAAAAGCAACTGTTACATACAATATGCTCTATTTATAACGTCTCCCCAAATTGTAACATGTACGAACCTTTTAAGCAGAAAGAGCATGTGAACATCTGCAAGGTTACTCTGCTTTCTCATTATGTGCTGAATGACAGCACAGAAACAGCAAGTAGCCTTTTTTGCCAAATACAAAAGCACAAAACATAAACATGAAATAACTGTTTTTCTGCTGGAATGCTTCTTAAAAATAAGAAAACAAAACAAACAAAACCCCCAAAGAAACAAACAAAAAAGGCAACAAAAGGAAAACACAATAAAAATGTTCTTATTGTTTGCACCGTAAACACATAAAGACCATATAAACCTTGATTTTATATTACTATACTATATCTCTGCTTAGAACTGGGTTAGCTTCTTTCGGTGCAGGAAAACCAAAAAACTCAAGGATTTATCAGGAATGAAAAGATTTTCCTGGTTCCTGGTGACTATGATGCTGACTTTAACAGGAACAAATGTGTGTCCAAACTGGGACTGTTATTTAGAGTGTTTCTAAACACACTGTGGATACTTTCCTAGCATTATTTATCTCATTATTGCTTATTAACCATTGAAGTGTGCAAAATAATGAAATACAGCATTTTCTCTTATCTAAATGTAAGGTTTACACAAAGTTTCTATTGTGATAGGTTTATATACGAGAAAACGAAATTGTGGTACACACTAGAACTCCTGTCACGATACGAGATGGAAGAGTTCATACCAGAGAACAACATCTCTGCTTATTAGAGCAGAGATACAACAAAGTTTTAGGGCAAAATGGATGAAAAATAGGTGAAGTTCTGTTACCTCCTGGCTAGAAGCTTTCCTTTATATAAACCAACATGGAACCAAGGGTGATGACAGACAAAAAGTAGAATTTCATTGTATGGACTTGGAAAAAAAAGCTTTGCTTTTTACTCTTGCATTTTGATTAGATGGTAAAAAGCTCCAATTCAAACTCAGTTCTCATGTGCATGTGCATCTTTAAGGGATAAAATGCAATAGCTTATTTTACCTTCCTGACTGACACAGCTTCACTAGCAAATCTAGGGATATAAATGACCTAAATAGCAGCAATCAGCCTAAAGATAATAAGTCACTACTGAGTTTTGTTCTTTTCTCTCCTCTTTTTACCAGATGAATGAATGAATTTGCATGGCAAAACCCTGAATTTGTCACAAAGAGAGAATGAATCCTGTAATTTATTCTCATATAGGAATGCTTTATGACAAAGTGAGTGTTTGCTGTTGGGTCACACGGCAGCAACTGGATGAATTCTTAATGATCATCAAACCACTGATTTTTTTCAGCTGGTTGGTCAGGTGAATATGAAACTGTACTCAGCACTGGTGAGCCTGCATCTCAAATATTGAGTTCAATTTTTGCCTCTTACTACAAGAAAGACATTGAGATGCTGGAGCAAGTTCAGAGAAAGGCAATGAAGCTGGAGGTCTGGAACAAAGTCTGATGAGGAGCAACTAAGAGATCTGGGGCTATTTATGCTGGGGAAAAGGAGGCTGAGGGGAGACCTTATCACTCTCTACAACTGCCTGAAAGGAAATTGCAGTGAGTTGGGTGTCCTCATAAGACTTGTGCTCCAGACCTTTCACCAGCTTTGCTGCTCTTCTTGGGAAACAAATGAGAGTAATGTTTCCACATGAGAGATCTCTACACGCAATTCAGCAACACCTCTTTTCCATGCGTTTGCTCTGCTCTTTGAGCAGCCAAAGAGCAGAAACCCTGTCTTGCATGGTTTTGGGCTAACCTGCACCTATAGATTCAAGTTCACTCCACCAGCCCCCCACAATATTACCTACGTAATTTCTAGCCTGGAAGCTATTTGCATGACTGTGGCTTTGAGATAATATGTTCCTGGTAAGAGGGAAGACCTAATGTTTAGGACAGCTGAGCATACAGGGTCACAGCCTACAGCGAACTCAGCAGAGCCACTGGATTATTCCCCTCTTTCAGGCCCCCATTTACATATGGAATGTGAGTATACCAGGAGACTGCTTGTTTTATGGGGTGGGTACATGGTTCCCCAAACCTAAGCATTTTTGCTGTACATAATGCAGATTCCTGAACAGATGATTAATGACTTACATACAGTGACTGTGGGAGGGAATAAGTGAATGCACAGTTAGAAGGATTCTCCAGAGGCTCAGAGGAAACTCCATAAAAATGTTCTCTCTAACTCTTTTAGGAACAGCCTGCTCTGGACTTAGCTTCTTCATGGTAATGGAGTGTGATTTTCTTACTTTTGTGGGTTCATTCTCTTAGCATTTGTTAACATTTTGAGGTCAAGCTATTGCTACACTTTACTTGGTTTCACGATGATTTATAAAGTTATGGCTCAGCTAATGCTTTAAAAATTGGTGTCCAATTGCATGTAAGGAATGAAAAGTGGTCTTTGAGCGTGAATATTAAAAACAGTAACCCCCAAATTCTGAATGCAATATCTGGCTTTGCTATCAATTTTCTGCAGAACCCAGGGCAACTTGGTAAGTTTGTCCAAGACTGAGCAACTGCTTAATGCAGCAAACGGATGAGAGTGCACTAAAATAAAATCCCTCCATTTATAGGATGACAGTACACTAAATGTGTTAGCTAAGGACTTTCATTCTTCCTCTCTGAAATATCACCAAACACTACAACAGTTGTCATCACTATTAATTTTAGTCTGAGTTGCCTGAGGCCATTTAAACCATTACAGTACTCAGTAGCATAAAGCAATGGCCATCCCAGAGCTCAATATTACACCATACTGAACACCAGCAAGTCTGTCTGTGCTTTCTTTAAGTCACAAGGTTTCTTGAGAAGAAAGAACTTGAATTACACTGACAGAATAATTTCATGTTTCTTACAGCAACGTACTCTGTTAAATCCCACACTTTTGCCTATGTATAATGTTTTCCTATTCTGAGTGCTACAGCTGAACTTGCAGAAAGCAGTGAGCAACACTTAGCTTTCTTCATATTCTTGTCCTGTTAACATATTTCTATCCATCACAACCTGTTTTACACATCTCTGTGCTGTGATGCTTTTCTCTATGTCTTTTATTTCCGTCACTACTGAAACCATTCCAAAGCTGTTCTTTGATAAGAATTTTTTTATACAAGCAGAGCATATGGTATATCATAGATAAAGAATACTTTATGACAAGTTGTCTCCAGGGAAATCCTTGCTTGCCTAAAATTGTGTGAACCCTGCAATTTTAGGAGAACAGTTCAGCAGTTTCAAGTAAGTGGAACATAATCCATAACCTCTCAATAGGATTTTTGCAATAAAGGCAAAAACTTTAAATCTTCCCCTTTTCATGCAAGAAGAGTAGAAGAAGATGTCTGAATCTTGGCCTGCCAGGTTCCTGGACAGGAGTGGAAACAGAACACACTAGCTAGGACTCCATGAAGAGAGTTAATGTGAGGAAACCTCAGGTACCTAGAGGTAAGGTGCACACTCTTAACATGTCATTTAGATTCTTCTCTGCAGCTGACAGAGCTAGGCACCTCTATATAGTATCTTATTCCACTTTGAGTACTTCTTTTAGGATTACATGAATGTCCTTCCTCTTGCCTATTGCTTGCCACAAAAGAAGCGCTTGTGACTTTCTGGCTAACATCGGATGAGATGGAGCCTCTGTAAGGTCATTTCCTGTGGCTAGGCCAAGATCTGATGATAAAACAAAGCCATACCCCATACAAAGTCCACTTTAAAGCATTTTTAAACCACCAAAAAGCAGTTTTAGCATTGTTTAATGTTGATTTTTTTTTTAACTTTAAAATCGGAGAGGACACTCAGCTAATTTGTAGTGACTTGTTTATCTGAGTTAACTATTTTGGACTGCGTGGTCATAATAACTTGCTATGTCAAAAATATTTGTTTTCCTAAAGGGTTGGCTTGCCTGTTTGTTGAAGTAGGTCTCATTTTCAGGATCATTTAGAGACTTAAAAATTAGAAAGAAATGTTAGATGATTATTAGCAGGCATGAACTTGTTTAGTGTTAAACATGCTGCAGCTGGAATTCAGGGTACACAAGAAAAACAGGGCTGAGTCTTCTTCATAATTTGTCAATAATTCTTTGGGTAAGAGGAGCCCAGGCTGCAATTTTTAAGGGAAATAGGAGGACAGATCACTAACGGCAGCTAATTTCCAGTCATAGGGGACTGTCAAAAAAAGAAAAATAGCCTTGGGTAAATGTATCACTGTACATAAGGTATATAAAAGTACTCTTTTTTTCAAAACTTGAGCCTGCATTTTAGTCATTTCTTATTGAGCTTCCTAATATTCCAAGCTCAAATTAAGCTCTGTAAATCCTGTACGTCACTAAAGTTCATACCTAGACCATTTTTGAAAAAGTCCACCACAGAGCGTAAGCAGCAGGGCACAGACATCTCCTAGCACTACATGTACTGGGATGCACCTCTTCACAAAGAAATAAAATAGCTTTCTACCTCAGGTAGATGGATTTTGCATAGCTTGACTTTTTTTTTTTTTTTTTTGGTAAAAGCAATTTCCATACGTCTTGATGAATGAGAAGTGTAGCAGTTTTTCTGACACTGTCGAACACACATGTACTTTTCCATTGATTTATAAAGCTGAAGGGCTGAGAGGAACTCATAGAAATCAAATCATCACAATAAGGTATCTAAAAAGGTCAAATAAAATGTCTAGATGTGCTGGCCAATCATCTAAATCATCAACCAAATTTTTTTCAACAGGAAAACACTGTACTACTGTGTAGCCACAGGCAGTAGTTCACAATTTTTATGAATAATTAGCTTTTAAACTGTTTAGTCATCTGTTTTGTGTTATAATAAAAATGAAAAAAAAAAACCCAGAATCTGCGATTAATAACAAAAATATGTATTTGTAGTGTTGGACGTTTCTTAAAACTTACAGAATGTTTATTTTAAAGAGAATAAAGATTTAACAAAAATGTGAAGACACATCAGCTATATTTTAGAATGGTTTAGACATGTATGTATTAGGCATCTAACATGTTTATTAAGACAGAAGAAAGAGAAACAAGCAAATTTGAAATGTATGTTAAAATATGCCACATAAGATTGTGGGTGAATTACAGTACTAACTTGCAATTGATTTTCTCATATAAGTAAAAGGCCAAAGCAGTCTGACCTGAACTTGAAATCTCATTTAAATTTAGTTGCTGCTTTATAACATTTAGTTTCAGAAGTTCCAGGCAGAGGTGAGATGCAGAATTGCTATAGAATCCTTTTGTTGTACCTAGCCAGATATTGACTGCTATCATTCAAGGACACATCAAGCTATAGGCCATCATTGATCCAATATAGCTTTCGTTTTTCACTATAAAAAGTTCCCTTTCATTAGAGTTTTAAAGGATATAGCGTGAGAAAGTAAAGACCCTGTATTTGTGACCTGAAATAATCTACTCTTTACGAAATGCTGACGAATCATAGAGAATCAAAGAACGCTCCTGCGGCTGCAGGGGTTTTATCTGAGCCTAATCTAGGGGTCACTGGAAAATTCAATGCAGAATTGAAGTATCATCAAAAAGAACTTCTCAGATTAAAAGCTATGTTTGCTGTGTGAATGAGAAATCCTGGTGTGTTGCTTTACTTCTGTGTTGTTTGAAGTCCATTTATTTATTTATTTATTTATTAAAAATTTCAAGAATAAAAGGAACAGCTCAAGCTCTAAAGCTCACATTTTGAATAATTTTTAGTGTAACAGCATACTATTGAGCTGTTGATGAGATGCTCAAGATGGAGAGCTGCCTGGTCCCAGGCCAGCCACCTGCCATGCAGCGATGGGTTGCAGGGCAGAGTATGGGTACAGCTCAGCTGGGAATGTGCCTCATGTACAGAGCAGACATGAAACAGGAAAGTGAAGTGCTGACTGATTAACCTTGCCTGTTGATCTTTAAGAGCACTGAAGCACTCCTCACAACAAAATAAAACCCAATTTGATTTCAAGAAGTATAAGAGAAAAGCTCAGTGACATTCCTGTCCTGCTCTTCGCCTTGTCTCCTTGGATGGAACTTGGAGTTGTGTTGTAGCCTTATCTCTAGCCCCATCTCTTTCTGCTACTGATCAGACTCCTTGTACGGACCTGGTTTATCACTTCACCTTCTCTGGGACTGCTGATGGGAGCTGCTTCCTTTGGTCCTTGCCTGAGCTGTGCTGCTGGCCCCTGTGCATCTCCTGCTCCCTCGCCGCTCCCAGCCTTGCCTTGCCAACCTGGCTTCTTGCCTTGACCCTGGGCCTGCCTTGTCTCTGCAGACTTGGCTAATGGTCAGTAGTCTGAGTTTGACCCTGGCTGCTGCCCCTGTGTTGCTGGTCTCACACCACGCCCAGCCCATTCCTGCTGCCACGATTGCTGCTGTTTCCCCTGCCCCTGGGGGAAGCTCGGTGCCCCCTGCCTAGATGAAAGGCAAACAGAGCCAATAATACTCCTCTTTATATCAATGGAAATAGAATGTATTTAAATTTGCTCAGCAAATCATCCTCTGCTTTGATAGATCACGCTGAAGCCTGTAGAAAACAACCTAAATCTTTCCCTTCTCCTAAGCAAGCTCTGCATCAGCAGTGAGTACAGATCCAGCCTAGATCTAATGACCCAGTCCTGTTCTAACTAACAGCGAAATTCTCATCAGCTTCAAAGAGAGAAGGAACAAACCTCAGGTCTCAGTCCTTGAACCCACAATGAAGATAACAAAAGCAGTCCCCTGCAGAACCTCATTTAACAGAGGCCTTTACCAGTAGGACAAGGTGATCTTATTAACTTCCATGGGGAACACGCATAGAGAAATACAAGATCTCTGCTAGTAGAGAGACACAGATATAAAAATGATATGTTTATTAATGAAATGTCATGTAATAATTTTCTATTATGAACAAGTTTATAAGACAGTATTATTATTTATAACTAGCATCATATCTTCTCTTAATACAGTTAAATAATATTGTATTATAATACAGTTAATACAGTTTAAAATTTACTTAGCATGGCCATATTTGGAAGTTAATTAAACCTGCTGTTTTATTAAAGCGTTATAAAGAGAGTTGTAAACGTTTAATTTACTGAGCAGTTGCTAAGCTTATTTACCCTGCTGCTGTTTGACATAGATATGGAAGGCTGAAGTCTTTTGAGAGTCTGCTAAAAGCTATTTCTACAGTCTGATTTTGATTAATGAAGTTCAGAGGAATATAATTTGACAAACTACTGACATTCTTTACAGACAAAAAAAAATCATCTCTTACCTCCATTGTCTTTTAGGTGCAGTGCTATCTTGGTGTCATCTATAAAGGAAATTCAAAGTCAGTTGTAGGAAAACGCATTTTTCTAGGTCATGAGTAATTTTAGGAATGACTTTCTAGTGTCAAAGAACTTTCACAATCATAAAATTATTTCTTAATGAGCAACGCTTCATTTCCTTGCTACTAAAAAACATTTATGAGAATGTTGCAGTGTGAAGGAGGATTCAAAATACTGGTAAATACAGGTTTGCCTCATAACATTCACAAATAATTCATTTATGTTACATGTTCATACATAGCTTGAGCATTCTGTCATACTAAGTACTACATGAACCAATACATGACAATAAACCAATGACTTAATTCTTCTTCTAAGGATCATGAAAAGGTTTATCATTTTAAAATCCTATTTATTTCCATATTCCTCTTCTTTTTGTGAGCTTTAATGCACAAAATGCCAGGGAATAATGCTGCTAATGCAGTCCAAATCCTGCACTGACAGTTTCTAAACTTCTCTTGCTGCAAAGAAAATGAGCCGTTCTTATCAGTAGATTCCCATCTTGAAATACCTTCAGTTCAAATTTTCCTGTCATGAGCCACTTAAAAACTCTGACTGTGTCTAATAACTTTTCTTATGTTAACAAACAAATCAAACAGAAAACTTCCCTCCCTTTTATAGATGCTAAGATGCTATTTGATTAGTCTGGGTTAGTTTTTCTACCCAGCTGAATTTTCCCCAGAAGGACGAAAGCAGGATATCTCAACCACAGAAAGGCAAGATGGAAGCAGCCAGTGGAACAAGGGTGGGAACTGACACACCATCACTTACCCAGTTAATTCCATTCAGAAGCCTAGAGAAACTACTTCACAACAGTGAGCACTGCATGAAAAGAACAGTGTCAACTGACTGAAAAAAATGTAAGCAGGCAAATTTCAAAGATGTTTTTCATTTAGTTTATCTCTAATTTTCACCTGGCTAAACAGAATAGCCAAAGGGATTCCAAATCAATTATGTCTGTGATGGAAGTTTCTTCACTAACTTTAGCAGGGCTCTCTCCATCTTCTATTTCAACAGGTTTTGGAGTATGGCCTGATGGTTAAAGGAACGTGAACAACTCATTGCAACCATAAGTTGTCCAGAAGTCTGCCTGGCTTATCCACGCACCCCAAGCACTGCCCCCTCCTCCAGCGCTCATCCCCTTCACTGTTGTCAAAGTGAGTTGCAGTTTAAAAGCAGTAGCAGATATTGCCTTGACTGAAATTCCCCACTCCTTCCGCTGCCCCAAAGACAAAAAGGTCAACATGAACACATACTCAAAGGAAAAAAAATATTATTTTAGATTTGTAGATGATGTGTTTGTGCAATAGAATAATGCAGTGTATACGCTTCACCTTCTGTGGGCAGGCTAGTTGGCAGGTGGGAAGTGGTGGATCCTCTGGTGGTTGTTAAAACTCTGAACTTTGTGGTGGTTGGCAGAAGGGCAGTGCTGGAGTAGGGAGGTGTTTCAGTTGTGTCTATATTCTTCTCACAAATCTTATCTTTTGACTGTTGGGAAACAAGAAAAACAAAGAAGAGAAAATTAATTCTCAGTGGAGACTGTCACTGAAGAATTTAAACATGGACAAGCTGTCAGGATAAAAAGAATGAAAATGGAAACACTAAATCAAGGAATTTCAAGAGCTTCTTTTTTTTTCCCTTTGAAGTGCTTTACATAGCATTCAGCAACATATATTTTTCATTTAGCTGCAAAACTTACAATGCTAAATTGTTAATGACAAGGCTTCAAAGTCATCCCTGAATGTCAGACTTTATTTCCCACAATCACATTCCAGCACCTAAGATTATCATCCAAATTTTCACTCTACTATTGTGAATGCTCAATGCTATTGGTCTGGGTGCCATAAGACATGTGAAAAAAGTATGTGGGACTTAAATTGTAGCTCTTCCTAGTGAGTAATGTGTAGTTAACTGAAGCATTTAATTAGGCTTTATATGCAGTTATCACAGGAGAATATGCATATGTGTGTAAACTGTGTGCACATACTCAGCTTATAGAATATTTACATACCACACTATGGAGAAACACATTCACTATATACCTATGAATTCCATACAATATTAAAATTTCATATATTATATGTATATACAATATAACAATTATTATACAAAATATAAATGTTCTAAAATATCAACTGTAAAAATAATAATAATAAAAATGATTACATTATATTAGTCCACCATAAATAATATTCACCATCATATAATTATTTAACTTCTATTTTCATGGGCAAATATTTCAATACAAATCTTGACTTTTAAAAAAATTTCTGGACACTTTTAAAATTCTGCAGGTGTAATGAATATTTTCTTTTATGGATCACACAGTTTTTCAGGAAAATACAACCAATTAACTAGCAGAAAATATTGGAATTGCCTGTAACTCCTGCTGTCCCCATTCATTTTAATGAGAAGTGGAATCCTGCAAAGCCTCTTCATTTTATTGAGATCCGTCTGTCAAAACCCAGTGAGTGTTGTCTTACTTTTATTATGTATGGGTATTTTATTGTCCTTTTTTTGACAAGAAACAATATATATGACATTTAAAAAAGGTATCAGTACCTGCAGTATAACTATTCTGTAAATTACTTCATATTTTAGCTTGAAAACTATTTTTAATTTCAATGATGCAATTTAATAAAAATTTAGCTCAAAATCTATATTACAAAGAAGGAAACATTACTATGAGAATCCTCATTATTCACCCTCTCAAATGAATGCCTCTAAAATTAACCTCTGCGTGCTAATTATTGATCCTTCATTGAACGCCAGCAGTCAGCTCAGGCATCATTCTGGAAGGTTCCGAGTCAGCTGTTGCTTCTGCTCCAGAGAGCCTGAAAGCTGGACTGTGAGCAGCAACCAAGCAGCCTGAAACTGTGCAAATCAAACTACTAGTTTCTCAGATACACTTAGTTTATCAAAAATTTCTCTCAGATCGTGTACTAAGCCTTGTAGCACCAGTTGTGTTGAAACAATAAAGAAGCAGCAGAATGGGATGCCACTGGTTTCGGGTAACTTCATTTACAGCAGGGGTGTCAAACTAATTTTGACCGGAGGCCACATCAGCCTCACGGTTGCCTTCAAAGGGCAGAACGTAATTTTAGGACTGTATAAATGTAACTACTCCTACCTTTACATTCTGCCCTTTGAAGGCAACTGCAAGGCTGATGTGGGCCCCGGTGAAGATGAGTTTGACACCCCTGATCTTCAGGCACATCTGAGTCCTAGCTAATTTTGATCTGGATTAAAGCAATACGAAGGTTGTGCACTATAACAACAAGTACTCCCAGCAACTTTTATTTCATGTTCTTGAAATACTGTGCTCCGCAGACAAAAAATCTCACAGAAATTCCATTCTTAAATCGTCAGTTTACAAACTGCAAAGCTGAAGCTCCAAGCCCAGGCAACAAGGCAGTATGTAGGATGCAGTTATTTTGTGATTACAGTTACAAGAAAAAATATCTTCCATCAGACAGGATTTATATAATTACTTCTCTTTGCTGCTTCTGAGAATAAAACAGAACGTGCTTTTCTAACTAGACACCTGAGGCTACATTTTACCCTCAGTTTTACCTGACATTACACTTCAGAAGGGCTATGTTGCTGAAACTCATGACAGAATGTAGCCCTTTCAGCCAAAATGGAAAAGTAACTGCTTTTTTATGGCCATCAGGAGATTAAAAGTGTCAGAAATTAATTTGTTCCTATTACCACATTCCTCAAATGAAAAAAAAAAAATCACCAACGAAAAAGAACCCTCAAAGCAAAAAGCCTCCTAAAGGGAGCATATTGGGAAAGAATCAGCAGTAAGATATTAAAAATAAATGGCTCTGGTCCAGGAGTACTCCGAGTACCTCTTTGAGAAAAGGCCTGTAGTCCTTGTTTGACGGTACACCACTACCACAGTCAAGATATCTTTCTTGTTCTCTCGCTGCCTCTCCAGGAAAGGACATCCAAATGACTTGTAGGTTTTTTGTTTTGCTTTGGTTTGTTTTTTTGTTTCTGTCTTATTTAAAAAAAATATTTGAATTAATTAATGTAATTTGTTTTGTACTAAATTGTTTGGCCAGTTTTCATAAGCAAAATTAAGTCATGAAATGCCTGTTTTGTACTTGAGACTGCTCTGGCAGAGGCTTTTCTGCTTTGAGGAACACCACAGTTTCTTCACAATTTTCTGGCAAGATTCAGAGATTTAAGGGGCAGGCCTTCTGGTATTCTTATTTTTTATTTAAAGTATTTTTATTTTGTGTCCATTTTATTCCCTGAAATGGGGACAGAAATTGATCAGCTTATTTTTCTTTATTGTGCCTTACAGTATTTCCACTGAATGATAAAGATAAATATAGCATGTCTTTGGCCTTGAAACCATGCTTCATGATATGAAGAATTCAATCAAAAGCATCGTAAGTATGTAAATGGCCTCTGATGGGCTGATGATGTAAACTACTCACATACCTCTTCAGGGCAGCCACTGTCTACCCAATCTTGCCGGTGACGGTCAAATCCACTGGAGCATCTTTAAATGATGAAATAGATAGGAGTTGTTCAGATGGAAATAGAAAGAAAACAAGAAGAAAGGAACGAGAGGAAGAGAATGACAGAGAGAATAAGTAAACAATGTGATTTATTTTAAAATCCATATGATTTATGTGGTATTACTTTTATTCAAGAGGCTCTTGCTTGCAACATGAGTCAATCATTTAATCTACTTCAGTGAAAGGCATTTCAATGAATGAGTTATTTTTGTAGGTGGTTTTACTTTTTTATTATCTTATTTCATAGTTTCTAAATAAGAATGCCTCCCTTCCACTGGATAATTATTCTTAAGGTTGCACTGAACCATAGCATTTTTAAGTTTGATGTCAGCCATATGGATGTAAATTGGTTTAATTATTTCTGTCCAGACTTCTTAGTCAGGAAAATTTAATCCCACAAAGGATGCAGTGAACCAGTCACTCCTTTTATCAGGCAAGGTGATCTGAGACATCAAGATACACACATAACGATGCGAACAATGTTCACGGATTTACATAAGAGCTCCTCTGAACAGCCTTCATGACAATTAGAGAACACTGTACAATTGCATCTACATCCTCACTCACTGCAGAAAACTTAAGTTGCATGCATATTTCTTATCAAATTAGATGAAGGTAATAACCTGCCTGCAATATCCTTTCTCATTTGCAATATGTAATGAAGAAATTTTAAAGAACTTCTAATACTTTAATATAATGATTCCCCTGGCAATTCCCATCTCACAAGAGTGTTATCAGGGTTTATGTAGTAACTTAGGGTTTCCTAGACAGCAAGTAGCATTACAAACAGCAAGCATTATTAAAATGACAAGTAAATAACTAAACTATGATGCCCAACTTTGATTCTCCCCAGTTAGGGTTTTTAAATTTTTGTTCGTTTGTTTTTGTTTACTTTTCTGCATTTTATTCCTGTAGTAGTTTGTTATGAGACAGGATGATATCAGTTGGCATCCATGGTCATAACTTACCTGAATGTACTGCAAATAACTTTCTCATTGTCTTTTAACAAGACTGGGCAAGGATACATGGCCACTGTTATGGTTAGTTGTATTTATGGGGTAATTTTTTGTTCTCAATGAACTGAAAGATGCCAAGATATACTAAGTACTACCCTACTTCATCCAAGGTAAAACAGGTGCATTTGTAGGAATGGAACAGTGAAATCATCTTTATAGTAGGAGAGGATGTTACAAGAGGGTGAAAACAATGTTAACAACACACTTGGTATAATTAACTTCTACATATAATTATTCTGAGCAGAATCTACAATGTCTTCGACAAAAGGTTTTGAGAAAATGTTGATTTTCTTGTTAGTTGTACTTGCATTAATCTACATTCCATCATTTGCAGTGTTACTAAAAAATGCTCCTACACTAACAGGTGTCAATTATCACTCACTCTATAGAAACTGACTTTTCCAAAAACACACTGCAGTGAAGAAAAAAGATGTTCAAACCAGAAATGCATTCCAGAGAAATACAGAGACCTTTTCCCGATGCATGGGAATAAAGGCCACAGTAAAGAGCTTTTTCTTCTTGCTGAAGGATGAGTGAATTTGTGCTATGCTGGGAGCTCAGTGCTGCCTCCCCATCTTTGGAGAGCTCTGTCCCCATGAATGCTTAAGAGAACATGGAGGACCTTGCTAAGAAATGATGACATGACATTCCAGGTATGAATAGAACATATCTTTTGAAGTCTCATCTCTCCTACTTTTCTCTAAAGTTTGAAGAACTTCAGAAATAATCAGCAAACTACCAAAAGCTGAATGCAACATGCAACAACTTGGAATGGCTCTTTCGAACATCTGAGACACTCTTCAGATGACCCTACCTTAAAAAACAGACATTAAACCCTGGACACCATTTATTTAAAATTTTCTATGGGTGCAATGGTGAGTTAATATAAGAAATCACTTTTTCAGGAACTGGAAAGGCTCCAGCCTGTTTGTAAACTTGCATAGAGGCATGTGTCAATGAGATATCAGCTGTAGCAGGTACTATCGTGGCTCCATCATTGATTTAGAATTCTGGTAACTGTCATTTCAGTGTATCACCTGCTCTGCTGATTGTATTTTTAAGAGCTTCATCTAGTAGCACGGTGATAATTCCCTGTTGCCATTAAAACACTGGAACAGATTTGATTACGTGTGGCATTTATGCCATCTGTCAACATGGCCATTTTAAGACAACGTTATTTTTGAGTGATGACCAAAACCAGCTCCTAGCAAAGCAATAATGAAGATGTTCTAGGAAATGAAAACGGGGACATTCATGAAATGTAAGGAATTCCAGGATTTGTGTGGAACTTGGGAGTACTGGTTCAGGGAGCAAAGGGAGAATTAAAGTCTGCACGTATAGCAATGATGATTTGGTATAACTAATGCAGCTGAATCTGGGTAGCATGAAATATGTCAGAATCCTTTCAGTGAACTGTACGTAGGAAGAAAGGAGATGGAGATGTCATCACATCTACCAGATGCCATTTACCTCTATTTAGGAGAGAATAGTTAAATGACAAGAAGTGTCCATTCAGTGCATGAAGTGAAATCCTTTTCTGCTGCTCTCTTGCGAGAGTTAAATGAGGATTAATAATAATAACAAATCAGATTTCCTGTACATGGAAAATTCATCAAGGTTTAACCTGTAAAAGCTAAAAACATGATGGAAAATTATTGGGAAGGAAAGGGACAAAGTCTGGATGGACAAATCTTTTCACCAGGTTGAGCTGGTATAAAACAAGAGTATTAAAATGCACAACACATGTCCTTTAAATCAATTATTCCCTAGCTGTGTTTTGCCAGGATATCTGTAATAGCATATGAAGAATGAATTTCTGGCAACTGAAGGGCATTTCAGAAATCTGAAATGATTTCTTAAATATCATGTAATTACTCAGCTCAGTTAAAATGTTCATTAACTTCTCTAAATAAAAGGTTAACCTGGAAAATTAAATACAAAATTGAACAGACAGAACTCTTTTCTGCCTTTAACCACTAACGAAAGCCCACCACATCAGGAAAAGATTAAGACACTTGCTAGGTTGTTTGACTTACTAAAAAAAGTATTAGAACATTTTTAAGTGGATTTTTTTCCAAGCTGAGGGAGATAGGAAGTTTTGTGTATATATATATATACATATATATGCATGCATATATATAGATAACATTTTTAAATAATAAAAATATTGGAAGCCTTGAACTTTGTTTCTGTCCAAATGAAAAAAAAACTAACCATAGAATGATTTTTGGAGGAAAAAAAGCATTATCTTTGTGCTTGATCTGGCTTCACCTCCCTTTACTGCAGAACAGGCTCTGAATATCACTTTCTTGTCACAGTGTGCTGTCTGGGAAAAGACTGTATTTTCTGCCTTTGTTATTTTCCACTTTTCCTTGTCACAAATGCAGAATTTTATCACAGCCTGAAGCACTTATGAAGTTCATGTGAAGTGTCACTGTGAGTGACTGTGCTATGAATTCATAAGGTATTTGAATGGTATTTGTGCTTAGCATCTAGCTCAATATACCTAATCATATATCTGAATTCCAGCAAAAATGTGTGGTCTCTGTTGGTCCTTTACTTAAACGTATTGCTTAATTAAACTGTACTTCAGAATAGGATGACAATTTGGACTGTTAGAAGATTTGCTCCGATCTTTGTGACATAGGTAAGAATAGCTAAGATGATTTTTAATACAAGGATTTTAAACACACAGTACTACAAACAGCCTATACTATTTTAATGCTTTTGAAAAAAACAAATTTAATTTCTAAGGCATAGTTAGTGCTCAATGCAGTATATCCGTGTCTGCAGCATTGAATTCCATCATTGTTTTAACATAGCATGCCTCTCAAATTTTACAACATTCAGGTGATGATAAGGATTATCAGAGAGTGGCACAAATTTCAGCAGGCAATCTTCAACCTGCTGATGGTTCCACAATTTTATGGGATGGAAAATTTGGATAAATATAGCTACAGGTTCTGTAAAGTACTTCTGCAATATCATGTAAACAGAGAAGTGAAAAGGTATTAAAGAAAAAAAACAAAAGGCTGTTATTTTAAAGTATAAGATTGAACATGAATAAGACTCAATATTTGTAACTGACACAACATGTGAATAGGCAGTAGGAAATAAGGACTCCCATAGGGAATTCTTGCGGTTGGAAGAACCTAAGAATAAAAGTATGCTAAAAGAATTAAGTTTTATTTCCAATTCCACTAGAAAGAAAGGAAAAAAAAATCCTAGTTAAAGTGAGGCTTGGCAGAGTTCTGATTAAAGAACAAAAGGAGGATATTTTCTATAATCTTAATGTCAGTTCCAACAACAAAGGAAACATGCTGATAAGCAGATAAAGAATAAAAAGAAAGCTTTTGCTAAATGTCCTCCTCTGAATAGCTAGAAGGAAAAAGAAAGTGTAAGAGGAGAGCCCTAAAGTCAAATTTATGCAATTATGGTGGCAGAATTTCCACCAGAATCAGCAGAAAATAATAACAATCAAATGTGTTCTTGTGAAGGGGCCACACTGAAATTCGTCTCTGATACTAGATCACATTCTCCCACTGCCTTTGCCTTTGTGCATTTATACCTGCACAAAGTCGGTATAAAGTGCCTATAGCAACAGAAGTTAGCAGAGAATTCTGATCTGTTGGCACTGCTACCTGTTTTGCACACAAGTGATTACTCAGGGTTCAAGGCAAGGAGCTCTGAAGCACTACTGGGTTTACTTTACAGTCTGCTTAGTGATCCTAACCAGCACAATTAATCCCCTTTCTTACCTTTATGTGATTGTCTGAACTCTTTTCTATCTTTGAATATCCAAAATGATCTTGTCAATTTTAGGGTGGACGCTTTCATGATGTTACTTTTGTTTGTTTGTTTGTTTTTGTTTTGGTTTGTTTGTTTGTTTTTACAATATGACATGTTATATTTCCTTCTGGTGAAATAAATAAACGTGAGTGGCCAGCTGTATTTTGAAAGCTGCTTTCTTTACACTGGCAACCTCAAAAGGACAGTTAGCCTCACATACCCATTGTTTTGTCTTTTTTTTTAAAAATAAAAATATGAAGGTTACCTTTGGATAAAATATTTCCTTTTCCACTTTAGAGATTAGGAAATAGAGCATAGGAGCTCTATGACAAGCTGAGATAACACAAGCTGAGATAACACAGAATTCTGTAACAAAATCTAGAGTTAAGCCAAGGTTTTCTGAAAAAAATACAAGCACAGACTAATTCACAGCTCCTATGCTTCCCATAGAACTCTCAGACATAGGAATTGCAGAACAGAGAATGAAATTGAAAAACATCAAGTCTTGGGTGGCATGCACCAAGGCACGGATCTCATTTACACGTTGGCCAAGCTCCCTTTTTTTATTCATTGTCTTTTACAGGGATTTTGCTCCTGTATAAAAAAACCACTGATAACGTTAACAAGTACTAGAGTCCTTGGGACAGGTGGGAAGTGGCGTGATGCCTGGAGATAGTATGAAATAGGACTGTTCATATTTCTGTTATCAGACATGAACCCCCAGCAATTGTGCAATACATAACATGGCTGTTTTAGTACTAGTGGGCATCAGCATCTGAGCTGCTAGAAAGAGAAGTGATGTTTTAGTTAGGCTAGGTTAGTGCTCCTGTTATCCCTCACTAACAGCTCTAAAGAGTAAGAAGTCAAAGGAAGCAGGAGATATGAGAGGAGAAGGAGTTAGAGAGCAAATAAAAGGAAGGACATAAATCATCCTGTAAGTGGTTATGTTCAAACAAACTCAAAGTTCAGAAAGTTATTTGTGTCCCAAATTAGTATTCTCCTTGCATCTCATTTTTTATCTAAAAGTTGGTGAAATTCTGAAATCAACATTCAGGAAGAACAATCTGCAAAACAAATTACTACAGAATTACAGAACAGTTGGTGTTCATAAATTTCTTCATTAGTTTTACATATCTATATTTCTTGTAATATCTGGTGGTAAGCAAGTGGTTTCATTAATGCTATACGATAATGCAGATATTGGAGGAGTTAATAGAACTGAATAGAGGGGGAACTAAAAATTTAATGGTGCACAAAAAAATCTTTGATATTTAGGCAGAATGCTGAAAAAACTGTTTATTTCTCTGAAACTGGGAATACCTCCTACAGGGAAATGTTACAGAGTCTCCACTGTTTAAGGTGACTGGAAAGACTGACAAAATAAATATGCTCTAGAGAACCAGTAGATCATGTGGAGAAATTGAACAGTTTACCTTAGCAGGTCTTAATCTCAGATTACCCAAATTTTATGAAGATACATGTGGATTTCAGATTTGCCTAAGTAAAAATTTCTGGCATCGTTACGTAAGAGCATGTGTATAGCAATATGCAAAATTTAAAATAATATGCTAACTAATAATCAACTTTTCATTTATTGCACTTCCTTGAAGAGTGATATTTAGGAGGCTACAAGACAGATATGATTTCTGTGATGTTCAAGTTATATTGAGGAGGACAACCATAAGAAGTTGGCACTTCTGGAAAGCAGTTAAGACTATCGTGGTCATTTTGGCTGTTTCTTTACTAGTAAAATGAACACATCCAGAAATGTTCCTTGGCACTGAAGATTGCTGGCACAGAATGGCCTATGCCTGAACAAGCAAACTCTTTCAACATCAAAAAGAAGGACGCTGCACATAAACTGCCAACTAGGAATAATTCCTGGAACAGTCCAACTCCTGCACCATGCCTGGAAACAATTCTGGACGGTGGTCCTGGGCATCGACTGAAATCACATCAGGGAACATCATGACTACTTAATGGCACAGACAATCATTTTCCAATGCCCAGGAAGTTTCATAGGCTCTGTTTGATTAGCAAGCAATTCTATGTCAAAAACATTTGGTATGGAAAGATAACTACAGCTGAATGAGTGATGATTTTGTATGACTGCTGAACTGACCGCTAAACAAATCTAACTGGGACTGCCTTTCTGCATTATATTTCAGTGAAACAGAAAAAGTAAAGGAAAAGAAAATTTGATATAGTTCAAAACCTTTTAATTAAAATAATATTGATTTATTCAATTAAAAATACTTGATTTATTTATTTCCTTGTTTTATTTACTTCCCTTGTAATGATAGCAGAGGAAAGGAAGAGTGAAGGTCACAAAATTGGTGGAAGACACATTTCTCCACAGTAATGCAGTGGGTTGGGTGCTTGTATGAAGGGAAGAAAACTAATGTTTCCACAAAAGTACACTAACGTTAATCCTATAAAGTATCCTAGAGTTAGGTGTGATAACCTGGGCTGCCTGTCTCCACAGATGTGTCCTGAATTTCTATCCTAAACTTGGAGGTTATCTGAAATGTTTTGTTCTCAGTTTCTGTTCTTTCACTTTTTGTAAACACTTGGAATAAAGCAAGAAAGGAGCAGTTGAGACAATTATTATCTAGTCCAACAATTTAAGATATAATGGGGATGTGGCATCTGGGTTCTGTAATATGAACATCCAAATATTTGACAAAAGATACACAGCAACTCATTTCTCAGAACATACCACTTTCCAACAGTCAAGGAAGGAGTCAGGAACTACAAATTAAATTAATCTCAGACATGAAAGGGAAGAAATCTGATAACTTATTCCTCACTAAATTAATATTCTGCCAAGAAGGTCTATCGGGCAAAATACACCTACTGCACAATAATTATTTTTGCTAATCCATTAATGAAGTTTTTTCTGTAACTGATTTTATCTAATTGTCCTAAGTCATAAGCCTTGGGTTGGTCAAATTTGTGTGTTTTCTAATATGACATTGTTGGTAAAGAAAAAAATTCTCAAGTTGTCCAGCTGTTGTAGGCTAAGATATATTATAGTGAGACTACGAAAGAGGAGTTTGAGACCCTGACTGCATTCCTCTGTCTTTAAACCTGTGCTCATACAGAGGAGCTTCCTACCTGCAGATGTCAAAACCTTCTTGAAGGTCTGTTTCTGAATTCAGGCAAAGTAGGTAAAATTTCTGCCTTACCCGCTAACTTCCCTGTTGGTGTTTTTGAAGTAATCTTTACTCTTGTGTTTAAGTAACTATCTTATTTTTTCTATTCTCATTTCTGTTCTGTATTCACCTAAGCATCATCTACTTATATTTCACATTACTGTACCACGGAAATTAACATTCTGTTTTGCATTATACTTTATTTACCCCGTGTAATGCGTGAGCATGTTGTTAACTTGTTAATCAGGAAAGTCTGTTTTCTTTGGTATGTATATCTTGCACTCTTCTGATTATACAATTAAATTCTAATATATACATATATAATATATACAATTAAATTCTAACATTAGACCACCATTTGAGACACTTGACAATCAGCCAGGCTACAATGCCTGGAGTAGAAAGTCCTGGGAAAGTCCATCTCATGGCACAGGACAATGACCAGAAGACTGGGTAAATTTTCTTAAAATGTCTAGGATACATATAAATTGCATTCTGAAGCATCTGTCTGTGGACCCCTTTCACAGTCAAGTGTCACATTTCACCAGTGAAACAGGAACATGCTTGAATTAAAACTTTCTGGTAGTAGCTATCAACATAAAAATTGAACAGGTAAAAATGAAATCAATCAGAACAGAATTAGGGGCTGCTGTGTGATGGAACATGGTGCAGTTCTACCAGTAAATGACAGTTTAATCCCAGAGGGAATGCCTGTTTTATAGGGCAGGGCAATACCCACTCTTATGGCTATAGCAGTCAGGATAAACAATGTGGAATTAAGTCCGAACTTCACTCTGTTGTGATTTTGCTCCATTACTGGCAACAGAAGTTGCAGTTCTAGATATAAATAGTTCATCAAAGACTGAGTGGAGTTTTATCTTATTGCTCTAATAAAATAAATGAAGAATAAAATTTACAAGTATGTAAGAGAATTGCAAAAGAAGTTTCTACAGAAAAGAGCTGTGCTACCCACCTATCTATCTAGTGGTTTATCACTAAGGTACCTTAGGTGCATCTGTGAAAATGAGAACATGGAAATTAAACACAGATTTTGTGATCTTCCTTCAAAATTAATCAGCAAATTTAAATATTCTCAAAGGTATAAATGACAGATGGATGCCTACTTTCCCTCCTCTCAATGGGATTTAAGTGCTTAACTGTCCTCTGTAACTTTGATAACTACTTCCTGCATTTATAATAAAACACTTTAGGGATGTGATGTATTTGATAGAACTACATGAGACAGACTTTGCATCAAGGTCTTAAAACAGTCCAGGCACTTGTCCTTTTTGTATCGACTGTGGTATCTATGTCTTGGCCAAGCTGTGTTGCAAAACTGGATACCACAGAAACCTGGAGGGTAGACAATGGTCAGACATTCTAAGCTCCAGAAGACACAACAACACCTCTGGCAGGGGAAACAATAGCTAGTTAATCCAATCTCAAATTCTGAAAGGCAAATGATATTGTAAGAAACACAAATATAAAATATGAGTGGTGTGAGTGATGTGGCCTAAATAAATCACTGTGTTTATATCTAGCTTTAAGAAACCTCAAAATGCTTCCCAGTCTTCAGGTTCAGGAGTTCATAGAAAATATTTCAATAAAAATATTAGGATTTCAGAGTAATGAGAATTGTAGCAATCTTCTGCCTATTTTCTAGAAATAAAGTTTCGTAACCCAGCCTTGCCTTTCTTAAAGATCTGCATCAGTTATAACTGTTGTCCTCATGTTGTTCTGAATTACTCAGTAAAACAGAGCAAGGCATACATATGTAAAAGCGTGTGACTGCTGCAGCTGTAAGTGAACTGGTTAGTTTCTGTATGAAAACAGGATTTAAATTCATTTGGGTAGATATCAAATCTATTAATGGTAATATAGGAATAGTTTCATTCTCTAGCTTGGGACTGCTAAGAACATCAGTAAGCAGAAAGAAGAACACTGCAGAAGAACGTCTGGAGAAAGGAAACTCAAGGAATGAAGCTCATAAGACAAAGTTCTACTAGTGAAGAAGAAAACTCAAGTGTTTGCCCAGAAAAGATATTCCACATAGCTCTCAGGCAGTATGTATCCATTTTAAGATATCAGCTTTGAACTATGTAATGGGATGATTCTACTCTAGTGGGTCCCACATTGTATCTAGTGAATTGGCTGGTCTTGATCTGATGTGTCGTAGGCTTCTGAAAACTACTGCACCTTCACAAGGGTTTTGTTTAGAGACTGAACTTCTTAGGTTTATTTGTATTAATCAAGGGGAATTACAGAAATTCAACAATAATTCCATGGAATCCAGCTACTAACAAATTCCACAAACATATCCTAGAACCTAGAAAAGCTATTTATCCAGTATTTATCCATGTATCAATCTCAGCGAAAAGTTAGTTCATCTGCCTGCAGGCTAACTTTCAATAAAACATGTTAAGAGCTCAGGGTCATATACATTCCATAAAAGCACTTTTAAAGGTACCGTTACGTACATTTTACTGATATGTACATCTTTATTGTTATGTATTTTTAAATGTACCTTCAGGCTCACTGAAGCTTACACTGCCTTCTAAACAGAACTGCCTTCCCACTTGAGAATATCTACTACTATGATCTTGTGAGGCTTCTTTCATCAAACAATATAATCGCTGGGCTCACTGTGGTCTGAGAAAATGCTTTGTTCCTTACGCGCTTCTGTGCCACTTTCTTTTCTTGCTTAACTTCCATCAGGCTTGCCATGCATACAAAATTCTCAATTATTGAATGCTAATTTCCAAACAGTCTCTTGCAGTTCATGCGTTCAAACTAGCTTGTCAATTAAGACCAAGCAGCTTGGAAAGGATTTGAAGAAGTTGAGTGTAGAGCAATTTTCTGCTCAATAAAGTATAGATCTAGTTATCGTATCATCCTTACCAGTAAAGTATCAGGACCGACAAATTTACACATTCATTCTTGATGCATTTATTGCACTAGATTAAAAAAAAAAACAATTGCTGTCTCAACACAACTTTTAAAACAGAAGAAAAGTATGTTGGATTTTAATCAGAACAAACTCTGTAAAAGGGCCAGAATTTCTACTTCTCAGATTTTCCATATGATTGCTGCATAATTGGCAAAGAAACAGTACACAAGTTAGAAAAATTGGACTGACATTACTTTTCATTTATCACAGGGTAAATTTGACCTAATTCAAGCATCTCCTTGTTAAGACCCAGGTGTTAGGACTCTGCTATGTTTTCATGTAAAGCCACTCCGGCATAAAGAACTGCTGGAGTGGAATACAAATTCTATACACATGCAGAATCTGGGCATATTTCTTTTGCTTTGCCTGAAGCAGCAGGATGATCAGCAAATTAATGAAGTTTTACACATTGATAAAATGGAATATACTTTACGGAATACACTATATTTTAAATGTCTAGCCCTTCTAAAGCATTTAAAATGAGATTTCCCTTGTCATTTGTATATGAATCTATTACACTGATTGGATTATATATGCTCCCTCTGGTGGTTTGCTTAATCCATACAAATGTCTCATTTTTTAATTTTGTAATTCAATGGCTAAGATACTGTGGCCAATTTTGTAATAACAGCACACTACTGTCAGTTAAATAGCGTTGGGATAAAAACAGCCTGAGTATAAATCAGCAAGTCTTCCTCCCATCTTTTAATTTGGAATTGAAATACGTAATGTCCCTAAAGCAAGCAAACAAGGAAAATTAAACCCTCAAATAGTTAAAACCAAGGATTATTTAAAAGCAAGCATTTGAACGAACCTAGTAGCCTTTTATGATTGAGTGACTCCATCAGTGGAGAAGGGAAGAGCTACAGATGTCATCTGTCTGGACTTCTGTAAGGCCTTTGACATGGTCCCCCACAACATCCTTCTCTCTAAATTGAAGAGACATGGACTTGACAGGTGGTCTGTTCGGTAGATGAGTAATTGGCTGGATGGTCACATCAGAGGGTAGTGGTCAATGGCCCAATGTCCAGATAGAGATCGGTGACAAAGGGTGTCCCTCAGGGGTCTGTACTGAGACCAGCACTGTTTACTACCTTTGTCAATGACATAGACATTGGGACTGAGTGCACCCTCAGCAAATTTGCAGATGACACCAAGCTCAGTGGTGCATAAGGAGTTTTATGTAGTCAGACAGTATGGGTTTTTTTTTCCTTTGGAATTCTTATGGGTGATGCTTTGCCCAGCTGATAAATATTTTAGATTACACAAGACTGTTATACTACAATATTTCACTCAACATAATTTTTATGAAAATAGGTCTTGTCAGGTGGGACATATATAACAAGAAACAAACAGAAAACCTAACCCTTTTCCTCTTGCTGATATTAAAAATTTCTAGACATAAACTCAGATTTGAAAGTTAACTAAATATGTTTCCAAATTCTTTCTAAAGGAAGAAAAAACAAACAAGACATTTCAAGCTTGCCCAGAAGTTCAGAAGACAAATAATAGGCAACCATTTTTTATTTCAATTACCGTAAGGGCATTGTGGAAAACTGTCATTTCATATTTCAACTGTAAAATGTTTTCTTAAGAACTGCAAGTGCCTAAAGATTTTTCCCTTCTCCCTCTTTCCAGCTAATCAGCATGGAATGCAAAACAACTTGTTTCTTTATTACCTGCTTAGATGGGAACAGTGATTATCATAATAAAAGATTAGAAGTATCAAGACTTAAATCTCATTATTGTTACTATTCCCAGACACATTTCTGATTTTTCACTTTGCTCAGAACACATTCCATAAAACCAGACATAACCTCTTCTTTTACACAATGAGTGCTGTTGCTGGCATGTGGGATTAAGAATTGAAGTGAAATGCATCACAAATGGGATTCTTCCATGTTTATAGCTCAGGATTGTCCTAAGAGTACCAGAAGCTTTGGGAGCTGTGCACACACACATGGACAGAATAACTCTACCTAGAGTGCATGGAGTGCCCTGGTTCATCACTGCACACAGAAAGTCCAACACTGGAATTTCTGCAGCCTGTTCCAGGTCACTTTTTAAACTGGGAGATTGCACTCCATGGGTCAATATCATAAACTGGTATGATCTCAAACTAGATTATTCAATGCATAGTCTGGAAAATAGAGACTTTAAGGGATAAAACTGCACTTAAGCACTTAACATGAGCAAGACCTTTTTTGTGAACTGGGACTCACAAAGCTGAATCTCTCTTCCTTTGAAGGGCTGCCTGGAGAGCAGTGGCAGGAGTCTCCAGGCAGCCACTGCCTGAGGGTAGCAGAGCTGCTCTGAGCTGGAGCCATGCAAGGAGCTATGAGTTTCAGTGCTCAGGTTTAAGCACCTCAAGATCTAATGGACCACCCTTCGGGGTGACTTGGGTTCAGAGGACCCATAATCACTTATGTCCTGTGTCTTAGGTGATTCTGTGATTCTTGTGAGGCTGCTGTTGTGTGCAGGGCAGCATTATACATAATGAGCAGAGGAGATTCATCGGGCTCAGGGACTTCACTGCTGAGCCCTGCTTGGACTCAGGCAGCTGTAGGTGTTTCCTCAGACAAAGTGTCCTAAAGACCTTTTTGTTCTTAGATACTTAAGTCCCGAGTTTAGTGAGAAGGTACTTTCAGTACTGCTTTTGTATTCTGCATAACTTCCCTTGAAAAACTAAGTAAACCAGGAAAACACCCTTGTGGATGTAACTGTTAGGCTTTTGGGTGCCCTTGGGATACTGCCGCCAGTTTTGATGACTTGAAATTTGAATATAGGTACCAACAGTGACAGCTGAATAAAACTATCATCTAAACCGTTCACAACTCTTGCCCTTAGTCTTTCAGTACTCCAGCTTCCTACCTCCAGTGTTGGGATGATAGTGCCATACCAAACCTGAGAGATGTTGTAAGGACTGAGAGGTGCAGTGAAGCATGAGACACATTCAAAACCGGAGTCCCCAGTATGCACAGATTGTAAAAGTGTGCTCTTTGTCTGCTTATTTCTGAACTCACTGAAGTATCAGTATCGCTTCACTGCCAAAATCCAAGACTTTCCTGAAGTTCATCAAAACAAAACCATCAATATCTACAGAATCTGAATATAAATAAAAATATTTTCAAAACTTTGTATAAAGGTGGCTTTTAAAAATTCCTCCATCATTTAAGTATAATATTTCCATTCCACTATATTTCAGTGCCAACTCTTCTAAAGTTAATAAACACAATTTATTTCTTAGGCAACTAACTTCAATGTTTCTGGTATTTTGCAGACATAGATCCTTGTGTAGGAAAAAGCTAGGATACCATCTTAGCTTACATACTTGTAGTTAGTCTCTTTTACTTATGCACCAGTTCTACTTACGGAACAGTTATGGACCATACATAGTTAAAAAAAACCACAAACCAAAACAACAACCAAACAAAGAAAACAAAACCTCCTAGGGGGATCTGCCATCTGCTGAAGACAGAAGAAAACAATGTGTCTTTGCTTCAGTCATGATGAAACTGTATGACATACCTTGTATTGTATTTCAGAGTGGATAGCTTGCCGATCCCTTATGAAAAGGAAAACTGTGATTTAAGCTTGTAGAGAGCAACAGGAATAGAGGAATCACCTACAAGAAGAACCTGACTCTCTGAAGACTACAGAGTTTGCACAGCAGCTGGGCTGAAGTTACGGGTAGGAAATAACCCACTGTTATAAAGTTATTTCCATTCCAACACATATTGCCCACATGGGGGAGTACCGTTATTCAGCAATGGCTCTGCACTCAATTTACTGGTGCAGTTACAGGATTTAGAGACACTTTCTGTTTTTCAAAAACTGTACTATGTTGTGTGAAAGATTTAATATATGGTTTAAATTTTATGCAAGGAAAAAAACAGAAAATATGCTGTTCTTTGTAGCAATGTGGCTTTGGCTAAATGGGGTCATAACTTGTTGAGAATAAAGGGTTGTAGAATTGGTATAGAGTTTTGTTTCCTGCTGGATACATTTGCTTGTTGCCCACATGGAAGCCTGCCTGCTCTGGGAGATCTTGCTTTAAACTACCAGAGTGCTATTGTGGCTCCACAGGAGGAACATCACTGTCTGCTATAGCCACATCTGACCCTCATTGCCCCGAACAGCAAGTAGTTATTCTCCCTCTGCAGACACTGGAGCACTAGATCAGTCAGTAGATTATTGCCACACTGGAAACATGTCACTATCAAGTTCAAAGACTTCTTCAGGCTTCTGCACCAAAAGTTAGTTGTCTTCCCCACCCTTGGCTTTGCCTACAGGCAAGAGAGACAACCTTAGGTTTCTCACCTCCCAGAACAGTGTGTCCAGTCAGCTTTGGAACCCAGAAACTTGACTCAGGCATTACTCCCAAGCATCTGACTCTGCTTACTTTGAAAGCTCCTCTGAGCACTGATTTGAAAGTGGACTGTAAATATTAATTTTCTTTGTATTGCAGGCACTTCTGAACTAAGTTAATATTACATATAATGCTTTGCCTTTGTTTTTCCAAGCCGATTGTATTCTGCTGAAGTAGAGCAATGTACATCAGAACAGGAGATAAAAGTCTAGGTTGATTTACAAGGCTGGTGACTGAAGAGGAGTGACACACAGAAAAAGCTGTGATGAAAGAACTTACAACTTTCCATCCTTCATGATTTTTAACAGGACACTTAACGTTGTCTTGTTGAGCAAGTGCTTCTTTATCACATGCAAAAAGAACATTTTAGCCCGGCAAATTTATTTTTGTGGGGAGCGAAACCACAATGTGGTTGTAAATGATTCTGAATACTCTCCTGTGATCCAGACATCTCAACTGAGAATAGAATGAGGCTTTTCTTTGTATCTCCCTAAAACGAATAAACATGCTGAGGAACAACAGGGTAAAAGCAGAGGCACTGGATTAAAAGGCAGGTGAGAGTATCCAGAACTGGTAGGGAGCAGAAAATTGTCAAAGTTGAGACAGGAATGAGTCCTGATCACAATGATCCTGCAGTGTAAGGTACTCTAACTAAATAAGTGCTCAGTCTTCACATTTTGGAAAGCAAGTTGCCTCTTTTCATAAAGTATGCATCCATTTCAGATCTGTTTCTCTGTATAACTAAATTAGCTAAAATAAGCTGCTCATTTCAGAAACTGGAAGAGAATGGCCAAGAAAGAAAATGGGCCCTGAGGCAGACATCATCACCAAAGCCGTGTTTCCAGAGAAAATAACAATTTAAAAAATAAGGTGTAAAATGTAGTATGAAATGAAGATATTTAGGGGACTAGACCATATCCTCAGAGTTTTCCAAGACCCAGCTGAACAAAGGCATGAACAAACCGGTCTGACCTCACAGCTGGCCCTGCTTTGAGTGGCAGGTTAGACAAGTTGGCCTCTAGTGGAGCCTTCCATTCTGAACTATTTTATGATTCCGTACACAATTCTCCATTTGCTTAAACCAGACCGAATATCACTCATATTTAGATGCAAATTGGATGGTATGACTGTTTTTAAACTACTGAAATTCCTGTGTAGCGGCATAATCTCAGTTTTATTGTCTGGATCCAGCATTTTTTTTAAGGAATTGACTCCAGTTCCTGCTTTTCCTGCTAGTCAAACAATGTCCAAACACAATCTGCATGAAATTACAATCTCACTACTGTCAGTAATGGGCTAATTAACAGCAATAAAAATGTTCAGTGTATTTGCTGCAGCTTGTGAAAGGCACAAATGTGCTGCAGCACGGAGCCAGCTGTTTTTGGGAAACAGTGCAGGACTGACTCACAGTAGGTTTTTTTTGCAAGAAAAAATGACAACAGAGTGACTTCTCACATGATTTACTAAGGGAGCAAAAGCATAAGAAAACATAAGTGACCTGAAGTTCCTAATTCTGTACCATGTTTATTGGCTAGTTATCAGTTCTTCAGCACGATATCAAATTATTACACTGTTTTAGACAGTGATTAAACCAGGGACAGAGGGAGAAAATATGAATTTTATTATGATTTCTACTTGTTTTCCTTCAAAAGGTTTTAAAAGTAGGGCCTGGGAAATAGGAACAAGGGCTCAAGTCCTAAAACAACTGTTTTGACCATTCTTGCCTAATTTCTCTGCTGAAGTGAAATGAAACAATGATGTGTTGCTAGTGATTGCAACAGTGTTTGCATGAATGCATGTATATAAGATGTAAATATAACAACCTTTTGTGCTGAATAACCTATGGGCAATGTTTTTTGGATATCCTTTGACCACAGCTGTATACTCACGTGGAAAAAAAAAAAAATAATTATTTTCTTTACCTTTGGAGTTTGCTGCACCAGCTGCAGTTGAAACCAATCTGGGCGGTGACACAGGTACCACAGCTGGTAAACTGGAGACAAGCTGGGATGTAGATAAAACAAATGCATCTTATTACATTAGTCTCACAAATAACTTTCATAAAAAGCACAAAAGAAGGATACATCTTCTGACAATATTTATTTAGGGACTCAACAGGTTCACACATGTCCCAAATAGGACACTAAACATAGCCTATTATAAAGCATTGCCAACCGCATGCACAGAGGTACATTTTATCTGTAGAATTCTATTTGTATTACATTTGTAAATGTATTACTGCTTCCACATCTGTTCATTCAGCTTTATTGCTAAATTTTTATCTTTTTGCCTAATATTAAGTATTTCCTTAAATCTCTTTATTCACTGGCTTGAGTATTCCTTGGTGTTGCTAACATTCAGACATACACAGATAAGACTGACAGAAAAGTGTTTAAGAACTATAATTGGACTAGAAAAAAGAAAAACAGCTATTTCCATTTTTTTCACAGTAGTATAGCTGGCAGTTTAAACCCAGAGACTTCTAAACAATGTAGTTTTACCTTGGACAAAAGAGGCAGATGAACTACAATATGTGTTTGGAGCTACTCCTTTGCAATGAGACACACAGTACACAGAAGAATTTGCATTTGACTTGCAAGCATGAAAACTATTCTTTTTTTCTTGAGGAAACAAATTTAAAGGCAAGATAACAATTTTTTTCCAAAAAAACCCCACATTTGGCACAGATTTCACTCAAAATCTACTGGGAGTTGCATACCTATAAACTTGAGATACATGATGATGCACTGGATAATGCATCATCCACCTGGGAATAAATCTGAGAGAGGATAAATTAATCTGTCCATGATTCCAAGTCCACAGATAAACCAAAATATTTTAAATTGTGTATGTATTGCTGGGAGGGGGAAGGGAACCCTTCCCAGATCTCGCTCTTGCTCATGTTATATTTTACTTACTTGGAAGAGGTATCATTTCAACAGCTGAGAGATTGGTAATCTTTGACATCTGCAGCTCCACTCTGTGGTATTCATAAATAGTTCTTCTACGGACATCTACCAGAAAAAGAAAAATACATATATTTTCACACTTTACTATTTTGTAGTTTGTAGATTGTAAAAAACAGTTGATGTAATGATTGCTCACTGTTCCTTAGGTGCACACATGACACAAATTTTCCTCAAGAATATATTTTTAACTTTAGACACCATGAAGGAACATGTAAAAGGTACAGGCAGAGAATTTTTGACTTGAGAAGCCATCAGAGTTGACAGAATAGGTGCCTATTCCCAGTAAAGGATTTTGAAAATGCTGAGTGTGCTCTCTCGAGTATCTTAAGTCATTCATTTAGGCAGAAATTCTAGGGAGTATACTGTCAGACATTTCAGGCTATCTTTCAGATGCTTGCTTTCCTAAGACATTTCTTGGCTTGCAGATTTGATTATATGTTCACTTTGTCAGTTGTTGTCAAGATGTGCAAACAAAACTGATTTCACTGCTTATAGAATTTGTTAGCAACAAGCTAGCTCACATCCAAATGTACTAGAAAATTTCTTCATATTCTAACATTGAAGAAGACAAGCCTTCCTAACCAGCCAATGCTATGCATAATCTTTACAGAAACGCACTGCACCTAAGTTTCTCAAAGCAGTAATTCAATATAGTCAATGCACTGTTCTTATGGGTTTTGAACACACAGACGACTGTAAGACCCAAGCACAAGAGAAGTGTGAAATAATCACATAACTGTTTCTTTCCAGATGAATATCCTATCGTGTATTCTGAATACTCCGGATTTTAAGTGCATGGCTGCAATGCAGACTGGTGAGCTTGTACATTTGCAAATTAAAAGCACAGCCTATACTGCCAATTTGACACAATAATGATGATTTTCTGGTGTGCTAGATTCAAACGTATGTCCTTTCTGAAGGCCTGCTAAACTAATTGAAGTCAATGCTACAACCACTGACCCTGTGGAATCATGCCAGAGAGGAACAAAGGGTTACACACAAATAGGTTACTCTGGTCAGTGGCCAGTCTGAGTCTACCTGCAACAGAAGAAAAGGAATTGCAGATAGCCACAGACTCAGTCTTAGGCAGTCTTCTTTGTTGCCAGGCCTGCATGGGTTAGGGCACACCTCATTGCTTGTTATGAAGGCGGTGTTTCTGCAGCTTGACATCAGCTCACATGGGCTCCCCAGCTGCTAAGCAGTCTCATATAATGACATCTGAAGTGGTTTTTGCAATCTCTTGTTAGGAGGGATGTTGTAGACATTTTTCAGACAGAAAATAGAACCTCAACTAAATTAAATCAAGAAATAAATACTATTTTTTAAAGGAAAAGAGAAAGTGCACTAAGGTATCCTGTGGCTAAGGTACCTATTGGCTCAAGTGGATGAGGCTTTCTAAGAAAAGCGGGATGGCTAACCTCTAAAAGTGGTGGATACCCTTTACGCCACACAGAAAATAACCATCAAACTATTGGTTTTAGTTGGAATAAACAGGAGAATCTCTGAGGAGGGATGGGGAGGCAGAAGCAGAGCTGTGCTGGGTGGGATAACATCTCCCGTCTCAACCAGGTGGCTGTGGGTGAAGCAGCTGCTCTGCCCTCTCTCACTGCACAAGCCCCCAGGTGCAGGTAGGCAGCATCTGGCTTTCAGACAATAATATTTCTGTTTAGCTCCAAATCAGCACCTTTGCCAAACCATTCCTCTTGTCATTTATTTGAAGCTGACTTTGCTATGGCTTCACAGTTCCTGAGAGTGGATTTCTCTTTTGCTATGAAATGCACTCATAATTGAGCTAGTTTTATGTTCTACCTGCAAAGTCATTTTGACCAGTTAAAAGACATATGGGGAAGTGCCAAATGTTTGCCCCAACAGATGCCACAGCAATGTACTTCAAACCCACTGGACAGAAAGGGTTTTCAAGACAAAGCTAATGTTGCGCTGGGGTGGAGGAAATCCCTTGCCAGCAGTGAGAGGTTTATGCTCCCGGGATGGTAAGTCCTATAAATGCACCTGCCAAATCAGAGCGATCAGGGAATGTGTTTGAAATTAACTCCTGTCATTGCTGAAGGCTGTAACTTGTTTCCACAGAAACCTTAATCTCTTTGTCTCAAAAAAATAAGCAAATTAATACACAAATTTAAATGGCAGGTACCGACAATTTAATTGAACTGCATTTCATCCTATCAGTAGTGCTAGAGACTAACATGCTATAATCCCACTTACTCTAAACCTTTCCTAACAGACTCCTTGCAGGGTTTACAAGACAAAAGGAGCTTCTGTCTTTCCAAAAATCCAGTAAGAATCAGTGACTCGGGTCACAGACACTTTTATCTCATCCAGTCCATGAAATCTCTAAAAAATACTGATTTTAAGAGAATTAAGTTTTTACAAAAAAAAAAAAAAGTCTAATCATGCGTAGTTCAGCATGACTGTTGATCCCTTAAAGCACACTGCCTGGTAGACTCAGATTTGATCTTTTCTTCTTCAGGAAGAAGACTGTGTCAACCACAGATGGTAAGTTTGCATATGAGGGATCTATCTACTGTAAGAAACGTAAGCACAGAGAGGTATTAGCATAGTCACCTTCTAACAGCTTTGTATATATTTGCAGGCAGGTGGCCGGAAAGATGAGTGTTCGAATTTATCTGCCTGGCCACGTTGTAAAAAAAAAGTAGGTGTAGATTCTTTAGAAAGTCTGACTTGACACATGCCATGCTTAGCTCCTCAAAATGCACTTTTTTCTTCCAATTTAGAATTCTGAGCCTGTATCCCCTTAATAAAACAGGCTAGAAAAGCTAAACTCAACAAGATAAACAGAAAAATGAATACTCTCTCTTGACACTTTCCCCCTCAACCTCTCCACACACATGCCTGCTCCAACCCAAGACACACACTGTCTTTCACTCAGGTGGAACTCGTTCTTCTTTGACTTACGCTATTTAGCTCTTTCACAAACAAGTGCAAGTGCAGAATCACAAAAAGCTTATGAGCCCACGTACTTCACTATGCACCTTAACTTGGCAAGTACTAATGAAATCTTTTGATGTAGTAACAGACAAAAATTTAAGCATCATGTGCTGGCATTTTACTGAAAATAGGCATTACAGCAAAGGGAGAAAAGGAAAAGGACTTTTTGCATGTATATATACTTCTGAAGTACTATTCCTGATTCTGAATTTCAGAAAATATGTGGATATCCTTCTCCTAATCATGAAAATATTTTACTTTTCTGTAGGTCTGAGTATCTCAAACACTTTTTAACCATCTGTTTTTTTTTTACATTTGGTTTAATTTACAGAATGGTCCAAATTGCACTTTTGTCTGTTTCTGTGGCATGTACAGTCTTTGAATACAAGGCCAAAGGTACAGTCCCAGCTGAAAAAGATGAAGAAACCACCAGTACTCATTTGAGGTAAGTACATTTCTCAGTGACCTAGAGAGATAACGTGGTGGGTCAGAAGGCCAACTGAAAGATTCCTTTCAAGGGATTAAGCAATGGATTAGTAAATTATAGATGTGCAAGATTCTGGTGCGACAAAATTTCTGTATGGTTTTATCACAGTATTTTTAAACTTAATAATGACATTCAAATATTCTATGAAGCAGCATTTCCAGAGTTAACTAAATGCACTAAATAGGGAGAGTGCTCTGGAGATGGAGCAATGCCAGAAGTGCATCAATGAGTTCCTAACACACCTGAAGGGTCAGTAGCTAGTAATAAACCATTCCAAATATGTGTCCAACAGATGACCAATCTCTCTGGCACTTTTCCATCATGTAATCACTTTTTCTCACACAGCGTTCATCAGCTAAAACCTGCAACCCAGTGAAATGTGAAAATATTGGAGAAGTCAGTCTGATTTTTTTAAAATATGTTCACCCAAATAAAAAGAACTTTGTCAGTGAAAGATTTCTAGGGAATTGAGATCAGCCATATACCCAGCAAAAACTGCTAAACAAGGCCATATGTATTCATACAGCTGCACTTTCACTTTTAAGTCTAGCTGATAGAGAAAACACAAATGGTAAAAGAGTGCATTTGATTATGCTGAAGTCAATTTGAAGCAAACAATTTATGAAACATATCCATTTTACACTGCAAGCAATTTGTGAAAAAATATAAGGGATACAGAAGAGTGGGCAAAGCTGCTGCACTATACAGCCACTGGTTTTGCCTGATAGGGACTTTGTTTAGCCACACTGGCTGAATAAAATCTTCATGCAAATATACATTTTGCCAACCTGGTATGTCTGATTGCCACTACTACAAAAGGTAAGGGAATCAGAAGGTCAAAGCAGCCTTTGCTCTTTGTTTTCAGTGGCTTCATATTACTAAACTTATCAATATTAAGTAGTTCTCAAGGCACTGACACTGGGATCACACATGTCTGTAATCAAACCACCACCACAATTGCTCTTGGTCAGGGACTATTACACACGTCTGAATCTAGCTCAAAACTCAGATTGCCTAATTGTATTAATTTTATAATTCTCCTAAAAGTTACTAAAAATGCTTTAAAACCTGGAAGCTGCACCTCAAAGATGTATAATCTGTGAATAAGCTAACCAGTTGAAGTAGGCTCTGAAAATACCTGCTTTACAAACAACGCAGAAAAACTGTTCTGCGGCAATGCTCTGTGCCTACCACACATCATTTACTTTGGAACTCTCCATGTCCTTTCAGATTTACCCCAATTCCTGACGCCAGCTGAGCTGCTCTTAGTACAGGATCTGAGTGTGAAAAACATGCTTTATCCCCTTAAGCCACCACGCACCCAACTGTCTAATTCTGAGATTGGTTGATGGCCACTTAAGGCTTTGGCTAAAATGAGAACATTTCAAACTTTGATCACCTTGTACCAGTCCCTGAAGTGCTGTTATACCACCAAAGACTGGCAGCATGCCCACCTCTTTCCCTCACTGCTCCTCAATTGGGGATGTCGTGCCAAGGAACCAGCTGCCTGGTTCATGCCTTTTGGGCCAGCAGACAAACACACAGGGCTGGAGGAGCTGGCACTCTGTGGAATCAGTTACACTAGTGGACAGCGAGAATAAATACTGTGAATTTAGAGTGATAACTTTGGGGCCCACTTTGCACAGAGTGACAACATTACCAGTAAGGCAGCAGCAAATTGGACTTTGCGATTTCCCAGATGATGCTGCAACTTTACACAATAAATATCACAACATAAACTCCTGGTTTTCATTTACCCTTCAGGAAGGTAATGCTAAGGTTCTTTCAGGGGCCTCACTTCTGTAAACAAACCGAAGAGAAATCTTTAGCAAACAATTATAACAAGCAGAACTGCCATTTAATTATATGCTTGAGTTACACTACCTATTGAATGGCACTAATTGCACTGAAACTGGAATATTACGAACACACAGCTCAGCTACAATTTTATTTGTGTACACAGTGTTGTGTCCAGTGTCATTAAGTGTTGGGTTGTCAAGGTATGGATTTCCGAGAAGAGCTCTGCCTAATACTGTAGAGGCCAAGATCATGGACAAGTATGTCTTATTGTGGAGAAAAACCTAGTCAGTATCTGTAAGCTCAAGACTAGCAATTCACTGTGTCAGTCCCCTAAATCTGGCACTCTCTCATTTTACCACTGTATTCCATGCTGTCATGGAATTAAAAAAAAAAAAAAAAAAACTAAATCTGGGTAAACTAAAAGAAAAAAATTAAAATTAAAAAAAAAAAAAAAAGAAGAGAAAAAAAAAAATTAAAAAAAAAATAAAAAAATAAAAAAAAAAAAAAAAAAAAAAAAAAAAAAAAGCGCAATCTGGGTAACCTTACTGGTGGGATTTTTCATTGCTAAAATGAAAGAGCGGGTTGCAAGAAATGCTTTTTTGTCTTCTTGCACACTAAAAAGTTAATGAAAGAGCACTGGATAAAGGAGAGGAATGTAGAAATCATGAAAGAAAGATGTAAGGGAAGAAAGATGCTCATGAAATCAGAGAGGTCTTGGGAGTCTGCAGAAGGTAAAACAAAGGACAGCGTAGGTGACTGAAAGAAGGACTAAGAACAGAGTGCCAAAGATGGCTGAGAAAATACAAAAAGTAAGAGGGAGCAGAGAAGGTGATATCAATGGGACAGGCATAAAGTTCCTGTTAAAGTGAAGATTCTGAAGAGAGAGAAGACTTGCTGGAGGGACATGTAAAGTGATCTGCCAGCTCCATCTTCACCAATCATGCCTTGTCTAACTGGAAGACTTTCATTAAACATTCTTAGCGCTTTTGTTACAAAAGGGAAAATAGTTAATGTACAAGTGTTCAGTTTGTCTGCAAAAGAAGTCAGGGTGGTCCACCTAACTTATTGGACAAATCAGAAGCAGAATTCCGCATCCTGGCTCACGTCATTTGAATTACCTGGAAGAAGCCAAAACGTTTCCTGTGAAATTAACTGGTGGACTTATTTTGCCATATAGATCTTGTTAACACTTGTGTCAAGCAAAAATTCACTTCACTTCCCACATTACCATTCATTCCAGAGCATCTCTAGAGTATATCCAGGCATATGTATCTCAAAATAAGTATATAGAAATATAAAATAGTGGCTGATCTGCATCAATATAATAGTATCACATATAGGCTTGAAAACAGAGACATTGTCTATTTATAAGCAGTAGTGGGAGATCAAGAAAAAAATCAAACATAAAATACAGGTAAAAAGCAACCTGCCAAAAATCTCCATTCTCCATGCTCTAGCTCTTATAAGATAAGGTAAAAAAGTGTAGGTACCTGTATTCTTTTAGGGACAGATAAAAGGATTTTTACTGCAAAGCCTTTAATATGTAGGAGTATATTAAGAAAAACAAGTATGAAATGCCCAGGTCCTCCATTTCAAAAAGTTCAGAAAATCCTTTCTTTTTGCTCTTGGCTCTTCAAGATGATCCCTTTCAGCACTCATAAAATGCACTTTTGAAATGAAATGGCTGGTCAAAAAGCATGTTTTTCTCTCCTAAGAATGAAATAGGTTTGCCCAGATTTAGAACTCACCTTTCAGAAGTATTTAAGAAGTTGTTAGTAATGTTTTGGACAGTTTGTCTGAAGCAATCTCATAAATGGTTCCAAATCTTCCAATTTTGCTTCTATAAAACTAGGACTATTATGCTGAAATTTTAGAACAGTGAGCATACAAACTGCACCAAAGACATTCAGCATTTTTGAAAACTGAGAGGAAATTTTTGTTCAAATAAGCTTGTGTTGCACTTAATGTCTCTTTCCTTTTCAAATGCAAGATGTATACACAAACACCCAACAAAACTCAAGCAGTAGAGTTGTTGTGGGTTGTAGTTTCGTTGTCAGTGCCATGAACATAAAGGGAAGCTGGTCTCTGCTTGACAGAAAAGTCTTTGCTTAAGTGATAAGCAAGAATAGCTATGCTATCTTAGCCTTCTTTTGGGATACACAAACAGCAACTTACATTCTTCTGTGGTCTTAAGGAGCTAACAAATAAAGTAAAACAACAATTCTATCATATCACTTTTTCAGTAATTGACTAGAGTTATGGCTGATTTAACACCTCTGAAAAACAAGAATGCAAGCACAAGCACATGCATATTTTAAAAGCATATGACACTAACTCTCTATGGGCCAACATTATTTATCCATTCTGTCAAGGTCCCATTATTTCACCTGTACATACCAATATAAACCTGCTTCACTGAAAGCACAATTCGGCTTTAGAAAAGTCTACTGCAAACTAATGGTTCCCTTGATTGATACTAGCTCTAGTGTAAGCTGCAAACTAGCAAAAATAATCATGAATTACCACCATCCATATAAGCAGTTGTTAAGGAGAAGAGCAGTGCATTATATACAGAAATGCAATATAATGCTATCAAAACTATTGTGGTAGTGGCACCTTTTGAGACTCTTTACCCGCATTCTATTTTTCTTATCTGAGTTTCCTTAATGTAACTTAATGAACAGAGTAAGTTTAAGATGAAAAACGACAGATCTTCTGGTAATTAGAGTCACTTCACTTCATGGCAGAAAGTGCCATGTGACAAAAATGTTTACAGAAATACTAAAATAGAAGACTAGTAAGGAACTGTGTATTAACTAAAGCCATCATTATATAGTGGTAGTAAACCAAGGTGCATATCTGAAATATTTCTAAATAAAAAACCATTAAAACTAGAACAAAGACTCCCATATACCATATATTTTACATATAAAATATGCTGGAGGCCTGATGCCAAAAGATATACATACTGCTTTCACCTCTTACATTGTATTTCTGTGTGACTATTCTCATAAACCATTTGCACAAGTCAATCAACCTAATTTCTAACTGAATCCACTTTAGGAGCTCTCACAAACTGAAGAGTCACAGAAATATTCATACAATTAACTTACAAACATCACTCAAATTGCTGAATTCGGTTGTCTAGATTCATTTGTTCCTAAGCTCTCAGAAGCAATCCATGTGACCGCAGGCACATCACAGCTGTCTATCATACTTCAGAAACAGATTTACCCCAAGACCTGATCTCTTAAGTGAAATCTGGACAAGCCAACCTCCTTCACACTACTCTGAGTTGACAAAAAGCAACTGACAGTACTGAAATTTTCCATCTTCCCCATGGCAGGACATACAAGATGTGGGATTTATGCTTCTTCACATCAAAGACTGCTGCTATGTGATGAAGAGGGGATAGGATGAGCTGAGAGGCAATGGTACCTGTAGCTTCGGTGTCAGCCCCACCTGCAGACTGCCTTAAAGATGGGCCAGTTCAGGTCAGTCCTCATGACTTACGTGTCACACTTCTGTCAGTGTTCACTTTAGGAGAATATGCCTGGACTCAGTCCTAGGAGGCTGCTTCAAGTGCAGCTCCATCTCCACCCTGTTATTAGTGCATCATCAAAAACTGAACTTAGTAAACTTACTTCAAGGGTGTAAATAAAACCAGCACACTTGGAAAGAGAGTATACTCTAATGGTTGAACAACCTCAAAGGGTTCTGAACAGTACCTTAAAACAAAGCATCAAGGAAATCATACTTGATTTCCCACTCTTTGTTTTCAGTCAAATCATATAAAGTATAATTAATGACAGAGAAAACAACAAAATCACCTGCATTACTGTTGCCAGAAACATGTAAGCCCAAGGTGTTATTAATAACTATCTCTCCTTTTCTCTCACTAAAATCTGTATATGAATTTGAAGTTCAGAATTTAAATTTTCAAGAATTTCCAGCCTGGACACTTTTTGAACAGGTTGTTTCTTCCCTACTATGGATAAGGAGACATCCAGATAGAGTATCTTATGGAACAGCAAATTGTGCTGGTTGACAGTTTATTTTTACATTATTTGGCTGGCCATTTAGTTTTATTTACTTAATTTATCACCTCAAAAGAAACAATGACAGAGAAAGCTGCACTGGGAATTATCAAGCAAATAAAATTACACTTGAATTAACAAGCTGAAATTAGCTAAGTGATTTGTTGTGCAGCTAATGATCCTTGATGAAATCAGCTTATACTCATTTTTCAGCCTCCAAACCATTAGCACAATACAGTACCACATACTGGGAATTTGCTGGATCCTGTGCACGACCACAAATGCATCTGAGAGTCCCACTTTCACTGGGTGATTGGTGGAACTTATCTGTGTCACAGCGACAGGAATCTGGAAGACAAAAGGAAAACATACATGAAATATTGAAGTAAAAAAATCAGACTAAAAGTAACAGCACTGCCAGAATGAACAATTAGCCAGTGTAAATTAGAAGTCTAAAATAAATATATTATACAACACAGCATACGATGACTAAGGATTTATTGAATATTGAAATTATTGTTTTTAATTTTTATTTCATTCTAGTTTGCTTTGCTTTTTATATAACCATATTCACATCAACACTTTGAGGTGGAACAATTCTTAATGATGGCATGGAAAAGGGCAGTAACTTTCCATAATTAATTTCTCCCAGTTGAAGAAAATGTGGGGCAATGTGCCAGTATCAGACAAAGAGGAGGCAATGTCTCTTGTTTACTATTGAAACAAACAGAAAGTTCAGCTTGGGATCAACATTTTAAAAACTTGTGGCTCAGTTAACTTGCATTGGAAATTGAAGAGCTATCTGAAGAGAGCTCTGACCCAATGATATAATGTTTAATATGTCTTTGAATAGTAGCTTTATATAACAGAGATACTGATGCTGGGCAACATGGTTGTATGAAAATAGGTGTCAAGTTTGATTTCATTCTTTGGGGAAGGTTGCAGCTTTGGCTGATACTTGTATAGATGAAATAACTTTACAGTTTTGTAAGGTGTTTGACTTAGTGACATGTAGTCTTTGTACAATATTAACATAGTTAACTAGACTGACTGATCACAAACAACAACCACCACTAAAGAAGCCGCTCAAACTTACTTTGTATTTACAGTATATCTTGCTTCTCTAGACATCAGCTAGTATTCGAAAATTTTGTCAAAGATGGGGAAGGAAACATAAATTTACTGTCTAGCAGTTCTGCAGATGACACTAGCAGAGTAAAAATAATGAAATGCCAGGATCAATTAGCAAAGTTAGACCTTGCAAAAATTACAAAGCTCTAACTGAGAAAACAAAGACTGCAAAGTAGAGGTTTGGAGACCATATTCTAGAAAGCAGCAGTTCTGGAAGGAATCTCGAGCTTCTAGTGAATAAACAACTCCAGCTGTCAGAAGAGACATTGTGGCGAGAAAACTTAACTGATGTGATATTTGGTTACACAAACACTGAAATATAGCCTAGGAGTGGGGTGGCCATTTTACTTATATCTGCACATTAGATTATTACTGAAATGTTACACAAACTTTGGGAGAGCCTGTTTCTTAAAATATGCTGAAAACTTAAGAGAAGGAAGATTAAGAGTGTCATAAAAACAGTTTGAAAACTTCTGCAGTTCCTAAATGCCATTAACAGAAGAGCTCTATCTGTTTGGCTTCTCAAAGGGAAAATGGAAAGCTGGCTGGATTACCATAAGAAAGTACGGCCATGAGGAGAAATTACTCAAGGAGTAAAGAGTTTTTTCATCTAGCACAAAAAGATATAACCAGAAGCTGGAAGCTGCAGACAGATATCTTGAAAGTAGCATAAGGCACATGTTTCTCTGACTGAATGTTACTAACCACTGGGATAAGCTACCAAAGGAAATTATGATTCTCTACTCATTGCTGCTTTCAAATCACAAATGGATAGCTTATTTTTCAAAGTCGGCCTTCAATTAACCAGCAATTACTAGGCTGAAGACTGAAGAAACTTGATCAAGTGTAAGAAACTGAAACACAAGGTTCTAGCTCAGCTAATCTAATAGATTTCTCTGGCTTTATCTGTGTAAAACTAGCAAAAGTATACTGTTGGTCAGTATTTTTCACACAGCAGAAAAACGCCAAAGTAAAAGTGTAAACACTAGACTAGACTTCTGGTACTTGATCACTAGCAATTGTTCTCCTTGTACCCAAAACATTATTTAGCTGTGCTTCTTCCTGATTACACTGGTATCTATTTAGGGAAAGCTAAATTTGAGAATATTAACAGAAAAAGTGAGCTCCTGTCAATTAAACACTGTCATAAATTTCAATTTCTTTTACTTGATTGAATGATTCATTTAGCTGGTGCATCCAAGGCTTCTTGCATTCATGATTTGCTTGAGTATAACAAAAGGAATGAAGTTAAACCAACTAGAAAAACAGAAGTGGATTGGAAATACTGCTATAAATACATCAGTTTAAATTTGGCTTATATCATCTTAGCTCTGATGTAGTTACTGGAGACTATGACAAAAGAAGGCTGAAAGCCATATTTTCAAAGTCTTCAAAATAAAAGACTCACTGAGTTCAGAAATAAGTCTGTAAACATTTTCCCAGCACAAAAGTATGAACAAAAAAAGGGATTTATTCACAGTCTCAGAATACTGTAAAGAAAAACTTATATTAACTATGAAAGAAAGTGTCTTAAAAGATTTTTAGGGTACTCTAGAGAAGCTATTGAAAATAAAGTTAGAAAAAGCACTGATGAGAAGGATGTAATGACTATCTTTCAAGCTAGAGAGTAAACACAGCAGATGAAAAAAAGGAATCAGAGTTTTATGGGCACAGAGTGTAGTTGGAATCGGCATTATGAGTCAGTGTGTGGCCAACAAACTGTGCTAGCAAAATTCGCAGCTGAAAGCACAAATTGTGTCTGATACAGGAAAAGAATTATTTTCAGATGTGGGTGCAAGCCAGGAGAAGTTGCACTCAGTCCTCCTTGAATAAACCTCCTTGTTTTAATTCTAGTGCCTTTTCACCTGATTCTTGTGAATTTGTGAATAATTGAGCAATTTGCCTCTTTCCCTAAAACATGATGATAACAGCAGACTAATTTATCCCTTTCTTTTTGTGGGGGGGAGGGGGTGGTGGTGAGAGGCGAGCAGGAAGTAGTAGTGGGTTCTTGCAGTACAAATGCCACAAGTAGTTGCAGTCTTTGTCGTTGTCATTGTTTTTGTAGTTGTTGGTGGGGTTTTATTTATTTATTTATTTTCAATGCAACTTGCTTCAGAGCTGAAAAATTACTTTCAGTTTCACTATTTAACAAAACTTATGAATGAATCTAATATCTGGTACTAAAATAGTAGGCTGTAGACAGGTTGAACAGAAAATACAAACTTCAACTAGAAATCAGAAAATTTGGGAGCAGAAGTATCTCAGTAGATTTTGCCAAAATCCCTGCAGGTGTCTGCTCTCTTGTGTGGGCATTCTAGCAAGAGTGAAGCACTTGAAGAATACTTTTCTAAAACAAATAACAAAGTTGTAGTAAGGTCCAGTCTAACAAACTGTCAGCTTCAAGAAGCAGCCGAAATTTTGGATATATGTTTTATAAACAGAGTTTAAAAACAAGTGCTTGCTTGTTTAAGGTGGGGAAACCATAAATTAGGTTACTATAGTCAGCTCCTCAAATTGGGGTACAGCCTGTGTCAAACAATTAGTCATTCCAACAGAAATGTAGCCAAAATAGAAGGCAATCCATGACCAAGGAAAACTTATTATCTTCAAAATCTACAGTGTTATTAAACCTGTATTTACAAAACCGTACATTTATTTTTAATGTGTGGGAATATAAATAATTTTACATAGCTGAATACTTCAGTCATTCAGTGATGAGTGTACTTAGTGCCATTTAATAGGTGAAATCTTTTGAATGAAATGTCAAGATAAAATACGCTTTTACCATATGATGATCTATTAGGAAATATGCCCTTTTGACAGAAGGCTTGTAGTAAATGGTAAAATAATTTATTGAAAATTACAGTGAAACATAGGTAGCAAGCAGATACCTAGTGTTCTGAATTCTTCACCTGAATAGCAAGATATGTCATGATGGGCTGACATATTAAATGGTTGAACAGTAAGCTAGGAATGTGCACGTGGTTACTAATGGGTGGCAGAGGTTTTACAACTTTACATTCAGAGGATGGATTTTAACTAGAAGAATTCCAAAATGTATATTAGCTCTACCATAGACAATAAAAACTCTTGTGTTGTACAAGTCGCCAGCTTATGAGTAGGCTTCCCAAATGCATACTAGTGCTGGGGCCATTCATGTCAATATTTTGGATTATCCACTTCAACAATAAGGGAGAAAGTTACTTAGATAATCATTGGAAACAGTAATCTAGACAGTATTTTCCATCAGAGTTCCCAAATTATACTCTTTTCAACATTCTCTGAGGACATTTCAGAATCTTATCCTTCAAGAAAGAATAAAATAATGGCCTCTGACTTTATTCTGAAGGAGAAGGTGCAGTTACTGGCCCACTTAAAAAAAAAAAGGCAATTACTGCTCCACTTCAAAACTGAGTCAAAGATAAGAGCCAGAGTATGCTGCAAAATAATAATTAGGAACACAATAGTACTTATATGGGGGTTTCATTGTTCCATTGCCAGTTTCCTAAATAGTTCTTGATTACTCTACAGGCTAAACTGCATGAAACTTAAGCAGGAATTTTAAGTTGCATAAACTGATCACCTCATAAAATCAAAGCTCCCCTTTCCATGTTAATATTTTTGATAATAACAGAGGTAAAGAAGTACCAGACATGTATAGTGCAGGCAGAACATCCATGAAGACTATATTTGTTTGTTTGGCTGGTCTTTTTAGTTTTCAGGAAACAATAAAAAAGTTTGGAGTCTTGTTACTGAAAATAGAATATTTTCCATCATGCATAGCAGGAGCATCAATTTTATCTAAGTGCTAGCACTTAAGCAGTTCCATTCAATTTTGCCTCCTTTCGTAGTAGAAAGAAATACTACTACAAGTATCTTTCAGAATTATTTTCCAGCTTCACATATTGGGCAATTTGAACAAGCATTTCAACTTTAATAATGGTTTCTGGATGACGATGTAAATTGTCATTACTATTTAAATGAACAAAGAAAGCCTTCAAGCCAAAGATCCTAAACCATTAACAAAGCCTTTGGTACCTTTGCTTAATTTGTCCTGTATTAATCATGAACAGAAAAAGAAACCAAAAAATTACACTAAGGAACATTACCTATAAGCACTAATGGGAAAAGATGGTATAGAATAGTTATTTTGTTCAGAAAGAAGCAAAGCTCTTGAGAACTGAAGTTCTGTGAAATTTAGAACATAAGAAATGAGTATTCACTGCTAACACATAAAAAGGTATGCCTTTGCAGAAATATTCTTTATTACTATATTCTGATGTCTAGTTTGGACTGTAATGTATTTCATATAGTAGAGGTGCACCAGTAGAATTTTCCTGCCAGCTGTTGTGCCCTGACACATTGACCGTTTTCCTGAACACTCACATTTGCACTGTAAACAAAGTAAATTGGTAAAAAACTTGACTTGCTACAGAACCTTCCTATATTTCAGATGGTTTTTACATTTTGAAAACTTGGCTTTACAGCTCCTTCTCCTACTCACTAACTGTTCTGAAAGATATTCTGATGTCTCCAGATTTCACTACCCTGTTGGCTTAGTTCCTTTTCTAAATTTTTTTTTCAGAATCTATTCTGGGTTTTGGATAACAGTTGTGCATTTCAGACTGCTTCCTACTGGAAAACAACAGAATGCAGAAGATTGAGCAAAACAGCTCCTTTGATACTCAGCAAGCCCCAGCCAAGATCCTGCCTTAGTGGTCAACACCAGCTTTATGAGATAGCAAACTTGACATGGGAGCAGGAAGGAAATGAAAGAGAGAATCTCAAATGGCTTCAGTAAAAAAGAAATAAAAGGTAAAACTTACCTGAAATGCTTTAGACATAAAGGTCCCTACTTGTACCTCGCTTAAATGTATAATCACAGTTATTTTAAAAGTGGGTTCTTAAGATAAATACCTGATATCACTAGTATGGAGCCCTGTGGGATACTTTATAAAGTTACTGGCAAACTGTCTGCTGCATTTCTTACAGGGTGTTTCAGCTTGGAGGCTTCTGAGGAAAATGCAATGAAGACCTTGTAGATATGCCATACATCACTGTCATTTTTGATGAACTGTGATGCTTAAATGAAATGGCACCAAAAGGAAGGTAGAAATCTACTTGGGGAACTTTTATTCATGCTAGTGAGTACTCACACAAGTAACCTTACTGGAGTTAATGGGGCTCCTGACAACATGACTCACCATCAAGAGAAATGGTTCCAGAAGGAAGGGCTTCCTCAGAAAGCAATGGATTCAGCACTGGAAAGTAAATCAATTCCTACCCAGACTTATAGCACTAGAGTCAAGTTTTAATTTGCAAATGTCTCAGTTTTTCTTTTCAGACAACTTGTGTCTGATCAGTGATTGGAAATTTTATTCCTTTTTCCTCATTTAGCTGAAAAGCTGAGGTAGTTTTAATGCAGTAAGGCAAGCTGCAAATAAAGAGTGTAGTCTTCTAGAAATTGCAGCCTCCATATCCTTTCCCCAAGTAATTCCCAATGGAACACACTAGTTGTGACATTCTAACATGTTACAAATATCTTTTGTCAAAAGATTTTCAGACCACTATTAAGTTACTATTACCACTCTAAAAGGTCTCTTTCTTTAACTATGTGCAATAGTTCTAAAGGGATGTTCGGTAATTCCATTCAGGACAAGAATAACTCAGGGGATTTAAAAGATTCATCAGTTGGAAAAATTAAAATTATCCCATTTGTAAATTCCAATTATTTCCATCTCAGGATTAATGAAAATAACATTAGTAACTCCTCCCCACAAAAGCACTATGGTTCTGGAGGAAGCTTCCACTAGTGCAGTGACAGCAAGCAGCCTACACCAACCTAGCACAGAACTTGTTTATCCTCAGTTAAAATGACATAGTTCTATGCACTTCTAGGAAACCTAGGTGGAATTCTAGGGAATTCTAGGTGGCCCATTTCCTCCTGTCTTCCTAAAAAACAAAGTCTTCCACTGCCTGGAACTCTGCATCATCATTACATTTATGCAAATTGAATGCAGGATACTATCCATTTAGATCAACAGCTTCTATCACCCACATTAGATGTATTTTGCATGAGGCTGGACAGTAACAAATAGGGCAGAGCATCTCATAACCAAGAACAGCAGTCTCTTGAAAATGTCACCATTTTAATGTCAGAATGTGTATATAGTTCTCAAACTTATCTTAAAATTACAAATTGCAGTAGTGTCCCTTTCCACTTCTCTGGGTCCTGAAAGCAGGAACTTTTCTGCAGCCTTTAAAAAGATTATTTTTTTTCCTTAAAAAGGTTTCACCAACAGGAGATAAACAAAGCTTTGGTGCATACTCCTTTGATCAAGTACAGGCTCCATTTTGCTAAGCAAACCTTTCATGAAGCTGGAGTCAAAAAGCAAATAAACTGCATTTTCATAGATGAAGACTATTAGCCTGTGCATAATATTCGGAAACAGAGCAAAAGCAGAACTTGCATCAGCATGTATTTTATAAAGTAAGGAAAGCCAGGTACTTGGGCACACCAGAAGTTTATTTTGTCTACAAAACCATTCCAGTAAGAGTATCCTGCAGCAATCCTGTTTGCAAGGTACAGAAACATCTGTCTTACGTGAAGATATGACTGCGGCTAGTAGAATAATAGAATAACCCAGATCCTCACTAGCTTTCTAATAAAGGGGAGAGGAGTCCTATTATTTCTGCCTCATTCAGGTGGATGGCTTCAACATAGGCATGAAAAATGAGCCTGGAGGCTCATAACTGGTCTGCAGCAAAGAGAGAAGAGAAACCAGTTTTCTCCAAGTCTGGAGAATCAGTTGTATCACTGATTACACTTTTTTAATATGAGGAGGATAACAGAGAGACTTACATCTTGAAGAGAAAATCATACTTTACATGCCAAACCAAGATTAAAGTAACCAATAAAAGAAAGAAATTGTTCTTTGCTCCTAGAGGTTTCAGCTTTTCTACTGTCTGATTCTCATTTGCATGAAATTCAACCAGAGATATAGCCTCTGGACTATATCCTCTAGGACTCTAGCACACACACGAAAAATCACTTAAAGTAACAATTGAAATTCTGAAACACGTGGAGAACACAGAAGAGCCCTACTGAGACAACAACATATCGGTGCTATGAGGGGAAACCAAATGGCCTCAATCTAACCAGTGTTATCACCTATATATATATAAAATCTCACAGAGCTAGAAATACAAACCAGTTGTTTCTTATTTGAAATATATGAATTTTGAAATATGTCAGTTGCAAAGAAATGATAGCTGCAGGAAAAAGGTGACCTTTAATACTAACCATTGATTCCAGAGTATTTTCAAATAGGACCCGATTAGGTAAATTAATTGATCAAATTAGACCCCACCTTTCAAAACCCAAGAGGAATTTATTAAATGCTCAATTTACTAAACACTCAACACTTACAACCAGCCAAAAAAGGCCAGTTGAAATCCAGGAATAGCACACTTGTGCATGTCAATGGTTTTCAAGTCCACCACATGAACATCACTTTTACAATAAAATGCCATTTTCAGCAAAATAGTGATCTTATAAGCAATATAATGAAATTATTTTATATAGCTGAACTTTCAAATGTCCCTCCCTCTCCCCAGATGTAGGGAAATTCCTGGCAGGTATAAAGTAATTTGTCCACTGCAATAACAATTTTCAGACCCAACTTACTTCTTTGTAGCCGAAAATGATACGCCCATCATTGAGAAGGGTGGCCTGAAAAGTGAAACTGCCCAGGTTGTAATTATCCTGCAGATGTACATGGTCCCACTGGACAACTAGTGCTGTGCCTGTGAACCCCAGAGTGGGGTAGAGAGGCAAAGGGAAGAAAAAATGTGAGAAAAGTATTAACTGACTGTAGGAAAAGTACTTAACTGCAGTTACTTGAAACAAGAACAGTGATTTGTCTCTTTTTAGCAACTTTCAGCCCAGCATCCTGAAATGTCAAAGATACTACAAACACAAGTTGCAACCGAAATCCTCTTAAAGGTAGACACCATAGTGCCATAAATAAACACCTCAACTACTCACACAAAAGTCTGCTGAAGTAAGAGTGGTCAAATAATTTGTGTGGAATTGCACAAGGAGTCAGCAATCACTAAAGGTAAGATCCAGCACTCAAAGGTCAGGTGTGCTGCTACAACCACTGCTCTGCAGTGGCTTTTTTTACACTGCACATATACATATATATATACCCTGATGACTTTGAAATGAAAAGTGCTAATAACCTGTTTAGGTATTATTTGAGAAATTCAGATTATTCCATTAACTATGCATTAATATAAATAGCATTATTTTTTTTCTGCATGGTGCAAGTGGTTGTTGAGGTTCTGCAAGTTGAAAAATACTAGGTGTTGGCAATAAACAAATGTAGTTTAAATTAAAACCATTAATAATGCATAGATGGGGTAAATTTTGAGTCTGCTGTGCAGAGATATAGTTGCAAGAGGCTCCTTAATATTCATGGGAGTTCTGTAGCTGAATATCCACTTATGGCACTAAAAATGTACCCCAAGTGACTTGCATATGCTGTGAGCATGCTTTACAGACGTTTAGAGTTATAGACAAATTCAAGGAGCTTGGCTGAAAGACAGTTATCACCAAAACTGTGTTTACTGGAAATGACTTTTTTGTCTTTATATGCCTTCCTCAACGCACTTCTCTCTTTGTCACTAATGGGAGTGTTGTACTTTGATTCACAGGTGGGTCAGGATGCATCCAGCTCTATGCATATTTGATATATCTTTGTAACATCTTTTGTCACAGATCTTCCGTGCTCTAGCTTGCATTAACATATCCTGGCAGAAGACGTCACGAAACTACAAACAACCAAATTTTTGGTGCATACTGCACTTAAGTCCACCATATTATTGTATGCTCATTAATCGTGCACATACTGCATTTTTCCTTCTGTGACCATATTCATTAACTGCTTTCTGAATACTTGATTGCATTAAATTTCATTTTAAAGGAATCTACAGGGACTTCTAAAAATTCTCAGAGCAAAAATAGCCAGAACTTCTTATAGTCAGTCTTTGAGTGTCTCAGATCTATGTGCACCTCAGAACCCCAAGCTAAATTGGAATCCATCTGCCTCCAAAACAGTCTTCTTATTCCCAGGGCCGTTAGGAAGATTCAAGTGTACGTAAGTTTCTTGCAGTTAGCTCCATGAGTGGGACTTAGATGGGTCACCACATTCTGTGCTTACTCACTCCAGGTACTGCTCTAAAGCAGCATACCTACAGGGATAGGCCGTAGATGAGTGAGAAACAAGGAGCTGAAGATACAGTTTACTCAGTTCCTTTTTATTTTGGGTACAGATAGCAAATTCTTTGTCCTAAAGCACATGAGGTTTAAAAGATCATCATGCCTTATACATGAAGAGAGATCCAAAATCCTAAAGAAGTATTCAATCTTGTCATTAAAGCAATGTGATACAGCCTGATACACCTGGTGTGTTGACTGGAAGTCAAGACTACAATGAGAATTAGCTATGTCTTTCCCAGAATCCTCAGATTCTTTCAGTAAAGATGACAAATATCATGCCGTAATGTCAAATAATTTATGAAATGAAAATAATATTTGTTTCTGCTTGAAAATTCTCCATGCAAGGAATAGTCTATTTTATTGGATTTTTAACAAATGAATGCTGTAAGTAATGACTAGATTGAAAGGAAAGATTATGACTAGGTGTGGGGTTTATAGGATACATTTTGATTCCTGATCTAAAGAATAAAAATTAACACACCTAGTTGGAAATGTGAAATATTGTTTGGACAGGTTTAGAATTTGTATTTAAATTTACTATGAATATACATAAATAGAATGGCACAAGCTTATCCAGGAAGATTTAAAACAATCATAGATCTCATTATATTAAGTCACAATACTAAACCTTCTACATTTTAAATTCAGAATAAACAGTCACTGACATTGTATTTGATCACTACAGGCCCAAATGCCTTTTAATCACACAGGTTATGTTTTCAAAATATTGATTATAACTGACTTCATGAGACAAGTATCCACACATTCAAGACCTTTGAAATATCTCACAGAGCCTCAAGTATAACCCTGTGTTGCCTTTTACCCTTTCAATCTTTTGTACAAGTGACTTGTTGAGAACTCGTGGAGTAGATGAGTGTATTGGATTCCAGTCCTGGGACTCCATGCACACTTAGTCATTGACAGGTATATTAACCTTATACTTGCCCTGCTTCTGTGTATTTTTGCTATTGCATTCCACAAATGCTATTTTCGATCTAGCTGGTGGGTGGTACTTACTATATATGTTTTGAAGTAACAGGAACTTGCACTTTTATACAAAACAGAATTTTCCTTTTAAAACTGACAAAATACATTGCTAATTTGAGTTCATGTATTTTAATATCCAGAAGATATGTGTCCAATTAGCAAAAAGGATTCATGATTCTTTAACTGAGTTCTAAATTAAGAACTGTTTATGGATGTCTAGCCACATGCTTTATCCAGCCCGTGAGTTGAAAAAAAAACAAAACCCAAAACCAAACAAAAAACCAAACCCCAAACCCCAATATTTTATAAAAATCTTCAATTTTTCCTTCAAAAATAGTTATTGAAGAAAATGTGAAGAGCCGAGGGGCACAAGACACGTTCATTTATGAAGGACTACTACATACCATTATCAAAGTATCTGACTGTTGAATTTCTTGACACACTGGGGTCAAAATTTGCCATTAAGGGTGCAATATATTGTGTAGCTGTTAGCATTCGATGCACAACTTCTCCAGTATATATGAAACCTACAATAAAAAAAAAATATTGAGACCATTTCAGTAACTTCTGAAAAGATTTAAAGAATGGCAGATTGAACTAGGCATTGCCAGAGCATTAATGGGTCATCTGAGAGAAATTAATCCCACCACTGATTTTATAGTGAATTAAGTAAGTGCTAAAATTTCAGGAAAATGTCTGTCATGGCTGCAGAAGAACAAGATCCAAGATGAACAGTGGAACAATAAGCTGAAAAAGCAAGTTTTCATACAGAAATAAAAACAGAGCAAACTCAAGGAAGAATAACTCCAGTTAACAAAAAATGCAAATATGTGGCATTATCAAAATGAGCCATTTACTACCATGCATATTCATAGCGCTTTTTATCCCTTCCAAAAATCTGCAATTTGTTTTGCTTTTGCAAATTGCTACCTCTTCAAAAGTTAGTCTAACCCTTTTTCATCTTCTAAGGACAAAGAATAAGAGACAATTTCAGACAAGAAGAGGTGACAACCTTTTAAAAAAAGAAACAAAAGTCAAATGAAGAGTGGAACAGATAGGATTTTTTTCGCAATTTTAAGCCAAGCAGCATTTCTGCTACATTCTCTGCAGTGTCAGATTGATCCCTTAATCTACAGTACTCCTCAGATCAACAGTGGGCTTCTTCTATCACAAGTGCCCAACCAAAACTTCTTACTGGTTTAGAACTGGAGTTCTTCCTTCAAGGAAGAACAGTAATCTATGGTGAACGCAGTAATACTGTAGTTTTCTTCAAAGTAAAACTTTGTGTATTTTAATGGCAGGAAACCCTTGCCATTTTAAACAACAGATGGTCTACAAATAAACCTGTAGTGGTTAGGTTTGCCAACACCACTTGAGCTGACTAACTTCTTTAGATGCTCCAGCCTAAAGCCTGACTTCACAACTTCCATCTCCCTAGATTGAGTCTTTTCTTAAGTTTTATTTTAGCCTTTGCCTTGCTGGTCTAAACTGACAAACTTTAAGTTGATTGGAGCTACAGGTAGATTTTAAAAGCTAAGGTTTGCATATTACTTATCCTCTTACAGTGATTACCAGATGGTACTTTATGCTGAAGTTTTTGCTTTTTCTACTTCTATTGATTTAATGAAGTATATTTCAAAAGCAAACGCCCCAATAAGAATATTAGAGTTGACTGAAAATTTTCTAACAGAAAAAATTCTATTTAGAAGATGTCTCACATAAATTCAATTCTTTACTGGCAAATGATAGTATCCACTGCAACACTTCTTATGCTGGTTTCTGTTTTCTCTTCATTCTTCAGCCATATTGAGAGTCTCTCTTCCACCACAACCCCATTTACTGTCAAGTACAAGAGGTCCTTTCTTCTCAAATTTAGTATCATCACAATACAACACATTATGAAGGAACATATAAATCTATCCCTGAAATACAATTGTGAAATTCCAGAACTAAACACAAACCTGAACAACTGGAATTACCCTCAAGGTAGTAATACCATTTTCGAGCCAAGTTCAGTTAATACATGATATTAAAAAACTATTAGTGTGCAACTCCACTTTCTTAATGGTAGTATCTTCATCCTAACCACTGTCAGATGAGGCAGGTTTGTTAAAGGATTGTTTGATATAATATAGGAAATCTCTGAGAGCATGAAAAAATAACAAGTTTCTAGAGTGCTTTAGGCATCCTTCTACTCCTATTTCTTCCTGAAACATGTTGGTAAATGCTTGCTAACTGTTCACAGAACTAGTTCTGCAAGTCATAGGATGCTATAATAAGCAAACAAAAAAGGTGGTTCTTTGGAATAATTTTCCTGCATGGCTGCTACCAGCTAAGATCAAGTACCAAGAAATCAACTAAAGTGGAGGTGATAGGAGATCTAAGAAAAAGCCAGGTGTCAGGAAAATACAATAAAAGATTCAGATGGAAACATCTGGCATTGAAGAAGGGGTGAGCTAGAAACCTAGCTGCCTTGCTTCATTTAGAACACAACTATTTACTCGAATGATAAAGTATTTTAATATCTGGATATCTGGAAACCTCCTAACTACTAAATTAATTCTTAGGCCTGAACTACAACTGTTTTTCTTTTTCTTTCTCTCTCTTTTTTTTTTTTTTTTTTTTTTTTTTTTTTTTTTTTTTTTNAGATTCAGTTCAATATCTAAATACCGCTTTTCTCTTTTACTAATTTATAGGGAGAGAGAAATACCAATTTAAAAAAAAAAAAAAAAATACCCCAAACCAGAATAAAACAAACAAACATAAATCTGCCCACACATATTTACACGTCATGTATAGAACTTAACTTTCAGAATATACAAATGTGGGTGTAATTTTACTCTATTACTCATCATTTTAGGATAACCAACAGTCCTGCCAAAGTATAGTCCCTGAAATGCATTTTCATTATTTCCTATTTATTGCTGTCTGCTTCTAAAATGTCATTCCCTTGAGAAATATTCCCTCATGCTTATTTAGACATTTTAAATACATATCATTTCACAGAATATTTGTGCTGCTTATTATCCCTATGGTCATGTGTACACATTTTAATAAAATCTTGCATACATCTATAACCTTGAAATCATTCCTCAAAAATATTTTGAAGACAATAAAAACAAAAGCTTTGAATCCATATTAATGTATTACAATTAGCCTTAATATTTCAGTACTTATTCATCCCTTGCACAATGGTCCTATCTTTACACAGTTTCCCTTTCAGGCTTTCATTCCATTTACAGTATAAATGTCACCATTATAACTAATAATGAGGCAGATACAATAGGAAAACAAAGGACTTAATTGTGTGGGAACACATAACTAAATAAATCAGCCCAGGTAATTAGTATCCATAGAGCGTATTTCCAAGTGTTTGCCAGATGCAGCTTTACTTTAGACAAAAATGGAAAGCAGGAGGTGGATGATAGCTGGGAAGCAGGCAGGCCTTGCATGAAGATCATTCTAATGAGAACTCCAGTCATGCGTTGGAACAACTTGAAAAGCAACACAAAGTCATTTCAAATCATCCCAGAGATTCAAAGGCTGAAGCCACTGTTGAGCATGGACATTTTATCATTGCCATTACTACTTAAAGAAAGCACCAAATGCAAAATTAACTTATTCCTGAATGGACTTCCACAGAAAATTGGCTTATACTATCTGTGACCTAATTTTCTGACAGTGGCAAATGTCCGTGGTTGATTCATTTAGTCAAGGAAGAATTTTTCAGACCTGCAATTTCCTGAACCACTTAATCTCTCCTTTGTGGAAGGAGTTGGTAGAGCTCTTTCCAAAACTCTTCACAAGTACTATACCTAGAAGCACAGTATGCTCCTAAACACTGGAATGAAAACAAATAGGAAAGACTGCTCATCACTTTGTAAGTTTTACATGTATACATAATTCTAACTAAAACCAAGGATGAGTTAATACTTAAGCCGCTTGTAAATCAAGTATAGTATACTCTTAGCATAAAAATGCACACTTACACACAGGGGAAAATTGTAGATATATTCATATATATTTATATGTATTTTTAATATATACATATATAAAAACAATTAAACACAAAAGCATGCTTCTACTTGATGCAGGGCCCTGACTTGATTTAAGAATGTATTGTACATCTGAATTTACCCCTTCCAAAACATAGTCCATATTGGTTGCATTTTAACTTGTTAGATTTACATGTAAGTTTTAATATACAAGATTACAACAATCTGCACTTAAGCTTTCTGTGGTTTCTTTTTGTATTCCTACCTGTGCCTAAAATCAGTACAATTTAGAAAGTTTTTCAACAATGTTTCCCAAGTGTGTATAATAACGGAATACAGGTTCAAGGCAGGACGGGCAATGAACCCTTTGAAGTTTCTGTTGTGCGTCTACAAAGATATGGCAGGATGTGGGATATGCAAGCAACATAAAAATGAACTATCTAGGTTGATAACTGACTTCTCCCTTCCAAGACCATGCATGAACAAGTTACATAAAACTGAGCTTGGTTTTATATATGTGACATTATGATAAGCTTTTTTTGTACTTCAGCATTTAACTAAATTAAAACAAAACACACTTCAGATTACAATTTCATGTGTGATTTATTTTGAAATATCTGAAACAACTGGCCATATCTTAAAAGTATCATACTGAATGTAGGGTACAAATGAATTAATTATACTTCTATGTGTTTGTACTGAATAGGCTCCATTTTGAGAATATATATTTTAGTTGCTCAGTACTTCTTCAAAGCTATTATGACAGTTCAGCTTATACCTATGTGGTGGGTTGACCTTTACCAGCTGCCAGACACCTACCCAGCTGCTCTCTCACTCTCCCTCCTCAACAGGACAGGGAAACAAAATAAGATGAAAAAGCTTGTGGGTCCAGATATAGACAGGGAGAACACTTGCCAATTACTGTCATGGCTAAACCAGAACTCACTTGGGAAAAAGTAATTTAATTCATTGCCAGATAAAATAGGTTTTGATAGTGAGAAACAAGGACAAATGAAAACAACACCTTGCCCACACCTCTCCCTTTTTCCCAGGCTCAATATCACTCCTTCATTCCCAACCCTTCTACCTCCTTCTCCCCATTGAGCAGTGCAGGGGGATGAGGAGTGTGGGTTGGTTTGCAGTCAGTTCATAGCACTTCATCTCAGACACTCCTTCCTCCTCATGTTTTTCCCTGCTCCAGTGTAAGTCCTGCCCACAGGCTGCAGCTGTGTACCACAGTGAGTCCATTGGAGCCAAGTGGATCCATCTCTAGCTGACATGGGACAACCCCTTACCTCCTTCTAGAGAGGCAGCTGCCCCACTACCAAAACATTGCCACAGACCCCAAATACAAGCTAAGACTTAACCTAATATTTACTTATTTTATATATTACATATTTCATATTACATATTACATATATATTACATATTTTATTTTATATATCAACTGTTTTACCTAACATGCAGCAACAACATTATTTACCTGAATGACTGGAATTTCTAGTCTCTTATGAAGAGGGTGGGTTTTTTTAATTATTTTTAGGTTACTGATTTTCTACTAGAAGATAAGTGGAAAGTTGCAGCTGAAACAGAGTACTTAATGTACCAGTCCTATTCTCAGCAATTGAGAGCTCTTGCCCAGGTAAGGTCATTCCCACTATATAATAGCTTTTGTCTTCTAAAAATGGAAAAATGTTCTGGCAAAAAGAAAATGATCTAGAGAAAAAAAAATCTCATTATATCTTCTGAAAAATGAAAAAAAAAATAATGGTGCTAAATAACAGCAATGAAATAAGTTGATGTGGAATTACTCCTTCAAATAGCCTGGCTTTCATAAAGAGAGTATAAAATTTTGCTTATTCTCCAAAACAATCTTTATTGGAAATACAGACCTAAACCAATACATCTTTCAACCAAAGAACCGTACCAAACAACACATTTGACAAGAATAGGAATGCTCAAAACCACTTTGTACACCTGCCAATAAGCAGTTTGACACAGGCCTGTAATAATCTTTCCTTTCATAGTTCTGAAGAATTTGAGAGCTTGACTGAATGGCAGGCAGGTTCTACCAAAGCTCCATAAACCAACTCTACTTACCAGCTGTTTTTGCCATTATAGTAAGAGTTGGCTCAAGTACCTTTTGTACAGCAGCATTCGTGTTTCAGGTACAGACATCAATACAGATTTTATGATCTATAAAGCCTGATGTGTTTTAAAGGTAACTAACCGCTCCCATTCCACATGGGTTGACATTATCCAAAGTGTGTCAGGGAGTCCCCAACAAAGGCTTTTTCAGTCATACAACATGCCTGAAGATGTTGACTCATAGGGTAGTAAAAGAAGCATGATGTACATTGTTCTTGAGACACCTTACTTAATTTGAGATCAGAGAACTGAAAAGATGACACTTGGAATTTAAAACCAAATACAGAATTGTGCATTTGAAAAACTCCAAACAAATGGAGTGGCAGAAGAACCTGGAGGTCAAAACAATGAACAAATCTAACCATTTCATACAAAATATTCAATGTAGAAAGAAATAAGACTGCTTTGGAAAAAAATTCATTTCCCTATCAGGCAGCTAATGTTAAGTAAAAACATATGTTAAAACCCTTAGTAATAAAACAAGCTGTGGTTGCTTAGCTGAAAAGGTAGAAAAAAAAGCTGCCAGCAGCAGCTGAACAATGAAAGGTTTTGCATGAGAGAGACTGTCACTGGGCAAAGGCAGAGCTGCCACTCGAGCGCACAGTTCAGTGTGGGTTCACTCAAGTACCCTTGCAGCATATAAACTAGGCGGGAAATAGCAAAGCAGCTTCCAAAAAACAGAACCCAGGAAAAGCGGTTTCCCTAAGAGCGTAGGCCCCAACCCAGATCACCCAAGGGAAAGCCTTGATTTCAATTTGAATATTAACATATGCAACGAGCTTTGTAGAAATGTAACAACACACTCTCACACACCTCCTGAAATGTTTCATAAAGGAATAATTTCTTTCCTTTCTCCTTGTTAATTTTCTTACTTAACCGGGGTGAGAGTACATGACTTCAGCTGCTCATTTTCCTCCGAAATTCTGAAAACTGTTTGTGCAGCCAAGAGAGAAAACTGCAGAGGAATTGGCAGGCACTTCCTGGCTCTCTGGCTACTTCTCTTTTCGTCGCTGTATAATCAAAGCCTTCTGAGAGGATCTGCCCTGGGACATATAGTGGTATCTAATATGACCCCAAAGCTACCTCAATGGGTAGCAGTGCTTCTGCTCCATCTTTACTATCTTAGACCCAGCGCACTATGCATTTTTGATGGAAACCATACTTACAGTACTCTGCAGAGTAAGATTTACTACAATTTTCAAAACTTTACCTCCAACTTAGCAATTATATTGTTGAAAGAATGGATATGTTATCTATCTTATCTACTTCCCCATCCCTGACGAAGAAGATACTGGGAGAGGAATGATAAGAGGCTTACCTTGGGCTTGTTTAAAAAAAACACTGTAACCAGCTGTGGGGCCAAAGAAGTGTTTAATGCCTGGCTTCTCTCAAGCAGAGCTCGGCATCACTGACCAAGACAAAGATAAGCTGCTCACAACTTAATGGGAGTTAAAACCCCTCAAATCCTAAAATGGATCCATACACCATCTCGATGTCTGCAGGTGCCAGAGATATTGTCTTGCCCAAGAAAAATATTTGGGAAGTGGACCAAAAGTTTTTGCTCCAAGTTCCCCAATTTGCTGACTATGATCATTGGTAATGCAAAAAGGTGCATTCATTTCTCTTGTTAAATTTCCAGGAGAGCAGGAAAAATAGACCAGAAATAGGGACTGAGAAGTAGGACATGAGTGTTTATATAAACATCCTGTAAGACTGGTGTTCTAAAAGTAAATTCAAAAATTAAAATAATTATCAGATTTAGCGCATTTGAGACAATTATTATTGTATTTGTCTCCAGCAACATCTCAGCATATTTGCATGAGATTAGCTTTAAAGAACATTTCAGCAATTTCTGAGTATTCCCATTTGTAAATAGAAAGCTTCAAATAAATTACATAGGGAAATCAGTGTATAGGGGTTTTTTCTGTTTGTAGCTAGAAAGCCCAGATTTAGGTGGCGAAATAAGAGCTAGTGAAACGTGTCTGCAGCCTCTGTAAAGATTACTGGAGCATAGCAACAGCTTTGTGAAAGGCAGGAAGGAAACTGCAGCCTCTGCCCTCAGGGCCACCCCATGCTGTGTGCGCTCCTCCCTGGCTCAAATCACTCCAATACCTTAGTCCAGACCTATTAGTGAGTCCAGCTTAGTCGGCCCCGCCCACAGACATCCCATCTAAGATCTCTTCTATTTGCCAGCCACAAGCTAATACGTACCTACAAAAAGAAACACCCAAACCAAAAATCAAACCATTAAAATCTTTCACTCTGTGAGCAGATATTCCTTAATGAACTATTTCTGTAGTAAGATAGTGGAGAACACAGCTATCATTTGGGAAAGCTGTGGCTTCGTCTGCCTTCAGCACAAAGAATCAAGCTTTCCCCAGTAGGAAAGCCAGAATGTTGTTACTTAGGCACATATAACCATCAGCTGAGATCAATATAAGAGAACACAAACATACCTCAAGAAGATATGCATTTGTATTTTCAGACTGTCAGAGAATTCCAAATTGTTCTACCACTAGAAAACTCCACCTTTTAAGCAACTGGTTCTCATGCAGTCATTCACATCTAAAAGATTTTTGTAAACGAAGCTTTACTAAAAATTAGCACCTAATAAAATCCTGACATTCTTTTATTCAATAGCCACCCAAGAAAACTAATTTCAATTGCAGCACACAAAACAACTAATTTGCAAAAACCTCTTCTCTGTTTAAACAAGAGAATAAACTATGTTTTGTGCCACATTTAAATGAGACCAGAGGAACCAGACTCCTCCTATAAAAGACTCTTCCACACACACTAACACCTATTCTTGCTCATCTCTTTCTTTTTAATAAATATAATTGTTCTAACCGGTGGAGAAAGATTTGTCCATTTTGTTGTAGCTACTCTTCTCCAAGGTGATAAAATATTACTACTTTAGATGTACCTTCTCATTAGGTTAGAAGACATTTGTTTAGATTGACCCTGTATAAAGATGTTATTGAAATAGTTCTTACATAATTTTATTTTCACTCTTTCATTTAATTTGCCTTAGTACAATTATAACCAACATCATATAAATTAATTGAGAATAAGCAGACCAGCATGCTAACCAGTAAAAAGGTATTTGAGCTTTATCAACTGGTAAGATTCTCTCTCTGTCTGTAAAGCTGTCACATTTTCACCATTTCAAAGTATATTTTCAAAATATTTTTCATCAGTTTATGGTCATATCTGATACCTCAATTGGACAAGTTTGGAGCTGCAAGTTTTCTCTTTGGTTGAAAGCCCAATAGGATGCTATTTTGTTTGTAATTATTTTAATTGGAGCTGCTGAAAACAGCTTCAAAATTTTGACTTGCAATTTATTTTCTGGATGTTTCTTGTTCTCCATGTCACTTTCTGACATATCTCTTATTTTCATCTTATATTATTTTTTTTTCTTTCCTCTTCAGAAGTAACACTAAAAACCTGATGAAACTCTTCTCATTTCTGGAATTAAACTACAAATGGACCCAAAAGACACTTTCCCATTCAATGGAAAAATGGCAAGATGTTTCATGGGGGAAATAAGACATATCAGGAACAGTGTTGCTCACATATTTATTTGGTGAGACTGACAAATATTGTATAGGTGTATAAAGCATCGACCACAAAACTCTGCACTGTGCATTTTTCAACTATGTTAAAATGTGTTTTCCCTCTGCTTTTCCTGATATTTCTCCACCAACTCTTTCATGATGAAACAAATTCAAGAATATGTTATGCTATTAAGCCTGTAAAATACATTGGAATGCTGAATTCTAGAAACAGATAATGTAATTTACTTTCAAACACTGTACTATATAGCCGTATTAATATTTCTTGGTACTTGACTGAAGTAAGCTTCAAGTAATGTCATTTATCCCCAGATGGCTAATTTATTGTTATGTCTGTGGAAGAATGTTATCATCACTGTAATTGCATGAAGATTACAGTGTAATTAAACAAAAGGATAACAGCAACTCCAGATCCCTCAGACAATCCATGAAATTTAAATACCTTAATGGTCTTTCAAGATCAGTGTAAAAATGAACCAATCTCTCAGGTTATTTTATATTTTTTTTCAGCCTTCTGGGGAAAATGAACTAGAGACAGATTATACATATTATATTTTTTTGCTTTGCTTTTGCTTGACTGGATTGAATGCACCAACCCATTTCTTCTTTCGGCCTGAAAAGTGGGCTATCTGAAAGCTAAGCCCCAGAAGGCATAAGTATCACACTCTTTCTTAATTGCAGAACCTTACAAGGACTTCTTGTGTGTTTGTGCACGAGAGAAAAAACAAAAGCAAGCCAGAATCCTCATACTCTTGGCTGTACTTCTGTGTTATCTTATGTAGATATTCAAAGGTCAGAGGATTAGTTTTTCACCATTATTTTTCCTGCTGTTTTGTTAATACTGAAAGCATTATCTGGAAAAATTGAGAACATGTAATGTATGTCATTGAGTGAATGCCAATAAGTTTCCCATCTTGCTCTAGTTTCCCTACTACACACGGCTGTTGTGCAATGTATATGATCTGGTGGAATGCAATCCACTCTGATGAAAATCCTATTCAATTCAGCAAAGGAATTTAGGGGATTATATATCATGAAACTCTTCCAGTAGAGTTTTTTCTTCTGACATGTCACAAGACATCCTCTGTCGGGAGGTTTTTAGATATCACTAGGAAATGTACAGGAGCAAGAAAAGCACTTTTAAGTAAGGACACTAACGGACTGCAAACAACTTGCAAATTTAATTGTAACTTTTAATGACTCTAAATTGTGAATGTTCTCAAGCTCAGGAGAAACAAACCCAAAGGTTTAGAGTCTAATGACTTGTATCAGTTCCTGTCTGATCAGGCACATACTTCCCTAGAGAAAATTCTTGGACAGAGGCTCAAAATACACTATCTACTCAATGAGATACCGCCATGCGATAGCTCCCAAGTGACTCTCAGCTCCGGCCAAACAAAGACCAGTGCGGTGCCTAGACAGGCCGGAACCAGAGAAAAGAGGTTGGCCGGAGGATTATCTTGCTTGGGCTGAATATCTTAGCAGCTGTGTCATTGCAGTAACCTTGGTGCTGCTAAATCCTAGGATAAGGCTTGAATAGAGCTGTTGGGGGCAAAACTAATTTTGCAATCCTTTTCTGATATAAGGGTCTCTTCCACTGGTTGGGTAAAATATCCTCATACCTGAAAAGCTCTTGTCATCAACAAAAAAGTTGGGACGGAACTCAGGAAAATGGTCTTTTAATATTGGAAAAAATTAAATAAAAAATGGTTCATCTTTGAATCAAAATGTTGTAATATCAATATAGATTTTTTGTTTGTTATTTTTGCTGCTGTATCTAACAAAAATAACTAACATAATCTTTTTCTGCTTGCCCTGTTTATTCTCCTCTTCCTTCTGGCTTTTAAAACTAGTTCTTAACTGGATAAATTTTGTAAAATATGAATCATGTGAGTCACATGAATCATGTGAATTTCATGAAAAATGAAAGACTTCCAGGTGATGAGGAAATAATGATTATCTAAAGTTTAAAAAAATTCAGTATAGAAAAGAATAATAGAGTTCAGAAAAATGCTGAATACTGCTGTCAAACTGCATTTGTCATTCATTTTACAGAAGTTTGCAACAAGAAGAAAACAATGTTGCAGAAGAGGAAAAGATTATTCCTTAAAGTTTAAAAAGTCTGCTTAAAATTTCTGCATAACAGAAAGAAACTTTGCTGAATGTCTGTTTTCTGCTGTAGTAAACCAGTGTTATTTCAAATGTAATTTTAGGATTATTAGGTATTAGATTAATTCCACACCCATTATATAATACTATTATATTACTTCTATTAATCTTTCCTAAACTACTAAAGCTAATCCTATGTATATAATATTCACATATTTCTGTCCATGTAAAACAACATCCTACAGCATGCCAGGGAACACCACAGAGGCTGGCATGCATCACTACAGAAATTTCAGAGAAGCCATTAAACTACATTTCAGATATATACTTATAAACTAACTAAGAAATAGCACGTAATGAACAAGTTTTTTATGCTAGCAGGAATTTTTCAGAAAGGCATTTAGCTCTGTGTTCTTCTACTGCCAACATCCTGCCACAGTTATGTGCTCTCCAGTTCCTTGTTTGCCCACCACGCTTGTTTGTGCTGGCCACAGAGTTCAGAGGGGAGGCAGGACGGGTTTGCCTCCAGCAGGACTAGTCAGCTCAAAACAACACAAGAGAAGCTGATAGATGTCCATGTGAAACTTGGACTTCAGGGGAGCAAGGCCATGTGCGTCTGTTCAGAAAGAGGTTCTCGTTTACATGTGTTTCTCAGTTAAAGGTTGGGCATACATAAATATACTACCCTGGTCTCTAGTTCAACACTGCACCCCCCCGACGGGACCCCTCTAAGGCAGCCATTGTAATGGAAAAGCAGATGGCTCTGCCCCTTTCTGTGACTTCACCCTGATGACCAGAACTGGAAACATCGGGCCCCACTGGACAATTTATTTCCCTGGTTTGTGAACTACTGGGGGGTAATGCTTTGGACGATGATGAATGTCTACCCTGGGTCAAACAAAAAATAAGACCCAACCCAAACATTTTTGACCAATGTAAATTTGCTGGTCTAATTTATACTGAGCTAGACAAAGCTTGATTGGGCAGGGGGGGCGAGAGTGGGGATCTGGTGAGCTGACGAGGACTGGATAGCAAGCGGGAAAAATCAATACTCAACCATAACTGCAGCAGAAATACCATATCCTGCAGTTGAAGCCACCAATTTGAGGCTTGTCCTTTCTTTGCCTCCTTTCTCCACTCATTGCTTCACTATCACTTTGGGCTACACTCTTCAGCTGTGAAGTGGATTTATGAAAACATCTGGCTTAGAACAACTAAAGCAGCAGAAAACTGAGAACACGCAAAAATCTAAGTGGGGTAAAAACTAGAATATATTAGTCTCAGTGTTTAGAGTTTGGAAATTAGGTCTCATTAGCTCTGGTATCATCAGTAATTCCCTTGTGTTTCCTCTCTTTTGGTGTATTAGTTTACATTAAAGTGAATTACATTACATGAAAGCACTGTATTCATCTGTACTTCAAAGCACACAAACAAAAATTCTGCAAACAGGTGGGAAAATGGACTGATTTCCCTTTGATAAAAGCAACTATTGCCTGGATAGAGTCTTCCTTTATTATGTTTAGGTTTTTACATAATTTCAATACTAAACACCTTTCTGAGAAATATGGATATTCATGCACAACTTAGTAATACATGATGGGGATGGGAAAAGTAAAATATCTTTCTTAGTGCCAGTCAGTACAGGAAGATATTCACTCAGATCCAGAAAGATGAAATTTTCTAAGAAAGCACCTTAACCAAGGTCTCATAAAGGTGTCATGAAAATCTGTAATGTCAAATTGGGTAATTATGATCTCTCTTCAGATTAGTTATTTTAATAATGGAAAATGCTTTCCCATATTTTCCTGTTAGAACAGGAACTGTTCCGTATCACAGTTCCAAGTCCAAGGTTTTAACAATCTGACCAAAAAGAATGAATGGGGGGAAAAAAAATAAATAAATAAAAATACCAGTTTGAACCAGTTGATGCCAAATTTCTGCCCTGGAAAGCATACTAGCCTCAACTTTTGAACACAAAGATTGCAGTAAAAGTAACAGCAGTATGGCTGCAACTTTAAAAATAACATTTGTGTGCGAATAAGGGCTCTAAATGGAAGAGTGAGATAAGTTCTCTTATGGTTATAAAAAGAAAAAAGGAAAAATCTTTGGTTCTAATTCAAGTCATCTTTCTTAAAATGTGGGTTGCACCTTAAAAAAAGAACCTTGGCAGGGGTGAGCCTATGTTGGAGCTGTGCATGCAGAGCTTTAAAAGCACAAAGGAATTAACCCTTCCCTCTGAAGACATCAAATGCGTAATAACCCATCTCTTCCATACAGTCAGTGTGTGGAAATAGGCCATGGCTGGGCAACTGGTGACATGTAGCTCTGCATGTCATAGACATAAAAAGCCAAGAGTAGGAAGCTGATTTGCCTGCAATCACTGCAAACCCCTTTAGTAAATATAGTTCTGCCAAGTCTCATTACTCTTTTTGTTAACACATTTTTAACAGGTGGAAGTGTAGTCACCAGTGGGATGCACATGCTGTGATGAGTTGCATGGGCATTTCATCCTATGCTAGCATTAACCCTGCTACGCAGATGCCTTTAATAAGTAAATTCTGCCCCAATGCCTTGAAGCACAAGTGAGCATGCACTAACATAGGCATGAAATTGGGTTTGTTTCTATGCTGAAAATACAGCTGGTTCCTGTCTCTCAGACATTTGCAAACGACTAGGTCACCTTTCTCAAATTCATTATGCAATGTTACATGATCTGAAAGAAACTCTGAATGAACGACTCAAATTGTAAATGTTTTACATAAGTCTTCCAACAATCACCTGATGAGCTCAAATATGACTACTGGAGGAAGAGTCATAAGAAGTAAATGGAAAATATCTTTAGACTAAACTAGACCAAAAAATGAATTTTAAAAGGGCTGAGAACTTAAGCTACAGTATTGTTCTACTTCGTGGGAGACATATCATGCAATACACACTACACTGATGATAAATATTGGTCATTTAATCATATGGTAAGTTACAAGCAGCAGTATAATATCTGCGGTAAATACCATGTAATTACAGAGTACATAAACAGTGATCCCTGACTCCTAAAACAAAGTGCAGGTTACAACATAATTATGTTTAGACTTACTAAAAGTAATCATCATATGCGGCTGGATGGTATATGCCAAGAAAAAGCCATTTAGGTTTTGCCCAAAGAAAACATATTCATTCTTTTCAACATTAG